>CM017570.1:31771583-32364083 GCA_007844125.1 Sinonovacula constricta | reverse complement strand
GTAATTAAGAAAAAATGCTTACTAAGTGCATAAAGAGCCATTTCCAGCATTTTTAAATATGATAATTTGTTGCAAAATCGTTTTCTCACTTTTTGAGAAAGAATGGTAAAGGACTTAATGATCGTCTACGTGCTATGCTGATCGCACCATTGTACTTATTTAAAATTCGCTTTATTCATTTATTTGTTTTTACATTGCAGTCCGTTCACCGCTGCAAGCCCTTAATCCGTAGTAAACACACAGGTAAATTAATTTTACCTTTACCTAACCATGACAGACATGCACAAGTACTCCCAAATTCTCCAAAAAATCTCAGTTTGACTGTTTATACATGCACAAGTATTTTGTGAATACGGACTAGCCGATAACAATGTTTGCGGTTAACACGGATGATAAATCTTCAAAACGAGGGAAATAAAATCAACGGAAATAAAAGGTCTCAACGTTAAGGGGATGAAAATAAATGGAAAACAACGTGTTAAGTGTAAATGGGTAGAAGGTTACGAAGTTTAGTGGACCGATAGAACATTGACCTTCTGCTTGTTTTTAAACATAACATTGACGTATATAACAAGATCTTAAAAAAATATACAAGTTTGCAGTCTTCACAAAAGCACCACACCTTCGGTCCACCACACTAACAATATCTACAGGTCCGTACCGAATGTTACTAGACCTGTATGATTGTGGCATTTTGACACAAAAAGAGCAAGTTTTGACAATCTTGTTTTTATAATGTTACCTAAAATGGGCAATCTCTGTGAAGGTTGGTTAGCTAACCGAGGTGTTACGAGTGGGATGGAATGGGATTAGCCGGCATTTTTGCCGATACTGCGCAGCGACATTTCTATCATTATAGCACAGGGGCACTTATGAAGCGCCCAGGGACTGAACCCTTCCGGTCCATTATACTGACACCGACGAGTCAGGCGTAATGCTGTCCCCTTAGCCCCGAGCGTTAGAAGAGAAGCCACTTCAACCAACTTTAAAGTCTTTGGTATGACCCGGCCGGGGGTTGAACCCACGACCTTCCGATCCGCAAGCCGACGCTCTACCACTTGAGCTATTGCGACCGTTGTGTTACGGGTGGTTGGGTTCAGTAAAAGTATGTAAAGCGTTGTTTAGTATATATGTTTTCATAATAATTCAGAATTTGACCAAATTGTGGCTAAAAATTCTGGTGTACCGTCGGTCCATTAAACTTGTAAAGACTACCGAATCGACAGAGATTTTGGTGGACTCGAGCCACGGACCACTGGGTTGTATAGAAGACTGTGTTTGTTTGTTTCTGTAACATCTCACCGACACAATCATGGTCATATTGGTGACATCCAGCTAATTATTAGTGGAGGAAGACTGGATATTTGCTACATATTTTTTATCACATAAAAATAGTTTAAAGAATCTAAATTATAACCAATATAGTTTCAATATTAGCAGATACATACCAAACATACCGCCTATTTACGGAATTATACGGACACATCCGACATTTACCGAATACATACGGAACTGTACGTAAATCGATTAAGAACACGCATACCATCTTCCGAAATCATCATATTGTTTGCCTTTATTTACTCTTCATATATTCTGATATTTTAAAGTGACAAAGATGTAGTCATATGCATGCATGTATTTATATTCGTCCATATGTTGTTTCATCAGCCAATTTATTAACAAATCTTTTAGTTTTTAGGTTATTTAGATTTGTATTTATATCTGGGTAGAACCACCGGCGCACCGCAGGTTAGCCGGAAAACCTCCCCACCTGAAAGTCCCGACCAGCACTCGAACCCACGCAGTGAGTGGTTAAGAACTTAGAGGGAGATGAAAACACAGGCAGACGACATGCATGTGTCAGTCGGTGGATAATTGAGGGTTATTACTAGGTGCAGTAAATGTGTACAAATCAGGACCCTAGAGCTAAATGGAGACATTCCTATCGAGGGTGGGGGATTCTTTTGTATTTCGGGGTCACAATAAAGCCGGAGGGTGGACTGACTCGTGTCCTGTTAGACCGGTTATGCTTTTTCTGCACTTTATTCGATAGTGTAACGAAGCGACAACATTAACGCCATTCCAATAAATGACGTCACAAACTTCTTTTTTTGGGTGCGAAAAATACCGTTTGTTACAGAACTCGAGCATTATACTCGCTGTTTTCCCATTGGTAACTACTCGGTGATATCCGGGCAATTCGTAGAAAGGTGTTCCGAGTGGGGTTTTTTTCCAAATAAACAAAACACAAAAGTTCATCGACGCGAAACTTATTTCTTCCGTTTCAAAAATCGGCAAAAATGTACAAGAAAATGTTTTTCTAAGCTTACAAATACTATGTTAAAAACGCCTACAATATCCGTTATAATAAAATATTATATATGATATGCAGATATGATCTGATCACCTTACTGACCCCGGTATCAAAGTACAGGCTAGTATCATTGATCCAGATCGTCACTCGTTACAACTCGTCCATTTTCGGAAAAAAACGGCGGAAAGTGCCGAACTGTTTGGATTGCCAGACCGTATGCCACGATACTTTTCAGCTTCTAGAAGTACAAACAGTGCGTTATCTAATGTTTATGCAAATTCCAGGTCTTCTTAGCTTTAAAAGAATGATAACCGGGTCAATAGTTGTTATGTAGTGGGTGCGCTGGGTACAGCGGGAGCGGGTGGGAGGGGGTGGGGTTAAAATATGTCTACGCCACAACACTATATAGAAGCGAATTGGTGACAGTTTGAAAATGTTGTGGGTTTATTTTTAATGTGAGTGTGGTAAAAAGATAAATGCTGACAAACCACAAGAATTTATGAGCATATTAACTCTCATATAATAACACGTACATGTATATACTTCTATATGGTGACTACTTTGGGGAGAATTTTACACAATAGAATAAAAAATAAATTCCAGTAAATGGAGCCGGGGTTGAACAAAGACATCAGACTGTTGGGAAGAATAAGAAAACTAGTATTTGCTTCTCTTTTGCAAGCCATAATTTAGTTATCATTTCCCCTAAGACACTTATTTGTTCGTCTAACGTATTAAGAGGAAATAAACGTCTAAATTTAGACATTCGCAGGCCCGGCGATGTGATTGTTCTATCCGCTGATTGGTGTTTAATGTCTCACGAGAAATACCGTGAGTATGTGAGACTTTGTCTTTCTCCCTTAAAAAACGCGCAGATACGCTGTTGTGTATTATTAGACTCAGCAGAAGGAAGGGAACATTCACATAGACATTAAAATGGTTTTCTCTTAGATGGCAAACAAAGCACAGTGTAAAAGAAATGGTAGGAATTATACAAGCAGTTAAACTTGACGCAAAGTGGGCCATGAATTTATGTATGTTCGCAAATTGCCTGAAAGAACATGCCCTAAGTATTAAAAAAACTATCCTTAATACAAAAAATGACATTCCTTCAATTTATGTTCTCAAAACAACGCAAAGTACCACAAAGATCCCAAAAGAACAACAAACACAGCAAAATACTAGAAATTATCACAATATTGCCTTGCGGTCTAAATACTGACACAAACTTTCAAAGCAATTTCTGTTTCCTTCGTAAACTCTCATAGACTTAATCTTTGCAATTTCCTCCGAAGCTGGATTTGACCGAAAACAAGCAATAAATGTATGGACATATGACTATATATTTTGGACTATTAGCTATACTTTGTGTTATCCTGTTTTCCCCAGTGTCTGCTAAATGCTAGTAACTTAGCATCAGTCATGATCTCTTCACAGCAACACCTCTCAGCAGCAGCAGCAGCAGCAGCAGTTTTTCTGTGCCTGCGCTAAATGTTGCTATTGGGAGGTTTTACTGTAAGTTTTTACTGTAAGTTTAAAAAACAACAGCAAATCGACTGAAACAACAACTAAATAACCTAAAAAATAAAACTTATAAAAGATTTGTTGGTAAGTTTGCTGATGAAAGAACATATGGACACGTTTAAATACATGCATGTATATGATTACATCTTTGATTCTGTAAAATATCAGAATATATGAAGAGTAAATAAAGGCAAACAATATGATGATGTCGGAAGATGGTCACATGTGTTCTTAATCGATTTTCGTACAGTTCCGTATACATTCGGTACATGTCGGGTATGTCCGTATAATTCCGTAAAAAGGCGGAATGTTTGGTATGTATCTACTAATATTGAAACTATATAAGTTATCATTTAGATTCTTTAAACTATTTATATGTGATAGAATTAAAACTATTTATGTGGTAAAGAATCTTTAGAATCTATAAACTAATATTACTCCTCTGTAAAATATGATAATTGTCAAAATTTCGCGGACATCCAATAATTCTCTGCTACCCACGTAATTTAAACCGGTTGTGAAAAATTTGGAAGGCCAGAGGAATGTCCGTGTGTTTAAGGGCCAACTTCCTTACCTGTTTATAACACAAAGTAAATGTTTGGTGACACCTAGCAACCAATCAATGTGGAAATGTATATTCGAACCTCTCGGCGAGGACTCGGTAGTATTACGGAATTATCAGTGAAGTTGCGTTTGGTTGGAATGTAAGGGCCATCTGGGATAATTTGCAAGCGGTGAACGTTTATATTTGCATGGCAATTCATCCATAAAAGCAAATTGATTCAGGAAAAATTACTTAAAAGCTATGCAAACACGGAACACGAAGGGACCATGACTTAATTATCTTCGCATCATTTACCTAAATGTATGCAATTCTAATCTGATAAAAAAATTAAATCTCGAAATTTCAAGTGTACAATAAATTTAATAAACATAAATAAGCTTCAAGATCGATCAATGGCAATTGAACGAATACTTTGTTGTTATACAGAAAACTGTTGTTGTTGTTGTTGTTGTTTTGCGAATCACCCGGTTCCATCGTGCGTATTTATTTTTATGATAATTGCATAGTTAAGTAATAGATACTATTTACTTTATTAATACGCCTTACTACAATATTGTTCTGTTCTGGTCAGTATATTACGCTTTATGTCACACCAACTCGCCTTATATTGTAAGTGTACGAGTACGTCGGAAATCAATTAACAGGTGCCTGCGAAACCTAGAATATTACGAAATAAGGCAGATACTATGTTATATATTATATTATATAGATATATCCGCGCGATATAGTTCGTATTTTGAGATATACGATCTATATTACGCGGACCGGAAACATTACGTCATCTGTTAAAATAATCACGCGATCACACTAACCAATCGTAGGCAGTTTTACTTTATTTGGCACATTTACGCTTGAACGAATCCAATTTGCGGTAGTATGCGAGTTGCTATGCAAGTCGATGCTGGCGACAGACAAAACTATACCGTACGCAATATGATCTTAACGATTTCAGCTTAGATGAAGCAGAAAGTGCAGTACCCGTTAAATTAGACGATTCATCTTTGCATAAAGAAAACAGAAAGTGGGGACAACATTTAAAATAAATAAGACACGAAGCTCCAGAAAAGAAGAGTAAATCTGATTTTGTGTAGCAAAATAGCGTATAATTTTTCAACCAAACCCAATATTGTGGGTACTCACTGAATTTGTTTCATCGAGACAGTTCTAATGAGTACCAGGTATAAAGGGTTTGGAGGAGAAAGAAAGGAGTTAGAAGGAGCTGTATATCCCAGAATTTTCAACCAAACCCCTATATTGTGGGTACTTATTGAATTTGTTTCATCGAGACGATTCTAATGAGTACCTGGTATAAAGGGTTTGGATGAGAAATAAAGGAGTTAGAAGGTGCTGTATATCCCAGAATTTTCAGCCAAACCCCTATATTGTGGGTACTCATTGAATTTGTTTCATAGAGGATTCTAATGCGTACCAGGTATAAAGGGTGTGGAGGAGAAATAAAGGAGTTAGCAAAGGCCGTCTGCTCATACCTGGGACTCTGTGCGACGCTTGATAAACGCAAATCGTGTTCGAACATTTTCAATTTTTAAAATTCATATATTGAAAACAGTTTCTTTGACTTTAGAAGCTGACAACACGAAGCCTATGCTTTTAGTACTAGAAATTCGTTAAAAGCATAGTTGACCCGTTCATGGTTCTTGAAACACATTTTCTTGCAAACAAGCAAACTACTCTTTATTCAGAAAAATATATCTGCAGAAAAACACACAACTCTTTCTTTACCATAAATGTAATTTATTCAATCGTATTAAAGTTATGAATGAATAAATCTCCTTTCATGAAATCATATGATCCGTATGCAAATTAGATCTAAACGTTTTCACTTAAAGAGAGGGATTTATGGCCAATGAATAATGTACACAAGTACTACAGAACAGACGGAAACTGTTTCAATATTTTCGGCGCAGCTGTCGAACCCAGATTCTGACCTAATTTTTAAATCCTGACGCAAGGTAAGTCCGAATGAATATCAAGGCGTTTCTTATTGGTAGAAATTCCAGCTAACAACATTTACCGTATTGTGCCTATTACACGCCCCAGGGCCTAGCATGAAAGGGATGTGTTTCAATCGGAACACCTCGGATAATTCACGAATCATTTCTCGGATGAATGTAGATAGTCGGTCCACCTCGGCCATTTCTCTAAATGTGACAGACGTCAAAACAAAGATGACAGCTCGGATGACAGCTCACTACAGTACGATGCCTCTAAAATTTCAACTTGTGGCTGCTTCAAATTTAAATCATCCAAGTTTAATTTACCCAGTGCAGCAAACACATGGCTAACCTCTAACACACTTAGCCATGGACGCCCTTACACACTACGCCACTGGCGCCCTTACACATTAAGCCACTGGTGCCCTTACACACTAAGTCACTGGCGCCCTTACACACTACGCGCCCGTAACTTAGTGTGTAAGGGCGTCAGTTGCTTAGTGTGTAAGGGCGCCCGTAGTGTGTAAGGGCGCCAGTGGCTTAGTGTGTAAGGGCGCCGGTGACTTAGTGTGTAAGGGCGCCAGTGGCTTAGTGTGTAAGGGCGCCCGTAGTGTGTAAGGGCGCCGGTGACTTAGTGTGTAAGGGCGCCAGTGGCTTAGTGTGTAAGGGCGCCAGTGGCTTAGTGTGTAAGGGCGTCAGTGGCTTAGTGTGTAAGGGCGCCAGTGGCTTAGTGTGTAAGGGCGCCAGTGGCTTAGTGTGTAAGGGCGTCAGTGGCTTAGTGTGTAAGGGCGTCAGTGGCTTAGTGTGTAAGGGCGCCAGTGGCTTAGTGTGTAAGGGCGCCAGTGGCTTAGTGTGTAAGGGCGCCACTGATTTAGTGTGTAAGGGCGTCAGTGGATTAGTGTGTAAGGGCGCCAGTGGCTTAGTGTGTAAGGGCGTCAGTGGCTTAGTGTGTAAAGGCGCCCGTAGTGTGTAAGGGCGCCAGTGGCTTAGTGTGTAAGAGCGTCAGTGGCTTAGTGTGTAAGAGCGCCAGTGACTTAGTGTGTAAGGTGGCCAGTGGCTTAGTGTGTAAGGGCGCCAGTGGCGTAGTGTGTAAGGGCGCCAGTGGCTTAGTGTGTAAGGGCGCCAGTGGCTTAGTGTGTAAGGGCGTCAGTGGCTTAGTGTGTAAGGGCGCCAGTGGCTTAGTGTGTGAGGGCGTCAGTGGCTTAGTGTGTAAGGGCGCCAGTGGCTTAGTGTGTAAGGGCGCCAGTGGCTTAGTGTGTAAGGGCGTCAGTGGCTTAGTGTGTAAGGGCGTCAGTGGCTTAGTGTGTAAGGGCGTCAGTGGCTTAGTGTGTAAGGGCGCCAGTGGCTTAGTGTGTAAGGGCGTCAGTGGCTTAGTGTGTAAGGGCGTCAGTGGCTTAGTGTGTAAGGGCGCCAGTGGCTTAGTGTGTAAGGGCGCCCGTAGTGTGTAAGGGCGCCAGTGGCTTAGTGTGTAAGGGCGCCAGTGGCTTAGTGTGTAAGGGCGCCAGTGGCTTAGTGTGTAAGGGCGCCAGTGGCTTAGTGTGTAAGGGCGTCAGTGGCTTAGTGTGTAAGGGCGCCAGTGGCTTAGTGTGTAAGGGCGTCAGTGGCTTAGTGTGTAAGGGCGTCAGTGGCTTAGTGTGTAAGGGCGTCAGTGGCTTAGTGTGTAAGGGCGCCCGTGACGTAGTGTGTAAGGGCGCCCGTAGTGTGTGAGGGCGTCCATGGCTTAGTGTGTAAGGGCGCAAGTGGCTTAGTGTGAAGGGCGCCCGTGAATAGGGTTATAAGTCGGGACTCATTTCGTTTGGCACAGTGCGTCTATTGATATAGAAATGATTTATCATGAAGCAAATCTCTATCCCGCCAATTTCCCTTTAATGCCTCGAAGCTTTGGACTACTTCTCATTAACTTTCCAGATAATCTGCTTCGCGTGACCAACCGAAATTAGAGGATATAATCTATATTCCTCCGCAAAAAATACAGCACACCGCTCGCATCTTATTCGTACTGCATTTATACTTGAGATAGTTAACACTTTATTCTGGCAAACTAATTCCTACTTATTCGCATGGGCCTTCTTTTACGTACCTGTAGTTTCCATACGGACGTGAGGATACGAGTCAATAAGGCCAGAACGAGGCGAGTCTAGGATTTAACCTTAGAAGAGGAGAGTGTATTTTTGCTAATAGTAGTAATGCCGCATGAACCTGTCATAATGGCATGAATACATGTAAATAATGTGTGCATCCGGAATATACCGAATTTCGACGGAAATATACGGACATGCCCGAATTCGACCGAACATTTATGACAATGTACCAAATCGTTTAAGAACACATATGACTATCTTCCGACACCATCGTATTGCCTAACTTCCTTAACCCAGGATAAGCGTTCAAACAAGCATCTATACAACAAGTGGTCATATTTACGATTTAATAAATTTGAAAATAAATAAAATATACTAAAGAAGTTTTTTGCGAGGGACGGAAGGGCGGGGGCGATAAGTAAGGGCTGATGTAAGTTACAAAACCGGAAACAGTGAGAAGCATTTGAATGAAACAAATCAACAAATCGGAATGAAGTTTTAAAAAAGAAAAACATAATCGAGTTACACGCCATAATAGTTATAGATCATTTTTCCGAATATCTACGAATATTGCCAACTACTCAAGAACGAATGTGTTCATTTACGACCGCTCCCGAGGTTGACATTACTTATAAAGGTGGCGAAATTTCATATTCGAAACTGAGCCATTTAACTCAATTATACTTGGGTTAATCGAATTATTCAACAGAAAAAAAGGAACTACAAATATTGTGAATACTGACAGCGTCATTACACTTTCTTATGCGTAGGTGCTGACCTTTAAACGAGCAGACTGTTTTATGTATCCTTTAGTATTGATCAAACAAAACAGTCTTGCGTATTCTAACTGGTTCCAAACTTCAGCTCAATGGGACATAATAAAACATGGGAATGGAACGATTTTTAGATTTGAAATCGATTGTTTAAGCTAATCGATTGATAATTCGATAAATCGGTACTTCTTCGAAAAATAATGTTTGGCTAAGTATTAACCATTTTTAATGGTTTCTAACACATTGATATTTGGACTAATAATGTCAATTTCACCCTGCCTTATTTTGTGTACATTTCGGAAAATCATATTCAAAATCAGGCATAGATATTCAAGCATAAAGGTTAATAATAAACTGGTTAACCATCATATTTCATATATATACTGCATTTACTTATTACATTTATTACCGGTACCTTATATTGCGACCAAACATCACAGCAATCTACCTCTTTTCCCCGAAATGTCAACGTCAGTTGTAAAGGTGATGGTAAGCTTAGACGACTGTTATTTAACTTTGTTTCCATGGTAACCTTGGACTGGGAGATCTGGAAAGAAATAATATTTTAAAAATAAAAAATAAATGTCACAAAAATACAACCGAAGCTCAGGCTATTTAGAGTGCAAATCCGCGGGGACCCTGCGCATGCCTTTAATCTAGATTGATGAGTTATCGTGAAATATCGGTAATTTTCGCATTTCTCCGTTGTCATTTTCGTTTTAACGTAATCAAGCTAACTCATCGTGAAATTTCTTGAGAGCCATTGCAATGGCTAATAATAACAAAGTAGGTGTTCACTTTCCCGAAAATCCAGTCGCAAAGATCCAAACATTTCAGCATATTTCCATAAATCTAAAAACACCATTCGTGAAACTTCGTTCTTTTTTGCCTATCTCCGCGTATGTTTCATAATATAATGAAATAATTATAATAATAAATTCCAGCCAAGCTTGCATGTTTCCGTTTCTCATACTAACCCCACCTCGTGACATATCGGACACTGTCGGCAATTTCCGTACAACTACGAGGTCAAATCCAAATGCTATCGGTGTTTTCATATTGATTGTTTTGCATAAATCCCAAATCCAGCGTACACAAAACACACCAACTATTGATACCACGGTAACATACCGGCGTACAGCATTGTTAAAAGTGTTATCCCTATGAACAGCTTAGTCTGCAAATATTCAATAGATGGTAATTTCTGTTGTCTTTGCCCAAATGATGCATAACTGATTACAAAGAAATTGCAGCATATGGACAAAGTATCGGATAGACATGGATGGTCGGATTGCGGATACCGTCTCGCTGTGTGTATGAGAAACGGATTGTTTGGCGTAAATGTATGTTGTATAATATACATACATATATAATGACTAAATACAGCCCATCGGTGCCACATGCGAGATGATGATGATGATGATGATGATGATGATGATGATGACGACGATGTTGATGATGATGATGACAACGATGATTGATAATGATGATGATGATGATGATGACAGCGATGATTGGTGATGATGTTGATGATGATGATGACAACGATGATTGATGATGATGATAATGATGATGATGATGATGACAATGATGATGATGTTGATAATAATGATGTTTAAGAAACAGATATTATGTACTTTTTATATTTAAAACACGTCTACGTGAGTGTGTTAAGAAAATATGATTTAAGAAAATATGCGGCTCATCTATTAAATAAGTACAACTTTAATATAAATATATTTTGAATATGCTATTCTATTAAAAATAAGATAAACCTTTATTAGGTAAATGCATTTCTTAGAAAAAGCACGCAGTTTCTCTAGCCCGACGTTTCTATACCAACGTTTACCATACCATGACATCTAACACAGTGTTGAATGAATGTATCTGCATATCACTCGGAACTCCTCGGGTAATTCCGTCAACGTAATCACAGCGATATATCCGAAGCTTGTCGGAGATCGCCGAGTAGGTACGATTGTCTGTATACATTACCATACGTTGTCGTGGGGGTGTCGTGTTTACGATGCACACGCACGCGTGTAATAGTTCCACATTTTATGCTTACGCTGGGACAGGTCCACATAAATACATACAGTGACATGCAACCACAATGGGGCATATTGGTCTGTGTTTTGTTGGGGTTTTATTTTTTTTAAAGGTGGTATCCAACAGTTTGCCCATATCTAATATATGCAACAATATCTGACCTTTGTTTGAGGTTTTTGTGCATTATGTCTGTAGAAAAAACATCATACTTTAGTCTAAGCTTTGAAGATCTTTAACAGTATCTCAATTTTACGGCATTAACACACGTTAATCAACATTTTTAAATGTTCATTCTTTTCAAATCTATAAATAAGAACGATTGGGATTCCTGCTAAAAATAGACATCGACGTCACAACGGATGACGTGCATGAGCTAAAACATAAGTGGTCACGTGGCTTTCTTAGTTTAAAATTAGCTAACTGTGCAGTGTGGCTCAGATAGGAAATACGTGTTTTAAATGACGATTGTGACGTTATGGTTCACTTTTCAGAGAGGTGTAGAACATAAATAAACATCATTTTGGCCAGATCTGTTCAGGTAACAATGGTTAACTATAATTATTAATGAAAATATTTTTGGTCCAATGGATACCGCCTTTAAATGAAGGGGTTGATATTTAACGTCATGCTCAAATCTGCTCCAAAAAGTACATGGCAACAGCCAGCTTAAAGGTCAAATAAAATGAAAATGTTGCTTTTACTAAAAAAACAACACAATTTTCATTGTCGGTAAAAAAATACAGAGGCCAATGTTTCGCGATAATTTTGGAGGTCAAAGGTCAGGGACAATACGGGTACACGTAAATCCGTAAACAGTTGTCTCCCTTATGATGACGTAAAAGTTGATCCTCTGTCAGCTTGAACTGCGGGGGGATACAGGCGGTGTAATAATTGCCATTTTCCAATGTCCTGTATCTATCCCCATGTAATGTGACCTACCCTCTACCAAAGCCATTCTTCAATGTCCTGTACCTGTCCCCATGTAATGTGACCTACCCTCTATCCAAGCCATTCTCCAATGTCCTGTACCTATCCCCATGTAATGTGACCTACCCTCTACACAAGCCATTCCCAATGTCATGTACCTATCCCCATGTAATGTGACCTACCCTCTACCCAAGCTATTCTCCAATGTCCTGTACCTATCTCCATGTAATGTGACCTACCCTCAACCCAAGCCATTCCCAATGTCCTGTACCTATCCGCATGTAATGTGACCTACCCTCTACACAAGCCATTCCCAATGTCCTGTACCTATCCCCATGTAATGTGACCTACCCTCTACCCAAGCCATTCTCCAATGTCCTGTACCTATCCCCATGTAATGTGACCTACCCTCTACCCAAGCCATTCTCCAATGTCCTGTACCTATCCACATGTAATGTGACCTACCCTCAACCCAAGCTATTCCCAATGTCCTGTACCTATCCCCATGTAATGTGACCTACTCTCTACCCAAGCTATTCTCCAATGTCCTGTACCTATCCACATGTAATGTGACCTACCCTCTACCCAAGCCATTCTCCAATGTCCTGTACCTATCCACATGTAATGTGACCTACCCTCTACCCAAGCCATTCCCAATGTCCTGTACCTATCCCCATGTAATGTGACCTACCCTCTACCCAAGTCATTCTCCAATGTCCTGTACCTATCCCCATGTAATGTGACCTACTCTCTACCCAAGCTATTCTCCAATGTCCTGTACCTATCTCCATGTAATGTGACCTACCCTCAACCCAAGCCATTCCCAATGTCCTGTACCTATCTCCATGTAATGTGACCTGTACCTATCCGCATGTAATGTGACCTACCCTATACCCAAGCCATTCTCCAATGTCCTGTACCTATCTCCATGTAATGTGACCTGTACCTATCCGCATGTAATGTGACCTACCCTATACCCAAGCCATTCTCCAATGTCCTGTACCTATCTCCATGTAATGTGACCTGTACCTATCCGCATGTAATGTGACCTACCCTCTACACAAGCCATTCTCCAATGTCCTGTACCTATCCCCATGTAATGTGACCTACCCTATACCCAAGCCATTCTCCAATGTCCTGTACCTATCTCCATGTAATGTGACCTACCCTATACCCAAGCCATTCTCCAATGTCCTGTACCTATCTCCATGTAATGTGACCTACCCTATACCCAAGCCATTCTCCAATGCCCTGTACCTATCTCCATGTAATGTGACCTACCCTCTACCCAAGCCATTCTCCAATGTCCTGTACCTATCCCCATGTAATGTGACCTACCCTCTACCCAAGCCATTCTCCAATGTCCTGTACCTATCCCCATGTAATGTGACCTACCCTATAGCCAAGCCATTCTCCAATGTCCTGTACCTATCTCCATGTAATGTGACCTACCCTCTACCCAAGCCATTCTCCAATGTCCTGTACCTATCCCCATGTAATGTGACCTACCCTCTACCCAAGTCATTCTCCAATGTCCTGTACCTATCCCCATGTAATGTGACCTACCCTCTACCCAAGCCATTCTCCAATGTCCTGTACCTATCCCCATGTAATGTGACCTACCCTATACCCAAGCCATTCTCCAATGTCCTGTACCTATCCCCATGTAATGTGACCTACCCTCTACCCAAGCCATTCTCCAATGTCCTGTACCTATCCCCATGTAATGTGACCTACCCTCTACCCAAGCCATTCTCCAATGTCCTGTACCTATCCCCATGTAATGTGACCTACCCTATACCCAAGCCATTCTCCAATGTCCTGTACCTATCCCCATGTAATGTGACCTACCCTCTACCCAAGCCATTCTCCAATGTCCTGTACCTATCCCCATGTAATGTGACCTACCCACTACCCAAGCCATTCTCCAATGTCCTGTACCTATCTCCATGTAATGTGACCTACCCTCTACCCAAGCCATTCTCCAATGTCCTGTACCTATCCCCATGTAATGTGACCTTCCCTCAACCCAAGCCATTATCCAACGTCCTGTACCTATCCCCATGTAATGTGACCTACCCTCTACCCAAGCCATTCTTCATTGCCCTGTACCTATCCCCATGTAATGTGACCTACCCTCTACCCAAGCCATTCTTCATTGCCCTGTACCTATCCCCATGTAATGTGACCTACCCTCTATCCAAGCCATTCTCCAATGTCCTGTACCTATCCCCATGTAATGTGACCTACCCTATACACAAGCCATTCTCCAATGTCCTGTACCTATCCCCATGTAATGTGACCTACCCTCTACCCAAGCCATTCTCCAATGTCCTGTACCTATCCCCATGTAATGTGACCTACCCTCTACCCAAGCCATTCCCCAATGTCCTGTACCTATCCCCATGTAATGTGACCTACCCTCTACACAAGCCATTCCCAATGTCCTGTACCTATCCCCATGTAATGTGACCTACCCTCTACCCAAACCATTCCCAATGTCCTGTACCTATCTCCATGTAATGTGACCTACCCTCTATCGATGTCATTCTCCAATGTCCTGTACCTATCCTCATGTACAGTGACCTGTACCTATCCCCATGTACAGTAACCTGTACCTATCCCCATGTACAGTGACCTGTACCTATCCCCATGTACAGTGACCTGTACCTATCCCCATGTACAGTACAGTGACCTGTACCTATCCCCATGTACAGTGACCTGTACCTATCCTCATGTACAGTGACCTGTACCTGTCCCCATGTACAGTGACCTCTACCTATCCCCATGTACAGTGACCTGTACCTATCCCCATGTACAGTGACCTGTACCAATCCCCATGTACAGTGACCTGTACCTATCCCCATGTAAAGTGACCTGTACCTGTCCCCATGTACAGTGACCTGTACCTATCCCCATGTACAGTAACCTGTACCTATCCCCATGTACAGTGACCTGTACCTATCCCCATGTACAGTGACCTGCCCTGTATATTTCTACATTACGCAATGGTTCTCATTGTTTTCATTATTCGGAAGCACTTCATGACACAAAGATCATCCAATTAACTGATGATTATTGATTTTTTTGATTTTTTATTTTACCCAAAGCTGATATCGTGTCAAGTGTAGAATATTTCATGGACTATTTGCACTATTTTCAGGGTAATATGTGATCGATGTCAGCATCATTTGTATAAAATTTACATATATTTGCATGATAACACTATGTGTATTAGGTTTTAGTCCATTAACGGGTTGAACGACAGCAACAGTCCAATCAAAGGAAACATGATCCACTGATGGCACCATCACAAACTAAATGGTCTCAGAGGCTAGAGTCTGGCATTCTCTTACACCGTCGGTTCAATACATTTACCTCTGCCACAGGATCATAATACGTTAGGCCTTAATTTTTGGATTTAAAACAGCGCCAGGTTAAAAGTCGGTTTGCAATTTGAAAATTGACGTTTGGCCATACTAGTGTGAAGGCTTTGATCAAAATATGTTTTAAAAAGGCATCAGATGATTATCTTTACTGAACCTCCAATGCACTCCATGTCAGCTGTTAGACAATTCTTTGTAATCTTTTTTCCGGCCAAACCGGGGATCAAACAATCTACTGCATTGAGGACAGAGAGGTTGCTGAGAGGTTGCTGAGTGGTTGCTGAGGGGTTGCTGAGGGGTTGCTGAGAGGTCAGCGACCAACGACTCTAAGTGGTGTCCGACGGTTTGCCTGCAGTGAATTCAATTTACAAAACCTCGCCTCTGTTTTGGATAACCCGGATGATTCTTTAACGTGCTCAAAAATAAGTGATCACGTGACTTTCTAAGCTTACACATCGCTAACTGTGCAGCGTGCCCCACATATGAAATACGTGCTTTTACTGACAAGAGGATTGTGATGCTGCTCTTTTCACATAGATGGGGGACATTATTTAACAGCATGTCTCGGTATCTGTTTAGGTATAGTTTCCATATCGGTAAGATATTGGCAGCCATCTTTGATGGCAACTTCAAAAGATTTTCAGATGAATTGTATAGAAGCGTAAATTTTATTTTCTTGTAATTTCTGCATTTCTGGTCCAAAAATTAAAAGCTGTACACCATTGGAAAGCTCTTGAAAATTATATTTTTTAGAATGCAATATTTACAAATATGCACAAATGCACAAATGCACAAAGACTTAATACATAGAAATAAAATTAATAGCTTATCCTTAAACAAAATGAACAGTGTATCTTCTTTTTTGTTGTATTTCTTTTACCTTTTAAACTATCAAAATATAGTTTTGATATGTAAAATACTTTATAAAAGCTGTTAAATCTGATATAAAATTCAGTAAAATAGACTGAAAAATAAAAACACAGTGGATAGTTTAACACAGCACATATTTCCAGATTTCGGTCTGCATTAGCTTCTGCCCACAAAGATGGCTGCCTTAAACTGCCTTATCAGTGCTTATGACATCACATGGAAACTGTCTATTAAGAACTATATGGTTGTGTCAGAATAAAACTCTTGTTCAACCTTTCGGACACCACTCTTATGGTTATGTCCGAATACAAATCTTGTCCAACCTTTCGGACACCACTCTTATGGTTATGTCCGAATACAAATCTTGTCCAACCTTTCGGACACCACTCTTATGGTTATGTCCGAATACAAATCTTGTCCAACCTTTCGGACACCACTCTTATGGTTATGTCCGAATACAAATCTTGTCCAACCTTTCGGACACCACTCTTATGGTTATGTCCGAATACAAATCTTGTCCAACCATTCGGATACCACCTTTAGGCTATATATACATTGAAAGTGCATGTACATAACGGGTCAAGGCAGATAACTGTCTGAATGCTGTTGCATATCTGTCGAGTGACCTTTATCGTAATTTGGCCTGCCGAGGGCTAGATCAAGTAACAGTATATCGTGTCTCGCATATATCTATGTGGCATGTATATATGTACATGCAGTTGAAGTGACAATTTGTGCACATAAGGGTAAACATTAGTCATTTATATTATCATTATCATCGTTGTCGTCATCATCATCACCACCACCACAACTACTACCACCATCATCATCACCACCACAACCATCATCACCTCTACCACCATCATCATCATCAGCGTCGTTACCGTCATTGCCGTCGTCTCAAAACGCTAAGCCACTAGCTTTACACTTTGTAACAGTCAAATCATGTGCAATAGCTGTGTCCTATCTATTGACGCTATCAGACACATTAATACATTAATTTTCTTCAACGTTTACAAGACAAGGTGTATATGTCCATGCCCTCTCATGTACATTGGCCAGGTTTCATAGCATCAGACAGATCAGTTTTCAAGGCATCTGACAGATCAGTTTACAAAGCGTCAGACAGATCAGTTTTCAAAACATCTGATTGGTCAGTTTTCAAAGCATCTGATTGGCAAGTTTTCCTTTTAAACGCATCTGATTGGCCAGTTTTTAAATCATCTATCTGGTCATTTTCCCACGAATCTTTTGTTCATATCTTGACAAATTTAAATGAACAAATCAGAGAAGGGCAGTAATCCGGACGTGCAACTATAATTTAGACATGTACCCATATATTTTAATCAAATCATGTACTGCTGATAGCTATTAAAGTTGTTACTTTCAAATTTTATCTTCGGCTTATACACGTATTTGGTATATTTATTATATATAACATTTGTTGATAAATGATTACAATGCTATACACATGTATGTTCGATGCAAGCACACGTTATGCGCACATGTATATATATGTGTGTGTGTGTGTGTGTGTGTGTGTGTGTGTCTGTGTCTGTGTGTGTGCGTGCGTGCGTGCGCGTGTGTGTGTGTGCGTGTTCGTGCGTGCATGTGTGTGTATTTGTGGAAGTGCGTAACTGGATAATAGAATATTAGGGCATAATATATAGGATGGGATAAGCCGCCATTTTTGCCGATACTGTGCGTAATGCTGCCCCCTTAGCTCCGAGCTTTAGGGGGGAAGCCACTACTACAAACTTTAAAGTCGTCTTGACCCGGCTGGAGTTTGAACCCACGACCTCCAGATCCGCAAGCCGACGCTCTACCACCTGAGCTTTTGCGGCCGGTCATAATATATGTCATACTATATGTATATCTATTTGAAGATGTGTATCTAAATACACATATCAACCTCCACATCACATGACCGTAATGTAATCTAGCTGTACTTTGTAATGAGATATTTAGAACATCAACCATGTTTATAAGCTGTGTCACACTTATCGACTTGGTGTCGTGTGACCTTTTACAGCATATTTATTTAGTGAAGTGTAACCTTAGCCCGCCACCACCCTTCGCTTTAAATAAAACATAGTACGAATCCATTTCACCATTTGTTTGCGAAACAAAACTCCCATCCGATCGGTCCAAAAGTGTATTGATTCCTTTCCCAGATATGTGTATATATCGATAGTCTGGTCGAATGCATTTAAATTGTCCAATTTATCCGGCAGTTTATGTTGCCAAACCTTCCATTTAGCTGTTAACCCATAACTTGCTTTATTGGATTTGTGGTTACCACAGCTTTTATTGAGAACGTTTTGACGTTTTTAAAACTGAGAAATTGCTATAGACGAGGCAGCAAATAGTGCAGATCTTGTTTACCTAGAACAAGGCCCGTATCGACCAACGTTTCTTAAGCCTATGTCATGGCTTAAGCCCAAAGTCACAATTTTCATACCATCAAATATAAGCTTTAAGTTTCAATGTAATTTTAAGGTCACAGAAGCAAAGTTAAAGTGTCATGCAAAACAACAACAAAAAACAGACACGTAGCTAAATACGTAATGAAAATATTGTGGATTGAAATCCATGATTTGAGCAATTCTTACTTAAGAATACTTGGTGAATACTGACCTTAGCTTGCCCAATACGTGCTTAGGAGGTTAAACGTATTAGAGCAATGTAGGCATTGCTGGCATAGTTTGCATTTTTTTTGGATTATTTTGCTCACACACTCTCACAAAGCAACAACATATCTTTGTAAAACCACATAACATGTGCGTGCTTTTCGCATAATGATTCAATTTTATAGTAAAGAGCCAAGATCTTAGCTAAGTTCCAAAGGACGCGGGTTATTTGCTGCTAAATCTTAATCAAGATGTCTTATTTCATGTGCAATCATTAAGCTAAATACCAAAGGACGCGGGTTATTTGCTGCTAAATCTTAAACAAGATGTCTTATTTCATGTGCAATCATTAAGCTAAATACCAAAGGACGCGGGTTATTTGCTGCTAAATCTTAAACAAGATGTCTTATTTCATGTGCAATCATTAGATTCTCAGCAAAATAATTGTACAATAGATATGTGATGGCGATGATTGACGACTAAACTGGTTTATTTTAGGGGTCAGCACATCCATTCGGATTGTATCGTGAACCACCGTGTTGCAAAATTATGCTTTGTTATAAAGATTTGTATTAACCCACGTGCCGAAACACACTTGTATGTAGCAAATAGTGTAGATCTTGATCAGACCGCACACAGATACTTAAGCCAAACCTCTCACTCCCTCCACCACACACATACACTCCATTACCACCACAACTACTACCACCACCACCACCCCTCCCTGCATCATGGTCGTTTAACACAATAGGTCGGATTGTTCTGAAGAAACGCCCCTTCTTTTGAAAGAAGAAACGCCGTGAAGCAAGCCACCGAACCGGAAAAGAATCTTCAAAACTCAGACGATAAATTCCTCCACAGTCAAGCCAGCTCTCCCACCACCAACACCAACCCCCACCCCAGAAACTACTTCACGCCCACGTTGAAAGTCCTCAATCCTCCATTGTCCGGTATACCCACCCGTGTAGAAATTTCAGCAACGTGTGCGTTTTTTCAATAATTTTGTTTGATTATTAGATGACGTTTGCATTTATTTATTTATTTATTTTATTTTATTTTTGATCGCCGGAGGATTTCTGCGGCGGATCTTTAAACGTCCATTACCAATAGTTGGTAGGCGGAAATGGATACTAGAGCTACCATTTGTAGCCTCCTTTTAAACGTTGACGAGCATGCAATAACGTAACGGCGTGTTTTATCTAATGACATTATTTGGGAGCGGGAATGAGTGAAAACGGACACCAAGAAGGGTAAAAAACTCGCAAAGAAAAAAAAAACTTACAAAAAGAAAACAAACTCGCAAAGAAAAAAAGTACTTGATCAATTTGGTAAAAATGTATACCAGAATATGCTGCTTATAATTAGAATGCAAAGGTTTATTTTTGGCCCAAATATGTACCTAGCGAATATGTAAAATGGAGCGAAATTCGCGTGGTCTGCTTCATACACTTTCGGTCAAGTGACATTCGAAAGCGCTGTTCTTTGGAACAAGTTAGGATTTTGTCCTTTTCAAGACATTTTGCAAGATCTATTCGAGGATCATGATTTAATATGGTTAACAACAGTTTTTCAACTTATATATAGAAATGTATACATTTAGTGCTCTGTGTTGTTTGTGTTGTTGTTGTCGTTGTTGTTTCAGTCGTTAAGATATGCATATAGCTTGTGAAATTAGTGGCATGTGTCCTTTTGGGACTGTAAACCAGTCAAGCTGCCTATACAATGTTTTTACAACGGTGACTTGAAAAAAGTTTATAGATTTGCAAGAAACCATATATTACAATAAATGCACATTTTGTGCAGTGTAAGTTAAATTGACTGAATCAGAGCCCAATTTTTAACTATCCCTGTCATTTCAGTTTAAAATTACCGTTGAGTTATTATGCAATTTCTGCATTTTGTGGTATTCACTTTTCGATTATTATCAAACATTTATTACAAATTCATTATAAATAGAACACAATCCAGAATGATTAGATTTGGTGCTGGGCAACCTAGCATGACCTAATCTGGGAACGAACAACGCCCCTTGATATCGCTGAATGCTCTTTCGGTCTTGTTGCAAACGGCCTGCAGATATTTCGACAGTTATATTTGCATTTTTTTCTTCTAAAATTTACAACGCTTACATATGGTAATGAGCAACATAAATTAACAATCTATCTATAATCAACACCACAATAGCTTGCTTAATCATTTCTTCATCTTGTTGCAGTTTGCATCAAGAATTTCTCGCATTTACAGTAAACTGAAGAAGTGTTAGCTCACATATGTATAGCAATATCCCTGTATTGCTCAATCCGGGTCTCTGTTCACGCCCCCCTTAGTCTTGTCAAAAAACCAGACATGTTGAAAAAAATGACCCCCTATTTCCGTCTGTATAACACGCGGAGTCTCCACCTTCATTACAGCACCACCCTTAGTGTGTATAAGTCCAAGACATTGATCGACTAAAAAACCACTATATTACTATCCAGCCTTTAACATTACTGAACAGCAGATCTATAAATCCTCATTTCCCCCATCGACATTTGTGGAAAGATCGCCAATTTATCGTCCAATACATGTATGCATATGATGAAGAACGACGCGTGGGAGAAACAAGGTAAAGAGATTGATGAAAAAAATGGTGGAAATTTAAAAAAAAACCAACTTACCTCGTCGTCTCAGATCCTTGGGTTTAAACTTTAAAACCACACGTCCATCGCTAGCTAACGTCACCACATCGTCTGTAGGACTCGGAGTGTATTCTAGCTCAGTTAAGTCGTCACGTGTCACAGCGCATGCGCAAAGCATCCATTTGATTCATCACTACACATTCCTTATATGGCAAGCTGGTCCATATTAGAGACGGGGAGAGATTGTGGATATGGTGGGAAGAGGGCAGAACCGAGCTTCTGATGAGGGGAATAAAATCTAATTTTAGTGTAGAAATACATCCCATGTATCCCATAATTCTTCACCAAAAACCCACAGCTTTGTATTTATTGAATTTATCACATCGAGACGATCCAAATGAGCGCCAGCTTTATGTGGTTTGGTGGAGAAGTTAAGAAGGAAGCATGGAGAAAACCACGTTTATTGGGAAGTTTTGTTTCAGTGAATGCAGATAGCAAATGGGACTTGCGAGTGGTTAAATTGTGAGCATAGACTGGCCAACACGATACTTTACATATACATGTATATACAGCATATGTAGCTATTCACGCATATCTGTAAATATGTATTTCATTTTGGCATAGCATCGCTCATATATGACTGTTTACGCTCCTCGCTAAATTGAAATATGTATTAGATTACGGCATAACATATAGATCTATTGCTTTTTATCCTCGTCTCTTACTACATAACTGGACCATAACATACGTAGCTTTTTACGTATATGATATGCATATGAGGGGCGGGGGGGGGGGGGGGGGCGGCACATGTATGTATAAAGAATTCTGTGGGATATGGATTTAAATGATATAAACGTCCAAATTGTACACTCAATCAAATACATAGAGTTATACAACAAATAAGCTGTATATATATGAACTAAGTAACAAGTACATAGAGTTACACAACAAATAAGCTGTATATACATGGACTTACAAATACATAGAGTTACACAACAAATAAGCTGTATATACATGGACTTACAAATACATAGAGTTACACAACAAATAAGCTGTACATACATGAGCTGACTTACAAATACATAGAGTTACACAACAAATAAGCTGTACATACATGAGCTGACTTACAAATACATAGAGTTACACAACAAATAAGCTGTATATACATGGACTTACAAATACATAGAGTTACACAACAAATAAGCTGTACATACATGAGCTGACTTACAAATACATAGAGTTACACAACAAATAAGCTGTATATACATGAGCTGACTAACAAATACATAGAGTTACACAACAAATAAGCTGTATATACATGGACTTACAAATACATAGAGTTACACAACAAATAAGCTGTACATACATGAGCTGACTTACAAATACATAGAGTTACACAACAAATAAGCAGTACATACATGAGCTGACTTACAAATACATAGAGTTACACAACAAATAAGCTGTACATACATGAGCTGACTTACAAATACATAGAGTTACACAACAAATAAGCTGTATATACATGAGCTGACTAACAAATACATAGAGTTACACAACAAATAAGCTGTATATACATGAACTGACTAACAAATACATAGAGTTACACAACAAATAAGCTGCATATACATGAACTGACTAACAAATACATAGAGTTACACAACAAATAAGCTGTATATACATGAACTGACTAACAAATACATAGAGTTACACAACAAATAAGCTTTACATACATGAACTGACTAACAAATACATAGAGTTACACAACAAATAAGCTGCATATACATGAGCTGACTTACAAATACATAGAGTTACACAACAAATAAGCTGCATATACATGAGCTGACTTACAAATACATAGAGTTACACAACAAATAAGCGGTATATACATGAGCTGACTTACAAATACATAGAGTTACACAACAAATAAGCTTATATATACATGAACTGACTAAAATACATAGAGTTACACAACATATAAGCTGTATATGAATGTATATGAACTGACTTAACCAAACATATATGCCTTAGTATGCCATATGTATCAATATGCATAATTGCATAAGAATGAGAAACATACATGTCTCCGTGCATTTTGCGGCACTGGTGTTTAAATGATGTTATAAATATATGTAACAATAGTAGAAATACGAGAGTAAATAAACTGTTCTTATAAAATATTCGGGTGTATACTTCTATATCTTTAATCTTTATACTGTGTTTCATATGCCAGAAACGGATCATGATTGGCAAATTAAGATTATATTGTATTCTAATCTATTCTGTTCTGCTCCATTTCATTCTATGATGTTCTGTTCTATTTCCTTCCGGTCCACTCCATTCCTTTCTATTCTATTCTACACTATTCTATTCTATTATATTCTATTCTACTTCATTCTATTCTACCCAATTCTATTCTATGTACGTATACGAGTACAATATATGTACAAGTAGAAAACTATGTATATATTTAAGAATAATTGATTATTAGCGGGGGTATGCATAAATCCATTTAGGAACTGATAAAAAAGGCACAAAAACACGCATAACCTCCTCATGCATTAGCATCATACACATTTCTATTTTCGGATGCAATGTGGATATTGGACTATAAGTGAAACAAAAACGTGTATATGTATATATATAGGAGAGCAAGAGGAAGAACCAAGATGTGTATATGTACATTTGGGGGATACTACTGGTTTATTGATTTCATACATTAACTCAAAAAAAACATGAAAAGGGCAGGAAATACACGACATATTGACTATATACAGACTCATCGCTCTTATACTACATGTTTATATACGTTGAGAATATATCTGGACGTGTACATGTAACAAACAAACGATGCAATGTGAAACTTATGGTAAACAAACAGCCAGTTGTAAGAAAAATGGCTGATAATTTAAGAAACGCTATACAATCTTAGTCATTTATTTTATATTCATACTAGTTGTCTTAAACAATAATTTGTGGCTCAGAACTATCTGTGTTCCGAGACTACCAGTGGTCAGGAACTTCCTGTTGTCCGGAACTTCCTGTGGTACGGAACTTCCAGTGGTCCGGAACTACCTGTGGTCCGAAACTTCCTGTGGTACGGAACTTCCTGTGGTCCGGAACTAGCTGTGGTACGGATCTACCAGGGGTCCGGAACTTCCTGTGGTACGGAACTTCCTGTGGTCCGGAACTTCCAGTGGTCCGGAACTTCCTGTGGTCCGGAACTATCAGTAGTCCGGAACTTCCTGTGGTCCGGAACTTCCCGTGGTACGGAACTACCTGTGGCCCGGAACTACCTGTGGCCCGGAACTACCTGTGGTCCGGAACTACCTGTGGAATGGAACTTCCAGTGGTCTTGCACTACCTGTGGTCCGGAACTACCTGTGGTCCGGAACTTCCTGTGGTCCGGAACTACCTGTGGTACGGAACTTCCAGTGGTCCTGCACTACCTGTGGTCCGGAACTTCCTGTGGTACGGAACTAGGAGTGGTACGAAACTACCTGTGGTCCGGAACTACCTGTGGTCCGGAACTACCTGTGGTCCAGAACTTCCTGTGGTCCGAACTTCCAGTGGTCCGAAACTTCCAGTGGTCCGGAACTACTTGTGGTCCGGAACTTCCTGTGGTCCGGAACTACTAGTGGTCCGGAACTACCAGTGGTCCGATACTACCTGTGGTACGGAACTACCTGTGGTCTGGAACTACCTGTGGTCCGGAACTACCTGTGGTCCAGAACTTCCTGTGGTACGGAACTACCAGTGGTCCGGAACTACCTGTGGTACGGAACTACCTGTGGTCCGGAACTACCAGTGGTCCGGAACTACCTGTGGTACGGAACTACCTGTGGTCCGGAACTACTAGTGGTCCGGAACTACTTGTGGTCCGGAACTTCCTGTGGTCCGGAACTACCTGTGGTACGGAACTTTCAGTGGTCCTGCACTACCTGTGGTCCTGCACTACCTGTGGTCCTGCACTACCAGTGGTCCTGCACTACCGGTGGTCCGGAAGTACCAGTGGTCCGGAAGTACCAGTGGTCCGGAACTACCAGTGGTCCGAAACTATCTGTGGTCAGGAACTACCAGTGGTCCGGAACTACCTGTGGTCAGGAACTACCAGTGGTCCGGAACTACCAGTGGTCCGGAACTACCTGTGGTCCTGCACTACCTGTGGTCCTGCACTACCAGTGGTCCTGCACTACCGGTGGTCCGGAAGTACCAGTGGTCCGGAAGTACCAGTGGTCAGGAACTACCAGTGGCCCGGAACTACCAGTGGTCCGGAACTACCTGTGGTCCGAAACTTCCTGTGGTTCGGAACTACCAGTGGTCCGGAACTACTAGTGGTCCGGAACCACTTGTGGTCCGGAACTACCTGTGGTCCGTGACATGATTTTGTGACACACGTCAAAACAAAGATGACAGCTCACTGCAGTATGAAGCCTGTAAAACTTCACTTTGTGGCGGCTTCAATTTTAAATCATCCAAGTTTAATTTAGCCAGCGAAGCAGACATGCAGCTGTCAAACGAAGCCATTGTTTATGTTTTGTGCGAACTACATTTTAGGCATATTCTTCCGACTTCCGGCGAACAAAACGATCGTGATATCTGTAAGTATCATTGCACCAGATACATCCGAGGGATGATTGTCCCGAGGACGGCGTTA
Source organism: Sinonovacula constricta (assembly GCA_007844125.1). Taxonomy (NCBI): domain Eukaryota; kingdom Metazoa; phylum Mollusca; class Bivalvia; order Cardiida; family Solecurtidae; genus Sinonovacula; species Sinonovacula constricta. The sequence goes on along the minus strand of CM017570.1, from coordinate 32,337,740 downwards.
CCCGAGGAGTTCCCATTGCCATACGATGTTAGGTTCGTCTGGGTTGCGGATCGCTCCATCTAACTCGTTGAATACTTTCGGTATTCAATAAGCCCTATTGTTGGAGTCTATTTATCACATTACCAAAAAAAAATCAGGCGTTTTTGTTTCTTTGAGTTTGTTTTGTTTAAAATACAGCTTTATCTTACAATTAAAAGTACGGGACAATCTGTACGGAAAGCGACGTCGAAGCGTGAAAATAATGTGACGTCAAAAATATTATGACACTAACCATACCAAAAGTTAATAAAGTAAGCTATGGGTGTTACTAAAAAGGTGATATCCGACCGTTTGGATCAAAGTTTTGTTTCTGAAACAACGAAAAAAATGTTGCCCGAATAGGTCCTGAGAAACGCTGTTTATTTATGACCTTTATCAGTTTTAAGGCGATTTTGTTATTGTTACGATAACATTTATTTTGAGACGGCAAGAAGGGAACAAACACTATAAGCTTTAACAACCAACTATTCTGGTATTACACTATGTTGTAAATTGTTCAAGAGGGAAATGTATTAATTTTATTTTTCCATTAATTTTATTTTTCCCCAAAACGCTCGCACTCAAAATTTCAGTAAATTGCCTTTTTCAAGAGTTAAACATAAGTGAGAGCGTTTTTAGGGAAAAAAATTCTGTTTTTTTTTTTATTTAATAATTCTACAAAGAAGAATATTTTCGTGAGTTAATATAACGTTATGAAGTCTGTGGTTAGCCATGAAAGCTTGAAATTTTTAAGAAAAAGAAAAATCGATTTCACAAAAGCGTCTATAAGTTTATTTATGTTCAGACTGAAGGATTTGCAATATTTATGCTTAAATATATTAGCAGCTGAAAGTAACACATTCAACGTTAACCGTGTGAACCCGCGTACGTACAAAGCCTGTCGGTTGCAATACAGATGAGAGCCTACATATTTGTTTTGTATTTGCTTTTGTTTATGAAATACATTGCAGTGACCAATTATGATCATTATAGCAACATCCAGCTTTTTTTGTGGAGGAAGATCCCAGACACATGTCTAAGTAGCACCACCGGCTCACAACAAGTCTACTGGAAGACCTTCTCACATTAAGACCTTCGGCCTGAATGGGACTCGAACCCACACGGTGAGAGGCTAAGCAGTCAGAGGACTTGGCGACTCTACCACTACGCCTTAATATGCAAGTACATGTAGATGGAACATTTACAATCTTTACCATTCCAAAATTGGTGTGGGCATGCCGTGCCTTTATATAATAAACAAACACAATGACTAGAGCAATCAGTCAGTATTATCTACATCATTTTACATCTTTTCTGAGGATGCTGTATGAATACCGAATAACCACCCCACAATCAAAACAGCCGACCAAACCGCACGACAAAATGCCTCCATTAAAGCGATACTAAACTGTTTTGTGGGTAGAGAGGACGAGAAAAGCCAAAATAGACGTTTAAGTGTGGGAAAAAATTTTCCCCTCTTACTGCTGGTGTGTTAGTTGTAGTGAAACGGGGGCCTTTCGTTTGGTCTCCTCCACAGCATGGGTGTTATCTCGACGTTTAATCAATAGAACGCCGATTTTCTCTCCATTTTCTCCCATTTCTCAGTTCCATTTCTCTCTCCCTACGGATATCTGTCTTTCAGAAATCTTCTCTTGTGTATTTTTTTTATTTATTTGTATACTTACCATGCTCGCCTGATCGTTTGTCTGTCAACGTGATCGTGCGTCCGCCTCTCCGCTTGCTTTGTTTGACTGCTTCCTCGTCAATCTTTTAGGCTGCATGTGTGTCGATGTGCCTATTACAAGTACGTTCTTATTTAAGCTTGCTCATTTCCCACCCTCCCTCTCTCTCTATATACTCTTACGTCCATGTGTTAATTAGCTCGTCAATTCCTTTTCCTATCAGCTCGCCCGTCCATCAACTGGCCTGTCTCGTCTGTCAGTAAGCTCGTCCATTCCTTTTTCTATCAGTTCCACGCCCGATCAGTTCACCCGGCTTTTATTTGGTCTCACGGTCCTTTGTTTCCCCCAAATCTATCAGCCATGTGTCTATTAGCTCGTCCACCCACTGCCTATCAGCTCAAAGGCACCTTGCTTATCAGTTCGTCCATCTATCAGCTCGCCAGTCCCCTTTCTATCCGCTCATTTTGCACGTATGTCTATAATCTCGTCCATCCTTTCTTCTATCTTACCATCAGTCCATTTCTCCCGCTCATTATTCCCGTTGTCAGCCAGCTCGTTCACGTCCTTTACACCCGTTCTCTATAGCAACTCGCGTGTCCCCCTTTATATAAGTTTGTCATTTTTCCTCTCTAAAAGCTCGTTTAATCGTTAATCTATTTGTTTATCCATGCCTCTGTATTTAGCCCATCCTCCGGAAGGCCAGCTCGCTTATGCATTTGAACTCCTGACTGCATACATGTCATATTGTCCGAGTCATCTTATGATAAACATATTAGTTTTATAGTTTTTTTGGTATATATATGTATCAATCATCTGTGTATATATATTCGCTCTTCCGCACACTTGGCTGCCAATATATTCATAAATCAGCAATTTTTACATTTTATTATCTTCAACCTTCTCCCGTCCTGTCACAATCTATCTACAATTCTTCAATCTTTCTAGTTTTCTTTTTCTCTTTTTTTTCTCTTTGCGATGCGAGAGTATCTCCACCACTTTCTCCAACCCGGGCGCAGCTAATTTCCACACCATCGAGCCCAACTGGACCGAATAAAATTGATTTCACAAACAATTACAGGTATAGAATAGATGGCTTGTAGTTTACATTGTCAAGGCCAGAAACACCTCAAGCAAGATCTATACAAACTTTAAGGACATATCGCTGTGGTGGTTGTGATGTTTGTCCCAAAATAAGTATTGTACGCCTTTTTTTATTAGTACTTTTTTTTACTTAGTAAATCGGTGTATATAGGAGATTTATGCCTTTTGCCTTAGTAAATGTTTTTAAATGTTCTTGCTTTGAGCAATTTTGCTTGTTGTTTTTGCAGTGAATGAATTTATCACAGGAAGCTGTTGCCGTAACAGTTTATATTTCTGTTTCCTGCGCGACAAGAAGTAGATCCTTGATTTGATATGAAACGAAGGACAGAATCTAGAATCACGCAGTAAAAGTTCCAAAGCAGATCAAAATCATAAGACTTTTGGCCTAACTATATACAACATTTTTAAACTAGATGCAAATGTGCTTATAAATTAACACTAAATGATCAAACAAATAAATCCCTACGCGCGCACAAGAATACTGTATCCAGACTTTCCAGTAACGTAGCAAGCAGTCCCGCGGTATGGTAAATCACCTGGTTCTGGACCCTTACTTTTTCATTTTGACCAATTCTTTTAAAGTGGAGTCGTTTTTGTTTTGCTTTTTTTATTATAAGCGATTGCAGTGGAGGAAGAACTTAGACAAATGTCTGGGTAGGTTGAAACGGCGCGATGCCTGTTTGAGCTCTAGTCTCTCTTTCTGTTATGTTCTGTCTGTCTGTCTCTCTCTGCCTCTCTCTGTGTGTCTCTCTGTGTGTGTGTGTCTCTCTCTGTCTCTCTCTGTCTCTCTCTGTCTGTCTGTCTCTGTCTGTCTCTCTCTCTCACTATATATACATATATATATATATATATATATATATATATATATATATATATATATATATATATACATATATATATATATATATAAGGTAGAGTCGCTTTAAAGATACAGGTAACACTATATTGTGCACGTTTGTGGGAATTGACCATATTTCTACAAAAAAATAACTTATTTATATCGACGAATCACCCGGATGATGATATAACGCGATCTCAAAAAGAAAATGAGTCACGTGGTTTTCTTAGTTTAAAAATAGCTTACTATGCAGCGTGGCTCAGATAGGAAATAGATCTTTGTAATAAGTTGTGGAGTGATATACTTTACATTTTACACACATGTAGGGCATCATTAAGAGGCATTTCGCAGGATCTTTGTCACGTGACAATAATTGACTTTGATATATGAGATGAAAAGATGGGTTCCAAACTATTGGATACCACAGTTACTATGTTCAAAGTCTCTTAAACCACCTTTGTTATGGTCATGTGTATCAGACTGTCTCTAATTTGAACAATTCCGACATCCGACAATTCCGACATCCGAATTCCGACATTTCCGACAATTCCGACATCCGGCAATTCCGACATCCGACAATTCCGACATCCGAATTCCGACATCCCAATTCCGACAAGAAGTATGGTTGGTATGTTCATTTCTTGGAAACTATGAGATCAAAATAAGTACTATAGTATTATCTTGAATAAAAATGTAGTATTACGCGGCATAGCCTTGCCAATTTCCTCGTTCAAAATTGATTTTGTAAGATATCAATAGGTTATAAAACAGTCAAAATTACGTTAATATGATTGTTGGGAGAATTTGCTTGTGATAATTCAATTGTACCGTGCAATTAACATTTGTTTAGTGGAAGGCAATAAGATGTTTAATTTCAAATGAACTTATTTCTTTAAATTAATGTTTTTGCAATTTAGAACCATAACATCTCTGAAAGTATGTCACAATCTCCATTAACAGTTTAAAATATGGTATCCGACTGTTTGAAGAGATCTCGCAAAATGCTGTTTATTGATGTCCTACACCAGTGTGAAAAGTTAACCATGATCCCACAATCGTCATTTCAAACATATATTTCCTATCTCAGCCACGCTGCACAGTTAGCTATTTTAAACCAAGAAAATACGTCACCGTGACGTCAATGTCTATTTTTTGCAGGAATCTTAATCGTTCTTATTTTTAGATTTGAAAAAGTCAAAAGAAACAAGTGTTGATGAATGAGTTAAACTGCCCTAAAATTGAGATACTGTTGAAAATGGTCAAAGCTTAGACTAAATTGTGATTTTTCTTCTTTAGAAATTATGCACAAATACCCCAAACAGAGATCAGATATTGTTACATATATTTGGTATAGGCAAACTGTGGGATACCACCTTTAACGTCAGTTGTTTATAAATCTACTCAACTCAGGTGCATTATTACCTTTAAACTGTTGTTTTATTTCATCTTTTCTGTTTTGATTTGAATTGACACAATAAGACAATATCACATCATTATTGCTATTATAATATAAGTATTAGTAATAGAAGTAGTCGTAGTAATAGTAGTGGTAGTAGTAGTGGTGGTGGTGGTGGTAATAGAAGTGGTAGTAGTAGTAGTTGCAGTGGTAGTAGTAATTACATCTTCTAGTATAGTAGTAGTGGAGGTAGCAGCAGTAGTAGCAGTGGTGGTAGTAGTAGTAGTAGTAGTGGTGGTAGTAGTAGTAGTAGTAGTGGTGGTGGTAGTAGAAGTAGTAGTGGTGGTGGTAGTAGTAGTAGTAGTGGTGGTGGTAGTAGTAGTAGTGGTGGTAGTAGTAGTAGTAGTAGTAGTGGTGGTAGTAGAAGTAGTAGTAGTGGTGCTGGTAGTAGTAGTAGTAGTGGTGGTGGTAGTAGTAATTACTACTACTAGTGTAGTAGTAGTGGAGGTAGCAGTAGTAGTAGCAGTGGTGGTAGTAGTAGTAGTGGTAGCAGCAGCAGCAGTAGTAGTAGTAGTAGTAGTAGTAGTAGTAGTAGTAGCAGTAGTAGTAGTAAATACTACTAATACTAGTGTAGTAGTAGCAACACTTTTATCATCATTATATTGTCAGAATAATGTAACTGATTGTGGTATCATGCCGGGTGTCCACGGCTGGCTATACACAGTGAAGGCAGCACTATATCTGTCGACACCGAACACCGTCTCCAAATAGTTGAATGAAATATTGCTGTTGGAACTATAAACCCAACGACAACAACAAAAACAATTATCGACTCGGCTCTGAGATAATCTTTATTTCTGAGAAAATATACATGCGTATAATATCCAGATGTCTACGTAAGTTTCTCGTACAAATAGCGTCTCATTCTCGCGCATGCGCAGTGAGTAAAACGAACTGCCACATACCAGCAAGAACAAAAGCGTTGACGTAAGCGATCGGAACTACTCTAATTTCTCTGTTAAACCAATATGAACACTCTCGGAGCGAAATTGTTCTTGTAATGTAAAGTGATTAAAGCCGAGTAATCGAATTAGTGAACTGGATTTCGCACGGCGTGTATTTTTAATGAACTTTTTATGCCGCAGTCCCCACCAGGACAAAAATATTTTCGGTAATAACATTTTCCGTCGGAAAATTAGAAGAAACATTGAACATTTTCTCAGATGAAAGAAAATTCCATATTTATGGAACTCAAATTGCCGGTGTTTCTGCTAGATTTAGTTTCCTGGTGTTTTTGTGACGTTAGTGGGTTTGTTTGTGTTTGCTTGTTTGTTGTTATTTATTTATTTATTTTGTCTTGGCGCTTCAATTTTGAAGTTATTCAATTTTCATTCCTTGTTCACATAATAAACATGTTTTTCACGATTTCTTATATTTATAAGGAGGGGTGGTAGGGTACGATCGAATAAGACAGACCACTGTAGTTAATGGTTGGTTTTGAACTTCCCTTCTTTGCCTAGGGCCTGAACTCACCATTCGTTCTTAATTAAGAATAGCTCAATTAATGGATTTCAATTTACAACGTGTATTGAACTACATCTCTGTGATGTGCATGGTATTTTACTTTTGGCTTAAAATTAATTTATCTTCATAAAACAGATAACTTTTGTTGGTCAGGGATGCACCCCACCAGCCCCCCCCCCCCCCCCCCCCCAACGAATTAAAAGATTAGAGTTGTGAAAACACATACATGTAAAAAACACTTAAATTTTGTCTGTTGACTGCTTAGGTGGAAGTAAGGGTCCCTACCTGTGTATTTATATGTAATATTTACAGCGGTAAAGTTGAATGGATCTTGATTCATAACCCCTTTCCCACCCCCACCCCCGACACCCCACCCACCAAAATTTTCTGGATCCGCCTCTGTTGTTGGTATAAAAATGGCGACCCGATCTCAAGTCAAGACTGATGAATAGTTGGTGAATATGGACCTTTGAATCATATTAATTTTTAATCTTAAAATTAATTCAGTAGTCCAAATGATTGTATTAATAAAATAACGTCATAATTAATTGTAACGTAAAATTGTCAGCCATAAGTATGGATAAAATGGATGTATATGGTAACTCGATTTAACACCAAACAGGAATTGAAGTCAATCTAGACATTTATTCAAAGTAGGATATTTAAATTTTGTCTGTTACCGGAAGTTGCCCAAATACACTGCGTGATCGCTTCAAAGGAATAGTGTCACAACATGGCGACAACACAACAAAATTTACATTCACAATAGATGTTTTTATTGTGCTTTTTACCGCAAAAAGTCACAAATATTTGTGCCGAGTGTAGAAATAAAACTGTAAACTTGAATCGCTGCATGCGAGTTGTTGGTAAATCGGGTAACAAATATGAAAATAAAATACATAAAAAAACTGAGATTATTTGTAAGGGGTTAATGAATATCTGACTAAAACCCTGAAACAAAACGTATACACAATCTCTTTCTGGTTCAATTATAATACATGACTAATACATCATCATCATCATCATCATCATCATCATCCTCAACAACAACATCATCATCATCATCATCATCATCATCATCATCATCATCATCATCATCATCATCAACAACATCATTATCATCATTATCATCATCATCAACAACAACAACAATATCACCATCACCATCATCATCATCATCATCATCATCATCATTAAGTTTAAGTCATCTTGTTTACCTCTTACATTACATTAGCTGTTCGTTTTTCACACTGTTTTGGCTGTTTTGTTATTGTCTGCTACACTGATTGTTCTACATTATGACACGCTGCAAACATTCGGAATACATCTTTCGTTTCCCTGACAAAGATACATGTCGGCATTCCGCCGAAGAGTTGCGAATAGCAATGGAAAGAAACGTTTCTTGAATATTTCGGCCTTTCAGAACGGCGCCACGAAGATTAGCACACATGTATGATGTCTGCAGGGCGCTGCTGTAACATAGAGGAGTCACCAAGAAACCCGGGCATGTAAGATACAAGCTAATAGTAATACACGACGCGACGACATGAGTGTAGATCCGGTAAACTTCTGCCCGACAGAATGAGACACGATCAATTGTCTGTAAGATTTCGTTATCCCAATAGTTTAAAGAAATATGATTCCTGTTTCGTTTTGAGGCATATGTCACACTTATCCATTTACGGTTAACTAAGGGGTTTGTTGTCGTATTGTTGTTGTTTGTTTTGTTGTTGTTGCGGGTATTGTCCAACTTACGATTGCCACGGTGTCCTAGAGTAAATATATTGCTGCTTTTGCTGAGAATAGAAAGAAACACTTGGCATGATACCACCTCAGTCCAGTTATCGTGACACCGGGCCGACAAGTCAAGTCGTGGAACTATCCCTATATTTGTTTAGCTAAAGCAAGGGAGTTTTCACGGGTTTGAACCCTGGTCCTCCCGTGGCATTATACTTTATTCTTTACGGCATGCTAGACACAGTAAACGCAGCACGTACTATATATTTGTTTCAAGTGGGCACCGTCTCCATTTAATTGAAAGATTGTTGGTAGGGTCGTAAATAAAACAAACAAACAAACAAAAAACACAAGCAAGCATATGTTAAAACGAATTTAACAATATGCTGTTCATTGCTTGATTGGGGAAATAAAACAACAATCTCAAACGTTTTATTGTAACAATTTAACGTTTTGTCTGCACTGACATATATAGATAATGAACAAAACATATTCTTTACAAATGACATCCTCATCACTCATTAGTCACAGGCAGTGCTTGCTACAAATCTGGATTCAGCTTTGCCTTTGTAAACTCGTTCAGGATCTAGCAGGGCTTTAAACGCATGCCACATCAACACATCAACCATTTTTAATAAAGAGGTACTTGACTATCGGAAATTTGTACTTTAGCCGTAACAGGGCAAAGTCGGCGACAAACCGGAAGAAGCTCTCTAGAATCCCCTTAAAACTCCTTAGGACCGGGAACCGCGATTAAGTATTGACGCCGCGGATCATTATTGGTAACAGTGTAATAAATTGTAAGCAGTGCACTTCGGACCGTTTCCTTTCGTCTTTCGTGTACATGTAACAACAAATCACCATTTTTTCAGTTTAACTTAAATTATTTTTAATTAAAACTGCATAAAAAAGGTTTATAAATAAGTAAATCGTAAGTTATTATTTTTGTCTGTATTATTGTGACATGTATACAATTAACAATACCAGAGACAATATTATTTACATGAATATACACAGGACCCGATTGGATGTATATGTCGCCAAAGTAATTAATAGCAATAGAAACTTACACACGTATACACAAAGAGTTGAACCTGATAAAGCTGGCTAAATATCTCTGTTACAATTAAAAGTATTCGAGACACTTTAATGAATATACATGTACATTAAAGGTGGTATCCGACAGTTTGGACCAAAATATATTTTCTTAAATAACCAAATAAGTCGGTGTTACCTGAAAAAGGTCCTGCAAAATGCTGTTCATTGATGTCCTAGATCTGTGTGAGCAGTCAAGCATAAATCACCACTCGTCATTTCAAACACGTGTTTCCTAAACGAGCCACGCGGCAGAGATTTTTTTTAAACTAAGAAAACCACGTGACCAAACTCCCCGCATGATTACTTCCCTTGACAGTACATTATATCACTGCCACCAGCAAGTTTTTGTTGTTGTTGTTGTTGTTTTCTGGACTTATCTCCTCAAAATACAGTATCTTTCCTTTAAAAATATTAACTTATCACATTAAAAATAAAAAGTAACTTAAAATATGAAAAAAATATGAAATTATGAAAGTCAAATTTCACCGTCCTGTACAGAATACAACGTACTATGGAGGCCGCCATGTTTACTTCACGTGATACTCTGTCGTCACGTGATCCTTGCTGGGGGCAGAGATTTAAGTAGCAACGCGTGACGTAATCGCTGTGAGGAGATTGCCACGTGACCACATACTTTTGAGATCACGTTATATAGTCATCCGGGTAATCCGCTCTGACGTCGATATCTATTTTTAGCAGAGACCACTATCGAGCTTTTTACACAGCTGGGAAGAATATACTTTTAGATGGATTTTTTTCGCGATTAGTGATTTCTAACAATATGTTGTGTGTGCTCAAAATCGTATTTACTATCACAAATGTATAGCCTTAAACAAATATTAGACCACAATTTTTCCAAAGCAGTGATTCGATATTGTAATATGCATTTGATATAGGCAATCTGTCGGATACTGCCTTTAATATACAACTGGCCTGATTGGAAATATATGTCTCCAAATTTATTATTTTTTATTTTATTATTAGTATTAGTATTCGTATTAGTAGTATTGGTATCATTATCATCATCATTATCATCATCATTATCATCATCATCATCATTATCATCATCATCATCATCATCGTCGTCGTCATCATCATCAACATCATCATCATCGTCATCATCATCATCATCAACATCATCATCATCATCATCAACATCATCATCATTGTCATCGTCATCATCATCATCATCATCATCATCATCATCATCATCATCATCATCATCATCATCATCACCACCACCACCATCATCTTCTATGTATATGTTGTTTTGTTGTTGTTTTTAATTTCTTTTAATGTGTTGTAATTACAGAACGTTTCGTGCCTTTATGTCTAAATCTCCATGTTTTGTAATTATTTGTTGAAAGAAAAAAAAGCTTAAAAAATCAAAAAAAATTTTTTTTTTAATCATCTTCTCACCATGATGGATGTTTAATTTCTAACAATATAATAATACAACACATAGAATTGTATATAAGTATTCATGCACAAATGCAATTATGCATACATAGATTGTTGGGGTTATAATCATAAGGCCTCCTAATGATTTTTCCCTACCTAAACTTAGCTTTAATTTTCCTTAAATTTTGAAAAAATATTATTAAATTAATTACATTGAATGGGTTTTATGATTGAAACTGCTCTTAAATCTAAGGAAAGTTCTTTCTAGATTTAAGGAAAACTTTTAGTTTAAGCCAGAAAAAAGTTTCCTTATAAATACAGTCATTTAAAGGTGGTATTCCGACAGTTTGGACCGAAAATATTTACATTAAATAACATAATAAACCATTGTTACCCAGTTTGGACCGAAAATATTTACATTAAATAACATAATAAACCATTGTTACCCAGTTTGGACCGAAAATATTTACATTAAATAACATAATAAACCATTGTTACCCAGTTTGGACCGAAAATATTTACATTAAATAACATAATAAATCATTGTTACCCATTTTGGTCCGAAAATATTTACATTAAATAACATAATAAACCATTGTTACCCAGTTTGGACCGAAAATATTTACATTAAATAACATAATAAACCATTGTTACCCAGTTTGAACCGAAAATATTTACATTAAATAACATAATAAACCATTGTTACCCATTTTGGTCCGAAAATATTTACATTAAATAACATAATAAACCATTGTTACCCAGTTTGGACCGAAAATATTTACATTAAATAACATAATAAACCATTGTTACCCAGTTTGGACCGAAAATATTTACATTAAATAACATAATAAACCATTGTTACCCAGTTTGGACCGAAAATATTTACATTAAATAACATAATAAATCATTGTTACCAGAACAGATCTCGTAAAACAGTATTTCACAATCTCCATAACAGTTTTAAAGATGGTATCTGACAGTTTGAACCAAAAATATTTTCATTTAACATCGTAATAAACCATTGCTACTTGAACAGATCTCGCGAAATGCTGTTTATTGATGTCCTACACCAGTGTGAAATGTGAACCATAACGCCACAATCGTCATTACAAACACACTTACTGACATAAAGTTCGCTAAATCTCATGACTCAGGTGATGGGTTCGAGCCCTAGTCGGTGATGATGGATCTGATGATGTAGCCCAGATAAGTATCTGCAATCTTCAGACCATTGAAAAAGTAGCATATTATTGTAGATGGGACACGTATCAAAATATTGCAGATGGGACACATATCAAAATATTGCAGATGGGGCGCGTATCAAAATATTGCAGAAGGGGCGCGTATCAAAATATTGCAGATGGGGCGCGTATCAAAAACAGAAAAGACAGAGATAGAAAGGATTTGATCCCTTTTTTTATCCAAAATATTTAAACAGTATAAATGTTAACATTGGAAGAATGCCGGGACAAAATTGACGCGTCAAGTCTCCTTTGACATACATACCTGTTTCTGTATACACACTACTTCTTTCCAGACAAGACTGACCGCGAGCAGTCAAGGTCATGCAGGGTCAATCCTTCCTGCTTTCGAAAATCACTTTTCACATAACTTTGGACACAGCACCAAAACGCACACAATGGACATTGGTCTATGTGTTTTTCTTTTGGCTTAACGACATATTTAAACCCAATAAATCGCCAATTTTATTGATCTTGTTTTAACTTTATCCCCGTATAAAGAAGAAAAACATGCATTTCTATTGAGAGAGATCTAGAAACAAACAGAAAACACCGACTCTTCCTGTCAATGTTCGAAAAAAAAATTGAAGACAATAAACATATTTAATATATCGTTTAACATGTTGATAAATCGAGTTAAAATGATCTTTTTTCAGAAAGTGTGTGGTTTTTTTACGTAAAATCAGGTTACTTAGCTATCTGGAGTTACTTAGCTATCTAGAGTTACTTAACTATCGCATTTAGTGCGTCCTCTATCGTCAAATTACTCAGTATATAGATACCACTTGGCTTGTTTGTACACGCTTTCTTCATTACTTTGTAGTTATGTCAGTCACCGTAATATAAGGCTGTTTATTTAGGACCACGCTGCGGTGCATTGATAATTATGACATCGCATCGCTTGTCTACATAAAAATGACCGTGCAGATCTTCAACTCTTTGAACCAGCATGTACGAAGTTGCAATACTTACGATTTTCATTCGTAACTACTCGGGTCTATCCGGACAAGTCCGGATCTGTTTCGTAGAAATGTCCGAGGTGTTTCGATTGGTGTATATTTATTATTTGTCTAAGTATTGCACGGGGTGTGTGGGGTATTCGCTGTCCTCTGATGTGACGTTTTTGTTTGTTTATTGTTTGGTTTCAGTTGCCCAGACACGGCGCCAAAGGCGTTTTCATGTTAATGCATAAATCGAACCTGATTCTTTACGATCGTTAGCTACTAAAAGCAAGATGGGTGACATGTGATTTTCTTCATTAATTGAAAAATATTCACCAATTATGTACAAAAAACATTTCCAATCAAACTCTCTAAATCTATATAATGTGATTTATTGTCGGGCCTATTAAATGGGTGCGGGAGAAATTTTATTTCTACCTGTCCGACTAATAAAAACACACACTGCAATATTAATATTTTCAAATTAATGCAGGAGGATGGGTACGATCTATATTTTTGTCAATGCATTTAATTGATTTAATTATTCAACTTCTCAAAACCCCAAGCAACCAAAAATGTGAATACGATAGTTGCACACGTCGAAGAAAAGATTAAATTGAGAGGCGGGGGGATCGAATATTAGTTTTTCAGGGTGCGGATTAATTTCGTATTAAGTAGTACGCAGAAAGTTATATGGCGCTCACGTTTATAAACCTATAAGGTTTATTAACCTATAAGAAAAAAAAGAAATATCTTGGATGTGAACATCCATGGCGTCGCGGAGAGCACGCGCTTAAATAAAGAAGGCAAGACAGAGCACCGACGTGAGACATCTACGGCGCCGCAGAAGAATGTGCTAAGAACAAGAAGATGACTGTCCTGGGAACTAAACACCCTCTTACACTGTCGATTCATTACGTAAACATTTGAGAATAACGAACCGTAACTCTTGTAAGAACTAAACTATCTTCCACTTTACTTTCTTTCTTGTTGTTTACAGTGTCTGTAATTACAGAATGCGTTGTTAACATGGGCATGCTCGGTTTCTTTTGATGAACAAGACTTCGCTAAACAGTTCAAATTCGTATTAATGCCGGCTACATTTCAATAATTGCAAGGTACACTTTATTAATGCAAGCTACGCTATCCAGAGCGGTGCCAATAAACCAAACAAGGCACCGCTATCCAGAGCGGCACCAATAAACCAAACTAGGCACCGCTATCCAGAGCGGCACCAATAAACCAAACTAGGCACCGCTATCCAGAGCGGCACCAATAAACCAAACTAGGCACCGCTATCCAGAGCGGCGCCAATTAACCAAACTAGGCACCGCTATCCAGAGCGGCACCAATAAACCAAACTAGGCACCGCTATCCAGAGCGGCGCCAATAAACCAAACTAGGCACCGCTATCCAGAGCGACGCCAATAAACCAAACTAGACACCGCTATCCAGAGCGACGCCAATAAACCAAACTAGGCACCGCTATCCAGAGCGGTGCCAATAAACCAAACTAGGCACCGCTATCCAGAGCGGCGCCAATAAACCAAACTAGGCACCGCTATCCAGAGCGGCACCAATAAACCAAACTAGGCACCGCTATCCAGAGCGGCACCAATAAACCAAACTAGGCACCGCTATCCAGAGCGGCACCAATAAACCAAACTAGGCACCGCTATCCAGAGCGGCACCAATAAACCAAACTAGGCACCGCTATCCAGAGCGGCACCAATAAACCAAACTAGGCACCGCTATCCAGAGCGGCACCAATAAACCAAACTAGGCACCGCTATCCAGAGCGTCGCCAATAAACCAAACTAGGCACCGCTATCCAGAGCGGCACCAATAAACCAAACTAGGCACCGCTATCCAGAGCGGCACCAATAAACCAATCTAGGCACCGCTATCCAGAGCGGCACCAATAAACCAAACTAGGCACCGCTATCCAGAGCGGCACCAATAAACCAAACTAGGCACCGCTATCCAGAGCGGCACCAATAAACCAAACTAGGCACCGCTATCCAGAGCTGCGCCAATAAACCAAACTATTTGCTACTTTGTTTTATTCCTTGTTGTCTGCTCCGTCCTTTAAGTAATTGAAAGCTGCAGTTTAAACTTCCGTATGCTGGATTCTTTTCTTGAAACAAAAACTCGCCTAACTGCTGCAAATTCCTGTTATGGCCTGCTTTATTACTGATGTTTTTGTTGTTGCAATCTACACTGTTAGTATCGGATTACTCGGTACTTTTTTTTCTGAAACCGATCTCGCCAAACAGCTGCGAATTCTTGTTATTGCATGCTGCAGTATTGTCCCCTGCCACGCCGTCTTCATATCTACTAAAATTGTTTTATGCTATTGTTTTCTTATCCAGTGTAATGTGACTTGTTTGAAGTTGATCCATTTCGAATTTTGTATTCTTGTTGAATAAAAAGGAAAGCTTTCCTGTATCCCAATGTGAGTAGTTTTTTTTAAAAAAAATTCACTGAATTGCATGTTATACTCTGTCCTTTCCAAAGATTGTGTAGTCTTTAGGTTGAAAGAATCCAAAGCGATGTCACGTATTTCAGTTAGGTTCGACAATATGAAGCTGAACAACCTACAAGAATCGTACTCTCTTACTATGAACAACACGTGTTATTATGAGCTTCCATACATCGATTTCATCTTATTCGTAAAGTGATTCTATCGCAAATTGTTTGTGTCGAGAAATTGAGATTACTGTCCAATTACGCAATATGGCCGATGTACTGTTCAATACAGCTATGTATAGGATGATCACGTGGTACAAATCGACAGCACTGATTGGTCCAAAGCGCAAACCTACGAGCATATATGTCAAATATCAATCACTGGTTGGCTCGCTATTGACGCACCTCGAAATTATTCCGAATACATATTTAAGCTCACTTTGTATACCACATAATATATATATATATATACATGTAGCACACTTCTAGTGTAAAATATCTTTAATTTAGAAAATTTTACCGACATATTTTTATTTTTTATAGGACCTCAAATAGTGTAATTGCCTTTGTTATGTCAGCAGGCGTTTTGACAGTTTACGGAATTTTCCGAAGAATTCAACTATACACAGATAAACGAGTAGATATAAGATAAAAGAAAAAAGCTATGTAAAAATATAATTTGTATACGTTTATTAAAAGTAATTTCGAGGAAAGCTTTCTTCTTACGGATTTTGCCGAGTAATCATGTCAAATGTCGGAAATACCCGAAAAGTCCGGTTAAGATACTTTGATGAAACGCAATACATCGGATTGTGATGATGATGATGCGCACATTCCTTCATTGTGTTGTTTGTAGATTAAATTATCTGCCCAGTATCACGAGGGGTTGATGTTAAATGATACCACCACTAGATTATAAGGTGGATGTAAAACAGGGCATGTCACATGATACATCATGGCTCACAATGTAGGTATTTAGATCGTATCTATACTCAAGTTTGGGCAAGTAATCAGAGACCCATGAAGTGTACGTGATGTTTTGTTTAGAATGGAATAGAATAGTAGAATATATTAAAACATAACTGAATTGAAAAGGGGCTAGCTTGTCGACACTTACTTGGACGTCCATATGCTAGAAGTGAAAGAGGAATTATATATGTATATCTACTTGTGTGTGTGTGTGTGTGTGTGTGTGTGCGCGCGCGCGCGTGTGTGTGTGTGTGTGTGTGTGTGTGTGTGTGTGTGCGTGTGTGTGATCAAGGATTGAGACAGAGGGGAAGGGAGAGAAAGATAGAGACAGATAGAGAGAGAGGTAGAGAGAGAGAGAGAAAGATGGATAGAGAAAGATGGTGATGGGGGGAGAGAAAGAGAGAAAGAGAGGTAGAGGGGGAGAAAGAGGGAGAGAGAAAGAGGGAGAAAGAGGGAGAGAGAAAGAGGGAGAGAGGGGGAGAGAGGGGAGAGAGAGCATCTCGGATGCAGTTTTATACCAAAAATCTTTCTTAAATCTTAATTTTTAATAATTATATATGGTTGAAGACTAATGCATTAATATTGATGACGAGGCAGATATTATTATTTGAGCACAACAAAATAGAACAGAATCTATAAGTCTATTTTGTTTACCATGCTTTTGAAGGAGGAATTAAACTTTAGTATTTCCGAATAGTTACGGAATGTACCGAGAGTGTACGGAATATACCCATTGCTAATATACCGAGTGGTTACGAACGTTGTTTATCTTCTCTGAAAAGTGAAAACGAGAATGTGAGAAATAAATGGCTGTCGTTTGCCATTAAAAAAACAACAACTAAACAACAGTTAAGTTGGGTGACAACATTTTATGCACTTATTCTTTGCCATCTGCGTCCTTTTGAGAAATGTAGACAGTTAATTCTCGGCCAAAGCGAAATTTTGCCCAAATGCTATTGACTATGTTGCCTATTAACATTGAACAATGTCGACATTTACGATTCCTTGTTGAAAAATCGCAAGCATCATTATACGGCTAGAAAAGAAGGAATATTAAAGATGATCTATGTCCTTGTATCGGATATAACATGTAGCCTACTATACTTTTGTAAAAAGGAGAAAAACAAAAGCAAAGGAGGCGATACTTATACAGTCTCAAAGTCATATACGTAATTTCATTTTTATTTCATTTATTCTTAAATTTTAATGTCATGTTATGCCATTTTAATTTCTTATTTAACATACAAACCGCTAATTGGAAAGCAACCTTTGTTTTGTTTTTAAATCTGATAAGGAGGAGGATGAGGAGGAGGAGGTGGAGGAAGACGACGAGGAGGAAGATATTGCTGTTGTTAAAAGATACAATGTAAAGTATTGCAATCATTTCTTTCATCATCACGTGGAACCTTTTGAAAAATCTTTGCCTGTGAGAAAGAAATTGCGACAGAAAAAAAATGAATGAGCAATGAAAGGGCCACAATGAAATATGACAACTACAGGTATCCGAGTTACACGTTTATTTGCTTTGTCGCTCTCTAACAGGAAACGGGAAATGTGATCAAATGATTAAAAACTACCTTTTTACCACTCAGCGAATACACAAAACAGGTCTTACGAGGATAGGCCAATACACAATAACGAAAAGACCGCCAGGTTGTGTATTGGAAAAGCGTGAACAGTAAGTGCAGGGGTCCTTCGAATATTGAAATAGAGAAAATACTCTCATATTTGTAAAATTATGTAAGATAAATTGCAAAAAAAAAAATCGTAAATTTATGTAAGAATGTGACATTGTGGTCACGTTTGATTGCTAAATTTTTAAAAACATGCAATTTTTTCCCTGACATTTCCGGTTTGGTTGTTAAAGGACGACTAAAGTGTAAAAATAGTTAAATCAAGTATGGTCATAAAGCACCCTTATCTGTTTTCACCAATACCGATTTTTAAAAAGTTTAAAAATACAGATTTTTTTTCTCGTGCACTGAAAATATTAAACATATTGGACAGAAAACACATACAAGAACTGAGCAAAAATAAGGGGGCCTGTCCAAACAGACCGAAAAATAAAACGTTAGTACAGGTTTTATCATTTCGGTTAGTACAGGTTTTATCATTTCGGTTAGTACAGGTTTTATCATTTCGGTTAGTACAGGTTTTATCATTTCGGTTAGTACAGGTTTTATCATTTCGGTTAGTACAGGTTTTATCGTTTCGGTTAGTACAGGTTTTATCGTTTCGGTTAGTACAGGCTTTATCATTTCGGTTAGTACAGGTTTTATCATTTCGGTTAATACAGGTTTTATCATTTCGGTTAATACAGGTTTTATCATTTCGGTTAATACAGGTTTTATCGTTTCGGTTAATACCAGTTTTACCGTTTCGTGCTTGTATTTTTTTTTAATTTTTGGGCAAAAAACAAATGCTTACGGACTTTCTGTTCATATTTTACGTTTCAGAATAACATGCTCAACATTTTTCTTCAATGTCACGTCAGAATAGTATTTGAACTTAATATAAATTTTGTGAAATATGTGATATAGTCGCTGAAAAGACCATTATCCGACAAGTTTGGACCAAATTTTTTTTATCAAATAACCTGTCAATGTTACTTGAAAAAAATCCTTCAAATTAATGTTTATTGATTCATTAAATCTCTGGGAACAGTCAGACATCACTCGTCATTGCTAACTTGTATTTCCTGTCTGAGCTACGCTGTAGAGATAGCTATTTTTAAACTAAGAAAACCACGTGACACCATAATCTTGAAATCATGTTCTATATTTGGAATCACTATCGTGTTTATTTATAGATTTGGACAGAATGAACTTCAAGAGTGCCTTTTCGCGATTTGTACAGTCTTACAATATAGGTAGTCTTTAAAAACATGTGTACTTGAACTGAAGTAGGAGTGAATGCAACCGGCCGCAATAGCTCAGGTTGTAGAGCGTCGGCTTGCGGATCGGGAGGTCGTGGGTTCGAACCCCGGCTGGGTCAAAGCAAAGACTTTATAGTTGGTAGAAGTGGCTTCCCTCCTAACGCTCGGGGCTAAGGGGACAGCATTACGCCTGACTCGTCGGTGTCAGTATAATGGAGCGGCCGGGTTCAGTCCCTGGGCACCTCATAAGTGCCCCTGTGCTATAATGATAGAAATGGCGCTGCGCAGTATCGGCAAAAATGCCGGCTAATCCCTAATCCCTAATCCCTATGAGTAAATGCAGAAGTTATGCATAAATCCCCACCCCCCACCCACCCACCCCCACCCCCCACCCCCCCACCCCCCCACCCACCCACCCCCACCACCCCACCCCCCCACCCCCCACCCACCCATCAAGCAGTGGTAACATAGTGTTACATGTATTTGATACAGTCTAGTCAAAATGTCGGATATCTCCTTTAATTCACCATATCCCTTCCCACAATAATAACATTAATAAATTACAAATCATTATATATGATAATTATTTACAATTATTTTCGAACAAAACCAAAAGTGTTCGTTGGAAATAAATGGAGTTTAAAATTTCTTTCAAAAGAGATTGCACTGAATTTTGCAATGGTTGAAATTTACCGCACATTGCTCCAGGTATTCAGTACCTGAGTACTGGTTCTACCCAGGAAGTGGACAGTCGAGAGGGATTAATGCAAGTTAAAAGAACTTGTTTCCCAATCGACTATAAATAAATAGGTTTGAACTAAACTAAATAATTATACCCTGCAATGAAACAAACAGCATGTTCTATTTAAAGTTCTCGTTCGTTACTATCATAAATACTCCTGCAACAGGCCCATGAACACAAATGTCAAGAATTTCGAATTTACAGAGTTAAAGAGACTTTACGAGGGTTGTTCGGGAAGTTCTGAGAATTGTTTTATAGGACACGTTGTAGTCGGGTTAGCGTAAATATAAATATATACGCATTTATTTCAATATATACTGTACAGTATCTGAAAATATCATCATCATACACACAGAAACTAAAACATAATAAAAATGGTAAATAACCATATAACAACAACCGGAGCACGCCGACGTCATTTGCAACGTTATGCGACGTTAAAGTCCATCGATCGTCGCACCTTTTCAACGTAGTCACCTGCAATTTCGATGCATTTCCTGTGTCGGCTGATCCACTTATTGTATGTTTCCACGTACCAGCTATCGGTAAAGGACGAGACTATAGCGTATATGTTTTATTGTAGAATACATTTTATTGTGCACTTAAAGTTTAACATTAAACATAATACTTCTGGTCTAAAACTTCCGATTACTTAATTCTGTAATAATTATCAAGGAATTATTTTTGGGGCAAGGCAGTTAAGCACACGAATGGAAAAATGTAATTCAAATTGCAAATTGAAATTATTTAATTAATTTCTTTTAATTTTTTTTATCGTTATCTTATAAATATTTCATAAGTTACGGCGTAGCTGATTTGAAAAATCCTAGTGTTTAAATTCCTAACCGACGTTGAATGTGAGTCACGTGACAGAGGATCACGTAATGGAAAGACAGATTAAGAAAAGTAAACGTGTACCACGAAGAGCTTTCAAACTGTCAAAAATTTTAAAAATGTAATTTATATTTACCATAAACACCTTCACAATTCCCGAAATCTGGTGTTTTTTTTTCTCGCTATGCCAGGCGGTAAACCACCGAGGTCGGAAATGTGTTGGTGGTAGAGAAGATTTAAAGGTGGCTTGGGAAGGGATTAAGCGGTCAGGGTGGGTGTAGTGTACCCAATCTCATTAAAATCATATCCTAATTTCCCTCATCTACTGTCCTTGATTAGGATCTGACTACATCGCATAAGAGGTCGTGTCAAAATGACCTTTGTGTAATTGAATATGCATAGACAAGTGCCCGTATTTCGACCAATGCAATCGCTCCTTTCAAAACTACTATAGAATCCTTCCCGATACACCAGTCAACACATACCACTTTTTAAACCGCTGAATCAGCCATCCTTTCTATTGGCATGCATTAATTTTTACACATTTTGTTCAATCAACAATTTATCTATCGGTATCTACCATAACATTTCATAATTCCATTTTTAAGTAGAATACGAAAGGATTTTCAACGCAACCCACTGCGAAAACGCTTTCGTTATCCGCCATGACAATTGCAGCGAGCGAGTTGTGAATGTATTTACCAGTGTTACTAAAATAAGGATTTCTAGTTCAAAACTTCTTTTTGTTGGATGGTTTATACATATTTGTAGAGGTTATATATGTCTCTTTTGAAATATGTAAAGTTAAGTTTAAGAATGTGTGTAG
This sequence comes from Sinonovacula constricta, assembly GCA_007844125.1. Taxonomy (NCBI): domain Eukaryota; kingdom Metazoa; phylum Mollusca; class Bivalvia; order Cardiida; family Solecurtidae; genus Sinonovacula; species Sinonovacula constricta. The sequence continues at coordinate 32,316,048 of CM017570.1, read as the reverse complement.
ATTGCATGCAATCACGAGTTAAACGCGACCCTCTACCATTAAAATTTTATAGCGTGTAGAACGTTGCTCGCAGTATACCACAAGATTTTGTTGCCGAGAATTTCATTGGCTACTGAAAAGGTCAATTTGAGGTGAACCGTAATGGGAAGTCATCAGATCCTATTACGCGTAATACTGGAGCTGATTTTAATGAGATTGTAGTGTACCCCACGTGCTTTCCTAGCGGCGCACGTGATCCAAGGTCGTGGACTTTATGGCAATCCTTTGGATACAAAACCGCAACTGTTTGGGTGTCAGTTTGTGCTAAACTCCCAAATCTGAACAAATCGGTACTTTTCTCTGCTTTTCGTAGAAATTTCCGAGGTGTTTCCAGTGAAAACTCGATCAAGTTGAAAAGTTATAAAGGTTGTATAGGAAAAATTGAACCGAAAATAAAATTGATGAAAATTTTCATGAACGCAAGTTTAACAAAACAATAGTGTTCTGGTTTTATTATTAAGGAGATAATTCTGAATAACAAGGGAGGCAAAATTCTGTAATTGGAAAATAAGGTTTTCTTTTAGATTCTTATTCTAATTCTAGAATTAGCGGAAATCCCCGTTGCATCTAAAAATAGATAAACTTATTAAGAAAGTCAGACTGTACACTTCAAGATATTTATTTTTAATTGTAAGACAGCGTAAGTCGTGAAATAAATCGCTCTAAATGTAGACTATTTCCGAATCTATAAATAGGCACGATGTGAGGACGTCAGAGCGGATTACCTGAACGTGATCTCAAAAGTATATAGTCGAATATTTTGGTTTAGTTTTATAAAAAGCTAACTGTGCACCGTGGCGCCGGTAGGATATGCATGTTAATGTTAATGGCGAGGGGTGTCTTATGCTTCACTTTTTTACGTGACAACCGGTCATTTTCAAATTATTTTCCGACATGAACCTTTTGATGTAGAAGTTTATGCTACAGGAAATTATATTTCCTTAGTTAAGTATTTTATTTTGCTCTTTAATAAATTATTATTTACATTTAACTGATTGATCAACTATACTTAAGGTCTTTCAACAGAGTATTTGTAAACTTATTTTCTAAACTGTTTATTTTTATAAACATGTTTAAAATATTGTGTAAGGATATTTTAAATGTAGGCTTACACTAGAGCTCGAATCGATCATGTAAATACTTTTAAACTTCATACAATGTGTTAACCATTTGTTATTTTCTATTTTTAGATCGGTACTATTATGACGATCACGAACCCCATCTTCCATTAAATAAATACACATTGGTAGAAAGACATTTTGTTGTTGAACTATTTAAACCCAGCTAGTCCGGTAACATAGATGTAGGATATCATTTAACAGCATTTCGCGGGATCTTTTCGGGTAACTATTACATATTCGCTTATTTGAGGTACAATAGTTTGATCTAAACTGCCGGATACCATCTTTAAAACACACACTATGTATTTAATAAACCCTCCAAGTCCAGTTAATTCTTAGCCTGGTTAGATCAATTGGCGCATGCTCAGACAACTAGTGTGGATCCTGAACAACTCTATCCCGACTGAGGCGGTCTGAGCTGAGTCGTTACTTCCTGCTTCTTAATCGCAATGAATGTGTCAAGTTGCAGAAAATTGATCGAAATTAACCGATGAATTAAACATGAGTTAATAACGAATGCAGTTAAAGAGGTGTTTAACGCTTCGTTTGTTTAGGATAAAATCGGCGGGAAAAGGCACTGGATAATCCGCTTGGTCGCCGAGATAAAAATAACTTGAGGTAAAAACCTGTATTTCAACTATTTTGCCCTGGATACAGGTGTGTTGTGGTAAATTTATAGCCTCGATAGTTTCAAGTAAGGTATTTAGTCAGTCGGAAATTTATTTATTTCCGTTCTATCTCGGTAGTTTTCGGACACTTCCGTATATGTTCGTGATTTTCATCGTAATTTATCACATATGTCGACATGTTTCTATAAACTTATTAAAATTCTTAATCTCGCAATATATTCAGTATTAAAGTAAGAAAGTAAGTAGGAATATAATTTTTTTTTTCAATAAAAAGCACTGACATTTTTTATTACGTGTATACTTCGAAATATATTAAGTATATAAACGCCAATTTGTATCTCCTCTGAATGCTACGCCTCTTAAGTCCCAACCAGGGCTAAGGACTTAATGTGGGAAGATCTTCTAGCTGGCATGCGGTGCGCCGGTGGTTCTACCAAGACATTAATCTGGGGTTGAACTCCACCAAAATATCGGGAGGTCGCTATAATGACCACAACTGGGCGCTGCAATGTATTTAGAAAACAAACGTTTGAGGTAATGTTGGTGAAGCTCTTTGCACCAAAAGTCGAACAAAGAGTTAGTTATTGTTTGTTTGTTAATTGGATTTATAGTCCCACTAACAGTGTTTTAATTATCTGGAGACGGTGTTCACTTGAAGCAGATACAGTGCTTCCTTCACTGTGTATAGCATGTTTGTTTATCGGGTTTATTGTCCCACCAACAGTATTTCAGTTATCTGGAGACGGTGTTCACTTGAAGCAGATACAGTGCTTCCTTCACTGTGTATAGCATGTTTGTTTATCGGGTTTATTGTCCCACCAACAGTATTTCAGTTATCTGGAGACGGTGTTCACTTGAAGCAGATACAGTGCTTCCTTCACTGTGTATAGCATGTTTGTTTATCGGGTTTATTGTCCCACCAACAGTATTTCAGTTATCTGGAGACGGTGTTCACTTGAAGCAGATACAGTGCTTCCTTCACTGTGTATAGCATGTTTGTTTATCGGGTTTATTGTCCCACCAACAGTATTTCAGTTATCTGGAGACGGTGTTCACTTGAAGCAGATACAGTGCTTCCTTCACTGTGTATAGCATGTTTTTTTTATTGGGTTTATTGTCCCACCAACAATATTTCAGTTATCTGGAGACGGTGTCCACTTGAAGCAGATACAGTGCTTCCTTCACTGTGTATAGCATGTTTGTTTATCGGGTTTATTGTCCCACCAACAGTATTTCAGTTATCTGGAGACGGTGTCCACTTGAAGCAGATATAGTGCTGCGTTTACTGTGTATAGCATGTTTATTTATTGGGTTTATCGTCACACCAACAGTATTTCAGTTATCTGGAGACGGTGTTCACTTGAAGCAGATACAATGCTGCGTTTACTGTGTATAGCATGTTTGTTTATTGGGTTTATCGTTCCACTAACAGTATTTCAGTTATCTGGAGATGGTGTTCACTTGAAGCATATATATATGAAGCCTTCACTGTGTCTAGCATGCCGTGAAAACACCTGGCATGATACCACACCCAGTCAGTTCCGACACCGGGCCAACCAGTCGTGTTAGGAAAGGAGATATACCATTTTTTATGCCTTTGGTATGTCGCGGCTCGGGTTCGAACCCGGTGCCTCCCGTACCTTGAGATGTAGGCTGACGAAAAATACATTCTGCTGCGTTCTTTTCCGCGGTTTCTCTTTAATTACAGACACAATCATTCAAAGAAAACCGACACATGTAAAACAAAGATTTTTTTTAGATTATTAACTACATGCTTAACTGCGATGGAATAAAAAGCATATACTGCGGCGTTCGTTTGCTTTTAAAACTATTCTGTTATAGTGTTTATTGAAATATTTACATTCAAGTACAAAATCAAATGCGATACAAACAACTATATTATTGGGAAGCATTTTTAATAATACGCTTCTATTATAAATCATTGTAAGGGAAACACAAAACCGAAACAGTAATAAACCAAGCAAGTGTTTCTATAAAAAAATCTCTGTGGTTTATTAAAAAAGACAAATAAGTGTCACATCAAATCTTATGAAGAAATATAATGTAAATCGATATTACGTTAAGAAAAAACACCTAAACACGACACAGTATTTCTTTATTTTTTCTTCTCCATTCTTTGTTTTTTTCTTGTTTTATCAAAATGGCTAAAAAACCCAAAGCAATAAAAATCAAGTTTCTCTACAGCTCTGTTCTGTTTTTTATGTATTCACTGGTGACTTGGCCATCGGAAAGCGTATGTTTCAGTACAATTCCTGGGAAGTTTATTTCGTTACACAAAGTTCCTGTAAATATTTAATGAGCAGAGCTGTTTTCTGGCGGAATCTCACCGAGTGACGACAGCAACATTTTCCAACATTTCTCGGCAATGAATTATCGATTCCTGCAAGCCGCCATTGTCCTCTCGAGTCGCTCGAGTCGTCTGCAACCTCGGCATCCAGAATTTTGGAGGTTTGGAAGTTTGATTTGTGGGTTTTTCTTAACAACTTTATTAATATTTTATCCCAATCGCTCCAATCCATCAATTTAACCCAAAAATTCACATACGTGTTTCAATGAATACGTAGTTTGAGTTTCTGTTATACATTGTATAGAAGATTCAAAAAAAACAAAAGTAAGCGAAGTTAGTATAATAGCGAATAAAACGATATAATTTATAATTTGTGTGTTTGTTTTTTTTGTATGTGACAATGCATGTACGCTCATATATATATTTATAGTTATATTTAAGTCAATATATCAATTCAAATACTAATGTAAACACATATAAGCACCATGTTGTTTGTTGTTGTTTTTTCAACAAATTTAAAAATAAGATTGACAAAGAAAATGCAAAAGTTTTACAAGTGTAATATAATATATCTTCCAACTGGCATGTGTTGCGTTACTGATCTTTTTCAGATATTAGTATCAATGTTTTTTTACTACTAGTGTAAGCTGGCAGTCACCAAAAAGACCATTTTAGTGTGGGCAGACCGCATATATTTTGGTGTTACATAAATTCGACGTTTTAAGCATATTTGTCTTTGGCGTTTCTAAAAACACATTAAACTATAATGATAAGCTACTTCAGTAACAACCTCTAGCTTTTTACTATTAAACAGAAAATATATTTAAACTAGTGAAATATTGAGTTATAGTTAAAAAAAAACACGCACTACCGCCGAATTTCGGAGAATGTCGAATTTTAGTAACGTAATATGTCCAAAATTGTTTTTAATGTTTACATGTAAAAGGTACACGGTCGTTTCTAATACACTTTAAACAAATGATACATTTTCATACGTCGGCTTGCGGATCGGGAGGTCGTGGGTTCAAACCCCGACCGGATCAAACCAAAGACTTTAAAGTTGGTAGTAGTGGCTTCCGTCCTAACGCTAGGGGCTAAGGGGACAGCATTACGCCTGACTCGTAGGTGTCAGTATAATGGACCGGCCGGGATCAGTCCCTGGGTACATCATAAGTGCCCCTGTGTTATAATGATAGAAATGTCACTGCACAGTATCGGCAAAAATGCCGGCAAATTCCAAATAAGAGTAATGACCGAAATTTCAATGCATGGAAGCGTTACTTTAGTTGCTTATAATTTGTAGTAAATGTACAATATAACGAAACAAACGCAAATTAACGTCACTTCCATGAAAACCACACACCAAATTTCCCGGGAGAGAAAGTCTCGTTTGCGTTTAAAGTTGGTATCCGACAGTTTGGTCCAAAAAGAAATTCTCAAATAACCAAATAAATCATTGTAACCTGAAAATGTCTTGCAAAATGCTGTTCGTTGATGCCAAAGATCTGTTTGAATAGTCAATGATGATTCCACTCTCATCATTGCAAACAAGTGTTTCCTATCCGAGCCACGCTGCAGAGATAGCTATTTTTAAACTTAGAAAGCCACTTGACCACTTACTTTTATATAGACACGGGTAAGCCGCTCTTACGTCATAATCTATTTAAAGAGAGACCACTATCGCGCTATTTTATAGAGTTGGAAAGACTGAATATGTAGAGTATTCTTTATGCGATTAGTACGGTATAACAATAAAGTAAGTGTTCAAAGTCCTATTTATAACAACTAAGGTATGGGTTAATGCAAAAAGTATGACCTATGTGTACAATCTGTTTATTGATGTCCAAAAAGTTCCCAAAGCAGTGGTTAGATATTGGTACCTTTATTTAATATCGGCAAACTATCGAATACCACCGTTAAACAATCACGTCCGACTATGGCCACAGAGATACAAGAATCAGCTTGCAATCTTGTTCTAGGCTCTCGCATTTTTTGGTAGACTCAAATTTATGTCGAAAATGGAATACTTTACTGTACAAACGAAGAGACAAAGAGAGAAATCTGTGAGCGTTCGTGGTCTAGTGGTTAAGACGTTGGACTCCGGATCGAAGGGTCCCGGGTTCGAATCCCGAGACTGAACACGTGATGTTAGTCATTAAGCAAGACTATTTACTGCACTTTGCTCCAGGTATTCAGTACCTGAGTACTGGTTCTACCCAGGAAGTGGGTCGAGTCGAGAGGGATTAATATAAGTTAAAAGAACTTGTTTCCCAATCGGCAATAAATAAATAGGTTTTAACTAAAGTAATATTATTTATTGTATCTACATGTATTTACAACATGTGCGTGTCTGTCTAAAAGACAAACAATGAGTATTACAAGAGAATCGGTTTTAGCAGCAAATCGGCATTATATGTTCCTACTCGGGTCATGGCAAAAATCACCGAAATATTGTTTTTTAAAGTAACAGCTTTCTTGATTTTTTTGCTCGAATATAAAATTACCTGCATAAATTTCTTTTTTTTTCTTTTTTTTTTTTGTTACATCACACCAGGGACGGACCCAGAAAATGTTGGTGGGAGCTATGAATCAAGATCCATTCAACTTTATGTAGTAAGTTCTAGATATATAGTAAGGGATCATTGCTTCGACCTAAGCAGTCAACAGACAATAATTACGTTAAAAGATCAGTATTTGTTAAGCTTACATGTATGTGTTTTCACAACTCTACTCTTTTACCTGGTTGTTGGGGGATGCATCCCCACATCCCCACCCACAGGATCCATCCCCGCATAGCACCGACACAATTATGGTCATATTGGCGAAGCTCAGATAATTATCAGTAGAAGAAGACACCAGGATGGTGTCTGGGTGGAACAACCGGCGCACCTCCTGTACAAGTAGGCCTAAGATGACAACACCGTTGCCGGCATCAGGACTTTTTGGTTACAATTCAGAAAGAAGTTAATATTGTTTAATATTGTTTAGTTAGCTCTTAAAAGAAATACACATGTTTCTTTCATGCCACCCCCACTCCCACCCCCACCTATCAACACCATCCCCCCCCCCCCCCCCCACACACACACACACACACACATCATTAAACAACCACATAATTGCTTGCGGATCGGGAGGTCGTGGGTTCAAACCCCGGCCGGGTCAAACCAAAGACCAAAAAACCAAAGTTTGTAGTAGTAACTTCCCTCCTAACGCTCGCGGTCTAAGAGGACAGCATTACGTCTAACTCGTCGGTGTCAGTATAATGGACCGGCCGGGTTCAGTCGCTGGGCACCTCATAAGTTCCCCTGTGCTATAATGATAGAAATATCGCTGCGCAGTATCGGCAAAAATGCCGGCAAATCCCATCCTATCCCTGATCAGAAATATGAAGTTATAGCTATGTAAAATAAGGATACAAGGGAGATAACTAGTGAGAACTTTCGTAAAAAAGCTACTCCCAGCTTTATATCTATCTATCCGATCGTAAATTGTCGGGAATCTATCCCTGGAAGAGTCAGTCTGATGATTTACTTCATCAATTTCCAAGCTTGTGCGATTTAAGGTTGTTTCAATCGGAATTCCTCGCCGAATACCGCAGAAACACTCGTGACAAAACGACGATATTATCCGAGGATGTTGGATGATAGATTAAACCTGAAAATCCGATGCAGACTGACAAAATAGCCCAAGAAGTTATGGAAGTATTATTTTTTTATATTCCATTAAAGGCGGTATCCAACAGTTTGCCTATGACAAATACTTGTAACAAAGTAGCCTGTTTGGGATAATTTGAGCATAACTTCTATATAAACTTATACAAGCGTCTAAGAAAAGACGTTTTTGAGCATTATCTCAATTGTTAGACAGTACAACTCTTTTAAAATCGTTCCAAATGTCAACCTTCTTACAAACTACAAATAAGCACGAAGGTAAACACAGATACCAACGTCGTGATCTCAAAAGCAAGTGGTTACGTAGTTTTCTTGGGTTAAAAATAGCTAAATGTGCAGCGTGGCTAAGATAGGAAATACACATTTGTAATTACGAGTGGAGTATTGTGATTCACAATTCACTTAGTTGTAGGATATCTCTTCGGTCGAAGGAACAAAAATTGAACTCTATCTAAGTTGTAGGACAATTCAAATCATAACACAAATCGCACTAAATGTCAATTTGTTAGTTAAAAAACAACAATAGTGTCTCATATAACTTTGCAACGTGGCTCAGATAGGAAGTACAATTCACAATAACATCATTGTGGAAATTCTTTCTTTGCAGTGATGAGTGTTATGCTTCATTGTACATATAGATGTTGGACATCAATAAACAGATTGTACATATAGATGTTGGACATCAATAAACAGATTGTACACATAGATGTTGGACATCAATAAACAGATTGTACACATAGATGTTGGACATCAATAAACAGATTGAACACATAGATGTTGGACATCAATAAACAGATTGAACACATAGATGTTGGACATCAATAAACAGATTGAACACATAGATGTTGGACATCAATAAACAGATTGTACACATAGATGTTGGACATCAATAAACAGATTGAACACATAGATGTTGGACATCAATAAACAGATTGAACACATAGATGTTGGACATCAATAAACAGATTGAACACATAGATGTTGGACATCAATAAACAGATTGAACACATAGATGTTGGACATCAATAAACAGATTGAACACATAGATGTTGGACATCAATAAACAGATTGTACACATAGATGTTGGACATCAATAAACAGATTGAACACATAGATGTTGGACATCAATAAACAGATTGTACATATAGATGTTGGACATCAATAAACAGATTGTACACATAGATGTTGGACATCAATAAACAGATTGTACACATAGATGTTGGACATCAATAAACAGATTGTACACATAGATGTTGGACATCAATAAACAGATTGTACACATAGATGTTGGACATCAATAAACAGATTGTACATATAGATGTTGGACATCAATAAACAGATTGTACACATAGATGTTGGACATCAATAAACAGATTGTACATATAGATGTTGGACATCAATAAACAGATTGTACACATAGATGTTGGACATCAATAAACAGATTGTACATATAGATGTTGGACATCAATAAACAGATTGTACATATAGATGTTGGACATCAATAAACAGATTGTACATATAGATGTTGGACATCAATAAACAGATTGTACACATAGATGTTGGACATCAATAAACAGATTGTACATATAGATGTTGGACATCAATAAACAGATTGTACACATAGATGTTGGACATCAATAAACAGATTGTACATATAGATGTTGGACATCAATAAACAGATTGTACACATAGATGTTGGACATCAATAAACAGATTGTACACATAGATGTTGGACATCAATAAACAGATTGTACACATAGATGTTGGACATCAATAAACAGATTGTACATATAGATGTTGGACATCAATAAACAGATTGTACACATAGATGTTGGACATCAATAAACAGATTGTACATATAGATGTTGGACATCAATAAACAGATTGTACACATAGATGTTGGACATCAATAAACAGATTGTACACATAGATGTTGGACATCAATAAACAGATTGTACACATAGATGTTGGACATCAATAAACAGATTGTACACATAGATGTTGGACATCAATAAACAGATTGTACATATAGATGTTGGACATCAATAAACAGATTGTACACATAGATGTTGGACATCAATAAACAGATTGTACATATAGATGTTGGACATCAATAAACAGATTGTACACATAGATGTTGGACATCAATAAACAGATTGTACATATAGATGTTGGACATCAATAAACAGATTGTACATATAGATGTTGGACATCAATAAACAGATTGTACATATAGATGTTGGACATCAATAAACAGATTGTACACATAGATGTTGGACATCAATAAACAGATTGTACATATAGATGTTGGACATCAATAAACAGATTGTACACATAGATGTTGGACATCAATAAACAGATTGTACATATAGATGTTGGACATCAATAAACAGATTGTACATATAGATGTTGGACATCAATAAACAGATTGTACATATAGATGTTGGACATCAATAAACAGATTGTACATATAGATGTTGGACATCAATAAACAGATTGTACATATAGATGTTGGACATCAATAAACAGATTGTACACATAGATGTTGGACATCAATAAACAGATTGTACATATAGATGTTGGACATCAATAAACAGATTGTACACATAGATGTTGGACATCAATAAACAGATTGTACATATAGATGTTGGACATCAATAAACAGATTGTACACACAGGGATGGGATTGGGATTTGCCGGCATTTTTGCCGATACTGTGCTGCGACATTTCTATCATTATAGCACAGGGGCACTTATGAGGTGCCCAGGGACTGAACCCGGCCGGTCCATTATACTGACACTGCCAAGTCAGGCGTAATGCTGTCCCCTTAGCCCAGAGCGTTAGGAGGGAAGCCACTACTACCAACTTTAAAGTCTTTTGTTTGACCCGGCAAAACTTTGAACTCGCGACCTCCCGATCCGCAAGCCGACGCTCTACCAACTGAGCATAGATGTTGGACCTCAATAAACAGCATTTGGCGGGATCTTTTAAGGCAACAAAAATTTAGTAAGACTGTTTGAGAGAAAACAAAATGGTCCAAACTATCGGATACCTTTAATCGAACCGAAGATTTTTTCATAAAACAATCCGAAGAACATCGTCCAGTGCTTGTTGTTAACAAATAGCCTGCCAATATCTTAAACTGAAACCTGTTCTTTCTTGCATCACTGTGACCAACATCTTACATTTTTTTCACATTTATTGTAAGATGATGTACTTTGTTCAAATCTGTATAAAAATATTTTCTGTTCTGATCTGCTTATATCAAACATATTTCCACTCGTTATTACTCGCTATGTCGCGTTTTTACTCGCTATGTCGCGTTATTACTCGCTATGTCGCGTTTTTACTCGCTATGTCGCGTTATTACTCGCTATGTCGCGTTTTTACTCGCTATGTCGCGTTTTTACTCGCTATGTCGCGTTATTACTCGCTATGTCGCGTTTTTACTCGCTATGTCGCGTTATTACTCGCTATGTCGCGTTTTTACTCGCTATGTCGCGTTTTTACTCGCTATGTCGCGTTATTACTCGCTATGTCGCGTTTTTACTCGCTATGTCGCGTTTTTACTCGCTATGTCGCGTTATTACTCGCTATGTCGCGACAATAGTTTCATATAATGACTGGAGCATTCTCATCCCAACAATCCATATGATTCCCACAATGCATTCTCCCCACACGGTGATTTCCCAGCTGACTCTTTACTTTTAACACCAAACTAATTTCTATAGATAGTTTCCATGTGATGACATCGGCACTATTAAGACGGTCTAGTTCGGCCATCTTGGAAGGCAGGGGGTAACACATGCCGAAATCGGGAAATGTGTGCTGTATTTAACTCACCACTGTTTTTTTTTTATGTTTCAGTCTATTTTACTGAATTTGATATAAAATTTAACAGCTTTTATGAATTATTTTAAATATTAAAACTAAAAGGTAAAAGAAATACAACCAAAAAAGATACACTGTTCCTTTTGTTTAAGGATGAGCCAATAATTGTATTTATTTCTGTGTATTATTTCTTTGTGCATTTATCAATTTTTAAATATTCTATTCTAAACATATGAATTTTAAGAGCTTTCCAATGGTGTATAGCTTTTAATTTCTGGACCACGAATGAAGAAATTACAAGAAAATAAAATTTACGCTTCTATACAATTCATCTAAAAATCACTTGAAGTTGCCATCAAAGATGGCTGCCAAGATACTGGATCTTCACTGATGTGGGAACAATCTATAGCTAAAGGCTGCAAGTCGTGAGCAGAAAATGGAGATAATAGTAGATCTACTACTAAACTCGCTTTACTATGAAACGAATGGGTTCGTATTTTTCAAATACATATATTTTGATTCATTAGTTGGCAGCCCAAAAGCAGTTACGTTTAAGTATTAAATATCTATTCGAACAGTACTTTGCAGTAGATCTACTGTTTAAGTTATACTTTTTTATAAAGACACATGCTCAAATTAATAGGTAAACAATCAATAATATAATGTTTTGTGCTAAGCAGCCAACTTGTCTTAAGCGGCCAATTTTGGAATGTCCCTTGGGTGGCTGCTTAATACACGTTTGATTGTAGGGCAAACCAACAACTTACTTCGTATCAACTCTCCCTTTTGACAAAATGTTTAGTAATGTTCAATAAATAAGTGATACACACAATCTTCGTCACCACAGTTTATTTGGAGACTGTTATGCAGGTTATAAATACTTGTAATATTTCTCACCAACCACTACCTCAGACTGTCTGTCTGTCTGTCTGTCTGTCTGTCTGTCTGTCTGTCTGTCTGCCTGCCTGCTTCCCTCTCTCTCTTCTTTCTTTCTATCTCTTTCTCTCTGTATGCCTGTTTCTCTGTCTCATTCTGACTCTCTGTCTGCCTCTCTAAATCTAAATCATGGATCTTTTGTGACAGACGTCAAAACAAAGATGGTAACTCGGTTGATAGCTCACTATAGTTCGACGTCTGTAAATCTTCTCTTTGTGACTGCTTCAAATTTAAATCATCCAAGTTTACTTTACCCAGCGAAACAAAGACACAGCTGTCAAACGACGCCATTGTTTATGTTTTGTGCGAACTATATTTTAAGCATATTCTTCCGACTTCCGGCGAACAAAACAATCGTAATTTCTGTATCATTGCACCAGACACATCCGAGGGATAATTGTCCCGAGGACGGAATTACCCGAGGAGTTCCGATTGAGCACAAATAGTGAGCATGCGCTGTATAGAAGAGAGTTACTATCCTAGGAACTTAACACTCTCTTACCACTGTCGATTCATTACGTATTTGTTTATAGTAAAGAGCCGTTACTCCTGTGAGAACAAAAATACCTACTACTTTGATTTCTTTCTTATTGTCTGCTACACCTGTAATTGCAAGCTGGATTGTTGACATCGACGTACTCGGTTTCTTTTGTTCATAAAGACCTCACCAAAACAGCTGCGATTTCGTACAAATGCCTGTTACATTTGTTTGATAATTGCAAGATACATTTTATTGTTGCAAGCTGCACTGTTAACGCGATATGTTCGGTTCTTTTCTCTGAAAAATGTCATAAAGAACAGCTGTGATGAGGCACCGCTCTCCACCGCGGCGATAACAAGATAGAGATGCGTTACCTTTAAGCAACTTACGGGAATATATTCGACATCCATATTTCCGATAACCATTTCGCTATATATATTTATTATTTAAAAACCGTTACTATGGAAATCAACTTTCTCTTAAGTATGTTTTCCTCACTTTACATTTAAAACAATCAGGGACGCGTTCTATTATTCATGAATCGGTTGCCCCAAAACAATTAGCGGGGTACTTTTGGGGAGAAATAGGCACACGCGACTTGTGTCTCAGTATGCTGGTAAGGGACGCAGATTAGGGATGGTGTGATAAGAGAAGCTTGGAAGTGAAGAAAATGGAGTCTCAGTTTCGAAAATTACAATAAGGGTTCGTATCAGTAATCAAGACTTAACACCTGGCGTCTTATTCATTAAGGTTCTTATTTATTTTTTCCTTCAAAACATTGTAATTTCCTGAGTTTAAAATACTAAAATTTTTTTATCTAATTAGACTTACTGGTTTTATGAATGAAAATCTATATCTAAGAAAAATATTTTTAGAGATAAGAAATTCGTCTTAGTCGGTAAAAAACTAAGATTCTGTAGTACATGCTAGGTGTCCAAAATGTTGTCATGGGCAGCGTCCGTGACCGAGCGGTAAGAGTCGCTGACTTGAAACTCCTCTGCCCCAGACCACGTGGGTTCGAGTCACGGTCAGGGCGAGAACTTTTATGTGGGGAGGTTTTTCAGATAACATGCGGTTAATTAGCTGGACGTCTCTAGTACATGTATAACCATAGTTTAATCGTGCGATGCAACTGAAAACAAATAAACTGTTGTTTGGCCTAGCTGTACCTGCCTTAGATATTAGTTTGAGTCAGAAGGTGTACATTATTTGCGCGAGGGTTGTCCCTGAAGTTCGTAGGCTTTGTTACTATTTTTTATGTTTGATATTTACTGAATTTAACCGTTTTTATAGAGACATAAGTGGAAGCAATTTACCCTGGAACAATATTCACCGACATAAATAACCCATTTACAACCGTCCCTGTCGCGGCAAAACACTTCCAACAGGCATGCGCTGCATCACTGGTTCTACCCAGATGTTAGTCTCGTGTTTTTTACTGCCAGTGTAAGCGGACAGTCAACAAAGCGACAATTAACAGTGTTTGTGAATAAATTTTAACAAAAAAAAAACGAACATAAAGGTATCTTTCCTGACATTGGCAGGCAACCACTCACCAAATCTCCCTATAAAGTCACAACACGATTACAGCTACCATATTTTTTGTGTGTTGCTTACAATTAAAAGGACCCATTTTTACTTCAAAACACCAGTTAAACTATATTTTCCTAAAGAGTATTATATTTCTAAAGAAAAGATTAAACTTTTTTTTTCATCTTGATCAAAATTTGACCAATATATTTTTGCTCACATTGTAATATTTTCGCCCTTTTTCAAGTGAAAGTCTTAATTTGATAATATAGAACAATATAAACATGCATGTAAATATTGTATGTATAAACAAATAAACTGGATAACTAAATAAACATTAAACATGATTTCAATCAGATTAATGATATTAATGTATTTAAAAATCGATATTTTGAAGATTTTTCTAGAAAAATGCTGAAAACTCAATCCTAAGGTGCAAAAGTTCTGTCAAGTCACAACAAACACTTCACCAAGTACCCAACTGTTATACTAACATTTTATAACGCTATAAGTTAAGGAAATTGTCAAACGTCACACAATGTAAGTGTAAAAATCTAAGGAGGCGCAATCCAGGCAAGGTCTGGATCACGGCTGAGTCATGCCGAGAAAGCGATTTTTACCCTTTGCATGTTAGAATGACAAAGATGTAAAGTTTTAAGGGATTTTCAATATTCCTGTTTAATACAGAACACTATAGAGCACACAGTCCTGTGTTTAGGCCTGTTCAAAAACCGATTTTAAAAAAATAGAGGGAAAAAACTATTGTCGTGGCATTTGATCCAGTTTTCAACTTTTTTTTTGTCCAATCTATCCCCATAAGGTGTAAACATGAAGAATAATGCTCGCTGGGTCATATATAGCTCAGAGAAATAGAAAAGAGGATCATTTATTTGCAAAAACTACCATTTTGATATGTGTCACTGTCTATGCCAGTTCCTATTCCCAACCCATTTGACTCCTTTCATTGTTGTATGGAATTGGGTGCAGGTACAGGTTTAGATCATTAAATGTATGTTTTCCAAACAATAAAAACACAGTAAGGTAAAATATCATGAAACACACACACTAAAATGACACCCAATATACATGTTGGGTGATGGTTGAAGTCTTCTACGAGCATTCTTTCATCTTTCGGTGACATTTACACATCAGGATCCCTTAAATTCAGACAAAACAGTAAAATTGTCTCTAGAATGTCTTGAAATGGCAAAATTCATTGATCAAACAGCTTGGTTAAAAGGATTTACCCATCAGCAGTTGTTTTCAAGCAAAGGTACAGACGATTATTTCTTCCGGAAATGTCACTTCAAGGTTAGACGACACTAAATAATTTTGTAAATAATATAATTTATAGTAAATCGCGAAAAGTTTCAAACATATTGCACGATCATCAAGTAATGATAGACCCCCGTTATCTTACATAGATGAAATATAGCTATTTATTGTCTATCAGAAAGACTCCGCAATAAGTCAACTTTTGCAACTTGTGAGAAGGTTCTGCTTCATGGAATGCACAAACCGCCAAATTGCCAGTCGGTAACCCGAAACTTTTAATTAACTATTCCCTTCTGAAAAAAGTCGATCAGTTAAAATTACCTTTAGAATAGGAACTCTGATGCCAAGACATAGCAACAGACTGACTTAAGAAAAAAAAAGTAACAGGTTCTTTTTCCCTTCGGCAATTCGTGTAACCGCTCCAAAAATACATTCGAGTCGCTTATGAACTTGACAATAAAAGACTTGTTTGCATATATGTTACACTCCCTGAAGGAAACTTTTCATACCCTTATAGAATCACTTCAGACAATACTCGTACAAAAACACACAATCACATACTAGCTTTGCGCACTGGTTATATATTTTGGCATTTTCTGAATAGATACACATTTTATATCGAAAATGGAAAGTACATTCACAGACAGAAAAATAAAATAGTTATTAAATTATATATTTACAATATGTATGTTCTGTCTTAACGACTAAACGAATTACAAGATAATAAATTTAGTTAGCAAATATATGCGTCATATTACAAGCCGATGCATTATAATAAGATCATTTTGAAATAGACTATGGTACTGTGCAGATGGTTTTCTCGTTTCGATTAACGGTCGAGAATCCTTCCCATAATACATAGGTGGTTTTCGGTGGGAACGCTTTTCTCCAATTCGTAACTATCCGGCGCTATCCGTACAATTCCGTAATTTCGTAGAAAGGTGTTCTGAGTGACTATTCCCATTTCGCAATCGGAACTACTCGGGTAATTCCGTCCTCCTTCGGATGTATTTGGTGCAATAATACTAAAATCACGATCGTTTTGTTTGCTGGAAATCGGAAGAAGAATATGTCTAAAATGTAGTTCGCACAAAACATAAACAATGGCATCGTTTGAAATCTGAGTGTCTGCTTCACTGGGTAATTTCAAATTAATGATTTAAATTTGGAGCCGCCACAAATTGAAGTTTTACAGGCATCATACTGAAGTGAGCTATAATCCGAGGTACCATCTTTGTTTTGACGTCAGTCACAAAAGTAGTCCCATTTATGAAAATGGCCGACGTGATCCGACTTCCTACATACGTCCGAGAGATGATTCGTGAATTATCCGAGTTGTTCCGATTGTGCATTTCGTTCATAAAGAGATATTACCCTAACTATTTCACGTTGCCTCTATTGTTGGTAGGTATTGGCACAACGTTACTGTAATAAGAAATCTATTTTCTTACATTTTGTACCTATTAAGCCTACTTCAAACTTCAAAATGCATATAGTATTGAATTTTCTTGAATAAGGCAAGAATGTGTAAAATTAAAATCAAAATAAAGATTAAGTCTAATATGAAGCATATGAAAATACCTACCGAATAGGGAAATAACTAATATGTTGCCTTCGGCGTCACGATAAAATACGAATGAATAAGCTGACCCTTAAACAAACCAGTTGTCAGTCAGTATCATGTGAAATGGGAAATTGCTAGCTATAGCAACATGACGCTGTTATTTACAGTTCATAAATATTTTATTCTTTTGCTCAGTTTGGTAGTATACGTTATAGATATATAATACGTTCCCTATGTTAGTAAATATCAATAAAACGCCGTAACATACTGACTTTAATTAAGTGTTAATATGCCTCTAGCTACAAAACAGAGATAAATCTACGTACAAGAAAGACAAAAAGGGGGATAACTAGTAAGAACTCTCTTGAAAGACAGCTCCCGGCTATATATCTGTATAAATGGTCGTAAATTGTCGGGAATCGATCGCCGATTGAAGGGACAAAGACCAAAGACTTTATCCAACATTATCCAAGTTTATTCGATTTCAGTTAGTGATAATCGGAATTCCTCGGTTATGGCCGTTTCGGTATTACTCGCTGTGTTCTGGTGGGCATAGTTTTTGAATGAATTTATCAGGGAAGTTCTGAAATGGAGGATTTCGGAATAGATAGTTTACACATCAGTGAAGATCCCTTATTTTGGCAGCCATCTTTGATGGTAACTTCAGGGGATTTTCGAATGAATTGTATAGGAGCGTAAATTTTATTTTCTGGTAATTTCTTCATTTGTGGTCCAAAGATTAAAAGCTATACACCATTGGAAAGCTCTTGAAATTCATATTTTTAGAATACAATATTTTTAAAATTGATAAATGCACAAAGAAGTAATACACAAAAATAAATAAAATTATTGGTTCATCCTTACAAAAATGAACAGTGTATCTTATTGGTTGTTGTTTTTTAACTTTTAAACTATCCAAATAAAGTTTTGATATTTACAATTATTTAAAAAAGCTCTTAAATTTGATATGGAATTCAGTAAAATAGACTGAAAAATAAAAACACAGTGGTGAGTCTAATACAGCACATATTTTCCAGATTTCGGCCTGCAATAGCCACTGCTTTCAAAGATAGCTGGATTGAACTGTCTTATAAGTGCCTATGACATCACATGGAAACTATCTATAAAGACAAAAAGGGGGATAACTAGTGAGAACTCTCTAGAAATACAGCTCCCAGCGATATATCTGTATAAATGGTCGTAAATTGTCGGTAATCGATCGCCGGTGGAAGGTACAAAGACCAAAAGACTTAATCCACCATTATCCAAGTTTATTCGATTTCAGTTAGTGATAATCGGAATTCCTCGGTTATGGCTGTTTCGGTATTACTCGTTGTGTTCTGGCGGGCATAGTTTTTGAATGAATTTATCAGGGAAGTTCTGAAATGGAGGATTCCGGATTAGATAGTTCCCACATCAGTGAAGATCCCTTATCTTGGCAGCCATCTTTAATGGTAACTTCAGGGGATTGGTTGTTGTTGTGTTTTTTTTACCTTTTAAACTATCCAAATAAAGTTTTGATATTTACAATAATTCAAAAAACCTCTTAAATTTGATATAGAATTCAGTAAAATAGACTTAAAAAACACAGTGGTGAGTTTAATACAACACATATTTCCAGATTTCGGCCTGCTTTCAAAGATGGCTGCCTTAAACTGTCTTATCAGTGCCTAGGACATCACATGGAAACTATCTATAAAGACAAAAAGGGGGATAACTAGTGAGAACTCTCTGGAAATTCAGCTGCCTGCTATATATTTGTATAAATGATCATAAATTGTCGGGAATCGATCGCCGCTGGAAGGGACAAAGACCAAAGACTTTATCCACCATTATCCAAGTTTATTCGATTTCAGTTAGTGATAATCGGAATTCCTTGGTTATGGCCGTTTCGGTATTACTCGCTGTGCTCTGGTGAGCAAAATTGATTGTTGGTGCCGCTCTTGAGAGTGGTTCCTCTTGTGGAATGCATTTTATATGGGTTAAATAGTGTAGCAGTCAAT
This sequence comes from Sinonovacula constricta, assembly GCA_007844125.1. NCBI lineage: Eukaryota > Metazoa > Mollusca > Bivalvia > Cardiida > Solecurtidae > Sinonovacula > Sinonovacula constricta. Next base: position 32,296,659 of record CM017570.1, on the reverse strand, counting down.
AACACGATGTCGGAGGAGTTCCGTGAGACACTTTTCAGAGAATTGAACCAAGTGTTCCGGTCTTTTTTTAACAGGCTAGCTTGCAACAATAATGTGTATCTGGCAATTATAAAAAGTAGCATAAAAACGAAGCCGTTTTGCAAAGTTGTGTTTAACAAAAGAAACCGAGTATACCGATGTTAGAAATGCAGCTTGTAACTACAGATCTAGCAGAGAACAAGGAAAACAAAGTAGCAAAAATATTCAACTTCCTATCAGAGTTATGGTTTGTTACTGCCAAATGTAATAAATCAACAGTGTAAGAGAGTGTTTAGTTTCCAGTATAGTCATCTTCTTGTTTAAAGTGCATGCTCTCTACGGCGCCTTGGATGTCTCACACCCTAACTCTATTTTGCTGAATGGCCACATATCAGAGAAGTTTATTCTGAAATGGAGGATTCCGGAATTTTCCGAGGCGTCCCTCGGCAGCGACATACCAAAGTCGTTAAAATGGTAGTGGTATAGTATTGCTACCTTGCTTACGCTAATATAAGGTTAGTTCTACGACTGTTCGGTCCGGTGTCAGGATAATGTCACTGGGCCTGATATCATGCCCGATGTTCATGGCATTTTATACACAGTGAAGGCAGCACTGTACCTGTTTCAAGTAGACACCGTCTCCAAATAACTGAACATCTTGGAAAAGATAAATCCAACTTGTGTATAAATAGACAAAGGTTAACTTGGCAAAGTTGGAACCGACCACTGACGGTATTACTCTAGGAGTCCATTAATTAAAGGTGGTATCAATCAGTTTGTCTACATCTTATATATGTAAAAATATCAGTAATTAAGAATGATTGGGATTCCTGCTAAAATAGACAACGACGTCACAGCGGATGACGTTGATGAACTAAAATATTAATGATCACATGGTTTTCTTGGTTTAAAGATAGCTAACTGTGCAGCGTGGCTCAGATAGGAAACACATGTTTGTATTGACGATTGTGGCGTGATTGTTGAATTTTTCGTCAGGTATAGGACATCAATAAACATCATTTTACGAGATCTGTTCACATAACAATGGTGTACCTAGATGTAGAGTGAAAATATTTTTGGTCCAAACTGTCGGATACCACCTTTATGATCTGTACTTAAAATAAGTCACACAAAAAAACGCACATACAACACCTAGGTAAACTTCCGAAAAACTCCGAATGATCCAGAACACAATATATATAATCATCATCATCATCATCATTATAATCTTTTTCTTCATCATCATCATCATCATGTTCATCATCAACATGTTCATCATCAATTTGTGTTGTCCAGGTTGCCTTTTCTCTATTTTTGCATCCAATCTCTACCCAAGGACTTCGGATATAACTCGTTTTAGACTCACAACATAAGATGACTTCAGCTATTAAAATCATGTTTAGTGGAGAGAAAGTGGGGTCAGTTGGGAAATCATCATGTGAGACTTTTCATTGAAAGTTATGACGTTTTATGGTTGAGAAAGGATAAGGATATAGGTTTATAGTTATTTTGATTTCTGATTTAGTTTGGTAAAATGATGTGACGGTGGTGGAGGTGTTCTCGTTGGAGGTTGTGGCGGGGGTGGTCGTGGTGATCGTGGTGTAGGTGTTTCTGGTGGATGTGAGGACTCTGGTGGCAATGGACGATGGCGATGACGGTGTTGTTGTGACGGAGATGGTTGTTATAGTGATGGGGATGTTTGTAGTTTTGATTGTCGTGGTGGTGATGGTAGTGATGGTGGTTCTCACTATATTTTTAAATTTCGCCAACAGTTAACAACTCAGCCACGACCGGACCTGGTAGAGCAATCGACAGAGCGTCGGCTCCAGGTACGGGGGGGGGGGGGGGGGGGGGGGGTTCGATGACGGGCCGCGAAATACCAAGTATAGTAGTAGTATAGTTCTCTTGCTTACGCTCAATCACATATAACGGTAGTTCATCGGTTGGCCCGCTGTCAGGATAATGTGACTGGGTGTGGTATCATGCCAGGTGTTCACGGCATGCTATACACAGTGAAGGCATCACTTCAAGTGGACACCGTCTCCAGATAACAAAAATACTGTAGGTGGGACGATAAACCCAATAAATAAACAAACAACAAACAATTTAGTCACACAAAGCAACAACAAATAGACTGAGTTAGACTTCTAAGCTTTCTTCTAGGGCATAATATTTTTCCAACCGATGCATTGCCCTACGCTGTGCATTTCTATATGATTCCACGTGGTTTACCACCAAACTTTATTGCCATTAAAAGAGTAGCTTCGTCACAGAGGAAAATGAAGCCAAAAAAAACTTACAGCACAAATAAATCGTCAGAGAACTAATCCAAACAATACAGAGTCCGACCCTCTTGTTTAACTTCAAGACGTGGACCACCACTTCCGTTATCCCCACAATTAAGAAAATTACCACAATGACCAGTACGTCTACCAACATCACCAACCGACCACTACGCCAATGCCACACCCACCACCACTATTAACACCACCACCAAAGCCACCACTACCACCACACTAACAACATTTGCACTCCCAACCACTCTTACCGCCACCAGCACCAAACCCACAGCAGCAATTACACTCCCAATCACTACTACCACCACACAACAATTACACTCGCAATCACTACTACCACAAGCACCAAACCCACAACAACAATTACACTGACAACGACTTCTACCACCAGCGCCACACCCACAACAATAAATACAACCCCAATCACTACTACCACCACACAACAATTACACTCCCAATCACTACTACCACCACACAACAATTACACTCCCAATCACTACTACCACAAGCACCAAACCCACAACAACAATTACACTCACAACGACTACTACCACCAGCGCCACACCCACAACAATAAATACAACCCCAATCACTACTACCACCACACAACAATTACACTCCCAATCACTACTACCACCACACAACAATTACACTCCCAATCACTACTACCACCACACAACAATTACATTCCCAATCACTACTACCACCACACAACAATTACACTCCCAATCACTACTACCACCACACAACAATTACACTCCCAATCACTACTACCACCACACAACAATTACACTCCCAATCACTACTACCAACACACAACAATTACACTCCCAATCACTACTACCACAAGCACCAAACCCACAACAACAATTACACTCACAACGACTACTACCAGCAGCACCACACCCACAACAATAATTACAACCCCAAACAATACTACCACCACACAACGATTACACTCCCAATCACTACTACCAACACACAACAATTACACTCCCAATCACTACTACCAACACACAACAATTACACTCCCAATCACTACTACCAACACACAACAATTACACTCCCAATCACTACTACCACCACACAACAATTACACTCCCAATCACTACTACTAAAAGCACCAAACCCACAACAACAATTACACTCACAACGACTACTATCACCAGCACCACACCCACAACAATAATTTAAACCCCAATCACTACAACCACCACACAACAATTACACTCACAACCACTACTACCACCACACAACAATTACACTCACAACCACTACTACCACAAGCATCACACCCACAACATCAATTATACTCACAACGACTACTACCAGCAGCACCACATCCACAACAATAATTACAACTCCAATCACTACTACCACCGCACAACAATTACACTCCCAATCACTACTACCAACACACAACCATTACACTCCCAATCACTACTACCACCACACAACAATTACACTCCCAATCACTACTACCACACACAACAATTACACTCCCAATCACTACTACCAACACACAACAATTACACTCCCAATCACTACTACCACCACCACACAACAATTACACTCCCAATCACTACTACCAACACACAACATTACACCTCCCAATCACTACTACCACCACACAACAATTACACTCCCAATCACTACTACAACACACAACAATTACACTCCCAATCACTACTACCACCACACAACAATAACACTCCCAATCACTACTACCACCACACAACAATTACACTCCCAATCACTACTACCAACACACAACAATTACACTCCCAATCACTACTACCACAAGCACCAAACCCACAACAACAATTACACTCACAACGACTACTACCAGCAGCACCACACCCACAACAATAATTACAACCCCAATCAATACTACCACCACACAACGATTACACTCCCAATCACTACTACCAACACACAACAATTACACTCCCAATCACTACTACTAAAAGCACCAAACCCACAACAACAATTACACTCACAACGACTACTACCACAAGCACCACACCCACAACAATAATTACAACCCCAATCACTACAACCAACACACAACAATTACACTCACAACCACTACTACCACCACACAACAATTACACTCACAACCACTACTACCACCACACAACAATTACACTCACAACCACTACTACCACAAGCATCACACCCACAACAGCAATTATACTCACAACGACTACTTTCACCAGCACCACATCCACAACAATAATTACAACTCCAATCACTACTACCACCACACAACAATTACACTCACAACCACCAGCACCACACCCACAACAACAATTACACTCCCAACCACAACCACCCACAACAATAATTACACTCCCAACCACTTTTACCACCACCAACCCAACCACCACCACAATTACACTCCCAACCACTCTTTCCACAACCACCACACCCACAACAATAATTACACTCCCAACCACTCTTACCACCACCACACCCACAACAATAATTACACTCCCAACCACTTTTACCACCACCAACCCAACCACCACCACTATTACACTCCGAACCACCACCAACCACAACAATTACACTCCCAACCAAAAATTTACAACCACCACAACAATTACACTCCCAACCACTCTTACCACAACCACCACCACCCACAACAACAATTACACTCCCAACCACCTCCAACCACAACAACAATAACACTCCCAACCACTCTTACCACAGCCACCTACAACAACTATTACACTCCCAAACCACCATCACCCACATTAATTACACTCCCAACCACTCCCACCACCCCCACTCTCACCACACACTACCATTACCATCGTTAAAACAGTTTCAGTCTTACATAACCAAGACAAACCCCACAGTCTCAGGGACGTTATCACTTTTACAAACACCAGCCATTAGAAACCATAAAGAATTGACAATTATCCTCCAAACTTTCCTCTACATAAGACCTTATAATTCCCCCAATGCATTTTCCCCGACACCATGATTTCCCAGATGATTTCGCTTTCAACACCAAACTTGATATGTATAACTAGAAGCACATAGAAGTGTGAAGAAATTGTCATCATCAACATCCTCCTCATGTTCATCATCATCATCATCATCATCATCATCATCATGGTCATTATCATGTTCATCATCCTCATGGTCATCATCCTCATCCTCCTCATCATCATGAAATCATCATCATTATCATCAACATCCTCCTCATGTTCATCATCATCATCAACATCCTCCTCATGTTCATCATCATCATCATCATCATCATCATCATCATCATCATCATCATCATGATGGTCATTATCATGTTCATCATCCTCATGGTCATCATCCTCATCATCCTCATCCTCATCCTCCTCATCATCATGAAATCTTCATCATTATCATCTTCATCATCATCATCTCCATTATGTTCGTCATCATTATTATCATCATGTTCATCATGTTCATCATCATCATCATCATCATCATCATCATCATCATCCTCATCATCATTATTATCCTCATTATCATCCTCATAATCATCATCATCCTCATTATCGTCATCATCATCATTTTCATCACCATTATCATCATCATCATCATCATCATCATCATCATCATCATCATCATCATCATCATCATCATCATCATCATCATCATTATTATCATCACCATCATCATTTTCATCACCATTATGTTCATCATCATCATCATCATCATCATCATCATCATCATCATCATCATCACTACATTTACTATACATGTAAAGATGTAGGCCCCACAGCTAGTTTACGATCCTCATGGCTAAGACTAAGGCACTGCTGTACCAAAGTAACGAATTATATGACGCCATTTATTCATACACAGTTAAACGTATAGGTCATATTATACAATTAACAACGAACTTATTAATATCACATAATGAAAGAAAGTTTACTTTAAAAATCAGTTTTTCTCCCGTCGAAGAGATATTTTTTGAGGAACATACTCAGAGACCGATGTTTTTTTTAAATTCAATGTTCATTCAAATATTATCCGTTTGAACTTTTTGTTTGTTTGTTTGTTTATTGGGTTTATCGTCCCACCAACAGTATTTCAGTTATCTGGAGACGGTGTCCACTTGAAGCAGATATAGTGCTGCCTTCACTGTGTATAGCATGCCGTGAACACCTGCCATGATACCACACCCAGTCACATTATCCTGACACCGGGCCAACCAGTCATGGAACTACCCTTATATTTGCTTGAGCGTTAGCAAGGGAGCTATACCACTACCATTTTTAACGACTTTGTTATGTCGCGGCCCGGGATCGAACCCGGGGCCTCCCGTACCTGGAGCCGACGCTCTACCGATTGCGCTACCAGGTCCGGTGAATTTATTATTATTATTATTATTATTATTATTATTATTATTATTATTATTATTATTATCATTATTTTTTAGATACATCGCAGCGACCAATTACGATCATTATGGCGACGTTCTGCTGTTTTGGTGGAGGAAGACCTGAGACGAATGTCTGGGTAGAACCAATGGCGCACCCAAGGTCAGCTGGAAGACAATAGACATTTCCACATTAAGTCAGTCGCCACGAACGGGACTTGAACCCACGCGGTGGCAGGCTAAGCGGTCAGATGATGTACAGGTCGGCGACACTACTACTACGCCACGGGTGCCCAGATTACTCGTATTTGGCTCTTTTTCGGATAAATGATATTATTATATACCTATGAATGTTTATCTTTAAAATTAGTTTGTATTTTCTTGTTGAACACATACAGTTGTATTCCACTTTCCGTATTTGATAAAACTCCTTGTATTTTACTTGTTGCTTGTGTAAACTGAAAGTGCATAATATGACGGACTACTTTTTCTATAAATAGAACAGATCGGTAATTTCAAGTTATTTCCAGTTGTTTACCTGTTAAACACTTGTTGTTACCTTTAAATATGACCAATAATTGTTTGTTGGTGGTATTATTCTTCAAACTTACGAAACAAAGTGTGTAAATAGATTTAACGCAATATGTGCCAGATTTCTGCGAGATGTGTAATTGAAAAAAAACTTACCTCGGTAAGGTAATCCGCGGTAAAAGTAGTTCCAACTAAAATGTATTTATGGTCGAGAAAATAGTGTTCAGTGTTTATTAAAGGTATAAAATAAAAAGAATACTACGTCAGCGTGCGATCCGCCGAGCCGGATTGTTGTCGGTGGCTGTGCAATACCCGGATTGTGTTCGAGGCTACGCCTCTCGCGCAACCCGGGTATTAATCAGCCAACTCAAACAATCCGGCTCAGTGGATCGCACGCTGACGTAGTATTCCATATTAAATAACGCAATCACTATTTATTTATTTTGTTATTTTTTATTATTATTTTTTTGGCTTAGTTTCAAATCTAGTTGCATAAACTCAGTGATTCGGTTGTATTTATTTCATATTTTATAAAACTATAAATTCTATTTAAAATTTATTTTATATTACCATGTGTTCTTTGACCAAATATTTATTTATTGTCAAAAATGTCAAACTTTAAAGTTTTGCCATTTATGACAAAACACTACAAATAACTTAGCCATGACAAGCAACACAAAGCAATTTACTTTTTAAACAATATCTTGCAGTTAATATGAAATAAAAATACCTTAATGATATAATTTATGCAAACAGAGCTGAAACTAAGCACAAAATACAATGGCCGTTGCTGTTTTTTTCCAGTTGTCTGAAAAAGAGCCGTGTCGCAATAAATATTTCCCTATGTCGTCTTAACATTTCTCAGCCACAAAACCCCATTATTCTCACCTATTACCATATGATTTCAGAACGGATCTCACTTTTTACAGTGAACCTACTTTCCATAGCAACCTACATTCCATAGCAACCTACATTTCATAGCAACATACTTTCCATAGCTGGAGACAGACAGACGTAAACAGAAAACTAAGATAAAGTGATCTTACATGGGTCTTAACTGAATACTGAAAATATTGGAACAAAATTGGGTAAAACGATACGAAACGAAGCCCTCGTTGTTAAGTCAACAAACATTTAAGACTCTGTAACTAAATTGTCGGTTGATAAGAACGAATGAATGTTACTAAATAAATAGATGTCAAATTAAGTGATAATCTGCCATAAACAAAAAATAACTCCGTTTCTCTCTCCGTCATAAACAGAAGCTACCTCCAACTTCGTTTCTTAACACTCAACGCGGAACCTTTTATCTTCACCAGCGAATGTCCAAGCAAAACCAGTTAATACAGACAGTAATACCGGTAAATACCTAACCTTAATATTTCTCACCGGCAACATACTCCGCAGGGATAACCTGCCTTGATTCCCTTTCCTTCACCTCTCCGCTTAACATTCAACCTGCCTTGATTCCCTTCCCCTCCACACTCCACTGAACATTCAACCTGCCTTTATTCCCCTAAAATAAACATTCAACCAGTCTTGATTCCCTTCCCCTCCACAATCCACTAAACATTCAACCTGCCTTGATTCCCTTCCCCTCCACACTCCACTAAACATTCAACCTGCCTTGATTCCCTCCCCCTCCACACTCCACTAAACATCCAACCTGCCTTGATTCCCTTCCCCTCCACACTCCACTAAACATTCAACCTGAGTTGATTCCCCTCCACTAAACATTCAACCTGTCTTGATTCCCTTCCCCTCCACTAAACATTCAACCTGCATTGATTCCTTTCCCCTACACACTCAACTAAACATTCAATCTGCCTTGCTTTCCTTCCCTACTAAACATTCAATCTGCATTGATTCCCTTCCCTACTAAACATTTAACCTGCCTTGATTCCCTTCCACACTGAACATTCAACCTGCCTTGATTCCCTTCTCCCCCACTCTCTCCTAAACATTCAACCTGCCTTGATTCTCTTCCCTTCTCCTCCACTAAACATTTAATCTGCCTTTATTCCTTTCCCTTCACTTCTAAACATTCAACCTGCCTTGATTCCTTTCCCTTCCCTACTAAACATTCAACCTGCCTTGGTTTCCTTCCCCTCCACTCAACATTCAACATGCCTTGATTCTCTTCCCCCTCCACTCTCCCCTAAACATTCAACCTGCCTTGATTCTCTTCCCTTCTCCTCCACTAAACATTTAACCTGCCTTGATTCCTTTCTCTTCCATACTTAACATTCAACCTGCCTTGATTCCCTTCCCCTCCACTCAACATTCAACCTGCCTTGATTCCCTTCCCCTCCACTCTCCACTAACATTCAACCTGCCCTGCTTCCATTCCCCTTCACTAAACATTCAACCTGCCTTGATTCTCTTCCCTTCTCATCCACTAAACATTTAACCTGCCTTGATTTCTCTCTCTTCCATACTAAACATTCAACCTGCCTTGATTCCCTTCCCCTCCACTCAACATTCAACCTGCCTTGATTCCCTTCCCCTCCACTCTCCACTAAACATTCAACCTGCCTTGATTCCTTTCCCCTCCACTCTCCACTAAACATTCAACCTGCCTTGATTCCCTTCCCCTCCGCTCAACATTAAACCTACCTTGATTCCCTTCCCCTCCACTCAACATTCAACCTGCCTTGATTCCCTTCCCCTCCACTCTCTACTTAACATTCAACCTGCCCTGCTTCCATTCCCCTCCACTCTCCACTTAACAGTATCTCCTCACAGAAATCGTAGGACTATTCATCTTTATTATGTTCTTGACAAGAGCATTGTGTGTAAACTAACACAATTAACATAGGCCCCTGGTGGGATAACGAACGTTATAATAGAATATAGTTGCTGAAACTACTTCAAGACTATGGAAACCTTCGAGAAACGTTAGTTCCGATAATATGTGATACCCTACAAACAATATACATGCATGGATGTGCATTTATTTTAAAGAACGTCGTGTTGGCATAACGTCTAGATCTACATTTACCATTATCAGCTATATCTGTTTCTAATTTGTTATATCGTTACCATAGAAATAGACAAATTCCGATATATATTTTCGTCACACTGCATGTAAACCAATCAGGGACACATCTATTATTCATGACTCGGTTGCGCAAAAAGAATTGGCGTGTTACTTTCTGACAAAAACACGAGAATCGTTTTTTAGTACGATGATAAGGAAAGCTGAGAGAGCGCCAGGAAATGGGGCTCTAAATATAAAAAAATATATATAAAAAGGGGTCGAATTCGTCGTCAATATGAAAACACCAGAACTTCCGGACGTTGACAATGACCATCTTTTATGTCCCTAAAGATCGTGGTAGAAAATCACATTCAGGAGGGCTCTAAACCAGTTAGTGTGGACAATGCATTCACACTTGATGCACATGGGGCTTACAGAAATGTCCCACCGATGAGAGTAATTGAGCACTTAACTGTTTCCCCGATGTCAAGGCCGTGTCAGAAACCAGCAGGAACGTTAGTAGGGATGTGTGTGCCTCATAAACCAAAATATTACGCCTATACACACACTACTGTTATAGATTCCCTCCACCCCCCACCCCAATGTGATCTCCCGTCATACTCTTTGGATACATTAAAGAGGGCCATTGTCAATGTCTATGTTCTTGTGTTTTCATATTAAGGACGCATTCGAGCTCTTATTTTTATTCTCTTTTAGTTGGTGGCCCTTTCAGCCCCCCTCTCAGCTTCCCGTATCATCGTACAAAAAAGCGGTTTGTATCTATAGTCTGAGAGTACGCTCTAATTGTATTTGCGCAACCGAATCATGAATTAATGATGTGTTTCTGGTTTGTACATGCAGTGTGACGAAAAAAAAACATCGAAGTTTATATTTTTTCATGGTGAGATATGGCAAATTACAAACGGATATGTTGACACAGTGACAAAGAGTGTAAGTAACAATATCAAATCCTAATAATTGTTCGTTTTAAGAGCATGTACCTATACGTTGTCATAAATCTATTTGTAATACCCTAGGGTACCCTAATGCGCTACAGTGCGATGGTTATTGTGTTAGCAATTATTTGTCAAAAGATAATACAGATGAATTGTCCTTGGGTTCTGGGGAGAGGATAATTTGTAGGTGAAGGGGTTGGGTAGACGGGATTGGGATTGGGATTTGCCTGCATTTTTGCCGATGCTGTGCAGCGACATTTCTATCATTATAGCACAGGGGCACTTTTGAGGTGCCCAAAGACTGAACCCGGCCGGTCCATTATACCGACACCGACGAGTCAGGCGTAATGCTGTCCCCGTAGCCCCGAGCGTTAGGAGGGAAGCCACAACTACCAACTTTAAAGTCTTTGGTTTGACCCGGCCGGGGTTTGAATCCGCGACCTCCCGATCCGTAAGCCGACGCTCTACCACCTGAGCTATTACGGCTGGGTAGAAGGAGTGTTATTTTTAACTATTTGCAGGGACAATGATAGAGAAGATAATGACAGAAACTCACGAAATATTTTACCCGGAAAAGAACCGACTATACCGCAGTTAACTATGTTATATCCAACACCAAAGTAATGTCAACAATGTAACAGTCAATAACAGGGATTCACTAATTGTTAAGCGGTGTCTTAATTTAAACGCGTGCTCTCTGTGACGCCTTGGATGTACGTCCATGATTTATCCGGAATTTCTTTCTCGGCGGAGGTAGCAACGATGGGAAGTACTGCGGTTTGTTATTTACAGCATATTTTATCTATTTCAACTTTGGTTTTCCGAGGACTTTTCGCAGATTTAAATGAAGCCAGTAAAAAAAGCATAATGGTTCTGCTAATATTTTTGCGATTTTTATTTCGCATTGTCTAGTTTTTGCTTCTATGAATGGAAATTCCGACTGTTTGATTTCTACATCATGTATAATAGATTTAAACAGCAGACAGATAGAACTATTATGAATAACGTGATAAACGCCTTTCAGTCATTGATTATGTGGTTTATTGAACTTTTCCCGTAAATTGCAAAGACGAGTCCTAAAAGACTTTGCGATGTCAACTGTGAAAATAAAATCTTCATCATCGCCAATTTATGATCTAATTAATGGGTAAGAAATGCAGATATTTATTGTGAATAGTCACGAAAAATTGTCTCGGAAATATCTGTTTGCACGGAGAATTGCCGAACAACATATAGACGCAACATGCATTAACTTTTGTTTACTTGTTTATGCTGTTGTTTTATATGTTGATGTTGTTGGTAGTGGTGTTCATCTGAACAGAGGTTCACATAAAAGAACTTGTACACAAGAGCTGCAATCAATTAAAAAACATTTTTTAAAACGACTCTCAGCTTAACCTCACGGAGATACCGTTAAAAAAACCCTATCCCCCTATGACCAACAATAAATAAGAAAAAAAAACAACCTCAAGAAATATAACAAGCAATAGTTTCAATACGTATATTTTTGTGTAATATTTGATATAGGTAGGTCCCAACAGTATGGATCAAAATATTTTCCTTCACACAACCAAATAAGTCATTGTTAACAGGAATATTTGATATAGACATAATGCTGGAATAGTTTTCACAGACATCGCATTTTTGAAAGAGTACAATTCTGGGGGAAAAAATGATTATATTTATTACGATTTTGAATTTAATCATGATATGGTTATTATTATTAGTTTTGCAGTTGTTTCATGTTGTTCTTTTTGTAAATGAATTATTGACGCGGTGCCTTATTTTAGTCTTCAATATAAAGATTGGTACTTCTATCATCATCAGCATCCATTACCGGCCGCAATAGCTCAGGTGGTAGAGCGTATTATTTTAATTTGAAAATATCCTTAAAATAACACTTTAAAATTTCCGTCAAAAATCTTTACGTGAGCCCATTGCAGAGGTGTCTGAGAGAGGAACGAACGACAACTCTGCATGGGAGATAAGTTCAGTGTGAACAGTGAAACATGAATCCCCATTACTAATTGCAAACAGGTATTTCCTATCCAAGCCACGCTGTAGAGATAGCTATTTTTAACTAGGAAAACCACGTGACAACTCAGTTTTGAGATTCCGTTATATCGACATCCGTGTTATCCGCTTTAACGTCGGTATCTATTTTTAGCAGAAATCACTATCATGCATATTTATAGATTTGGAATGATTTTTTTTTTAGAGTTGTTTTTTTGTTGTTGTTGTTGTTTTTATCGCTATTTGTACTGTCTCACAATGTTGGTCGTGTTCAAAACCGTTTTTAATTATACTAAAATATGATTTTAAGCAGAAATGATGCCCTAATTCTCCAAAGCAGTGTAAATGTATTGTTACAGAATTTGATAATGTGGGCAAACTGTCGAATACCACCTATAAGAAATACCTCTTACAAATATAGCAGTATGAACAAATGCCAAAAGAGTCACAGATTTTCAGCTGCTTCATATAAAGCGAGATACGTGAACATGACTGAGCCGCAAGAAAATCTCCCATAATATTTTGTGAGTTTTGCGCAGCTGAAACATATGTTGCCGCTCGTTATTTTTATTATCTGAAGTACAGAAAAAAACGTATTTGAACGAGATTGTTGTACCTATATGTCCTGATATAGACTGATTTATTACAATGTATAAAGTTTCTTATAATCACTTTCAACCGAAGTTGCACGAACATTATAAGAAGTTTGCGTTACATTAAAATCTAAAATCCCATGATAACATGTTGTTGTCCGCCAGGTGCCGATCTTTATGTATTATCATATTTAAAGCATATGTACATCACACAAAAATATAAGGATGCATTTATTACTGGAATTTTGCTAAAATACTCCAGGCAGGGAAAGGGATGGGTTAATAATTGTTATATTTGCCCTTTTCCTCACGAAGGAAGTTCTTTGAGGTAAAAGCTTGCAGCTGGTTATTTACAGTAGCATTGTTTTTATATTAACTGTGACTGCAGGGGACTTTTGTAGGCTATTGTAGGCTAAATGTGAGTCAATTGACAGAGGTACATGCGTATGAAACTGTTTGATTGGCTAAATGTTTTAACTGGTTAGTATTTGCTATTTTTAATGTATATGATGACATTGCTGCTTCTCTCCTTGATGTTCTACTGTTGTTATTGCTAAGCATTTAGATACTAGTTCTGAAAGTTGTAGAAAGATTTTAGAATGCATTATCTTTAGTCTATACAAATCTAGCGCGTCCGATTAAACGTTACATCAACTACACCCCTTCCCTAAAATTAAACCCCTATACATCCCTATAAATATTCTTTCAACGCGTTGCGTCAACACACGGTCAAAATGACCTGTGTGATTGCACTCGGTGTATTGTGGGTAAAGTAGTTCTTCAACATGGCTGTTATGAATACGGAAGTGATTACTAAAATGAACAAAACAAGTACGAAGAGGTATACAACAGATTATTTTGGCGTTTTTTTATACATTCTAATAGTTAAAATATGTTTCGTGCAAAAATTTTGAACTAAATTTTGTAAACGGTCCAGACTTTAAAGTAGTGACGTTACACGCTATGTATAATGGACATATTGCTGTTTAAGGAAAGCGAAAGTAGCAAAACTTGCTCATCGTATTTTTTTCCATTTGTCTATAAATATCAAGACTTTAAAAGTTTCTGGACATAGAATAAGGCCTTAGAATATGGTTGTTTATTCATTTATCTTAATTCAATGAATATTATAATCGAACGTATTTCCTACGCGGAACTATTTTTTATGTAGGCACAATTCTCAAATTTTGGGTGAGTTACGAGTCGTAGTATAGAGATGACTTAAACGTAGTGACGTCACGCTATGTATAGAGTGGTTTCAACGGATAATTCATCTGTACTCTTTCTCGACCAGGTATAGTGATATGTGATAACACAAGTTATGGTTAACGAACATACGCATAGGAAGTCTTAAAGTTGGTATCCGACAGTTTGCCTGTATAAAATTTATGTAACTATACCTTGCCAATACTTTGTGGAATAAGGGCATAATTTCTGAGAAAAAAAACAACATACTTTAGCATAAGTAAAAACGGTTTTAAACACCGTCTACATTGTAAGACAGTACAACTCTTCAACACTCTAAAAGTTCAATAAATATCTCTCTCTCTCTTTCTCTCTCTCTCTCTCTCTCTCCCTTCATCCGTCCGTCTGTCCGTCGCTCCCTCCCTAGATCCCTCCCCCCCCTCTCTCTCTCTCTCTCTCTCTCTCCATCCATCCATCCATCCATCCATCCATCCATCCATCCATCTATCTATATATATATTATATATATATGCAGGATTGTGATTTCTGCTAAAAATAGATACCGACGTCAGAGAGGATAAACCGGATGACGATATAACATAATCTCAAAAGGTTAGTTGTCACGTGGTTTTCCTAGTTAAAATAGCTATCCCTGCAGCGTGGCTCAGATAGAAAATACCTGTTTCTAACGAGGAATGGGGATGTACGTTTCTCTGTTCACACTGATCTAGGGCCTCAATAAACAACATTTTGTATGATCTTAGAGGTAACGATGACTTATTTGAGGAAAAATGTTTTGGTCAAAACTGTCTGATAACAGCTTTAATTAGCGTTGAGTGGTGTTGTATATGGTGCACTGCACTTCAAAGAGATATATAAATCATGCATTCTCTTTTAAATGAAAAACTTGGGGAGATATGAAGTACATCCACCGTTATCTTCACTATCTCGATGTGTCACTATGTCAATACCTATGTTTGTGATTTGTCATTTCGTTACCATGGAAACCAGTTGTATCCAAAAGTATGTTTTCGTCACCTCACATATAAAATAATCAGTCACATCTATTATTCATGACGTGGTTGCGCATAAACAATTAGGGCATACTTTCTGGAAACACGACACTGCAGAGACTGCAGACTTAGATTGTTGTCTTTTAGAGGGTGGAGGAATGCTGATAAGGGATGGGATGGGATTAGCCGGCATTTTTGCCGATACTGTGCAGCGACATTTCTATCATTATAGCACAGGGGCACTTATGAGGTGCCCAGGGACTGAACCCGGCCGGTCCATTAGACTGACACCGACGAGTTAGGCGTAATGCTGTCCCCTTAAACCCGAGCGTTAGGAGGGAAGCCACTACTACCAACTTTAAAGTCTTTGATTTGACCCGGCCAGGGTTTGAAGCCACGACCTCCCGATCCGCAAGCCGACGCTCTACCACTTGAGCTATTGCGGCCGGTCAGGGATGCTGATAATGATAGCAGTACCAATTTTTATATTGAAGACTAAAATAAGGAACCGCATCAAAATTTCATTTACAAATAGA
Organism: Sinonovacula constricta; assembly: GCA_007844125.1. NCBI lineage: Eukaryota > Metazoa > Mollusca > Bivalvia > Cardiida > Solecurtidae > Sinonovacula > Sinonovacula constricta. The sequence continues at coordinate 32,280,165 of CM017570.1, read as the reverse complement.
CACCAGAACACAACTGCAAATCTAATAATAATAACCTTATCATGATTAAATTCAAAATCATAATAAATACAATCATTTTTTCCCCAGAATTGTACTCTTTCAAGAATGCGATGTCTGTGAAAACTATTCCAGCATTATGTCTATATCAAATATTCCTGTTAATATTCCAGTTGAACTGTTCAGAGTAATTTCTTTTTTGCTTATGTAATAATCTTCTGTAGATGATATCAATTTTTTACGTCTCTGCTGGGATTGGTTAAAATTATTTCTGCAATAAATAAACCAATACAGAGACGCAGTGGCCACCCAACGAATTAAAATCACATCCTAACTTCCGCTTCATTACTTTCCGCTGGATAGGATCTGATAACATCGCATAAGGTGTCACCTCAATTTGACCTTTAATTAGCCAATGAAATCGTCGGCTGCAAAATGTTGGGGTATAACTTCATGAATATTCGCCAGATTACGGCTATTTACGGAAATTCATATTGAGCGGCAATTTCCAAGGTATTCCGATTAAAGGTGCATCACATTTTCAAGATGGCAGCCCCCATTGACATTTGCGATCCAGTAAAACAAACGCCAAAGAAATTACATTCGTTAGTTGATCGGTGCTCGTTGCGTCAACACACGGTCAAAATGACCTGTGTGAATGCACTCGGTGTATTGTGGGTAAAGTAGTTCTTCAACATGGCTGTTATGAATACGGAAGTGATTGCTAAAATGAACAAAACAAGTACGAAGAGGTATACAACAGATTACTTTGGCTTTTTTTATACATTCTAATAGTTAAAATATGTTTCATGCAAACATTTTGAACTAAATTTTGTAAACCGTCCAGACTTTAACGTAGTGACGTCACACGGTTTGTATAGAATGGACATATTACTGTTTAACAAAAGCGAAAGTAGCAAAACTTGCTCATCGTATTTTTTTCCATTTATCTATAAATATCAAGACTTTAAAAGTTTCTGGACATAGAATAAGGCCTTAGAATATGGTTGTTTATTCATTTATCTTAATTCAATGAATATTATAATCGAACGTATTTCCTACGCGGAACTATTTTTTATGCAGGCACAAATCTCAAATTTTGGGTGAGTTACGAGTCGTAGTATAGAGATGACTTTAACGTAGTGACGTCACACGCTATGTATAGAATGGATCGGTGCTGTTTTTGCGGGATGTCATTTCTCCAGGTTCTGATAACGGGTAGTGGGAGCAAACACACTCAAAAACAGTTCAAACAAAAACTTAGAATTATTGAAGAACGCCTTCAGAATATGAAAAAGGTAGTGAAGTGTTTGTCGCTGTCTGACAACGATACCGCGGTGTAACGAGGTTTCTGATTGGTCAAGTTTGGTCAAGTTTTACGTCATCGGCTCATTAATATTTATAAATATGAAAAACCTTTATCGGGATGTTATCAGATCCTAACCAGCGGAAAGTAATGAAGTGAAAGTTAGGATGTGATTTTAATGCGATTGAGTGGCCACCCAACGAATTAGGCAGAACAATATATTGAGTGGTCACCCAACGAATTAGGCAGAACAATATATTGAGTGGAAAATAAAACGTATATTGCAATAACCACAAATGATACTCAAGCGTACATAGAATAAAGTATAACCCTTTTTAAATACGCTTTCCCATTGGTAGTTCTATGTATAGGAAAGAGACTATAGACCTTTCTTTAGAAAATAGAAGCCGAAACGAGCGCAGCGAGTGCAGATTATTTATTTTTTTCAATAGAAACATCTTAATAGATTCTATCCGACTTAGAAGTTCCCACCTCGCTTCTACCTGTTTTACCAAAACGACATGAAATTCAGCCAATAAAACTGTCAATAAAACAGTAAATCAAACTGTCAATCGTCTTGACGTGTTCAAACTTGTCGTCACAAGGGGGGGGGGGGGGGGAGTCAAGCCAGAATGAGTGGTTTAATGCACATGCGCAGTTGAAAATGAAACCATTTAGTAAAAAAATATCGGTCTATTTTGTTCATTGTAAAATAGAAAATAGAAAAGAGTTATATTGAAATAAATCGCTGAGGAATTCTATGTTGTCCATCAGCTCATCAATGCAAATATCAATGACACCGATCGAGTCCCCTTTACGAAGTCGTGGGTGCGTAATGTTGACACACTGGGCCTGGTAGCGTAATCAGTAGAGCGTCGGCTCCTGGTACGGTGCGACATACTAAAGTCGTAAAAATGGTAGTGGTCTTGCTCCCTTGTTTACGCTCAAGCAAATATAAGGGTAATTCCACGACTGGTTGGCCCGGTGTCAGGATAATGTGACTGGGTGTGGTAACATGTCAAGTGTTGCTATATACAGTTAAAGCAACACTATACCTGCTTCAAGTGTACACGGTCTCCAATCAACTGAAATCCTGTTGGTGGGACGATAAACCCGATAAACAAAACAAGTGTTTTAACTCTTTTTGAAGGGAGTGATTGTGAAATACATACAGCTACTTCTGTAACTTAATTAAAAAGGTTTCACTTACGATGTAAAACTATTACTTTCCCCTATCTGCCAGTTCAAATATAAAAAAATAATGTTTTTCTGTTCTAAAATTGATTATTGTTATAATATTATGTAATATGTCTTTATGCCATATAATGTGTCCTTTAATACACGAAAAGTTGTGTCCTTTTGTAAAAGGCTGTTGTGATGCGTACCATTTGTCAATATACTGATCTTTTAAAGAGATTACAGTTTTAGACTCCGTGGATATTTATAGTTAACTGGTTTATACGGTAAATTTGTTCCCACAGGTAAGTTTTGTCTATTTCATTCAGTATGAGTTTTATACTTTGAAGCCATTGTTAATGGAAATAAAGGATTTATTTTATGGGGTTATATATTTTTATAAGAAATCATATCTTTGCTTTTATATACTACAAGTAACCAAAAATATTTTTTAAAAATCGTTTTTATTGTTATTTTAAGAGGAAATCTTCCAGTCATACCATATAAAATACTTTTTCTTAGCTTAAAGATGTGTCTTAATAATTAAATGTTTAAATATTTTTTTTCTATTTCTTAGTAACCCCGGATCTATGAAGTATATATGGTTACAGTGAAAATGGTTTTGTCAAAAAGATCAATGGCTAAATAAAAGGGTATGTGAAGGTTGTAGATTATATTATTCAAAGTCGTCTTGCTTTATTTTCTTGGAACGAAATATGTTTTCTCATACATAGGAAGCTGTCTGATTTTTAGGAAACAGAGCCACGTTATTTATATGTCCACTTTTTCTCTATTTGTGTTTCCAAATTTAAATAGCATATTGTTTGTCTGTCTAGTGCCAAAGCAAACTGCTTTGGTTTTGTTAATAATAATGTTAAGTTTTACAATAGTCACACAAGTCAGTCAGCTTAGTTTTCAGATAAGAGTACGGTGTCATCTGCGTACAGCATCAATATATTTTTTAATATGTCTGTAAATGCGTTTGGCCGTCCATTTTTTTCTAAGTTGTGACCTTTTGCATCTGGAAAAGTTTTTAAATCATTGTCAGGGACCGGAGGCCCCGGGTTCGATCCCGGGCCGCGACATACCAAAGTCGTTAGAAATGGTAGTGGTATAGCTCCCTTGCTAACGCTCAAGCAAATATAAGGGTAGTTCCACGACTGGTTGGCCCGGTGTCAGGATAATGTGACTGGGTGTGGTATCATGCCAGGTGTTCACGGCATGCTATATACAGTGAAGGCAGCACTATTTCTGCTTCAACTGGACACCGTCTCCAGATAACTGAAATACTGTTAGGGGGACGATAAACCCAATAAACAAATAAATCATTGAGGTACAGTGTGAACAAGATCGGTGTAAGATGTTCACCTTGACGGACACCGCAGTTACATGGATTGTGATCAATGATTCGTACCAACGTCTAAACCATCAAATACCGACTTTCTTCCTTTCAAGGATTCAGAAGATGTGTCTTTGGAACTATCATCAACAGTGGATTTGATATGTTTTGTACATGGCTCTTTTTCAGATAATCGGGAAAAAATAACGGCCATCCCTTATTTGCTTAGTTTCAAATCTGGTTGCATAACTTATTGAATTGGTTGTATTTATTTCATATTTAATAAAAATACAAATTTAATAGAAATGTATTTTTATATTTCAATGTGTTCTTTGACTTAATTTTTATTTTTGTCAAAAATGTAAAACTTTAAAGTTTTGACATTTATGACAAAAAAGTACTAATGACCAAGTCATGACAAGCAACACAAAGCAATGTACTTTTTCAATAATATTTTGCAGTAAATATGAAATAAAAATACCTTAATAATACAATTTACTCAAACAGATTTGAAACTAAGCACAAACATGTAATTGCCGTTACTTTTCCAGCAACATGTTTATAATGATGTTGAGAACTTAAATAGGCAACATCTTGGGGGCAGAATAGTTTATGCAGTTTTGTGTAATTTTGGCACAGTCAGGGGATTTCCCAGTCTTTGGGAGTTTAAATCATTTTTTTTTCTTTTGCTGAAAATCTCTTAATATACCGTCATCTCTAATAATGTGTATATCGTCCTTTATTTCTGTATCACTAAGAGGAAGCTGGTCATTTGCGTATTTAATTAATGTGTTCATAAAGTGCTTCGGCAGGATGTGCAACTCTTGCTTTTTATTGACTCTGTTAAAATTTTTCAGAAAGCACTTTGTTTTTTTATATATTTAATGGATCTTAGTTTTGCTGTGTTGTCATTGTGATATATTTGTAGTTTTTTTAGAAGCATCTTGATTTATTTTGATTTTTACTGTATCATGTACATGCGTTTCATTAAGCTTTCATATTTACCTTGTTTGTCTACAGGTAGATAAAATTCAAATATTTGTGGAAATTTTGATTGGACCCTTTCTTATTTACCTTTTCTTAATATTTTACAACCAAAACCATATTAAAGCTTACGATTTTTACATTTTTCTTAGAAAATATTTAACTTTTCTCACTTGCCCAACTCAGCACTTGTGCTTAGTATAGTGCTTAGTACCCATTTAACTTTCTTGCTTAACTGTCAATATAATGAGCCTGACTTGTTCATATTAGGATATTTGCTTTGTTAGCCTATTTATTTGTTCATCTGCTATACTGTGCTGATAAGTTCCAGTGATATAATGGTTCCACTTACATGTGGGATATTTCATATGGTAGGTTAGGATGGAATTAGGGAACATGTCTGAAGAGTAAATGTAGCAATGTCAAGGTCATCTGATAAGATGGTGTATATTTAATGTGTTGTTTTCACTGCGTATGCAGAAGAAATTACATACTCCAGAACAGAGATATTTTTAAAATTACGTTCCTTGGTATTAATGCCAAATATCCAGTAAGCAATTAAAGTATTGTTGTTTTTACACATATTTTACACACATTAACAACCTAGGACCAAGGTTATTTACTTTATAATCAGATGACTGTCTGGTAGCAGGAATATTTGAGGATAAAATAGTTTCATCATCAAGGTCTTTAATATCAGAAATGAAGATATCACCATCTGTATAATCAGATAGTTCTGCTGTATTCAACCCAACGAAAAATTGGTGCAAAAACTGTTTTCACTGACAGATGTTGGTTGATGGTCAGTATTTGTGACAGTGTCATCAATACAAGCATTCTCCCCACCCCACCCTAACGTCCTACCTCCTAGTGTTTGTTTCTTGAAGCTTGCAAGGTGGGATAGTATTTACCGGCATTTTTGCCGATACTGTGCAACGACATTTCTATCTTTATAGCAATGGGGCTCTTATGAGGTGCCCATGGACTGAGCCCGGCCGAACCATTCTACTGACACCGACGAGTCAGGCGTAATGCTGTCCCATTAGCCCCGAGCGTTAGGAGGGAAGCTACTACTACCAACTTTAAAGTCTTTGGTTTGAACGGGCCAGGGGTTGAACTGGCGACCTCCCGATCCGCAAGCCGACGCTCTACCACTTGAGCTATTGCGGCCGGTTTGTAGGGTGGTGATTCGTCTTCAACAATATCAACCACTCGATTTGGCTTGACTTGAGTTTTGTCTCTGGTGCTGATCCAAGTCCTGCATAATTCTGCTGTAGTCATCACTGTAGCTTGCACCTTTTGTTAAGCCGCCTCGGATACTTGCTGTTTTGTGTTATATGGGTGTGACATTAGATTTCGATTGGGATCACGTGTCCGATTCGGTATCACTACCAGACTGGTCTGGTTCTCTTTTGGCCTCGAATCTGTCTGAAAAGGGGATAGTTTTCTCTTCCTTGATAACTGGTGGGGCACGTTCATTTGTGGGTTGTAGTACTTTCCTCCAGTCCGGATACTCATCGCAGGCAACATGGTCTTTCAAGACAGGCTTGCCTGGGTAGCCAATGTGGACTGTGCCTCTGTGGTTAGAGTCGCTGGTCTGTTTATACTGAGCACAGATTGGATCTGACGTCACCGATCTCAGCTGGATAGTCGCCATTAATGCCGAGGTTGGTTCATTTAATCTTTGATGCAGATGAGATGACAGATTCAACTACATGTGCATTTGGAAGTCTCGAAAACAAGCGATGACAGGGCGCTCCCTACCACTGTTCGTTGGACCGAGGCGAGGAGCCCGCTGGATACAGACTTCATCCTGCAGCCCTAAAGTATTGGTGAGGGGGATCCATGACCAGATTTAGACAATTTTCCTCTGATCTTTGTTCTGATATACCTCCGAATACTAAGTTGTTACGTCCGCTACAAGCTTGACTATCAATAGCCCTTCACTCTAGACCTTCGTCAGCATCACCAATGACAGCAGAACATACGAGAGATTGGGATTTGCCGGCATTTTTGCCGATACTGTGCAGCGACATTTGTATCATTATAGCAAAGGGGCACTTATGTGGTGCCTAGGGACTGAACCCGTCCGGTCCATTATACTGACACCGACGAGTCAGACGTAATGCTGTCCCCTTAGCCCCGAGCGTTAGGAGGGAAGACACTACTATCAACTTTAAAGTCTTTGGTTTGACCCGGCCGGGTGAACCCACGACCTCCCGATCCGCAAGCCGACGCTCTACCACCTGAGCTATTGCGGCCAGTCCATACGAAAGAAAACAACACGAAATAAAAATCATAGAAATATTGCGATAACCATGTTGCTTTCATTACTGACACACTTAACCTAAATCTGCCTCTTTAGGTTTTTGTTCTCATATCGATATGCGAAGGAAATTGAAAATACACAGTAAAATATGTGATTAGCCACTAAAACGTCAAGCAGGATAATGTGCTATGCTGTAAACATTGTTCTGTCCGGTCATAAGAAGAAAATATCCCAAACTCATGCCGCCGCAAAGTGGACGCAAGTCGCCTGCAAGTTCCCCACTTATGTGGCGAACGATATACAGCAGACAAACCGCGTACGAACGCAATTAGCGTCTTGTGCCTGGTCCAGGAGTATTTCAACTTATTGAAACTAGTGCGAAAACAATATTAAATAGTAGACAGAACTTTATCCCTGCATATTTAAATCCTACATCCAAATCATCGGAGCAAAACAACTCACGCCAAGAAGTATATCTGAGTATAAGACTGTCTAAAATAAAAGTAATTTTTCTATGGCCTGACATTAATCTAATTTTAATAAGAACAGTTATCCTGTGGACATTTTCCTTATTTACGTACAATTTGTCTGTGTTTCTACTTTACTATGATATTTACAGGTCCTCTATTTGTCAACAGTTTTACTTTTTGACATGACTCACTATTTGAGACAAAAATACGGTCGAGGTAAAACTGTATGTCTGAGAAAGTTAGTATGGCAGTAAAGACAATACAGTGGTTAGTTACTCGGTTTCAAACGCTTGTTATTTTGCAATGTATCATATAATTTCAAAGCTAACATACGTTATCGAATTATTGCCGTAATAAAGGTGACAGCATCCTGTGGTTGAATTCGTATCCCACCAGGGGTGCGTTGTTAATTATGTTAGCACACAGCACATTTTCTTGGCAAGAAGTAATAAAGATGAATAGATCTAGGATTTGGAGGGGAGATTATTTATTTTCTGTTAAAAAGATTGTAGACGGAATGTAATTTTTGAGCGCCTTTTGAGTGGCTTTTGTTCTTGATGCGGCTTGTTATAAACGGTAAAATATAAATTGCGGAATCGAGAGGGGCTTTTTTCTCCAGTTAGATTGTGTTTCGGTTGCAATCGCAAGGTGTTCATAAAACGATACGTCCGAACGTACGTGCACACAGGTGTCTGTTTGTTCTTTTTGTGTCTCTTGTTGGTTCTGGTCTTGGTGGTAATGGTGATAATTTGAAACAATATATCTTTAAAAAGATACGCGGCGTTTGAAAGGCTGTCATTATCAAAAGCTATTTATAAGTTGTTTGTGTCTCAACTTGTAAGAACATCAGCAACATTACACAATTCCTGACTCGTATACTTTTTTACATTGTTTGACAATGTTTAAATATTGTTTTACCGTCTCCAGATAACTGAAATACTATTGGTGGGACGATAAACCCAATAAACAAAACAAAATACTGTTTAAGAATATATAAGACAACGTCTTATAAGTATTGCAACATATACAAGAATTTGAAGATACAGGACCAAGGTATTCACATGCACGCCAAATGTAAAAGTGAGATTAAATCTTTGATCAGTCATTTAACAATAAGAGCAAACCCGACAGTTACCGCCTTGGAACGGTCAGTCGGCAATATGGACCGACTCGCGTGCTTAAACCAGTTTTACAGAGCTCTAAACTTACTTTTGATTAAGGTAAATGCAAAATCTCCCATGTAAATTTTACAATTCATCAACCATGTTTTGCCATTGAACGTGTTAAGGTACTGCTTTTCATAGCTTTTATCATACATGTCTTAGTAAATATATTGCAAATAAATCTATTAAAACAACTGGTGTTTTATTAACTCATAAAACGTATAAACAAAGTTAATACGCAAATGTACACCACACTGGTCACATCTTGAGAAATTGATCAATATACTTATACAATTGTCAAGTGTCCGACATTTTTTCCGATTACTTACAGGTCAACTTGACCTGAAATTCAAGCCACTGAATCAACTGTGCTGTGTAGATTGATTATGGATCGGAGAAGTTCCAATGTTCGGTGTGAACGTTGTGGTTTGTGGTATTTAACACGGATTAAAGTTAAAGTAGAGTGAATATAGGATCCGGGAATATTTTTATGCACTATCATAACAGTACTGTGGAAAATTTAATTTGGATATTTATAGGCAAATTATATAAGGTATTAGTTACATTTTTTACTAAAGACGGTCGCTTAGAATGGTGCCGCACTGGAGAGCGAGATGTTAGTGTAGCTGGCAAAAAGAGGAAATCGCAGCGGTTCAGTGAGACCTATTTCAGACAATAAGAAGAGTGTATTCCGTTTTTAACACAGTAGCTTGCAACAATAATATGTAGTTTGCAATTATAAAAAAGTAGCTGGCATTTATAGGAATTCGCAGCTGTTTGGCGAAGTATTGTTTAACAAAAGAAACCGAGTATACCGATGTTAGCAATGAAGCTTGTTAATAAAGATCTATCAGACAAGGAAAACAAAGTAGCAAATACTCTACTTCCCATCAGAGTTATGGTTCGTTACTGTCAAATGTTTATGTAATTAATTGACGGTGTAAGTGGGTATTTAGTTCCCGGGATAGTCATCTTATTTAAAGCGCATGCTTCCTACGGTGACTTGGATGTCTCACATCCTAGCTTTTTCTTGTAAATATTTGGGCTGTCCTTGGGTCAAAAATATGGTTAGACAGCTATGCCGACAAAATGCATAATAGAGAAGGACTTAGGTTAAAACATCAGAAACATTGCCAGAACGTAGAAACAAACTAAATGCGAACAATGACTTCACAACTACTTGAAATTTATATTTTAATTTAATGAAGAAAGTATTTTAAATCATTTGGATATATTATAAAATAGTCTTAACGAAAGCACATAAAACCAACTACAGATATAATAAAAGGTTTGTAAAGAAAGCGTCGTTATTTATCTACAGATTCAATAGAAGATTTGTAAAGAAAGTATCTTTAACTTCAGCAGATAAAGTAATATACTGGTACATAGCCTAAACATCGACTGCTAGAACATAAATGCCGAAGTTGGTACTCCGAAAATAAGAAGATAAAATAGAATTAACAGAAATTATACTTTGTCTGATACTAGTATTACATATTAAGAAAAAGAACTAACGACAAACATCGGCTAATAAGAACTGTTTTATTGATCAATTAGTTTCGACGCTTCTCGGGTCATCATCAAGATATATTTTTTACTTCAGGCTTACTTATTACACAAAAAAGGAATCAATGGTCACAGATATTAATAAACATTTTTGATAACTAATTATGTTTGTTTGTAATTGTTGTTTTTCCAACTAGCTCCATGTGGCGTTTAGAATAGGTAAAATTAATATGATTATTATATATTATTGTATACATGTACATGTATACTTTGCACAAACTACGAACTTCTGGGACAAACTTTGTTACTACAATTCAGAAAAAAAATGTTATCTTCCAACTTTTATAAATGCCATAGTTAGATACTGGGTGAAATTTAAAAAACTAAATTCATCAAATTAAGATTTTGAAATTTGTCTACTTGATCAGGCCATTGGGCAGCCTACTTTATCGGTTAATTCGAGACACGCTTCATCCCAATCCTGTCCTAGCTTTCTAGCTTTCATTACATGTACCAGCGTACTTTAAGACGCAACACTCTTGTCTCTTGGCTCTTGTGTCGTATTTCCCCCAGAAAGTACCCCGCTAATTGTTTTTACGCAACCGAATCATGAATAATAGATATGCCCCTGATTGTTTTAAATGTGAGGTGACGAAGACATACTTCGGAGACTATTGATTTCCATGGGAACGATATGGGCAAATTACACTATTGATTTCCATGGGAACGATATGGCAAATTACACTATTGATTTCCATGGGAACTATATGGCAAATTACACTATTGATTTCCATGGGAACGAAATGGGCAAATTACACTATTGATTTCCATGGGAACGATATGGCAAATTACACTATTGATTTCCATGGGAACGAAATGGGCAAATTACACTATTGATTTCCATGGGAACGATATGGCAAATTACACTATTGATTTCCATGGGAACGATATGGCAAATTACACTATTGATTTCCATGGAAACGATATGGCATGGCGAAATTTGAACTTGCATTCATTAGTTTTCGAGAACTTGATCTTCCAAAAACGGAGATTTTACGGTCTTGCATCAACAAGTGCATGGAAATCGTGGACCTATATACATGAAAGTCCTTTGACAAGTTCAAAAACACTTAACCGTTAACGAAACTCAGCGAACATGCATGAGCGCCAGTTTAATGTCGCCAAATAATACAATCACATGCGTCGTTTTTAAAGAGAAGGACGTGTTTGTTTATTACATATATATTCTTTTTTATTCTAATGTCGCAACTCCTTGGTGGTGTTCGGACAAGTCCGGAAGACAAGCTAATTAAAAAAATGACCCACGATCTCAGACTCGCAGAGCAGCTGACCTAGGAAATTCCCTTGTTTTGTTGGTTTTGTACCGACGGGATTTTTATTTTTATTTATTTTTTTAATTTGAAAGCAACTGGTTTAGTAGATAAAAATAATAGCGAAGACTAGGTTAGTGTTGAATAAAGAAAATGTTATCACACGAGACCGAGACCAATATAAAGCTTGAGACTTGCCGAACGATTTAATTTATCGTGCCGAGTGTGATTCCATTTTATTCGTTCAACAATAACCTGATATTCTCTTTATCTTACCTATCTATTTTTACAATCAAAGGGGTTGTTAAATGTAGATGTATTTACTTTGTTTGAAAATGGAATTCGCGTTCGAGTGTGGAGGTTATGTTTTCCTATGTGCTTAACAAAAAAAAACAACAGCAAAATTAATAATCCTTCATGAAATACGGTCCATAATAAAGGTGAATAAAGCTTTACTTACTTGAAGCCGAAGTCTCTTAAACTTATCAAACTAAACCGTGGATGGGTGGGGTAAAGAGCCAACAGTTACGCTGGACCATTGTACTGAGCCTCTTTTAACACTGTTCGCCGCGACGGAATCGAGAAAAACTAATGCACTTGCACATTCTATAATCGCACCTAACTCAAATCCAAGTTATACATGTATACGTTTGATATTTGTATAAGAACAACATCAAGTTATGTTGCTTTAAAACCCATGTTTAAAAACTGACAAAGATAAATGACGTGTAGTTTTCGAAGAATTCTACGTCACAACATGTGACGTCATTTAACATAAATGACACAAAATGAAGGGATTTAAATCTTTCTAAACTTGTTTTTGTTATAAGTCGTTGCGCCCCTTAAAATCTGATTTTTTATGATTTTATGACGTTTAGAACTCCAAGTGCGCCAGGGAATTTATGTATTTAAGTAGCAGTCCGTCCGGACGGACCTGACAGGTTTTACACGCTGGTGTTTGATAAAGCAAAAATGTTATCACACGGGGCTTTTCATATAATGTATAATTAAAAAAGCTCCGTGTACATAATGTCCGAGGTGATGGTAGGAAAAAATAATTAAATAACAAAAATAAAAAATATAGTAACAATGAGGAGAAGAAAAATAAGAAGAAGAACAAAAAGAAGAAGAAGAAGAAAAAGAAGAAGAAGATGATGATGATGATGATGATGATGATGATGATGATGATGATGATGATGAACAAAAACATGAAGAGCTAGAACGAGAACAATTTTCACGTAGTCTAGAGATTTATATTCCATTTACCTAAAACTTCTTCCCTTCAAACTTTATAAGAGTACGTCTCTTTGGAAAATAATAAAAACAAATTGTCGTCAGATCGTTGACGAAGTTTATATGCAGTTTATTATCTTGCAATTTGCAAACTGTTTAAGATCCTTGTCTTGGTCTAAGCAACATTATTCCATGATTGCTTTCCTTATCCCCGCTAGAGGGCGCTGTTAATTGTGTTAGTACACAGCTCATATGTCAAGAAATAATTATGATGAATATTTCGCGGATTAGGGCGAGAGATTGTTTTTTGGTACCGAGAGAATGGTGCAGAGTGATTATACATCTATTTTTATTTTTGTTGTGGAAATATTTGCAGATGGGACTTGTTGAGGTTTGTTGTTTACGGTTACATTGTCTCACTATGAACGGTGGTTTCAAGAGAAAGTTGGTAACGGATAACGAAGAATAAAGCGTTTCCGTTGATAACGCAAAAGTCTTGTTGACGATGTTGGTAATGTTGTTGTTGAGGATTGTGTTGTTATTGTTGTTCTTGCTTTTGTGTTTCTACTTATGTAGGTGGTAGTGGTTGAGGTGATGATGATGATGATGGTGATGATGGTAGTGTTTTGTGCAATTAATAGTCATAAACTCCAAATGACTTACTTTTCGTTTAGCTTTGTTGCATTGGAAATCGTTTTTCGTGTTGCAATTTTCAATCTTTATCAAAAGATCCTGCTAAGCTAAGATGTCCACATTGATTCTTCACATTGCATGGATTTGAGATTTGCCGGCATTTTTGCCGATTTGTGTGCAGCGACATGTCTATCATTATAGCACAGGGGCACTTACGAGGTGCCCAGGGACTGAACCCGGCCGGTCCATTATACTGACATCGAGTCAGGCGTAATGATGTCCCCTTAGCCCTGAGCGTTATGAAGGAAGCCACTACTACCAACTTTAAAGATTTTGGTTTGACCTGGCCGGTTTGAAAACGCGACCTCTCGATCCGCAAGCCGACACTCTACCAATTGAGCTATTGCGGCCGGTCTTGTAGCATTGTATGCGTAGACTTAACTGAGCCAACGTAATTCGGTTTTAATTGCTTATTCTTTTAACAATACATGTATTATGTATATAATATAGAGAGATTATTGTGTTAATACCGTATTGTAGAACTTCGTATCATTTTTACATTACCTAAAAACCACAAGTTCTTGAACATTATCAGATTAGTGTCGGTGTTAAGATGACAAAAATCCCATTATGACATCAGTTCTGCCACCAGGGGGCGATGTTAATTGAGCTAACAAAAACAACATGTACTTGTCAAGAAATAATAAAGATGCATAGCCCCAGGACTTAGGGAGAAGATTATGTTTTGTGGAGAATTAGGGGTGTAGATGGAAGGCTATATTTGTGTTTTTATTGTTTGTTCTGTGTGTTAGTTTGTTGTTGTTGTTGTTTTGTTGTTGTTTTGTGTTTGTGTTGTACTTTTTTTGTTTTTGTTTTGTTTTTGTTTGTTTTTGTTTTTTTCCTGGAGGCGGGGGGCCAGGAGGAGGTAGTGGTCGGAGAGAAAAGTCCAGATCTTTTTCTTAACTGAAACAAAAAATGTCTTGTAAAAATTATAAGCGGCGCTGAAGATGCCTGAAATCGTGAAGTATGTTTGCAACTGGGACGTATATTTACAAAGAAACTTTAACACAATTTATTGGTAGGTTATTTTAAAAGAAAATAAATTTGTACGAACCAAAAGACATACATTTTCTTTCATTAATGACATTTTTCTTTCATTAATGACATTTTACACTGTATAAATACAGCTCTTCCAGCTTACCTGAGGTGCGCCGGTTAACCACCCAAGGTCTTTCTCCTTCAATAAATAGCTGGACGTCGCTGAAAATACAGCTCACAAGCTTTTGTAATACTGTGTCCACTTCTGTAAATCATAAAACGCATGTTGTATATACCACACAAAATAAAGATTGCCACAATTTGTTAGATAAAGAGCTGTTTCCAATCCGAGCCACGCTGCACGGTTAGTTATTTTTAAATTAAGGAAAACACGTGACCTTTAACTTTTAAGATCACGTCACATGATCATTCGGGTATTCAGTTCTGACGTTCATGTCTATTTTAAGCTGTAATCACCATGGTGCTTATAAGTTTAGAGATTATGACATTATGGACACTTAAAGGTATTTATTTCACGATTTATACTTTCTCACAATTGGTGTAATGTTTAAACAGAATTACTTAATCTAAAGTGCAAGTATATGCAGGGGCGTGCCTTGGCGATATTTGATATGCGCACTATTTCTATGGGGGTCATGCATTCTGAGTGTTTTAAACACGCAAAATTTGCCTATAACTATCGTTTGTAATGGGAAAGATAATCTTTTTCTCTTGTCTATTTAACTTTTCATGGTATATTGTGGACAGACTTATTAGAAATTAACACAATGTCAACATAACTAAATTTATTTGCGTTACGAGTAATACTAGTAAATCAAGACTGTTGACATACTGGAAAAAAGGTGGGTGCGAATTTTGGAAGCAACTGTACGCACGTGCGTAAGTGCGTAAGCCCAGACACGCCCATGATATGCAGCAATTGTAAACATATTACCCAGAACACGAGTAATATATTATAAAGTGTATTTGGTACAGATAGTTTCCACATCAGTGAAGATCCCTTGTCTTGGCAGCCATCTTTGATGGCAACTTCAAGGGATTTTCAGATGAATTGTATAGTAAATTTTATTTTCTTGTAATTTCTTCATTTGTGGTCCAAACACTAAAAGCTATACACCACTGGAAAGCTCTTACAATTCATATTTTTAAAATGCAATATTTTTAAATTGGTCAATGCACGAAGAATTAATGCACATAAATAAATAAAAATTATTGGCTTATCCTTAAACAAAATGAACTGTGTATCTTTTTTGTTTGTATTTTTTTACCTTTTAAACTATCAAAATATAATTTTGATATTAAAAAACTTAATAAAAGCTGTTAAATTTTATAAATATTCACTACAATAGACTGGTAAATAAAAACCCAGTGATGAGTTCAATACAGCACATATTTCCAAATTTCGTCCTGCATTAACTTCTGCCTTCAAAGATGGCTGCCTTAAACTGTCTTATCAGTGCCTATGACATCACATGGAAACTATATATAAGCAAACTGTCGTATAATGCCTTTAAGCGAATGAAGAGCAATCCTAAATGCAACCCGCAGCATCGGAGATATATAAGTTCGGAATAGGGAGAAAATTATACACAAATCCATCTACATATATATGACACCGAATTCTGGGAATCGCCATAGTAACCATAATTGTATCGGAACATCTGACATGTTAGTACAAAGCACTTATTCACTTTCTCGGTAAGTCCCGAGCTCTTTACTCGTTCTTTTACGGAGTTACCCGGATATTAACGAAGATTTCAGATTATATTGTAAATCTCCGGAATATTCCAGGTTCCCATATAATTACGATAGATTGAAGTCCCGCATTTCGGCATGTGGTGTTACCAGTTCGCTTTTCGGCAAAAATAGTACCACTATCGTCTGCTGTGATAAATAATTCATCGTCGCCATTTACAAAACCCCCTATGGGGTTGTAATGTTCTATGAGAGAGCAAATATATTTCAATAAAGGAACGGTTTCCATAGCAACTCGCCGCTCAATATCGGCTTATTCAATTAGTTCAGAGGTTTTGTGCAGCTAATAGTCAACTCTACCGTACGGTGTGCGTCGCACCCAACTTTCAAATGTCGCACTTCATAAAACATCGCCATTGTTATTATAAGCAAGTCTGAGGAAGAATACTTCTGCACTTTATCTATTTATTTTTTTTATTTTATCTGTTTTGTGGAATAAAAGAATTTAAAAGATAGCAGGCGCCATTGCAGGGTTGTTTCTCTTAAAAAAAATTAAATGTTAATTACAGTGTTGCTTCTTCTGGTTCAATACTTAGCTCAAGCGTGTTTTCTCTGCCCAAAGTGTTGCTATAGTTACGCAGTTACATGTGTCTTCTCATGACTTATCAAGATGACTTAGATTGTTGTCCAACTGATTGAAACAAAATTGGAAAATGCGACAATTTAAATTCGTTTGTACTTTATTTTTTTCAGAAGAAGGAAAATTTCTAAATTAAAATCTACCTACTTTAGGACATTTAATGCATGTGCGCGCGCAAACTTCGCGTGAAACGCGCGCGTGCATATACGTGGACTCGCCAAGTACCCTGTAGCATTTTTCTAAAAGATAAGCTCTACATTAATTTTTAGAGTAGTGTGGTCTTCCTAGCTGAGGTGTCTTATTAGCATAATTGTCTTTTTAGCAAAGTGGTTTGAACAGCAGAGTTGTCTAAATGGCAGAGTGGTCTTAATAGCAGAGATGTTTTAATAGCTGAGTGGTCTTAATAGTAGAGTGATCTTAATAGCAAAGTGGTCTTAATAGCAGAGTGGACTTAATAGCAGAGTGGTCTTAATAGCAGAGATGTTTTAATAGCAGAGTGTTCTTAATAGCATAGTGGTCTTTATAGCAGAGTGGCCTTAATTGCAGATATGTTTCATAGCAGAGTGGCCTTAATAGCAAATATGCCTTAATAGTTTATAGGTCTAAACAGCAAAAATGTCTTAACAGCTGAATGGTCTAAACAACAAAAATATCTTAATAGCTGAATTGTCTTAATAGCAGAGATATCTTAATAGCTGAGTGATTTTAATAGCTGAATGGTCTAAATGGCAGAGTGGTCTTAGGAGTCATTTGATATAAATAGCATATTGGTCTTAATAGAAAAAGAGTAGCGTGGTTTCAAAAGCAATTTGTCCTTGACGTAAGAGTGGTCTTAATAGTAGAGTGGTCTTAAAAGCTACGTGGTCTTTAAAACATAGTGGTCTTAATATTAGAGTTGTTTTGATAAAATAATTGTCTTAATAGCAGAGTGTTCTAAATAGCGGGGAAGACTTTATAGATAATATAGTTGTCAAAATAGCAGACTGATCAAAATAACTTAGTGGTCTTAATAACAGAATCTCTATAGTGAAGACGTCTTAATAATTAAGCGATCTCATTAGCGGCGTCTTCATAGGGATCAACAAAATTAAGGTACAATAAAAATAGATCAACTGCAAAAAGGAAAAATAAATAGATTTCTAGTGGTACTGCTCGTAAAAGATAGTCCACCAATAATTGAAGCGCGGAGATTTGAACAGGGACATATACTTAATCAATAATGGATATCAATTTTTACCTCCCTTGTAAGATAGTGAAAGTCGTGTGTTTTGGGTTTTTCGTCCCACCAACAGTATTTCAGTTATATACAGAAGGTGTCCCCTTGAAGCAGATATAGTGTTACCTTCACTGTGTATAGCATGCCATGAACACCTGGCATGATACCAAACACATTCACATTATCCTGACATCGGGCCAACCAGTCGTGGAACTGCCCTTATAATTGTTTGAGGTTTAGCAAGGGAGCTAGATCAAGTGCTGCCATTTTTTACGACCGTGGTATGTTGCAGTCCGGGTTCGAACCCGCTGCCTCTTGTACCTGAGACCGACGCTCTACCGATTACGCTGTCTGGTCCTGCCAGTTGTAAAATAGTCAATGTCAATTACAAATGAGAAATTAAACACTATTAAATATTTGAGCTTTTCAGTCACCGGTTGGGTGTTGTTATATGTTGTTATTGACATTTGTTCTTGCTGTTGTTACTCTTATTATCTATTTATTGACTTCATAAAACGTATGAAATGTTCACCTGCAGCGTATGCAGTTTAGCAAAACAATTATGCTGAAGCATTATTTTTATTTTACCAAACAAGGGAAATAACCAAAATACGACTTCACTTTAAAGTTCGTACTAGTTATTTCCCTTGTAATGTATACGGCTCGAATAATGTACAATGAGAACTGCACCACATAGAGATTATTAGATTGGTGTTGAAAAAAAAGAAAATGCTGGAACTTTAGCTTGAGGTTTTCCATGATAGCATTTTCTTTCTTCAACACCAGTCTAGTATTTTTGTATCCTAACTTTTGTATTATTAACAAAATCATTTATGAATGTTTATAACTTTTAGTTTCCCGAAACTGGGATTGGCGTTAGAGTGTGGCTGTTCTGTTGACAAACGCGCTTAACAAAAAAATGCCATCTAATCCTTCATAAAATAGAGCCCGTAACAAACGTGGATAGTCACTTAAACTTCATGAAGGTGTATTGCCGTATCATCACACGCCAACCAAACTATATGGGTAGGAGGGTTACAGAGTACAAGTATTTAGGTTCTCATTTCCAAGGACTGGATTCATTCTCATATTCTACTGTTCTCCCTAGGAATGGATCCAGGGGGGACGGTATAGGCGGTTTAAAGAGTAGAATTGTGAAAATACATACATGCAAACTTAATATATATAGATATATATGGTATTTTCTGCCATAAAGTTGACTGTATCTTTATTCATACCACACCAACACCACCACCCCCTCCCCAAACCCACCAACCAAAATTTGATCCGTCCCTGCTTTTCCCATTCGGATCATCACGGCAATTTTACTTTTCTGAAGGTGTACGGAAATGGCCGAAGATGATGTGAATGAGCTAATCTTTTCGTCACACCATCTCGAATCCAACTGGTACATTTACACGTTTGCCTTTTTATATATAACACTTAGTTCTGTTGCTTCTAAGCTCGTGTTAATAAACTGATAAAGATAAACGACGTGAAGTTTAAAAATTTTACCTCACCACATGAGACGTCATGTAACTGTTAACATAACTGTTAACATAAAATAAATATACAAAAAGGGGATTTAATTTCTTCTTAACTATTTTATTTTGATCACAAGCTGTTGCCTCCCCTATAAACTAGACCTTTATATACGAGTTGACTGTGTTTGGACCTCCAAATGCGGCATGGGATTTATGCATTTAAAAAGAGTAGTCCGTCCGGAATCACGTGATGTAGATTTATCAATATGGTTATTGCGGTGATTGATGAAGCAAGTGTTGTTAAACCGGGCATTATACACATGTATCCAATTTCCGGTGTGATGGAAGGATAAAAGGGTATTTATTTGTCAGTTAAGAGTAAACGAAAAAATAAAAAATGAGAAGAGACGTACATTACATAAAATAGAGCAAACCCAACAGTTACTGCCTTGGTAGTGTAAGTCGCGGAAATCGTTGACTGGCGTGCTTAAAACGGTTTACTGAGCTCTAACCGTATTTTTTAGATATAAGCAGAAAAGGAACACATGTCTGTTTGAAACAAAACAGTCCAAGTGATAACGTATAGGGATGACTATTTTAACTCAATTTTGTTGTAAAGAAAAAAAATACCAATTTAACCTATGCACAGTCTATTTATGAGGGCATCGACTTAGACAGGGGTGTTGTTTTTTTTTTTCCTTTTTTCCCGAACAGATGACCTACAGTTCTAGAAACTTCTGACTTTTTAACGGGTGCAAGGGGGCCAGACCGCTTGGTATATACATATGATATACAGATTATAGGTACATATCGCTACAGGATCTGTCAATGTGTCAAGTTACCAATTTATGTCTGGCGTGTGCCATTACGCACTTTACGCATGTTCGACAAATAGAAAATCTAAAAGTACCAAAAACACTAAGAAAGTCGATGCCTAACATGGGTTAGGCTCGATGCCTAACATGGGTTAGGCATGATATATTTTATTTTCGTAGTTTCTATGGTATGAAAAACCTTATTAACATCAATCCAGTTGAAAAGGTTTACAATGACCAAGCTTACACGTCAGGTTTTTAGTCGTGCATATTTTGCTTAAGGTTCCTCGCATGTCCGCATTGTACCTGTTATTCATTAGAAAAGAACTGAATGTTTTCAAAAGTATTACTACAAAGATAATTTTTAGTATTGCAATTGTGTGTCACTTCCAAAACGGCCCAGTTACGCGTCTGAACCGGTGCTAAAATGAACACGGAGAGCTGTAAAAAGAAAAAAGCTGATTTTACAGAAAACAATGAGACATTGAGTGTACGTGCGGATCTGCAAATGAAAAAATGCGCATGTGCAATTGTGCAAAAAGGCGGGGGTGTTGATGTTGTTGTAATTGTTGTTTGTGTGGAGGTTGTCGTTGCTCTTGATTCTTTTAACTGTCTGGTGGTGGTGGTTAAATGGTGGTCGTTGTCCTGTTGGTGGGGTGGGGATGTTGTGTCCATTTCTTTAGTGCATTTGCTTCTATGGTAAAAATGTAACATCATTCAAGGTTCCGTCAAAACCGCTCCCATATGAGCAAACATCTCAGTAATGGGACCAAGATAGCATATCAAGAAACAGTCTCCATTAGAGTCAACTTCTCAGTATATGGCACCAATTTGAGCCCACGTGGCGAGATATTCTGGCCAAAGTGATTAGGTTAAAGGCAAGAATACACAAATTTAATAGAAAATATCATGATGCAACCGATATGGGTCCCATATGGGCAATAACTGTAAAGGACCGTACCCACATGTATATATCAAGAGTTCATCGATATTGGTCCTGTGTAGACAAACATCTCAGTAACTGAATATGGGACCCATTTAGGACCTTGCGGAACCCACGTGGGTATACCAAGACGACATCGATATTGGTCCCATATGGGCAAACATCTCAGTATATGGATATGCCAACAAACTGAGCATGTGAATGGGGTTCCATATTCGACATAACCTTGACACCGGTGTTTATGACGAAAAAAGATACCACAAACTAAATATCAGTTCGATTAAAACTAATTATTTCTAGAAATATAGTCAAACTTTTAAACATGTTTGCAGGTTTTCTCTTACTTAATTCTTGACATTTTGTTGATCTATGAAAGTTTGTGCACAAATTTGACGAGTATATGAAAGCTAAGACACCGTATCCGGGTCACTGTGCCACGCTGGAAGTCGCCATCTTGAAATCTGACGTACCGGTTTGTCGAGGTATCGAACCAAAACATTGACACACAAAGTGTTGTGGCCGGTTTTGGCAGCTCATTTCCACGATGGAATTTATTTTATACATCAGTACATTGCTAGTAGTTTATTTATCCGTCGCTAGATGCGGTGAATTGACTTTTGAACTGCCAGATAATGAAAATCAGTGTTTTTTCGAAGAGATTGACAAGGGGATAGAAAGTACGCTGGAATTTCAGGTATGGGCTTGTTCCTTATTGTGGTGTTAACAAACTACTCGCTGCCTTGATGTTTTTAAGAGTAAAATATGACGCAATTAAATAGTTTGATCAACACATTCCAGAATTGTCATTCAAAAATATAAGGAACTGTCATATACAATAACATATGTTGTCCTTCTTCCGCTTTATATTGGAGTAAATTATGCTGGTGATGATAAGCAGGCTGTTTAATTATTATTGTGTAAATTTCTATGTTTATAAGTAAATTGTCATAAGAAGAAAAGTTTCGCTTAGCCAGATTTTAAAACTGGACCATCTTTATAACTTAAAAAGCTAGTTTTAGGGCCTTACTGAATTAATAAGTGCTCCCAGTGGTATTATAACAATTCGCCACAATAATGATTTGCCACATAACGATTTGCCACAGATGAATAACGATGCGCCACAGTAGTAAAATGATTGGCAACAGGTGTGATAAATGATATTGATACAGAAAATACTTGCTATTTGACATGTTAAGTGGCATTTAAATTTCACCGTGTTCCATGTTTATGTGGCGAATCGTTATTGTGCCTAATCATTACTAATTCCTCCCAGTACGGTACCATTAGTGTGACTGATGTAGCACGACAGTAACTATCAATGATTGAGACCCTCACGGCTATTCAACAAATTTGACCAATCCCTTTGGTAATCTAGCGATATGCTGTTTGCCGATGTCCTACACATATGTCAAAAGTTAACCCCAATCATCAGTAAAAACATATATTTCCTACCTGGGCCACACTACACACTGAGCAATTATTAAACTAAAAAACAGTGTGTCTGCTTACTTTTAAGATCAATCCAGGTATTCCTTTATTTTGTTGATGTCTATTTTTAGCATCTATCTAGATCTGGCTTATTTCTTTATTTTGATATTATTAATTTTGAGAAATTGTTATAGTGTTCAAAATCGTCTTTGCTTAGATTAAGGTATGAGTTTCTGCAGAAATTATGCACAAATACCCCAGACAGGGGTCAAATATTGTTACATCACATATGTTTGACATAGGCAAACTGTCAGATACCACAGTGTCTAGTTCAAGACCTAGTGGTGTGCAATTGGGTTATTTTGGTCTTCCAGCTAACCTTCAGTATGTTTCCACAGATTCCCATTTACTTTCGAAGGGAGAGTCCCACTTTTAAAGTTCAAAATTACTTCTAAATGAGGCATGTTTTACACATTCTCAGAAATCTCCTTATTTCAAAACAGATAACCTCCTTTTTTTGTTTATATGAAAATAAAAAATCTCCCACTTTGCAAGTGAAAATCTCCCACTTTGACCTCAGAAAAAGTTCACATGTATGCTTGTTTCTACAGATTTTCATTTACTGATAATATTACAATAACATATAAAACAAAATATCACACCATGTTTTGTTCATTTAAACAGGTTATAACCGGAGGACATTATGATGTTGATATGGAACTTACTGCACCTAGTGGCAAATCCCTTTACAAGGATGTAAAGAAACAGTATGACAGTATAACTTGGACATCAGAAGAGAAAGGCATCTACAAATTCTGCTTCAGTAATGAGTTCTCCACATTTACTCATAAAGTTGTCTACTTCGATCTAGAAGTTGGGGATGAAGAACCACTGATTAAGAATACAGATGCACATGCTACGGCCATGACTATGGTAAATATACTAAATGTCCTTGCTTTAAATGTAAAAACCTTTCGCCCCTGACTGTTGTAAGTTTGCGACTTAGTCAAATATTTGTCAAAATATTTTTCTTTTACTGTAAATGGATAGTCCCATACTAGGCTCTAATGGCTGAGAAAAATGACTTACAATTTTTAAGTCTCTCAAAAGCCTGGCTTTAAGTCCCAATCTAAGTGAAATCGCAGGTGGTTCTACCCCAAGTCTGAGGAATTTCCCTATCAAAGTTATCAGAGCATTTCTAATTTGATAAATTGGTATCCATCAAGGATGCACTTAAGATGCAATTCTTAACAAACAGTCCTTGCTGTTGAAGCTTTTTTAACTCCCAATATTAAAGTTCACTGTAGCCTCAATGTATAGCCATCCCTTAAAGTGGAAATTCCCGTTGAACGCTGTAACAGCTAAAAAAAATTAACTTTTTCTCCTGTTACATGTCAACACAAGTTGTGTTCTTCTCTCATCGATTGATAACTGTTGCACACAAGCTTACATTCACATAGATCTGTCAAACTATGTCATTATTTCACATCAGTAAGGTAATGCTTGAAAGATTAGTATATGTTTGGGCTTGTAACCATCAACAAACTTTCATACCACTGACCTATATACCGCGGACCCTTATACCGCGGACCTTTATACAGCGGAATCACTGCTTGGATTCAGTGTATCATGTTATAACGCAGGTCCATTGTAATGTGTATATTTCTCACATGTGTATGTCTCATATGTAATAAACAGATGTAAATTAAAATGACTATTGATAAGAAGCATAGGATAAAGATTTACTTTCTGGAATAATAAATAATGTTTATTCATTGTATTATGTCTCGTATCTTTTTAATCTTTTGTATTTATGTTGTCTTGTTATATCTCTTGTGCATGACCTTTTTAATATTGTACTAACCATCTATTATAGACCGGTATTTGACAACTTACTAACAACGAAAGTATAACCAACATTAAAAACCAATGGTGGCAGTTCATACATTATATTAATCAGGTAATTAATGTTTTATACAACTTGAATTATTTTTTTTAAAAATCCGTTATTTGAATGATTTTTAGGGAAAAGTTCATCTTAAGAAAATTCACTGAGGAACTCTTTGTCACTGCAAGTCTGATGGTTAAAAAGTCAATTTCGGATTGATTTAAATTTACCAGGAGGTTTCTAAAAACATCAGTGTAAATTTGAATTCTATAATGCAGGTATTACCGTAAAATAAAGATAACAACATCTTAAGATAAAATTGGGGGGAAATGTTAAATGAAATTGAAACTAAAACTCTAGAAACTCAGTACGAAAGTTTTAGATAAATACAGTGGTATTTTTTTTTTTAATTGTTGTATCATTAAGTGTATCCCAATCTCTTTCTGTGTCCTCTTTTCATGTTTCGCTCACAAAGTATGCAATCTTTTTAACTTCAAAACTAGTTTTTCTTAATTGCTTTTGCAGAAAATCATATAAATACAAAAACATTTCATTTTTTGTTTTTGTTTAAATATACCTGATTTTTGAAGTTTTTTTACCACACTGCATGCAGCTGATAATTTTTTATGTTCATTACGCATTGGTGTGAATGCAGATCTTGCTTGTTGTTTGGTCTGTCGGGTATTACGGGTAATTGTGTTCATCTGCTTTATGTTGACGATCGTGTCAGGATTGAAATCAGAACAGTTCAGACGCAGTGTCAAATTTTGTTTACTTGTGACAAAAATAGCTAACAAAAAGACCATAACATTTTAGCATTGTCCTTTACAACCGGCCACAATAGCTCAGTTGGTAGAGGGTCGGCTTGCAGATTTGGAGGTCGCGGGTTCAAACCCAGCCAAGTCAAACCAAAGACTTTAATGTTGGCTTCCCTCCTAACTCTTAGGGCTAAGGAGACAGCATTACACCTGACTTGATGGTGTCAGTATAATGGACCGGCCGGATTCAGTCCCTGGGCACCTCATTAGTGCCCCTGTGCTGTAATGATAGAAATGTCGCGGCACAGTATCTGCAAAAATGCCGGTAAATCCCATCCCTGTCCTTTATAATTGTAGAAAAAGAAAAATGATCATAATACATAAATGTTCGATCATGACTCATACTTCAGCAATTTCATCAAAAAAAATGTGGAAATTTTATGGGACCACACATGGGGGCGCCGGTGGTTGAAGGGTATGAGTCGTGGGTTTTTACCTCCTCAGCTCCCAGCATGTGGGTTTGAGTCCTGGTCAGGGTGGAGAACTTAATGTGAAAAGCAACAATCTGACCTGGCGTGTGCCAGTGGTTCTACCCAGAAATTTGTCTTGCATCTTTCTTCACCAAAATAGTTATATGCTGCTATAGTGATCATAGTTGTGTCTCTGCCATGAAGTTAAAAAACAACAAATAAATACAGTCTTTGAGCACATAGTGTGTTTTTTTATTCTGAGAGACATTTTGCCTTTTTCTGCTTGAATAGAGATGTTGCTGATGTTGTCAATTACTGTTGACTCGGTTACTGTTGACCTTACGTGATCATCATCACTAAAGTGGGGCGACCATGGCATTGTGGTAGTGTCGCTGATTTGTAACTTCTCTGACTGCTTAGCCTCTCACTGCATGGGTTGAGTTCCGTTCTGTGTGAAGGACTTAATGTAAGAAGGTCTTCCAGCTGACTTGCAGTGCACCGGTGGTTCTACCCTAAGACTTCCTCCAGCAAAAAGCTGTACGTTGCTTTAATGATCATAAATGGTTGCTGCAATGTATTTCAAAGACAAAAAAAAAACAGACATCATCACTAAGCCAAATTTGTATCCTTAGAAATAAGTTTAGTCATTTTATGATCCATTATAAAATTAACTTTTTGATTATCATATTCTGATGTTATTATTACTCCTATATACTAACCAATATAGCTCAAATCATTTTATTAAAAAATACTTTTAATCTGTACTATAGACAAAAGTTTTTTAAATAAACCACAAAATATTCATAACTGTTATGCAATGAACTAGAATCAGATATTCCAACATTAGTTTGGTTGGTATAATGTTGTTGTTTTTTAACTGTTTGAAAGTGTTTTTTTTAAGATGTTTTATATGAACTGCCATCATGGTTATAAAGGTCATGCACAGTTTTTAATGTTACTAGGTTTTTGTTTCTTGTTTTGGATTTGTTATATATACATTTAGCTTATACATTCTTTTTTTATTTTTGTGATAATATAACTACTACCACTCATTAACAAACCAGAAATAAATAATTCAGCCCTTCCCCGCCCCCAACCACCTCCCCAACCTAATTAAGATAAATTTTCTGTTGTTTTTTTTCACAACTGCGAGTCTTGTAGTATTGCCTTTCAATTATATAGCAACATAACAACAGATTCTTCAAGGTTTATTTATAAAACAATGCATCATAAGACAGGTCACGAGGCTAAAGACTTCTTACTCTTCAGTCTCTGACCATGTGTGTTCAGCTTAATCTCCTAGTCGAACATAGTGATAGAGTCGCCCATTTACTCCTCTGATTGCTTAGCCTTTGACCTTGTGGGTTGAGTCCCATTCAGGGCGAAGAATGTGGGAAGATCTTCCAACTGACTTGTAGTACGTCGGTGGTTCCACCCAGACAAGTGTCTCTACAAAAATTTTATTAAGTCAAATTTTTACCTTTTTTAACTGTGTAATATGTTAACATGCTTTCAATTATAATCCACAATATTTTAACCTGATAGATTTTTCTATTTCTACTCACCTATTTAACTTTAACCTGATTATACTTAAATCACGTTACACTTTATTGTATTCGATGCCGTATGACCTGTCAGGTGTCTATGTGCCATAAAACCCCAAATACATGTCTTCATACCGGACCTGGTAGCGCAATCGGTAGATCGTTGGCTCCAGGTACGGGAGGCTCCGGGTTCGATCCCGGGCCACGACATACCAAAATCGTTTAAAATGGTAGTGGTATAGCTCCCTTGCTAACGCTCAAGCAAATATAAGGGTAGTTCCATGACTGGTTGGCCCGGTGTCAGGATAATGTGACTGGGTGTGGTATCATGCCAGGTGTTCACGGCATGCTATACACAGTAAAGGCAGCACTATATCTGCTTCAAGTGGACACGGTCTCCAGGTAATTGAAATACTGTTGGTGGGACGATAATCCCAATAAACAAACAAACATAAACCTAATAGATAAATAAACAAATGTCTTCCACCACCAAACTGCTGTATGCCGCTATAATTGGTCACTGCGATGTATTTTTCAAAACAAAACAGACATCAAACCCCGGTCAGGTCAAAAATTTTCATGTGGGTTGGGTTAAGCCAACAGACATTGGGCCAGTTGGGCTACTCAGATAATTGTCTTGGTTCTACATCCAGTATTGATTGCAAATACTTGTATTGGTTTGTTTGTTACATCACACCAACACAATTATGGTCATATTGGTGACGTCCAACTGTTTATTGGCAGAGGAAGACTCTCAGACATATGTCTGGGTAGAACCACAGACGCACTGCAGTTTACCTGGAAAGGCTCTCCCCACATTCCGTTTGAAGGTTCTTACACAGGCCAGGACATGAGGCCATGCAGTGAGGTGCTGAGGAGTTACAAGTAGATGACTAACCGTTTGGCCCCTTAATTGTACTAGTGCAAGCAATTTATCAAAATAAACCTTAGCTGTAGGCAAAATAAAACCCTCAAATACTATCCCCTTTTATATTACATTGTGGGTAAAATTATAACAAAACTCCTCTCCGATTAACAATGTTTCAATTCATAGTCAGTCTTCTTCAGGTTGGCTTTTCCCCTGTTATGAAATTCTTATTCATTTTGACACTGCGTCATGGCAGTATCTGCCACATTGCGTCACACACCGCAACTGTTCTGATTTCAGCTGGAGACTGGCGCAGTGAGCATCCACGAGCAGCTTACAGATATCCTGGATCATCAGACCCATCATCGGCTGCGTGAGGCGCAGGGCAGGGCTCACGCTGAGGACCTTAATGAGAGAGTGACTTTCTGGTCTATAGGACAGACCGTGGTCATCCTAGTTATTGGTGTGGGACAAGTGCTGGTTCTGAGGAGTTTTTTTACTGACAAGAGACACGGTGGCAAGGCATAATAGGACTTGTTGTTTTAATTTCAAGAAAATGGATAAAAGGCAGTGCAGAGCACCAGACAATAGGAGTAAATCTCGCATTGTGTACCATATTTCCCATAATTCTTAACTAAACCCTATGCTGTGGGTACTCAATGAAATTGTTACATCGAGACGATTCTAACGAGTACCAGGTATAGAGGGTTTGGAGGAGAAATAAAGGAGTTAGCGAAAGGAGTATATTCCATATTTCTCAACCAAACCCTATATTGTGGGTACTCATTGACATTGTTACATCAAAATGATTCCAATGAGTACCGGGTATACATGGTTGGAAAGAAAAATAAAGGAGTTAACTGATCTGTACTCCTTTTGTCTAGGGCTCTGAATAGTGGGTATAGTAATGGGAAGGGAATTGGTAACTGTGGTGGGAAGATATTGGGAAGGAGTATGGATTGTGTTTTTATTTATGTTTTCTAGGGTTTAAAATGTATTTGATAAATGTTTATGAAAAAAATTATTTATACCCTAGGGTATTCTTTATTGTTAAGCAGCTCAGCACAGCAACAATTTTTGTGGTTTCAGACGTATACAGCCAAAGGGCAGATAATGCCAGGACATTATGAGCATAAAAGAACCGATTATATAGTGGTTTTGTTTCAAAGGGTCTTAAGATGTATTTATTTTAAGGGTTATTGTTTTAAATTGTATTTACCATGAGGATTCTCAAAGCGATGGTTCTAACAGAAAAGCTCAGGGATGCAAGGAGGCTTCATCTATTTCTTCAGATTGTCTTGTCATAATTTTGGAGCTGCAGATACAATCTGATTTGGTGTTGCCATACATTGTATAATTCTCAACAAAACCATGTCATATGTGTACTCCTAAGGTGTGTCACATCAATGCAATTCAAATGAGTACCAGGTAAATAGAATTTGGAGAGATAAGGGTATTCGTGTGAGGGGTCAAGATTTTTAATGAGTACCAGGTATAAAGAGTATGAAAGAGAAATAAAAGCATAAGAATAACTCCATAATTCTCAGCTGTAATCATTTAAACTGTCTCATTGAGACGGTTCTAATGAGTACCAGGTATAAAGGTTTTTGAAGAGAAATAAGAATGTTACCATAATTCAATATATCCAATATTTTTTAAACCAAACCCTGTATTGTGGGTTCTCAATGAATTTGTTACATCAAGACAATTCTTATGAGTATGGGTATAGAGGGTTCAGAGAAGAAATAAAGGAGTCAACAATCATTGAACGCCTCTTTTCCTTGGACTGTGCTAATTTCTTTTAAAGAAAATAATGAGATTATTGTAATTGTTTATTCAACCAGTAGGTGTATTTTTTAACAACAAATTGACAAGGAGGCAAGCTTTAGTGCTGATGGATGAGTTGGCTGATCGAAAGATCCTGTTTAACCCATCCCAGACAGGTCAAAGGTCATGGTCAACTTGTGATAGGTGGGTTGGGTGATTGAAAGATCCTGTTTAACCCTATCCCAGACAGGTCATGGTCATGTTTAACCCCATCCCTGACAGGTCAAAGGTCATGGTCAACTTGTGATAGGTGGGTTGGGTGATTGAAAGATCCTGTTTAACCCTATCCCAGACAGGTCATGATCATGTTTAACCCCATCCCAGACAGCTCAAAGGTCATGGTCAACTCGTGATAGGTGGGTTGGGTGATTGAAAGATCCTGTTTAACCACATCCCTGACAGGTCAAAGGTCATGGTCAACTCGTGATAGGTGGGTTGGGTGATTGAAAGATCCTGTTTAACCCCATCCCAGACAGGTCAAAGGTCATGGTCAACTCGTGATAGGTGGGTTGGGTGATTGAAAGATCCTGTTTAACCCCTCCCTGACAGGTCAAAGCTCATGGTCAACTTGTGATAGGTGGGTTGGGTGATTGAAAGATCCTATTTAACCCCATCCCTGACAGGTCAAAGGTCATGGTCAACTTGTGATAGGTGGGTTGGGTGATTGAAAGATCCTGTTTAACCCCTCCCTGACAGGTCAAAGGTCATGGTCATGTTTGACCCCCATCCCAGACAGGTCAAAGGTCATGGTCATGTTTAACCCCCCCATCCCAGACAGGTCAAAGGTCATGGTCATGTTTAACCCCCATCCCGGACAGGTCAAAGGTCATGGTCATGTTTAACCCCATCTCTGACATGTCAAAGGTCATGGTCAACTCAGACAAACATTGAACTGTCAAATGCATGAAAAATCACAGAAAGTTGGTAATATTCACAATTACATGATTTACTCATCGTTGCTGTGTATTGTAAGGTTACGCATGTAAATTAATAGAATTACAACATATAATGTGCTCAATTCCTTATTTGTCATGTAACAATCTTGACAGTGCTTCCTTGTAAATCTTTGACTTTGTTTTATCCACATACTTATACTTTACCTAAAAGAATTCATTATGACTACAATTTCTCGAATAAATACCTTTGAATAACATAAAATGATTAAAAAAACTGCTTACTTATAATAAACCTATTTACCCACAGGAAAAACCACATTCACTATTTGCATCCCATTCTTACACAGTACATAAAAATAATGTAGTATGACCAATTCCTCAAATAAATAACATGTGTCACGTAAAATGACTGATAAAAAAAAACCCCGCTATTTAATCTCTAAAATTGTCCAGGCTGTTCAGTGTAAACAACTAACCCTCTGTGAAGGTATCATATCCACTGATAAGATTTGCTGTTGAGGAAAAAGTTTTTGATGTCGGGACTGTTGATTGGTCAATTAACAGAAAGGAGTTGTGTGGGCTGAAGTGTGAAACATGTCGTATATTTTTATGGTTTTTTTTGTGCGCTAGGGTTTGACTTTTATTATATTTAAAATGAATGACGATTAAATAATTCTGCTGTAGCAAGTAACAGGAAGGAAAGGCATGTATAATTCTGAGCCCTTTCTTTTAACATTGAAGTGTTTTTGTTCCTTTTTTTTTCTTCAGTTTTATCTTTATTTCCTTTTTTGACAAGTGGGTCGTTGATAGGGAAATGAAATGAATAGTATTTGTTTCCAGGGTTTATAATGAATAAAACCATAAAGAGCTATAGAATGTGTGCAATTTTTTGGACAGATATATTTTGTAAAAAGCCGAGGTGCGCACATTCTATGAGCCATTAAAAAAATCTTTTTTCCCCCAAGCACCACTTGACAGCAAGAGAGTATATTGTCGACCACCATCTACCATTGATTATTGTATTCAGGCAGTTTTCTTTTTATTATTTAGTTTACTCCTTACACTCACTGAGATAGGATGTTCTGCAAGTTTTTATATTGATTAAAGTTAAAAACAATGACCATAAATTGATTTTCATTGCGAGTTTTCTGTGTACAACGTTGAAACACGATGAACAGGAAGTAAACACTTTATAACATAACGGTATAATTCATTGACCATATGAACCTACAAGCGTAATTTCTATAGAATCGATGGTTTGTACCGCCTATGTAATGGTATGAATAACAAAATTTGTATGGAAGATTTTATTAAATACTACAGATACTTAATTTTAAAGAGATTGCAGCTTTTTAAGAAAAGTAATTTTCAGTGACATTGAATAGGTAAATAAGAAAAGGTCCTATCAAAATTTTCACAGATTTAAATTTTATCTACCAGTAGACAGTTAGTTTACATCTGCTTTAAATCTCCTGGGGGGAAATAAGTTCCTTAATTTGTTTTAGTCCCTGTTAACTGCCCACTTTCAGTGTAGAACAAGTTTTCAGGTACTGAGTACCTGAAGCAATGTGAGGTAAAAATAACAAATTTAATCCCTTTACATAAAAGGGATATTGTTAGAAAACTAGGATGCAGACAGTTATATACTCATTATTTCAACACTTAGAAAATCTTAGATATATCAAATTTAGCACACACACACAAAAATCTTTATCATTTTTTACCATTTATAACATTTTCCTTATCATTTTCATGTGTGGAACTGTTCTCATGGCCTCTTTCTATATAAACATTGTTTAATTATTATAGTCAAAGAGGACTCACCCCAGGCCAAGCTGTATGAGGTGCTGTCTTATAACTCCTCCGTCACGTCCCTTCTAATGTGGTGAGAATTTTCATGTGGGGGTGGTTTTCTAGGTAACCTGCGGTTCACAGGTAGTTTTACCCAGACTGGGGTCTTCCTCCACCAATAATTAGCTGAATGTAACCAGTATGACCAAAACTGAGTCTGTGCAATGTAACAAAAAACAAAAAATCAAGGGTTCAATTTACGGTTGAGAGTTTCATCTGTAAAGAAAGGACCTGTTAGCTTAGCGGTGCCCGTTGCGAGGTGGTAGAGTTGCCGATTTGTAACTCCTCTGACTGCTAAGCCTCTCACGACAAGGGTTCAAGTCCCGTTCGGGGCAAAGGACTTCATGTGGGAAGGTCTTCCATCTGAATTGCAGTGCACCCAGGTTCTACCTAGACATGTTTCTTGGGTCTTCCTCCACCAAAAAGCTGGACGTTGCTATAATCATAAGTGGTCACTGCAATGTATTGCAAAACAAAGCAAACGGACTGTTACCTTGATTGGTTTTAAATTGTGTTTTATTGGAAGTTTTGCTGAACGAGACATTCCTAGTACTATCTTAATATCAGATTTATTTAAAAAAAACTAACACAGCGATTTTTAATAAGTTTGTACTGTAAATTGCATTATTTATTCATCAAAAGAATTGTCATAGAATGCTTGTAGTGTAAAGCAGATTAATGTGTGTAAGACTACTCATAGTTGAGTGAAACTGTGCCTGATTGAGTGTCAGATTAGTTTAATTGCAAAACAGTCTTTGAAAAGAGTGTAAAACTTCATGTAGTTGTGTAAAAAGGTACAGGTACAGGCTATGAAATGTGTACAAATTAGTTCACTTTTTCTGTTATAATAGTCATAGCTGTTCGCTAACATACTGACTCTTTTGTACGGATAATTTCAGTTGTGTGCAAGCATATCTACTTGAATATCATTCAGCATTGTATTTGTGTGTAAATGTACTTTTTATTTTGTGAAAGCTATGCATAATGTGTATGAATTTCTTTTGAAGGAGGATCCCATATTTGTGTGTATGATATATGCAATAGTTTGGTAAAACTGTTTAGTTGGGGACAGAGAGTAGATATGTTACGTTTCACTCTAAACTGGCTTGATCTTAACTCTCGTTGTCTAAAGTGCTCTTTAGTGTTAAAGCAAATAATAGTTTTAATTAAGAAATTCAGAATAAGAAATTAATCTACAGAAAGTCATGTCCCTTTTTAGACTTGCATTTTTTATTTTACTATCCATATTCCTTGCAAAAATTTTGTTTAAAATATCTACAGTTAGAAAAGTGGAGCGCTCTGTCTAAAGACAGCTCTTGTTTATACACAAGATGACCATAAGTATACAGATTGAAGGCCGAGTGTTAGTCATAGATTCGTAACAATAAAGTTTAGTTAAGTTGCGACAGAGAATAATGTTGAATGTTTCTACACCTAATTGAGTTTATCTTATCACCCCCACCCCTTGTCGCAAAAATGCTCTTATGAGTTGAAAGGAATAAAAAAAAAAATTGATTTGGAAAATGTAGGAAGAAATGTGTGTTGTATTGTTGTATTGAGTCATCCTTTCTGTCATGTCTCATGCATTTTCACGATGTGTGTTTAATTGATTTGTCATTGTCACAAATTGTAATATTTTCCATCATTCTTTAATGTATGCTCTATACATGTGTGTGGGAATATTTTTCATACACTCACTGCAAATAATTGTTTTTTTTGGTATGTAATAATTAAATAAATTGTAAATTATTTTTACAATCAGTTTGACTTTCTTCCTGTTCTGTTCCAAAGATGCAACAATGGGGTACATTGGTGAAATGGAAATTGTCTCCCTTGTTAGTTAATATCCGAGGTATTCCAAGCAGTAGGTAGGTTCTTGTAGTTGAAATTCTTGGACTTTATCGCGTGTTCTCTTGTAGATATTGCAATAACAAACAGTGAATTTCTTACTTTTGCATAAATATAAGCTTAACATTAATTTAAATACTTAGAGATATGTTACTTAATAAAGAAAATGGACATGTTTATTGATGATGGTTAACCTGGGTATCATAAGAAAGGCAGAATAGTCAACATACACTCCAAAGAGCACAGGCATAAAAAACGAGTAAAACAAATGAAAGGACCTACTTGCATTTAGGCATTATTCAAGGGAGACTATTCATTAATGTCTCATTAAATGCTTGATACTAATTTTGTTGTGAAATTAAATTTACTTTTAAAAAAAATCAAAAAAATCTTTACAGTCACAATAC
The DNA here is from genome assembly GCA_007844125.1 of Sinonovacula constricta. Lineage (NCBI taxonomy): Eukaryota > Metazoa > Mollusca > Bivalvia > Cardiida > Solecurtidae > Sinonovacula > Sinonovacula constricta. The sequence goes on along the minus strand of CM017570.1, from coordinate 32,245,121 downwards.
TGCTGTCATTGTGCTTATTTTCATTACTTTTGTAAGTTGTCTCTGATTTAAAATTAATACTTTTAACTAATTTGTTGTTATACATAAGTATGAAAAAAATTACAGTGTGTTACTGTAATATGAAACACTATCAAGATTATTTAGCTGCCTTTATCAAATACAGAATGCAAACAAACCATGAATGTTTAGAGAGGTGCCTGGGCACTAAGGTATAATTATTGGGTCATACCCGTAAAATCGAAGAAACAAAATGGTGTATAATTTTGCTTTATGTCTGACTGCCTAGCCTCTCACCGCGTGGGTTCAAGTTCCATTTGTGGCGATGGACTTAATGTTGGAAGGTTTTTGAGCTGACCTGCAATGCGCAGAAGGTTCCACTGAGACATTTGTCTGGGGTCTTCCTCCACCAAAACGGCCATATCTGGCTATAATGATCATAATTGATCGCTGAGATGTATTTAAAAAAGCAAAAGAAACAACTATATATGCATTTAAATCTGATCTCATCTCCATTTGTCTGAAAGGTTATCACTTGGACATAATCTGAACAAAAATGCAACCACAGTGAAGGTATCGCTATACCTTTAAGTATCCAATCTCTCGTTTGTTTGGGCTGCCATCACTATGATAGTATGCTATGAACATCTGACATCCAATAACATAATCCTGACAACAGACCCGGAAATTCCGTTATATATACTTGTGTTAACATGTATTAAACTCCTGAAATGATACCACACAGTATATAGACACTGGGCTAAGCTGTTGTGGAACTTTCATTATATATACTTGTGTTAGCATGTATTTAACTCCTGGAATGATACCACACAGTGTATAGACACTGGGTCGAGCAGTTGTGGAACTTTCATTATATATACTTGTGTTAGCATGTATTAAAGTCCTGAAATGATACCACACAGTATATAGACACTGGGCTGAGTAGTTGTGGAACTTTCATTATATATACTTGTGTTAGCATGTATTAAAGTCCTGAAATGATACCACACAGTATATAGACACTGGGCTGAGCTGTTGTGGAACTTTCATTATATATACTTGTGTTAACATGTATTAAAGTCCTGAAATGATACCACACAGTATATAGACACTGGGCTGAGCTGTTGTGGAACTTTCATTATATATACTTGTGTATAGCATGTATTAAAGTCCTGAAATGATACCACACAATATATAGACACTGGGCCGAGCTGTTGTGGAACTTTCATTATATATACTTGTGTTAGCATGTATTAAAGTCCTGAAATGATACCACACAGTATATAGACACTGGGCCGAGCTGTTGTGGAACTTTCATTATATATACTTGTGTAAGCATGTATTAAAGTCCTGAAATGATACCACACAGTATATAGACACTGGGCCGAGCTGTTGTGGAACTTTCATTATATATACTTGTGTTAGCATGTATTAAAGTCCTGAAATGATACCACACAATATATAGACACTGGGCCGAGTAGTTGTGGAACTTTCATTATATATACTTGTGTTAGCATGTATTAAAGTCCTGAAATGATACCACACAATATATAGACACTGGGCCGAGTAGTTGTGGAACTTTCATTATATATACTTGTGTTAGCATGTATTAAAGTCCTGAAATGATACCACACAGTATATAGACACTGGGCCGAGCTGTTGTGGAACTTTCATTATATATACTTGTGTAAGCATGTATTAAGCTCCTGAAATGATACCACACAGTCTATAGACACTGGGCCGAGCTGTTGTGGAACTTTCATTATATATACTTGTGTAAGCATGTATTAAGCTCCTGAAATGATACCACACAGTCTATAGACACTGGGCCGAGCTGTTGTGGAACTTTCATTATATATACTTGTGTTAGCATGTATTCAACTCCTGAAATGATACCACACAGTATATAGACACTGGGCTGAGCTGTTGTGGAACTTTCATTATATATACTTGGGCATTACCAAAGGATCTGTACCACTACCATTAATAATTACTGTGGCATGTTGTTGCAATTTTTGAACTTGGGTCTACAGGTACCTAGAGCTGAAGTGACCAGGTCCAGTCTTTTAATGATTGAGAGATACCAAGTAGGGCATTATCCTAAACGTACAAATATAGCAAGCATGCTGTATTGACTTTTTTAATAAGAAAGAGATCTGGATGTCGCGGGTTTAAACCCCAGCCGTGTCAAACCAAAGACTTTAAAGTTGGTAGTAGTGGCTTCCCTCCTAATGCTCAGGGCAAAGGGGACAGCATTACTCCTGACTCGTCGGTGTCGGTATAATGGACCAGCTGGGTTCAGTCCCTGGGCATCTCAGAAGTGCCCCTGTGCTATAATGATGCAAATGTCACTGCACAGTATCAACAAAAATGCCGGCAAATCCAAATCCAGAAAGAAAGTGATAACACATTACATGCTCTTTTTTATCACCTGAACAAATGTCTGTTGAGTGATCTGTACCTTGTGTATGTCTTATAATTACTATTATATTTTACTTATTGCAGCCTACTAAAATAACTTGGGATAAACTTTGAGAAAACAAAATATTTTCAAATGAATTTTAAGTCTATGAGTAAGGTAAAAGCAGTAACCTATAAAACTTAAATGAGTCCATTGTTACTGGTTTAAAACGTGCCGACCTGAATGTGTAAACCGATACTTGTATCGTTTTAATCAAAGGTTCTGGTTTCATGAAACATGACTCGGTCTGAGTAGTTTTATACAATACGCATTTAACGGACATGTCTCGACATAAATTTACCTTGTATAAACTTCAACAACACATATCTAGAAGCAATGTTCTTTTATTGGTAGCTTTTTTTTACTTAAGTTTTCAAAAAAGGGTCTTCTACCATCAAAAAAAAAACATGAGGAACAAAGTAATTTAGACAGACCTACGTTATCTTCAAAAGTTTAACTTCAAAGATGTTTGATTCATTTCTTAAATTTTCATTTGAAATATTTTAAACAGGTGTACGGTGTATGCATACCATTTTATTGAATTTATTTTTAAAATTATCTCCCCTGATTACTCTTTCAGATGGAATCTACTTACAACAACATCCACGTTTCCCTGAATGAGATCATCGACATCGGCACACATTTCAAACTCCGAGAGGCACAGGGACGGGTTTTCGCTGAAGATCTCAACCATCGTGTGATGTTCTGGTCGATCGGGGAGACGTTTGTGGTTTTGCTCATCGGGCTCGGACAAGTGATGATTCTACGCAGCTTTTTCACTGAGAAGAAAACAAGCGGACTGTCGATTATAAAGTCTTAAAATAAAATGTTTATGGCATTATGGATAAAGGGTAGGGTTGCTTAAAAATCAAAATTTAAATAGGATATATATATATATATATATGGTAATCTTTAGAGGTTTATGGCATATTGGATGAAACAAGTGGGGTTGGGAAGGGTGCTTAAAAGTTGTAATTTTAAGAGGAAATATATGGTGATCTTTAGAGGTAAATTTATAAAAGTAAGGGTTGATTAAAAAAGGTAAAGAAAAATGTTACTTATGTGTGGGGGGGTTTCAAAACTTATTTTCTTCCTTTTAATCATTGTTGCAGCTTCTTTGTGGAAAAGATAAGTGCAAGTGGTCACTAATAAGTTCTTCAAAGATGAGATTCATTTATGTTTTTTTTGTCTTTAGAGATAAGTGTTTTGATATTAAAGGTGGTTTCTGACAGTTTGGACCAAATATTTTTTTCTTAAATAACCAAATAAGTCATTGTTATCTGAAAATGGCCTGCAACATGCTGTTCATTGATGTCTTAAATCTGTGTGAAGAGTCGAGCAAAGATCCCCACTTGACCTTTCAAACAAGTATTGCCAATCTGAGCCACGCTCCGCAGATAATTATTTTTAAACCAAGAAAAGCATGTGACAACTTACTTTTTGAGATCACGTTATTCTGCCATCGGGGTAGTCCGCTCGTGACGTCGATATCTATTTTTAGCAGAGATCAATAACGTTCTTATATAAAGATTTGCAAAGACTGACCATAAAGAGTGATTTATGGTCACAATGTGTACTGTCTTGGGTACATAATGTGTCAACCCCAGCAGGGTCTAACCAAAGACTTTAAAGTTGGTTGTAGTGGCTTCCCTCCTAACGCTCGGGGCTGGGGGGACAGCATTATGCCTGACTCGTCGATGTCAGTATAATGGACCGGCTGGGTTCAGTCCCTGGGCACCTCATCAGTGCCCCTGTGCTATAATGATAGAAATGTCGCTGCACAGTATCAGCAAAAATGCCGGCAAATCCAATCTAATCCAATCCTCAGCTATTATGACCACTCAGCTATTAAGACTTCTCTGCTATTAAGGCCACTCTGGGATACATATTGTGTCAATATGTGTTTAAAATCATATTTATTTAGACTTAAATATGAGTTTATGCAGAAATGATGCATAAATTCCCCAATACAGAGAAAAAAATCTTGTTACATAGATTTGATAAAGGCGGACTGTTAGAAAACTACTTTTACAGGAAAGATGAAGAATTATACTTACATGATGAATTTTTTTTTTTTTTTGAAATACAATAATGGCGTATCATCGTTAAAAAGATGAGTGGCATGTTATTCTTTTTAACATTCCATTCATGAATATTTTAACAGCATCATACTATTTCGGAGTTTTGTATGTGTGTAAAAGGAATATCAGATATATGTATATAATAAAACATATCAGTGTAGTTCTTGTTAAATAATTTTGTAGATTTCTTTATTATGTGCAATAGAAGATCAATTTATATTTCATTTTATTTGTGAATACCAGTCAAAAAATGAAAAATTGAATATTAAAGCTAGTATCAGGAACAAATATATTTGTGTTACTGTTTTTTATAAATATTATCAAATATAATTGCTTGAGTTTTAATAAATAATCAAATAAAATCTTGACTTTTTATAAAAACAACAACCTCAAATGTTTGACTTTGAATAAATAAGCAAATTGAATGCTTGACTTTTAAAAAAAAAATCAAATGAAATGCTTGTCTTAGAACATACAATGTTATAGAGGTGCATGTGGCTGAGCGGTTAGAGTTGCTGACTTGTAACTTTTCTCCACGTGGGTTCGAGTCCTGGTCGGGGAGTGTTTTTTCCAGCTATCCTGCCATGTAATGGTGGTTATGCCTAGACATAAACTCGGGTCTTCCTCTACCAAAATTTATTACATCACCAATTTGACCATAAATGTGTTGGTGCAATGTCATAAAAAATAGAACAAAATCAATGATAAGTTAATTTGTCATCCTAGTTCATTTTTCACTCAATTAAATTAGTTTTCTTTTACTGCAAGAGTTGTCTGTATAAAGGTGTCTGTTGTTTGACAGGTAATCAAGTTGTTTTTGTGTGTGTGTGTTCATTCTGAATTATACAAATTACCCTATACATGGTGCACTTGTATATTCTAGTCTCTTTTACATATTTCAGTTAATTTCATTTCTTTATAGTATATGCAATAATTAAAAATATATATATATATTTCCACTTTGTGTATCTTTATTTTTTTAATTTCTTCTTTAAAAAACATTTTTTGGCTTTGAAATATGCAGAAATTTGGTATTGTTTTTTTTCAAATCTTTATCAATTATCAACAGCACAACTTTTCTTTCTGATATTTTTTAATACATTTATATCTATATTAAAGATATTAACCATATTTACAATGACACATTAGTGTTCAATTACTATAACTCAATTGGCTTTATACTAGAACATTTATGTTACTTTATTATTTAAGTTGCAATTTATATTATTGATCTAAATAAAATAATCAAAATGGCTTAGATTTTTGATTGCTTGTACAGTTTATTTACACTGCATTTGATTGCTTTTATGAAGAAATTATGCATCAATTTTATTGACATCTTTACCTGTTCATTCTAGATGATAAAATTGTGTATCATTTGCTTGTTGATTTTTTTTTTCACAATTGCATTTGATCAACTTGTCAATTTTACAAAAACAACTTTAGTAAACAAAAAATAATTGCGCTATAGTGAGGAATTAATGGAATATTTAATTTTTGTTTATTATTCTTTCATTTCTAAGTCATGTGATCAAATTTATCTTGATTCAGTTTGGGAGTCTTAGCCTTTGTAAAAAAATGCTTTCAGAATAAAAATGTTTATCACTCTGAATTTTGTAAAACTTATTTCTATTTGCATGACGTAAACAGATGAAACACTTGCTATACAAATAAAATTTTCATCTACTAATATTGTATTTGGTTTCAGTGTTTTATGTACCCGTAGCTTTTTCTTAAATTCAGTCAATGTTGAAAATGCTTTAAATTCGTATCTTGCCACAAACTAATACTCAGATTTTTTAAACGGGTAAAAAACAAGACTCATTGTTCTTGACGTCAATTATGGCATAAATTATTATCCAACAACTTCCAGTGTAGCTTTAAAACAAAAAATAAATGAAAACTGTGATATCCTGTCACCTCAATGCTCATATGTTAACACTACCTTAATTAATAGAAACAGAATGTTGAAACATCATTTTTAATTTTTCTTGTTGGTTTGTAAAAAAGATAAGAAAAAAGTTCTTCATTTCTGTATTATATTTTGAAAAAGGCTGCCTGGGTGGGGGGGTGGGGGGGGGGGGGGGGAACCTACATTAATAGTTTAGAGACTAAAAATATAGAAAATGCAGTCAAAAAAGGGAGCATAACTGTGCCACAATGTATCGGGAGTAACCTGCCCTCTTGAAAATGAAAATTGATATCGCAGAATTATTTAAGTTTTAAGTAATATAATAATGTTGGAGTTTTTTAGAAGTAGGCCTTAACAAAAACTATAACCAATGAAGATTGCTGTCAGAAAAAAGGGACATTACCAAAAATAATGTAAGGATCGCATGGCCTTACGAGATGGATGCTGCTTTTGACAGTAAACAAATACTTCAAGTTAAATGTGAAGGTTTTGAGAAATGGGCCTTATCAAAAAGTTTTGAGAAATGGGCCTTATCAGAAAGTTTTGAGAAATGGGCCTTATCAGAAAGTTTTGAGAAATGGGCCTTATCAGAAAGTTTTGAGAAATGAGCCTTATCAGAAAGTTTTGAGAAATGGGCCTTATCAGAAAGTTTTGAGAAATGAGCCTTATCAGAAAGTTTTGAGAAATGGGCCTTATCAGAAAGTTTTGAGAAATGGGCCTTATCAGAAAGTTTTGAGAAATGGGCCTTATCAGAAAGTTTTGAGAAATGGGCCTTATCAGAAAGTTTTGAGAAATGGGCCTTATCATAAAGTTTTGAGAAATGGGCCTAATCAGAAAGTTTTGAGAAATGGGCCTAATCAGAAAGTTTTGAGAAATGGGCCTAATCGGAAAATTTTGAGAAAGGGGAATTATCAGAAAGTTTTGAGAAAGTGGCCTTATCAGAAAGTTTTGAGAAATGGGCCTTATCAGAAAGTTCTGAGAAATGGGCTGTATCAGAAAGTTTTGAGAAAGGGGCCTGATCAGAAAGTTTTGAGAGATGGGCCTTATCAGAAAGTTTTGAGAGATGGGCCTTATCAGAAAGTTTTGAGAAATGGGCCTTATCAGAAAGTTTTGAGAAAGGGGCCTTATCAGAAAGTTTTGAGAAATGGGCCTTATCAGAAAGTTTTGAGAAATGGCCTTATCAGAAAGTTTGAGAAATGGGCCTTATCAGAAAGTTTTGAGAAATGGGCCTTATCAGAAAGTTTTGAGAAAGGGCCTTATCAGAAAGTTTTGAGAAATGGGCCTTATCAGAAAGTTTGAGAAATGGGCCTTATCAGAAAGTTTTGAGAAAGGGCCTTATCAGAAAGTTTTGAGAAATGGGCCTTATCAGAAAGTTTTGAGAAATGGGCCTTATCAGAAAGTTGAGAAATGGGCCTTATCAGAAAGTTTTGAGAAATGGGCCTTATCAGAAAGTTTTGAGAAATGGGCCTTATCAGAAAGTTTTGAGAAATGGGCCTTATCAGAAAGTTTTGAGAAATGGGCCTTATCAGAAAGTTTTGAGAAATGGGCCTTATCAGAAAGTTTTGAGAAATGGGCCTTATCAGAAAGTTTTGAGAAATGGGCCTTATCAGAAAGTTTTGAGAAAGGGCCTTATCAGAAAGTTTTGAGAAATGGGCCTTATCAGAAAGTTTTGAGAAATGGGCCTTATCAGAAAGTTTTGAGAAAGGGGCCTTATCAGAAAGTTTGAGAAATGGGCCTTATCAGAAAGTTCTGAGAAATGGGCCTTATCAGAAAGTTGAGAAAGGGCCTTATCAGAAAGTTTTGAGAAATGGGCCTTATCAGAAAGTTTGAGAAATGGGCCTTATCAGAAAGTTTTGAGAAAGGGGCTGTATCAGAAAGTTTTGAGAAAGGGCCTTATCAGAAAGTTTTGAGAAATGGGCCTTATCAGAAAGTTTTGAGAAATGGGCCTTATCAGAAAGTTTTGAGAAATGGGCCTTATCAGAAAGTTTTGAGAAAGGGGCCTTATCAGAAAGTTTTGAGAAAGGGGCCTTATCAGAAAGTTTTGAGAAATGGGCCTTATCAGAAAGTTTTGAGAAATGGGCCTTATCAGAAAGTTTTGAGAAAGGGGCCTTATCAGAAAGTTTTGAGAAATGGGCCTTATCAGAAAGTTTTGAGAAATGGGCCTTATCAGAAAGTTTTGAGAAATGGGCCTTATCAGAAAGTTTTGAGAAAGGGGCCTTATCAGTAAGTTTTGAGAAAGGGCCTTATCAGAAAGTTTTGAGAAATGGGCCTTATCAGAAAGTTTTGAGAAAGGGGCCTTATCAGAAAGTTTTGAGAAATGGGCCTTATCAGAAAGTTTTGAGAAATGGGCCTTATCAGAAGTTTGAGAAAGGGCCTTATCAGAAAGTTGAGAATGGCTTCAGAGTAAATGGGCCTTATCAGAAAGTTTTGAGAAATGGGCCTTATCAGAAAGTTTTGAGAAAGGGGCCTTATCAGAAAGTTTTGAGAAATGGGCCTTATCAGAAAGTTTTGAGAAAGGGGCCTTATCAGAAGTTTTGAGAAAGGGCCTGTATCAGAAAGTTTTGAGAAAGGGACTTATCAGAAAGTTTTGAGAAATGGGCCTTATCAGAAAGTTTTGAGAAATGGGCCTTATCAGAAAGGTGAGAAATGGGCCTTATCAGAAAGTTTTGAGAAATGGGCCTTATCAGAAAGTTAAGAAATGGGCCTTATCAGAAAGTTTTGAGAAATGGGCCTTATCAGAAAGTTTTGAGAAATGGGCCTTATCAGAAAGTTTTGAGAAAGGGGCCTTATCAGAAAGTTTTGAGAAATGGGCCTTATCAGAAAGTTTTGAGAAAGGGCCTTATCAGAAAGTTTTGAGAAATGGGCCTTATCAGAAAGTTTTGAGAAATGGGCCTTATCAGAAAGTTTTGAGAAATGGGCCTTATCAGAAAGTTTTGAGAAATGGGCCTTATCAGTAAGTTTTGAGAAAGGGGCCTTATCAGAAAGTTTTGAGAAAGGGGCCTTATCAGAAAGTTTTGAGAAAGGGACTGTATCAGAAAGTTTTGAGAAAGGGGCTGTATCAGAAAGTTTTGAGAAATGGGCCTTATCAGAAAGTTTTGAGAAATGGCCTTATCAGAAAGTTTTGAGAAATGGGCCTTATCAGAAAGTTTTGAGAAATGGGCCTTATCAGAAAGTTTTGAGAAAGGGCCTTATCAGAAAGTTTTGAGAAATGGGCCTTATCAGAAAGTTTTGAGAAATGGGCCTTATCAGAAAGTTTTGAGAAAGGGACTGTATCAGAAAGTTTTGAGAAATGGGCCTTATCAGAAAGTTTTGAGAAAGGGGCTGTATCAGAAAGTTTTGAGAAATCTTATCAGAAAGTTTTGAGAAATGGGCCTTATCAGAAAGTTTTGAGAAAGGGCCTTATCAGAAAGTTTTGAGAAATGGGCCTTATCAGAAAGTTTGAGAAATGGGCCTTATCAGAAAGTTTTGAGAAATGGGCCTTATCAGAAAGTTTTGAGAAAGGGCCTTATCAGAAAGTTTTGAGAAAGGGCCTTATCAGAAAGTTTGAGAAATGGGCCTTATCAGAAAGTTTTAGAAATGGGCCTTATCAGAAAGTTTTGAGAAATGGGCCTTATCAGAAAGTTTTAGAAATGGGCCTTATCAGAAAGTTTTAGAAATGGGCCTTATCAGAAAGTTTTGAGAAATGGGCCTTATCAGAAAGTTTTGAGAAATGGGCCTTATCAGAAAGTTTTGAGAAATGGGCCTTATCAGAAAGTTTTGAGAAATGGGCCTTATCAGAAAGTTTTGAGAAATGGCCTTATCAGAAAGTTTTGAGAAAGGGACTTATCAGTAAGTTTTGAGAAAGGGGCTGTATCAGAAAGTTTTGAGAAAGGGGCCTTATCAGAAAGTTTTGAGAAAGGGACTGTATCAGTAAGTTTTGAGAAAGGGACTGTATCAGTAAGTTTTGAGAAAGGGGCTGTATCAGAAAGTTTTGAGAAAGGGCCTGTATCAGAAAAATTTGAGAAAGGGCCTTATCAGAAAGTTTTGAGAAAGGGACTGTATCAGAAAGTTTTGAGAAATGGGCCTTATCAGAAAGTTTTGAGAAATGGGCCTTATCAGAAAGTTTTGAGAAATGGGCCTTATCAGAAAGTTTTGAGAAATGGGCCTTATCAGAAAGTTTTGAGAAATGGGCCTTATCAGAAAGTTTTGAGAAATGGGCCTTATCAGAAAGTTTTGAGAAATGGGCCTTATCAGAAAGTTTTGAGAAAGGGGCCTTATCAGAAAGTTTTGAGAAATGGGCCTTATCAGAAAGTTTTGAGAAATGGGCCTTATCAGAAAGTTTTGAGAAAGGGCCTTATCAGAAAGTTTTGAGAAATGGGCCTTATCAGAAAGTTTGAGAAATGGGCCTTATCAGAAAGTTTTGAGAAATGGGCCTTATCAGAAAGTTTTGAGAAAGGGGCCTTATCAGAAAGTTTTGAGAAAGGGCCTGTATCAGAAAGTTTTGAGAAAGGGCCTGTATCAGAAAGTTTTGAGAAATGGGCCTTATCAGAAAGTTTTGAGAAATGGGCCTTATCAGAAAGTTTTGAGAAATGGGCCTTATCAGAAAGTTTTGAGAAATGGGCCTTATCAGAAAGTTTTGAGAAATGGGCCTTATCAGAAAGTTTTGAGAAAGGGGCCTTATCAGAAAGTTTTGAGAAATGGGCCTTATCAGAAAGTTTTGAGAAATGGGCCTTATCAGAAAGTTTAGAGAAATGGGCCTTATCAGAAAGTTTTGAGAAATGGGCCTTATCAGAAAGTTTTGAGAAATGGGCCTTATCAGAAAGTTTGAGAAATGGGCCTTATCAGAAAGTTTTGAGAAATGGGCCTTATCAGAAAGTTTTGAGAAATGGGCCTTATCAGAAAGTTTTGAGAAATGGGCCTTATCAGAAAGTTTTGAGAAAGGGCCTTTCAGAAAGTTTTGAGAAATGGGCCTTATCAGAAAGTTTTGAGAAAGGGCCTTATCAGAAAGTTTTGAGAAATGCCTTATCAGAAAGTTTTGAGAAATGGGCCTTATCAGAAAGTTTTGAGAAATGGGCCTTATCAGAAAGTTTTGAGAAAGGGGCCTTATCAGAAAGTTTTGAGAAAAGGGCTGTATCAGAAAATTTTGAGAAATGAGCCTTATCAGAAAGTTTTGAGAAATGGGCCTTATCAAAAAGTTTTGAGAAATGGGCCTTATCAGAGTTTTGAGAAAGGGGCCTTATCAGAAAGTTTTGAGAAATGGGCCGTATCAGAAAGTTTTGAGAAATGGGCCTTATCAGAAATTTTGAGAAATGGGCCTTATCAGAAAGTTTTGAGAAATGGGCCTTATCAGAAAGTTTTGAGAAATGGGCCTTATCAGAAAGTTGAGAAATGGGCCTTATCAGAAAGTTTTGAGAAATGGGCCTTATCATAAAGTTTTGAAGAATGGGCCTTGTCATAAAGTTTTGAAGAATGGGCCTTATCAGAAAGTTTTGAGAAATGGGCCTTATCAGAAAGTTTTGAGAAATGGGCCTTATCAGAAAGTTTGAGAAATGGGCCTTATCAGAAAGTTTTGAGAAATGGGCCTTATCAGAAAGTTTTGAGAAATGGGCCTTATCAGAAAGTTAAGAAATGGTCCTTATCAGAAAGGTGAGAATGGGCCTTATCAGAAAGTTTTGAGAAATGGGCCTTATCAGAAAGTTTTGAGAAATGGGCCTTATCAGAAAGTTTGAGAAATGGGCCTTATCAGAAAGTTTTGAGAAATGGGCCTTATCAGAAGTTTTGAAGAATGGGCCTTATCAGAAAGTTTTGAGAAATGGGCCTTATCAGAAAGTTTTGAGAAATGGGCCTTGTCATAAAGTTTTGAAGAATGGGCCTTATCAGAAAGTTTTGAGAAATGGGCCTTATCAGAAAGTTTTGAGAAATGGGCCTTATCAGAAAGTTTTGAGAAATGGGCCTTATCAGAAAGTTTTGAGAAATGGGCCTTATCAGAAAGTTTTGAGAAATGGGCCTTATCAGAAAGTTTTGAGAAATGGGCCTTATCAGAAAGTTTTGAGAAAGGGGCCTTATGAGAAAGTTATGAGAAATGGGCCTTATGAGAAAGTTCTGAGGAATGGGCCTTATCAGAAAGTTTTGAGAAAGGGCCTTATCAGAAAGTTTTGAGAAAGGGCCTTATCAGAAAGTTTAACAGATGTTGAATAAGAAAATGACAATAGATTTACCATTTTCTTTATTTTTCGAGAAGCTTAAATAATATACATTCACTGGCTGTTTCGCAATAAATGAGGGTTGAAGACACAAAACAAACACAGTGTGAGCAACAGTGATCTTTAATAAACAAAAAGTCAGGTAAACCAAGCTTAATTTAGACAATTCAAGATTAATTAAATGCTTTTTCCAGAGTTTTAAGAGGAAGAACCAGCAATACAGACAAAAAATGCTGTCATAATTAGAAGCACCATATTTGTCATAAATATGCAAAGTTTAAAACATGACTACACATTACTACAAACATGGAATGGATAGTGCAAACAAGACAACAATTTGAGCAAAAGTGATCTCTAATTAACAAAAAGTAAGTGGAAACAAAATTAAATATAATCTGAGAATTTTTTCTTTTCCGATACAACAAACACAAGGAAAACATCCTTATCATAAGAAAAACATAAGAAAAATGAAATATCGATTCCCTCTTGTTTTGTATGTTAATGGACCTTTCCTCTTACCATTAAAAAGCTACCTTCTTACCTCCCTTGAGGATAGGTATTTGGTATGTAGTTACTGCAGAAAACTAGATTTTTCCAGTTTAAACTTTTAAAAAACGCTTAATATTAAAGCATGCGCATAGAATCTTACTGATTGAGGTAAGAGTTTATTCAATAACTTGAGCACTTTTTTTTCAATAAACACACTTAAAAAAAAAAATGTATTATTTCTCATATAAAGTATATGAAAATACCTTCCCGCAAGGGAGATAACTAAAATATTTTTTTCATTTCGAAAATGGAGAATATCAAGGCATACCTCCGATCGCAATTTTAAACAAGAATGCCATGATGGCACTTAACTACTCACCTGAAAACAATGGCTTTTAGTAGGCTCATATTTGGTGAGAAGTGATTAAAAGTTATTTACTTTACAAATCATTCGTTTAGATTTGGCCATAAATGTAGTCTCTAGGGGTAATCACTGTTTTTCTAGGATTTGACCTAGTGACCTACTTTTTGACCCCGCATGACTTAAATTTGAACAAATACAAGATTTCTTGCAAGTAAACATTCTGGCCATGATTGATGAAGATTGGGACATAAATGTGGCCTTTAGGATTATTTTTTTTCTCTAAAATATTACCTAGCGAGCTAGATTATGACCCCAAGCTCATTCAAGATTTCTTTCAGACAAACATTCTGACCAAGTTTGGTTAAGAGTGGATGAAAACTGTAGCCTCTTGTGTGTTCACAAGCAAATTGTTGAATCTTCACGATGGAAGACAGAAGAAGGGGTATCACAAATGCTCACCTTCAGCACGTTGTGCTCAGGTGAGCTAAAACCTCAGCTGAAACAATCCCAGACTTTTATTCTCTTTTGCCACAACAATTAAAGGCAAGAGACCTTATAAGAAAACACAATAAAGAAAAACTTGTACAATGTTATACCCCTAATCACAATTTAAAAATAGTGTCTGGTAGAATAGTTCAGCAGCTTTCGAAAATCTATATAAGCTTTACCGCAATTAAATGGAGTTAGATAAAAATATTTCATCACTTAAGCATCCTTTGTTTTGCATTAAATTCCAATTTTAAACAATAATAAAAGCATGGTAATGACTGTGAAAAATGGTCTTGAATTATATAAAAGCTTTTCTTTAATAGACTTGTTTTTAAACATTTACCAGCTTAAAAAACTGAATAACAAAATAAATGTTTGAGCAATGTTTTAAAAAAATTCTGCCAAAACATGTACAGGTTTATTCAACAACCTTTAAAAACAAAATGAATAAACAGATAGTGATACATATATATGGAAAAAAAAAACTTAAAATATGTGTAATTGCTATTAAATTATTGTATATATTTAATATAATATACTTTTGAATGCCATGATAAATGCAAGATCAAAAGTAATGACATTTATTTGTTGTATATTTAGTCATAACATCAGAGTTCTAAACTAACCCTTTCCTTGCTAAGCCATTTTCCATGCCCCATGATGAGTAATTTTCTATAAATTTCCTAACAAAAAGCCGTACATCACTAAATCGCTTTTAATTTTGGTAGTTTTATAGATGGACATATAAAACTATATATCATTAGAAAGGTAATTGAATATGGATTCTGAATAATATAAAATCATGTGATCTTAAAACGTAACTGGCTTTCAAAAACAAAAAGTTGAAAAATCCAGACTTTTACTTTTTTCTTTGGCATTTCACTCCTACACCTGTAAAAATATGAATATTCCCAAGAAAAAAACATTGTAAGTCACTGTTAATGGGAGTAACTATGGTCATACTTTTATAGGAAATTAGCAATGCTGTAAACACTCAAAAATAGTAGAATACAGGATGTACAGTGTACGTATAAGAGCACTGCTAGTGGTTTGAAATGGATTTAGTACGTCAGGTGCGTACACCATATGTCAGGCAGCAGTGAAAGGGTTAAGCTGGAATTGTTTTGCAAGTTCTTCGGTTTTTCCTTCAGATCCTATCATGTTGACACCTTTTATAACTGTCTTGTAGCGACGTTTTCAATGAGAACTAATGGGATATGTTGAATCATGCTTAATCTTCTCTATCTTTCCTAGACCCTACATACCATTGACTCATAGGTTGTCCCAATGAGACAAAATGCAATGTGTATCCATATTTTTTGCTTTGATTGGAGAAATATTGTATATACTGAATTACCCAAAATCTTTTATTTCTCCTCCAAACCTTATATACCAGGTACTTATTAGAATCGTCTCGGTGAGACAATTTCAATGACTACCCACAATATAAGCTTTAGTTGAGAATGTCTGGGATATATTGAATAATGCTTCCTCTTTTATTTCTCCTCCAAACCCTATAAAGTGGGTACTCATTACAATCGCCTCTGCGAGACAACTTCGATAAGTACCCACAATATTGGGTTTGGTTGAGATTATCTGGGATATATAGAATAATGCTTACTTTTTTATTTCTCCTCCAAGTCCAATAAAATGGCTACTCATTAGAAATGTCTCAATGAGACAAATACAATGAGTATCCATACAATTGGCTTTGAGCGAGACGCCACAGAATCGTCTTGCTGAGAAAATATATAAAAAACATCCACATTACAAGGATTGGTTGTGCATTATGGGATATATCGCTACATAAACCTTTGAGCTCTTAACATTGTTTGTTTGCTAAATAGTTAAAGAAATATAATTATATAAACTCTCTCGTTAAACAACACAAAAGACTAGTAATTGTTTCTCTTGCTTTCAAATTAAAAAAGCAATAAATTTTGTTTTATGTTACAAAGCAATGACTTAATTATGGCCATATATCTAGCTTATTGTTGTTGGAAGACACCCAAGACATATGTCTGGGTAAAACCACTGGTGCAACACAGGAGAACTTACAATGACAAAATGTATAAAATAAAAATATCACCCAGGCAAATCTTCTAGCAACAAAACAATGGAATGTAATAAAGTGCCTTAATATATTAAAGGTAATATCCATTAGGTTTTCATGGTCATATTATCTTATATATAATATCTAATAACTTAATTTTTCAATTTAAACTGGCTTTAATATTCATTTATGATTTATTAACCTTATGTCAATTTTCGTACCTTTATACTTATTTTTCTAGCATTTGATATTATAAATAACCTTGGTTATGGCATTAAAGCACTTGATATAGTAAAAAATCTTGCTTATGACCTTAAAGCACTCAATAGCCCTTCTATAACAGGCTTATGGCACTACAGCATCTTTTCTCTGATAATGGGCTTGTGACATTACAGCATTTAATATCCCTCCGACAATAGGTTTAGTACATTACAGAATCTAATATCTCTCTTATAACAGACTTATAACATTACAGCATCTAATATCCCTTTTTATAACAGGATTATGACATTACTGCCTCTAATATCCCCCTACAACAGGCGTATGACATTTGAGCATCTAATATCCCTTTTTATAACCGGCTTATGACATTACTGCCTCTAATATCCCCCCTACAACAGGCTTATGACATTTGAGCATCTAATATCCCTATTATAACAGGCTTATGACATTACTGCCTCTAATATCCCCCCTACAACAGACTTATAATATTACAGCATCTAATATCCCTATTATAACAGGCTTATGACATTACTGCCTCTAATATCCCCCTACAACAGGCTTATGACATTTGAGCATCTAATATCACTCCAATAATAGGTTTAGGACATTACAGCATCTAATATCAAATGATGTGCTTATGACATATGTGCACTTGATATGGGTTATAACATTGAGCATTTAAATAAGGTTGGTATATTCAAACATTTGATAATGTCAAAAACATCGATTATTAAATTGAAACAGTTGATATTATCAAAAATCCTACAACCTTGGTTATAATATTTAACCATTCAGTTAGGTGCTATATATTTCTGGTAACAAGAAAGCATCTAATATTATCAAATAACGTATTACATTTATCTGTGTTATGATATTGAATTTGATCAAAAACCTTGGTCATAATATTCAACCGTTCTTTAGGTGGTAAATATTGCTGGTAACAAGAAGGCATCTAATATTATCCAAAAATGTAATACATTTTAGGATTTAATATTAAATTATAAGCTTATGAAATTTCAGCATTGAATTTTCTCAAATACCTTGGGTATGACATTCTACCTTTTGAAATAATAACTTATCTGGGTTATGATATTGAATTTGATCAAAAACCTTGGTTATAAAATTCAATATTTTATACATCCACTTTCAAAATCTTACTTATCATTAAAAATAAAACATATCAGCATTTAATATATTTTCAACACCTTGACTGTGATATTTGAGCATTCAGCTGAGCATCTGGTAATCTGTTTAGAGGCATCTAATATCAGCTAATCAAACCGAGACCTTCAGCTGTAATGCAATGATTTTTTAACACTTTTTCTGAACATATAAAATGTAAAAAAAACCCAGCTCATTGCAGATGTAACCTTAAACATGTTAACATCCTACAAAATAACACTGTAAACAACTGAGACAAAAAAATATATATCTACAATCTTTAGAAGTAATTTATCAGTCAAGTCTATCATGGCACAACAAAAAAATGCCTTTACATAAAACAAATCCCACCCTTATATTGTTTCCAGCAAGTAAAGGGTTAACATAGAACACATACAAGTGAACTCTCCCGCTTTGTTTGAGTAAAAAAGATTTTCATGAAGACTGCTGGAAACGTGGTTCTTTATGGTGAAATAATTAAATTTTGTGATGCATGGTAACAAGACTTGCTGTATATTCTTCTGGGATTTGGGATTTTCCAAAACTTTTGCCGATACTGTGCAGCAACATTTCTATCATTATAGCACAGGGGCACTTATGAGGTGCCCTGGGACTGAACCTGGTCGCTCCATTATACTGACACCGACGAGTCAGGTGTAATGCTATCCCCTTAGCAGCAATAGGAGGGAAGCCATTACTACCAACTTTAAAGTCTTTGGTTTGACCCGGCTGGGGTTTAAACCCGTGACCTCCCGATCTACATGCCAAAACTCTACCACTTGAGCTATTGCGGCCGGTACCATTCTTTTGGAGTAAGTTTTAAAGGGAATAAAACTGCACATACAAATATGGTCCATGGAAACACACAAAACTTCGAAGCCTTTTGCTCAACACATCAGTTAATAAAAATGCATGATGTTTAAACCTGCGCAAATGTATATATTTTAAAAATGTCAAAAATCTAAACCTGATCACATGACATAATACATATCGTGGTGGTTCCTTAATTCAACATTTTATGCATATTTGTCTCCGGTGTTGCTAAAATACCTTAAAACTAAACAAATTAAGTAACAGTCTCTAGCTTTTAACAATTAAACAGAAAATATATTTAAACTAGCAAAATATTGAGCCAAGAGTTATTAAGGCAAACTAACTCTGAATTTAGGAGAATGTCAAATTTTGGTAGTGTGACAATATACGTTTAAACCAAGTGACACCATTGTAGCTAACTTGTAAAAACTAACAAAATTATTCTCACAAGAAAGACAAAAAAAGAAAAATATACTTTGGTACTTATATAAAGTAATATACAAAAACAACAAGAAGATAAACTCTAAATAAAGAAATCAAATCTAATAAGTGAACAAAAAGCTTTAAACTAAAATAAAATAAAAATATCAGTGAAAACAAAAAACAAGCTAAATACAAATAATGACAATGCCCAGATTGACATATTTCTTTGCTGTTTTGTTTTTTTAACACACAGTAAAAACAACAACACATATTTCAATCTAATGCCATAACAGTAAAACTTAAATTTATCTACTATGTCTTATATATACATTACAATATAACGCCAAACTTGTAAGAGTGTTAAAACGTATGATTTTTTAATAATAATAAGCTTGTTGCTACCTTATACTAAAACATTTCAGCTTTCTTCTCAAAACGTACAGTTTAAAGCAAAACTTGAATTTGGGGCTTTCATTTTTTATTTAACGGTACGCCAGAAACAAGCAAACTATAAAGTTCCATGAATCCTTCTGTATATTCTCTAAACCAAGCAATCTGATTGGTTTAATCTACATTTTCCAAAATCAAGCAATCAGATTGGATGAGTTTACATGTTCAAAAGACAGGTAATCTAATTTGGTTGAATCTACATATTCAAAAACCAAGCAGTCTAATTGGTTGAATCTACATATTCGAAAACAAAGCAGTCTAATTGGTTGAATCTACATATTTGAAAAACCAAGAAATCTGGTTGGTTGAATCTACATATTCCAAAACCTACAAATTCAGTTGGTTGAATCTACATATTCGAAAACCTACAAATCTTGTTGGTTGAATCTATATATCCAAAAACCAATCAGATTGGTTGAATCTACATGTTCGAAAAACCTAGCAATCTGGTTGAATCTTCATATTCGAAAAAACCTAGCAATCTGATTGGTTGACCCAGCATATTACAAAAACCCAGCAATCAGCATGGTTGAGTTTACAAATTAAAACATCCAATCCAACTAGCTGGTAACAGAAATATAATATTGTGATTTATCTTTATATTTTAAAAACCAGCAACATTTTTGTAACAAGTCAACAATCAATATCTATACTATTAAACTTTGCGATCTAATTGGCTTTAAATTTTTTTACTCTACAATCTATCAACCTAAATTATTATGTTTATGATCTGTAAACTTCCAAAACTAATTTGAAAAAAATCAAAATATATTTAAACCTAGCTTTCTAAGTGAACCTAGCTAGCTAAGTGTATAAAATCTAGACTACATTTAAAAATTATCACAACATGGATTGAGGCTAAAGCTCAAGTGCATTTACAGCTTGCAAAAAAAAGTTTTTATAATCTTAAAATTAGAAATCTTGAAAAGAATAAATTTTTATAGACAACCTTTAAGAAAAAAAAATGATGAACACATTTTCAATCTCATGTTATATATATTGCATAGTGAGGCAATGTACTGTAATACTAGGAATGATGCAATATAAAAACACAACAAACAAAAAAAGAAAAATTAACAATGTCCATACTTATTTTTTTTGACAACACAAATTAAATACATTTATACCAAGTGTAAGCGACATATACACATCAATGACGACATACACACATCAATGACGGGCTGAGATGCAACTAGTCAGTAATCTGCATCCTGTATTTTATTTTTGCTTCATATTTATGTGTACACAAATAAGTTTAGTTTTGAGGTGTTGATAATTATATTCACTGCACCCATACAATTGAGGTCATATTGTTAATAACCAGCTTTTACTGGTGACAAAGGCAGTAGAAAAATTTATGTTAAACCCCTGTAACATCACAGGAAAGCCGGAAGACCGCCACTCATTCAGTTAATGCCGTGACCAGGATTCAAACCTTAGCGAAACAGGACCAAGGAGATACAACTCTAACAGCTACATCACAAACACTCAGTGTTTGGTTTTTTGTACCGTATATTCACATAAACAAAACATCCATATAAAAACCACACGCACAAAAAATGATACGCGAATAGAAAAATGACAAGACGGAAATGCTGCAATAAGTAAAAAGCATCCAAATACAAGAACAAAAATGTCCTTCCGTGTAAAAGCAAAACATGGTAAACACGTAAAGCATAGCTTTACAAAGTGTCCCACAAACGAGCATAAATTTATTGTCTTCAGCTCGAAGGAGCACCATCTAACTCATTCCCAGATTGTATATCTGAAATTTTCTCGTTTTTCAACTTCTCGGACAAGCCATCCAATTCTGATGCAGAGCTGTCTCCTAGTGAACATTTAGAGTTATCCCCCTTGTTTGTGATGCTATTTTCAGCAGTCTCTTCATTGTTTGGGCTGCTGTCACCATGGTGAGAGTTGTCAAGCACCTCTTCATCATCATCATCATCAGTGTGCTTTTCCAACACTTCAGCAGACAGAAGACTCCTTGGAAAAAGGCCCATTTGCAAGTAATCACTCAATACCTGGAAGAACATATTAATGATTATAAAAGGTTGAATTTACATATTCAAAAGTAAGCAATTGGATTGGTTGAATCTACATACAAAAACCAAGCTATCATATTGGTTAAATCTACATATTCAAAAACCTAGCAGATGGATTGGTTGAATCTATAAATTCAAAATCCAAGCTATCTAATTGGTTGAATCTACATATTCAAAAACCTAGCAATTGGATTGGTTGATTCTACATATTCAAAAACCAAACTATCAGAGTGGTTGAATCTACATATTCAAAAAGCAAGCAATTGAATTGGTTGAATCTACATATTCAAAAACCTAGGAATTGGATTGGTTAAATCTACATATTCAAAAACCTAGCAATTGGATTGGTTGAATCTGCATACAAAAACCAAGCTATCGTATTGGTTAATTCTACATATTCAAAAACCTAGCAATTGGATTGGTTGAATCTACATATTCAAAAACCAAGCTATCTTATTGGTTAAATATTCAAAAACCTAGCAATTGGATTGGTTGAATCTACATATTCAAAAACCTAGCAATTGGATTGGTTGAATCTACATAATCAAAAACCAAGCAATTGGATTGGTCGAATCTACACATTAAAAAATCTAGCAATTGGTTTGGTTGAATCTACATATTCAAAAAGCGAGCATTTGGATTGAGCGAATCTACACATTCAAATATCTAGCAATTCGTTTAGTTGAATCAACATATTCAAAAACCTTTCAGCAGAATATATTTCATCAAGAAAAAGACTAACAAGCCAAAAGGAAGAAAATGGTTAATAAAGATCTTATGGATTAAGCAAAAAAGGTGTTCATTTTATCTACTACAAGAGCATGGAGTTGGCCCTACATTGCTTACCTGGGTAAAGATGACTTGAGTAACAGATTCAAAACACATCAGAATAATAAAAGCATTATTAACAGGACAGACAGCAAGAATAATTTGGATGATTAGTTTTAATATGATCTAGAAATATTGATCTGACAAGAAGATTCTCAAAGTATTACTATATAGCTAAATATATAAAATGGCCATGCCCCTGGCGCCATTGTCTTTTGATAGTTCAAAATTCTTTGAACTTGATAGAGAGCCACTCAAAAAACATGTACATGAAATATCAATCCTCTAGCTCCTGCAGTTTCTAAGAAGAAGATTTACTTTCTAACCATATGGGCACTGGCATTCACTTTTTTTTTTGACAGATGAAATTTCTTAGAACAATCTTGATAGGCAGCCACTAAAGCAAAAGTATGCTAAATATCAAGACTTTAGCTGTAGTAGTTTCTAACAAGAAGATTTTTCGAGTTTTGTTCTATTCCACTTGATAAACTATAAAGTCACACAGGAAAAAGGCCACGCCTCTGGCAGCCACGTTTTTTAGAAGCCACGTTTTTTCTCCTACCTGCTAAGGTTCCTGCTGAGGTTTGGTTGAATTTAGATTAGCAATTTAAAAAGTGATGTTGTTTAAAGAATATTTAAATTTCCATTACCTTTCTGAAAAAATAAATCATGTTCAGTTTTTAAAACCAACATTGCCCATGAGACCTTTAAATGACATGTGAATTCGTGTGAATGCATGATGTCATGTATGTAAATATACAAGTATGTGCATTTTTATGTTTTGAATAGATGTTTGTTTGTTTATTGGGTTTATCGTCCCACCAACAGTATTTAAGTTATCTGGAGACGATGTCCAATTAAAGCAGATATAGTGCTGCCTTCACTGTGTATAGCATGCCGTGAACACCTGGCATGATACCACACCCAGTCACATTATCCTGACACCGGGCCAACCAGTCGTGGAACTACACTTATATTTGCTTGAGCGTTAGCAAGGGAGCTATACCACTACCATTTTTAACGACTTTGGTATGTCGCGGCCCGGGATCGAACCCGGGGCCTCCCGTACCTGGAGCCGACGCTCTACCGATTGCGCTACCAGGTCCGGTTTTGAAAAGATGAAATGACATTTAAACACAATTAAATATTTCAGGCCCTAAGAACTTTTCAGTCAGACATTCGATGAATTATGCATGTAGGAGGGTCCTATGAAGAAGCTGCTGAATCAAAGTGATTTTCCCGGGTTGTCTGAGATCCACGGTTTGTTTTGTTTTTGTTTTTTTGTTACATCCCACCAACCTAAGTATGGTTATATTTGCAACGTCCAGCTCATTATTAGAAAAAGAACACCCCAAGACTCAAACACACATGATGAGGAGCTGCAGGTCAGCAAGTCTAACCATTTGGCCACAGGCACCCCACTGCTGCATGGATCTGCACACAAAGTTCACTAGCATTCATGAAGCATGAACCTCAGTAAAATAATATTTAAACGGAGAGGAACACATAATAATGGACACAGCACTGGGTGATCACAAAAAAATTTCCCTGGGCATATGCTTGTAGGTTGCACGTGGCCAATTAGCAAGAGTCACCAAATTTGTTGCCAAAAAGTTTGAGTGGGCTACATGTAGTTACTCCTCATCCATATGTGAGGAGGACTTGCATTCATTCTATGAAGAGTAATGTTGCAGACAGCTTGATTAACAGTGAGCAAAGTTCTATGATTAAAAGAAGGCACTACTGTACTTCCGTACCTCCTGCAATACTTCCGATGTCAAGTGCGCATGCTGGAATGTGAACCCGGCATTCAATAGTTTGGAATTGTCCAGGTACAGGTGTTTGTTGTATAGAAGTTCCTGCAAGAATAACAATAGAACATAGATTATTTATTGTTGTTACATCGCACCAACATAATTTTTGTCATATTGGCAATGTCTGGCTCATTATTGGTGAAGGAAGACCCAAATCTTATGCCGGATAGAACCACAAGCGCACTGCACGTTAGCCGGAAAACCTCCCCACATGAAAGTTCTCACCCCGATAGGGACTCGAACCTACACAGAAAGGGGCTGAGGAGTTACAAGTCAGCAACTCCACGGGCGCCCCCTGAACATAGATATCAACATTATTTTGTCTTGTTTCGATAAAGTGCATATATCATAAAAACTGTCTAAGAATGTTAAGAGCTTTCAAATACATGGATTTGCATTGGTAACATTGCTTGTTGTATTATGCTCCTGCAACAAATAAGCAATGAATTTATTATTTTTAAATTGTTTTGATATACATCACAATGGTAGAACATGATCATCTTAGAAAGCTAACACAGAACTGTCCAGTTTTTAATTTAAAAGAAAGGCTTGTTTCGTAAAATAAAATTACTGTTATCACAACATAACTACCGGTATCAAAATCAATATTAAATACATAAATACCACTGTCTGTCTGTCTGTTTTTGTTTTAGTTTGTTTGTTGGGTTTATTGTCACACCAACAGTATTTCAGTTATCTAGAGGACGGTTTTTATTTTGTTAATTGTAGCTTTGCACCAAAAAAACAAAGAAGCAACATCCAGCTAATTATTGGTGGAGGAAGAACTTAGGTCTAGGTAGAGCCACCAGCACACTGCCGGTTCGCTGGAAACCTCCCTATATGAAAGTTCTCGCCCTGACCAGGACTCGAATCATAGCAGTGTGGCCAACGATGAATGCTGTAAACCCAAGAACAGGAATATTCAAGTTCAAAGTCTGACATTGTTCACTATCACCCTGACAGCAATTCATTATCTATTATATTATACTGAAAAACCCTTAGCTAAGGTCGGTGTAACTAGTGGGTACTAGCTTAGATTTTCTTTATTTGATAAAAATTCAAAAAAAGGAGAGTAATATAGTTTAACAGATTCCTAACAAATTTAATAGATATAGTCTGGGTCAGGGTGACATTAAAACAAGAGAATAGGTAGAACCAATGAATGCTCCCCAAATAAATGCTAGTTCCAAAAGGTTTTGTTTTTTTTCCCGTTTTTTTTTCTACATGTGTCTTTCACTAATTAAAGTAAGAAAAATAACAAAGGGACTTAACTCATAAACTATGCAAAAGAAAGTTATATTTCCTATACAATGCACTTTTCCTCAATAACATCTATCTACCTATGAAGTTCCATGTTGATAACTCATACAGTTTTTGTGTTAAACTTCAAGTAAAACTATGACAGACTGATGGACAACTGATCAAACAGATGAACAGACAGGACAAAGTGGGGACTATGCTTGCCCTTCGGGGATCATAAAAACAGCAACTGGGAAATATTCTATTAGGGAAATATTAAATCAAATCAACTTGAGAATATTTTGTCAGGGTGATATTAAATATCAACTGTGAAAAATTATGTGTCATGGTAAATTTTAAACGATTATCGACTTTCTATTATTTTGTCAGGGTGGTACTTAACACACATCAACTGAGAAATATTCTCTCTGAGAGATATTAAACAAAATATCAACTTAGAAGCATTCTGTCAGGGTGATATTAAACAAGTTTTTAACTGGGAAATATTCTCTGTCAAGGTGATATTTAACTTATATCAATTGGGAAATATTCTCTTTCAGGGTGATATTAAACAATTATCAACTTGGAAATATTCTATTTTAGGGTAATATTCAATCAAAACAACTTGAAGGCCTATGACAGTTTTACATATAAACAAATATTGAGACATTTTTTAAATATAAACAAATATGTAAGTAAAATAAATATGCAAACCTGGTGTATAAATGGGTTGAGTGGTGTTATCTGGATATTGTCTCTATTGCACGCTTCGGCCCATGGTCGCATGTGTTGATCATTAATGTCTTCAACCACTTGACTCATGTTCATCTGAAAAATCAACACTAGATATCTTCACAACAATTGTGGGACCTGCAGTATATCTTCACATATCATAAGGTATTCATATTTTAGGTTTAAATTGAATGCATGCAAAAGTGTTTTGGTAATACTTTAACCAATGTTATATTTTTGTATTTTTAATCAGCTATTGGGGATTAATTCTAGACATCAATGAGTACTTGTAGCCTGCACCTCTTAACCACACAAGATATCCATATTCCAAATATGGAGTAAATCCATGCAATAGTGTTATGGTTAGGCTCCTGACAAGAAAGAGTGATGAAGCTTACAGCACTGCCAAGCAGTTGAAACAAAAATATGTCCTTTGTCAAGCAGGTGATACAAAAATAGTTCCTCTGTCAAGCAGGCGATACAAAAATAGTTCCTCTATCAGATGCTGTGCATGACACGACTGTTTCATACATACCCGAGCCAAGTTGGACTTGATTGTGCCAAGGAAGTCGTACTTGATGCCAAACACTTCTGCGACCTTCTCACTGATCAATCCCTGAGCTAAGAAAGAAAGTACATCTTAATTTGTAAAGCAGTTCAATTCTGGGGACTGGGTTATACTCAAAAGAAACCTACACAGATGCATTATATAATATGCTACTTTTTAATCTGGTGTTCCGCACCTTAGTGGGTTTAGTTTTGAAAAACATCACAGCAACCAATTATTGTTATTATAGTGACATCCAGTGAATTTGGTATTGGTAGACCACAAATGTCTGGCTAGAACCACCAGTGCACCACAGGTCAGCTGCATAAAGTACTTCACCCCAAAAGGGACTCCACCCTACACGGTGTAGAACCACAGGTGCACCACAGGTCAGCTGCATTAAGTACTTCACCCCAACAGGGACTCAACCCCATACGGTGTAGAACCACCGGTGCACTACAGGTCAGCTGCATAAAGTACTTCACCCCAACAGGGACTCAACCCTACATGGTGAGGGGTTAAGCTGTCAGAGAAGTTACAAGTCGGTAACTCTACCACAATGCCATAAGCACCCTTAAGCAGTCAGTCTGCTGATGAAGTCCTCAATCAAAGGACAAAAGGTATGCTTTCATTAGTGTATGTTGTTCAAAATCAGAAAGTTTAGCCTCAAATAATTAATATTTTAAGATTCACAAATCATGCTATCACACATGTGAAGTAAAGTTTTTGTTTCATTGATTCTGGTAAGTCCCTGAACACAAGTAGAGTATAGCTTTTGTCCCTTTGATTTCTGAAGTAGAAAAGAGTTGCTTTTTTATTTACCATATTTCATGTATATATATTTTTTATATTTACTTGTATCACTTGAGTCAACAATATTCCATGTGCTGCCTGACTGCCCTTTCTCCAAGATAAACCACAGAGCTCGACACAAGTCCTCCACATGGACTGTGTTCATCTTGAGATCCTTTGTCCATAGCATCTGTTAACATCATTTATATATCTTTTAACCATTTCACAGAGCTCCAGAGATAAGAAGTAAATCAGATTTTGTTACCATATATCCAATATTTCTCAACCAAACCCTTTAGTGTGGGTACTCATTAAAATTGTTTGATCAAAATGATTCTAATGAGTACCATGTATGAAAAGTTTGAAAGAGAAAAAAAGGAGTTAAAATAACTCCATAAATCCCATAATTCTCAATGCAACCCTGTATTGTAGGTACTCAATGAAATTGTCTTATCAAGACGATTCTAATGAGTACCAGGTATAAAGGGTTTGGAGGAGAAATAAAGGAGTTAACAGGAGCTGTACTTCTCTTATCTGGGATTCAATCTAATTTTGGTCTTGATGTAGATAATCCATAATACCTAACTAATCACTATATAAGTGGTACTCAGTAGACTTTTCATACTGAGACGATCCTAATGAGTACCAGGTATAAAGAGTTTGGAGAAGAAATAAAGGAGTTAGCAGGAGCTGTATATCCCATAATTCTCAACTAAATCCTATACTGTGGGTACTCATTACAATTGTCATATTGAGACAATTCTAATGAGTACCATGTATAAAGGGTTTGGAGGAGAAATAAAGGAGTAAGCAGGGAACTCTTATCTGAGGCTGGGAATCATACTCATGGCAAGGTGTATTGTACACTGGTTACAAATGTTTGTATTGTCTTTAGAAAAAACATTGCAGTTACACAATTGGTGCCAATTTAGCTCAGTCGATCTCTTTTGTTGGCGGAAGTCCCAAATTAAATGGCTGGGAAGAAGAACAGATATACCACAGGTGAACCTAAAAGACCTTCTCACATTAGGCCATTCACCGCAACCAGAGGTCAACCCCATGTTATGGAGTTAAAGGGGTTACACATGGCACATAAAAACATTTTACATTTGTTTGACAACTCCTTGCCTCTCGTTGTTCCTCACAACAATATCTTCATCCTGACTCAAGTTTTATTTAAAACCTAATTTGCCCTGTTTGGAAAACAATTACAGTTCAAATTGTTTACGTAATAACATGCTGAATGTCTAAAGGTTGACTAAAAGGAAAATATTACACCATATTTTTAATCATTTTAACCCCAAAACAAAAATGGTAAATCCACTAACATTGACAAGGCTACCTTATTTTAATACATGTCACAAATCAGAAAATAAAATAAGACGTTACACTTTTTTCTTTTCAGTTTGCATGACTTTATCAGAAATATATGTACAGGTAAAGACATTCTAACAAGAGCTGGACATAGACAGTGCGCTCCACTTTCCTCAGTGCAGGGCAGTATTCTGAAAATTCTTAATCCCAAAAGGGGTATAAGTCTGCCATCATAGATTTTACGGTGACCTGCATTTTTTTAAAATAGCTTCCATTTTATAGTGAGCAAGTTTAAGTTCCAACATCTCTATAGTTACCGAAAAATTGGACTTTGACAAAAAAATTAACCACAGCAAATGACGAAAAGAAGGTCAAGACAATGTCAACTTTTTTTTTTTATTCAAAAATTTGGGTTAAAACTGAATCTACAACATATTTGCACTAAACACTGAATCTACAACATATTTGCACTAAAAACTGAATCTACAACATATTTGAACAAAAAACTGAATCTACAACATATTTTCACCATCCAATTAACGTTTAATTACTTTTGATCCCACCTAATACACATCATTTCACTTAAACATCTCTACTGTACAGAGATCAAAGGACTGAAACAGCTAAATGCTCCCCTTCAAGGGCAATAACAATAACTTCATCATTAGTTACCTACCTTCATTTTCTGCTTTGTATACTTGTATATTGCACCAATGATGAGTCTAGAAGCTGTAAAATAATATAACAACATAATAACAATCATACAAAGTTTGAGTCTATATAACAACACAATTACAATCATACAAAGTTAAAAGAACAACACAACAATTTCTTCATGTACATTCATATCCAAGAGATGGTTTTATTGGACATGGGGATACATGTCCTTTTCAGTGTATTATCATATTTTATAGTAATAGAAAAACATATTTACTAGAGTGGCCATAGAAATCAACAGATTTTATTTTTATTTAATGCTTATTTCGTCTTGAAACTTTATTTTAATTTTTTTTAATTATTAAGAACCTAATTATTACGCACCTAAAGAAATATACTGTTTAATTTAAGATGTTGTAATCATCTTATTAAGTCTTAAGTCATGCGCACTACGTACAGTTAAAGCACATCACAGACCAGTCAGTAACTACCTAATGAATATATTACTTCTTACTTAGCTACATACTTAGCCCAGTCTTGTCCCCAGGACCGTACACGACGCCCGGGCGAACCACCGCATATCGCAGCCCTGTGAGTGACTTCAACTGATTCTCCACCTCCAGCTTGTGCTGGGCCAAATGGGTCCAAGGGTCACACTTCACATCTTCTGTGGCTGTTTTCTACAATTTTATTAAAAGCTCACTGTTAAGGACATTTTTTTTGTAATGTTTTTCAATCAGTATTTAAGACTGCTGGGGGCAATAATCAATAGAAGGAGATATAGTTCTCTCCTTGCAGTCAGCACGTTATGAACGTATGAAGCACAACAGATTAAAAGATGTTTATGTTTTTTTAGTGTTAAATATTTGTTTATTGGGTTTATCGTCCCACCAACAGTATTTCAGTTATATGGAGACGGTGTCTACTTGAAGCAGAAATAGTGCTGCCTTCACTGTGTACAGCATGCTGTGAACACATGACATGATACCACACCCAGTCACATTATCCTGACACTGGGCCAACCAGTCATGGAACTACCCTTATACTTGCTTGAGAGTTAGCAAGGGAGCTATACCACTACCATTTTTAACGTCTTTGGTATGTTGCGGCCCGGGATCGAACCCGTACCTGGAGCCGACGCTCTACCAACTGCGCTATCAGGTCCGGCTGTGTTAAATGCATCACAGTGACCAATAATGGTCCAGATATTGTGGTGGAGGCAAACCCCAGATAAACGTCTTGGTAGAACGACTGGTGCACTGCAGGTCAGCTGAAAGACCTTCCCACATTTATTCTTTCAGCCAGAATGGCACTCGAACCATGGCAGTCAGGAATTACCAGGTAAGAAATGTAAATTTATTTTCAAACAGGGATGATAATAATGATGATAAGATGTCTTTTTCTTAAACATATTATACATGTACATTTTTTCATAATGCTTGCTGTGCTAAATAAAGGAAGACATTGCTGCTGTTGCTGCTACTGCTGCAAATTTTAAAGAAGAGGACTTATTTCTCGACCTGATGTTGAATAATAATAAAATGGATTGCTATAAACAATTAACTGATAAAGCTTCATGTCGCTGCTGTTACTGTCTGATGCAGGTAATGATGATGATGACCATGATGATGATGGTGATAATGATGGGAATTTTTTTCACAATTTTTTTTCTATCTAAGCATTGCTGCAAAGCCCTGATGACAAGAATATCTCTCTTTATACAACTATTAATATTAATAACTAATTATATATATACTGATGTTCTTCTTCCCATTGGGGATTACACTTCTAAGCACCATTCGGCTTCTACGATAATTGGAACATAACCTACCTGTAGGCCAGGGTGAAAGGAAAAGGATTTCTCACTCTTTAATTAATAATAAAAACTGTCAAATAAAAGAAAACACAAAAAAACTGACAGCTGCAGCCAGGAATGGAACAAGAGGCCTGTGGATCAATGCCCATCTGCTGCGGCCAAATTATCATGTTGATTTTCTACGTTATTAAAAATATATATATTCATACCTTGTCTGATGAAGACATTTGGCCAGATGACAACTCGACGTAAAACTTGACCCCTCTTTTCTCCGCCTCTCGTGCACAGTTGATGCTCAGTCCAACAATGCCATCTTTATACACCTGTCATACAAGACACAACAAATTCAGGTCAAAGTGACATGGAAAGGCAACTTAAGGATCAAAGTGAAAGTGAAAACTTTTGCTTTAAGTATTTCCGAGCCATCCTTTATTTATTCTCTAAACCCTTTATCAGTGTTCAGGCTAGGGTGCGCTTTTGCAGGATTGGCACAGAATTCTTAGAGTTGGCGCATATTTTTAAACTGAATGGGTGGGTCATTTTGGCGCAAGCTAATAAAAGTAAAATGGAACGAAATAGTTAATCTATTTTTGTATCAATCAATCGTGATTCTAAGCCTAGCTTGTACACAAACTAGTTTCTTCTAAAAATAGACCGACTCGGCATTACCTGTTGACCTAAACAGGGCTGTATTGGACTGACTTTATATGCACTAGCGACCTCCAGTATGATTGACAACTCTGTTGATCATAATTAATAGAAACTTCATGTTTAATGATGCGGTATATAAGTAAAGCATTGGGGTGATCTGAAACCACTTTTTTGCGATGGCTTTTTAAAAAAACATTTGGTGAGAGTTTTTTCATCTTGTGAGAGTTTTTTTCCATCTCTTTACATCTAAATGACCTACTGACTATAAAATTTGCCCACCATTATCAGAAGTGATTGGTCAAATTGGCTTTAAAGTTCTAGCCTAAAAACTGCTTTATACCTGGTACTTGTGAGAATCTTGATGTGACAATTTCAATGTGTACCTACAATATAGGGTTTGGTTGAGAATTTCTGGATCAATGGTAGCACAAAAGCAGATATAGGTACGGGAGGCCACGGGTTCGATCCCGGGCCATGACATACCAATGTCGGTAAAGCTCCCTTCTAATGACCAAGCAAATACAAGGGTTGTTCCACGACCGGTTTGCCCGGCGTCAGGATAATGTGACTGGGTGAAGGCAGCACTATATCTGCTTCAAGTGGACACTGTCTCCGAATAACTAAAATACTGTTGCTGGGACGATAAACCAAATAAACAAATAAACAAACAAAATCATAATTGATCAATCATCATTCCAACAATTAATCAATCAATCAATCCCATCCCAAGTCTTAATAGTCGCAGGACATTGTCATAGTATCATATTACTGTAATAAAGAGACATTAGTATAAATAGAGAGAAGAAAACACCATCTTACAGCATCAGTCTGTCCATACTTAGTCTCGGCGGCACAGTTTATAACGTAATCATACTCTCCATCCTCATCTGTGAAAGCACCTGCAACTGAACCTGGGAAATAAAAAAAAGCAAATGTTTTGAAAAATATTTAAAGTTCTGATCTCCAGATAAGTGGTTTAATTGTTGATGAAGTACATCATAGGGACACAATTAGGGTGATATTGGCATCCTGAGGCTATTATTAATAAAGGAAGATAACAAACTACAGACACAACACAGGTCAGCTTAAAGACTTCCCCACATGAACGTTTTCATCCTCACTTTGACTTGAATTAACATGATTATGGGCTATGGATTCAGAGTAGTGGCTAAAAAGTCACTCTTACTTTTCAGCAATGGACAAATTAATATTAATATAATATATATTATGATATATATAATGAAGATCCAAACCCTCTTCTCCATAGACTGAGAAATCACAGTGGAAAAGGTCATAAACCAACAAGTGCCTGGGATATCACAGAGGGGAAAGGTCATAAACCAACAAGTGCCTGGGATATCACAGTGGGGAAGGTCATAAACCAACAAGTGCCTGGGATATCACAGAGGGGAAAGGTCATAAACCAACAAGTGCCTGGGATATCACAAAGGGGAAAGGTCATAAACCAACAAGTGCCTGGGATATCACAAAGGGGAAAGGTCATAAACCAACAAGTGCCTGGGATATCACAGAGGGGGAAAGGTCATAAACCAACAAGTGCCTGGGATATCACAAAGGGGAAAGGTCATAAACCAACAAATGCCTGGGATATCACAAAGGGGAAAGTAAAAAATACACACAAAAAGGAAGGTCTTGGAGAAAGAGAAAAACTTTTCTTGTCTCAAAAATCTATGACAACAGGCGTAGATATGAAAAGTTCCAATTGTTACAAATGAATGACAACTAAAAACTCAATCCTTGCTTCTTTTGCATGACATAAACATAAACTAAAATATTAAAAAAGGGAGAGAAACCTAAACTTTCCTTCATGTCTCTAATAAACTTTCCTTTGGGTCTACTAAGGTACAAGTAATTAGACAATGGAATAGCAAGTACAAGTAACTGTTACAAGAGGCAGAAGTACCTGGATTGATTAAATTGGAATGTTTAAACTCAACCAGTGGGCTAGAAAATGTCTCTTTGTGTCTTGCGTTCAGCCACGACATCTGGGGAGGCACTTTATCAGCCACTCTGATCTGTAAAAATAGAACAAAAATAGATGTGTTAGTTGTGTTAAAGTACGTGTTAACCCAAGGCAAAGTAAAAGGTTGCATTAGAACACTAAATAATGGACCGTTCCAAACCAGTTGATTTTAACCAATCAGAAAATGACAATTGATTTACACCTAAGAAAGTGCTCACAAGACAAAAAAAATCTTAAATGTACACAGTGTGTTTGACTGCAGTATATTGGTGCAGTTTGCAATTTACAATCTCCATTAAAAGATAGCTTGTGAGCCTATAGCAACAGTAACTAAGGACTTGAAACAGTGTATAGATAGTTTCCATATGATGTCATCGACACTGATGAGACAGTTTAAGGCAGCCATCTTTGTGGGCAGAAGCTAATGCAGGCCGAAATCGGGAAATATGTGCTGCATTGAACTCAACACTGTGTTTTTATTTTTCAGTCTATTTTACTGAATTTTATATCAGATTCAACAGCTTTTATAAAGTATTTTACATATCAAAACTTTATTTTGATAGTTTAAAAGGTTAAAGAAATACAACCAAAAATGATACACTGTTCATTTTGTTTTAAGTATGAGCCAATAGTTTTATTTATTTCTGTGCATTAATTCTGTGTGCATTTATCAATTGTAAAAATATTATATTCTAAAAATATGAATTTCAAGAGCTTTCCAGTGGTTATACCTTTAATTTTCGGACCACAAATGAAGAAATTACAAGAAAATAAAATTTACCTGTCTGTTCAATTCATATGAAAATCCCTTAAAATTACCATCAAAGATGGCTGCCAAGATAAGAGATTTTCACTGATGTGGAAACTTTCTATTACAGATAAATGGGGTATGCATGTTTTGGTACTGCAATACAATGTTAATCCAATATTTCTCATCTATCCTTTTACTCATGTACTTTTCGGGCCTTTAGAGGAAACTAGACTTGTTGACCAAACCTTATATTCCGGGAGCTCATTAAAATAATTCTAAACATCCAGGGAAAAGAAACATCTAACTTGCTAAAAACATATCTCCCAAAGGTCTCATCTCGAACAAGTACTACAGGTACTCATTGAACAGGGTTTGGAGGAAAAAGAAATTTGTAACCATGATACAACACCAGAAATAAAAGGCCTGAGTGAGAAATTAAGTATTTAGCATGACCTGTGTATCCCATATTTCTCAATCTGTAGGTACTCAGTAGAATTATTCATTAAACTGTTCACATGGTATGAGGGAAAGATAACAAATTTTGCAGGAAAAATACTCTGTATTTTGCACCAATACATCCTTTCTCTGGTGCTCTGGCACCTTTACTCAAGATAACTGAACTGCATTACTCAGTACTAACTGTCATAGTATGTTCTAAGCCAAAGATTGCATTTAACTGACTCTGTTAAGATAACTATGTTTAATTCACAGCAAGTCAGCAAAAGCTGCCAAACAAATGAGTCACAACTCCTGATTTTGTAATGCACATGTATAAAGTGTGCAAGAATTTCAATTTTAAAAATTTGGGAACAGTCGCTTTCATGTTAAAAGAACTGCCTTTTCAGGTCAAAACCCTTTTCTGACTCACTGAAATTGGAAAATAACATACTCATTAATCGCAAGGTTAGTGGAGGGGAAAAACCAACACAATGTAATTAGATGATGAAACATAGAATGCAGTGCTTATAGACTGGTTGGATACAGATTCAAATTATATGTCACATCATGTTGTATTTCCATTACAACTTTCTTTGTAAAATCAGCAAATACACAACATTTTCAACTCTAAAGCAAAATACTATTATAATTTATAAATTAATTATGTTTATGTATCCACCATCATAAATTATGCTTATTAACAAATCAAAGTATGCTACAAGAATTTTGCTACAAATTTTAAACATACCTTGCTCACGAGATCGTTTTTCAGTAAATAATCTACGAAATTTCTTCCTATAAATCCAGTACCTGAAATAACAATAAATAAGGCCAATGTGTTGTGTGATTTTTTTTCTATAAAATACATCACGACAGTATTAAGGATAAAACATTGATTGCTTCATTTATATAACAAAAACATGATTCGATTTCACAAAAGGGCAAGATTTGTAGATACATCCTGTAAACAATGGTCCAGACGGACATGACAAAATGTTATTGAAAACGTTAGTTTACCCCACCCACCAACTACACAATACAAACATGCGGAAGCAAAATAATTAAATATATTTCATCTGAATTTTCTTTTTCATCGTGAATATACTGAGCTAACTATATGAATTCTTTTCGTGGCAAAGCATGACAAAGTCAAATTACTGCACATACCTCCTAAAACAAGCACTCGCGGTTTTCTTTCGCTCGCAGCCGCCATCTTGGCTTTTTCAGCTGTTTGGTCACGTGACTTACAGCACTCCGCCAAATTGTATTGAAAATTTGAGGAATGTCGAATAAAATGCGCCAAAAGATGAAAAAAATAAATAGTTTAGGTTCCAGCATTTCAACATAGCGTGGAGTTTATGTTTGTGTTATTGTTGTTTTGTTGTTGTTGTTTTTTAAGTTTTGTGCTGTTGTTGCCGATCGTTCCGCACATACAGAGCGGAAAATTTACATTTCATGAATTTACTTCGATTAAGACACTGCAATTTGTTTTTAATTTGAAACTTTCTGTGTTAGTAATGAAGCTCGGCGTTGAACATTCCTTTTGTCTAACAGTATTTTACCGAAGTGACCGTAAACCTTTTAAACGCCACTCAGCGCTTAGAACTGTGTATAAGGGAAACTCCTAGAGCTTAGTTTTGTCTACGCTGTTTATAAAACAAATCATTTCGCAATACGCAATAGGCACTCAATATTTTTTAAGATTTGTTTGAAAAAACAACAACACAACCCCGTTTTCTCTGCAAGATAAGTCTATACTGAAAAATGCCAGAGGGGGGGGGGGGGGGGGAGGTAGTACAAAAATGTCTGTAATCTCGCAGCGAGGAGGTCATAAAACAATTAGTGTGTGCACTGAGTCATACTTGATGCACTGTCATTAGTCAACAGCTATTAACTGTTGACTTTAATCCCATAAATGCGTGATTACCTGTCTGTTAGCCTCCAGTAGTGCCTACTAATTAGGCCAAGTGATGACACATTTCTGTAGGGATGACACTGACCTACAATTAAACAGGCTTAATAGAAATCGATATATACGTAGGGGAAATAACTCATACAGCCAAAACTTTCATCAATTATTTAGTGAAGTGTATCCACGCGTTCTTCATCGAAGAGACAGCAAATTTAAAGGGGCAAGGGTCACAAACCGAAAGTAGGCTGATTTTATAAATAACGACTGTAGTAAACACTTTATTGCGCAGATTATCATATCTTTTTCATCAACTTAACCATAACTCCTCGTCAGCTAACTAACTAGGCGACATAATGGCCATTTCACTAACTTCTTGATTTCCAGACGGTTAAACCCTAGTCACCTAAGAAAACAATATCATTACGGTTGCTTATTACTTATGTAGGGGTGGGTGGTATTTTAATATCACGTGACCCTATTTGTTATAAACGTCAAACGATATGTCAAAATTATGGAAGCGAATGTTAATTACCTGTTAATATGGGGTAAGGATTATGCTCAAGACGTGTTAAAATGAAGGAAAGGATGCGTTAAAAGCGGCTAGATTCTATAGTGAGGTATGTTTGAAATCGTCTGCATGCGCCGAGTAGTCGTCTGATTCATCAATAAACTGACCCAGTTTCCCCCATAAATTGCTTTTTACCGAGTGTGTAAGTGGGTGGGGTGACATAATTTTTCGTCAGGAATGGTGGACATTTTCGCGTCAAACGTCCAAAACTAAAATTTAAGAAAGTGGGCGTGGCGATTTGTTATGACAGCGGTCACGTGATCGTGTCGATTGGAAAAGGGCTCGGAGGGGTTTGATTTGCACGTACTGTGAAAACGAAGATGGTAACACATTTTAGAACTCTTTTGATCATGAACTTAATTCTCTTACCACGTGCGACTGCATAGTGAACTTAAAGGATTTCAGTATTGTGTATGCATGTTTATTCATCCGCGTATCTGTTCTCTCTAAATCTCCATCCATCTATCCCTCCATTCATTCTTCCATCTATCCATGTACAAATCTCATTTTTTCATGTATCTAATCTGCCATTCTGTCTCTCCCTCTGATGTCTCGCTCTTTATACATCTGTGAATCTTTCTCTGTATCATAACAACAGATAGCTCACCATCTTTTTATATATGGGTGTAGTGTAGTGTCTCTAACGCTATTTCTCGCTCGCACAATCTCACACACATTTTATTATTATATCAAACCAACTGTACAACCACATAGCCATCCATTACAATGTTAATATGTCCTTCACACACTATTTTTTCTCTCTCTCTTTCTCTCTCTCTCTCTCTCTCTCTTGTTATCTCTCATTCTCTGTCAGAGAGAATCTCTCTGACTCTCCTCATCTCTGTCTGTCTGTCTGTCTGTCTCTCTCTCTCTCTGTCTCTCTCTCTTGTTATCTCTCATTCTCTGTCAGAGAGAATCTCTCTGACTCTCCTCATCTCTCTGTCTCTCTGACTCTCCTCACCTATCCCCCCCCTCTCTCTCTCTCTCTCTCTCTCTCTCTCTCTCTCTCAATGTGTCTCTTTGTTGACTTTTTCTTTATTTCCATTTCTCAAGCGATGTCTCCAAGTCTCCCACACAATCTGTTTTTCTTCTAAATTTTCTGTCAGTCTGTCTGTCTGTCTGTATGCCTGCTTCTCTATCTCTATCTCATTCTAACTTGCCCCCTCTCTCTTTCTCTCTCTTTCTCTCTCTGTCTCTGCCCCTCCCTCCCTCACCCTCTCTTTCTCTTTCTCTCTTTCTCTCTGTCTCTCTCTCTCTCTTTCACTCTTATCAATCCAGATTTAAACTTTTCTGTTTTATTTTATGTAGCTTTTAACATTTTGAATCTTTTTCTTATTTATTTCTCCTTATACCACCAGCCTATGACTATTATTTAAAGCCAGAGTTTAACAGCATTACTTAAATACTGAATGAAACTAATATCATTATGATCAGTACTATGTATACACATATATTGCCAACCTGTTCACAAATTTATAGCATGTATGTATGTTTCAATCCCATATATAAGTGGAGAACTACCAGTAGTTACAGAGCTGCAGATAGGATGAGTACACTTCCGGCTAAATCCTTATTTTTCTGCCAAATCCAGGAGCGAATCCAGAAAAAAAATGGGTGGAGGGTGTGGTGGTGGTGGAGTGGGGTATGAATCAAGATCCATTCAACATAAGCACAGTAAATACTGAATATACATACACACATAGGGACCTTAACTTTCACCTAAACCACAGACAAAATGTCCTTCAAAAACTTAGTATTTTTAAGCTTACATGTTTTCACAACTCTAAATGAGACATGTACAATGAGTACTGTTACCCACAATATAAAGCAACAAAAAATCAGATTTATTCTGAAGCCCAGATGTTGAAAACATTTCACTAAGAACAGCTGGTCTTTTGGTCTGTCGACATTCAAAGGTGTGTGTTTTTCACTGCTAAAGCTCATAATCAAATAAGGACAATAGTCCCGAAGCTATTCCTGCCCCCGCCCCCAAACAATGGTTTTTATTCTTACCAAGCCTATAGAATTAATTTTAAGTCCTGCTTTTAGACTGGCGTCGTTCTCTACCAATAATAGTTTGACGTTGCTAATAATGTCCAATGTTATTGTGCGATCTATAAAAAACATACCAACCCTAAATGTCGTTTTAGTAAAAAGTCCATTTTCTTGTTTAAATAATAACAATAATTATGTGCTAACGCTTACTTTTATAACCCAAAGTTTCGTGATGATTTTGACGAAAAAGAGTCAGCGACTATACAGGTACGCGTAAATCCATGTATACACGCTTATCTCCACCTTGTGATGAGGTAAGACATGATCAACAGTCAGCGTAATATAACCAAAAGAGGAAAATGTATGCGGTCAGTGAAATTATTGAAAATACTGAGAACGAACATACATAAAAACCCAAGGGTTGAGGTATAATTGTGCACTCCTAAATACATACTATATTTAGGTATATAAAGAAACATATATTCAACAACTGGATCAAAGTTGGCCATGTTTTTGTGTTTGTATGTGTGTGTATTCTGTCTTGTTGTGTTTGAAAAAAAAAAGCCCAACTTTATTTAACCACAAAGAATATGGAATAAAATGTTGTCCCCGATCACTAGATTAAATGCGACAACGGTGTATTTCAAAAGCCATTTGAGTTTAGTTCGGGAGAATCGGCGACTATTTAAACTATTTTAGCCCAATATCTCTACAAAATACTCTAATCGATTTAAAGAACACTTTATCGCATATTCTGCTTCCGGCGAACACAAATTTGAGATTCTGCAATAAATAATCGTTCCTAGGACGGATAAGCCCGAGTAATTCCGATTGATCCAAAACTTGCCGAGTTGCTTTAATTAGCAAGAGATATAATCCGTTTAAATTTAAAGTCTTGCCTTGTGCATTAAAATACAACCCATAATGCCATAGGTTGCTTGAGATTTGGTTGCAATTATATTGGTGTAGTGCACCCAAGAAGTATCATATTATCTTCATGGTTGGTGACAAAGGAGTTTTCTTTATAGCTAATCATTATCGAACGTTTGCAAGCGTGTTGTGTCTATTGTCTAGTCTGCTGATTACACCCTAGCAGATGCTACCTGTTAATGGAGTCAATTTGTATACAATAACGACAATAAGATACACATAAACACACAGTCCTTGGATGATTAATGCATTTGCTCTGTTTGCTTCAGGTAAAGACCTTCATTATACAGATGCCGCATACACATTTTCTTCATATTTAACATAAGGTTTAGAATTGTTTTCACATTTTATAATTTCTTTTAGTTAGGATTTATCCGGATCAAAGTATATCTTCAAATCCTGCAATACTTTTAAATTTTTGGACAAGTGCAGGAAGAATTGTGTAGCATGTCCACGTATTGATGTCGTACATCTATGTGAAAAGTGAAGCATTGCACCCTGCTGGTCATTGCGAATATGTATTTCCTATCTGAGCCACTCTGCTCTGTTAGCCATACATATGTAATATTTCGGATACCACATTTGAAGACCCCCATTGGCGTTTTAATGTACAAGACACCATTAGCGTTTTAATGAACAAGACCCCATTGGCGTTTTAATGTACAAGACCCCATTGGCGTTTTAATGTACAAGACCCCATTAGCGTTTTAATGTACAAGACCCCATTGGCGTTTTAATGTACAAGACCCCATTAGTGTTTTAATGTACAAGACCCTATTAGCGTTTTAATGTATTAGACCCCATTGGCGTTTTAATGTACAAGACCCCATAAGCGTTTTAATGTACAAGACCGCATTGGCGTTTTAATGTACAAGATCCCATTAGCGTTTTAATGTAGACTCCATTAGCGTTTTAATGTACAAGACCCCATTGGCGTTTTAATGTACAAGACCATATTGGCGTTTTAATGTACAAGACCCCATAAGCGTTTAATGTACAAGACCCCATTAGCATTTTAATGTACAATACCCCATTAGCGTTTTAATGTACAAGGCTCCATTAGCGTTTTAATGTACAAGACACCATTAGCGTTTTAATGTACAAGACCCCATTGGCGATTTAATGTACAAGACTCCATTAGTGTTTTAATGTACAAGACCCCATTAGCATTTTAATGTACAAGACCCCATTGACGTTTTAATGAACAAGGCTCCATTAGCGTTTTAATGTACACGACACTATTAGCGTTTTAATGTACAAGACCCCATTAGCGGTTAAATGTACAAGACCCCATTGGCGTTTTAATGTACAGTACTCCATTGGCGTTTTAATGTACAGAACCCTATTAGCGTTTTAATTTAAAAGACCCTATTAGCGTTTTAATGTACAAGACCCCATTGACGTTTTAATGTACATGGCCGTATTAGCAGAGACATTTTCTCGGACGTCAATTTTCTAAAGTTCATATTTGATACCTCAGAATAAGGATATAATAGATCAATCATTAATGTATCACCATTTACATGGACAGGTTGCGATTTAAGCATATTACAGTAAAATTTAAATTATACAATAAATGAAATAGCGAGCTGTCAAAATTTAAATTCGCCTGGTTCTAAAAATGTTTCAGTACAAGACAAAGCCTGTAACCTTTTCAAAGAATGTGATTGTTACAATCGGTCCAATCACCTGCTTGGTAATTACGCTCACATTAAATGTTGATCATTCTCTATCTTAAAGGTGCTATCCGACAGTTTGCCTATATCATATCCATGTAACAATACCTTACCACTGCTTTGGGGAATTTGGGCATTATTTCTGCATACTTCAATATAAGTAAAGGCGGCTTTGAACACTGACTATATTATTAGGTTCCAACATTCCAAATCAATCAATAATCACGATGGTGATCTCTGCTAAAAATAGATCTCGACGTCAGAGCGAAATACCCGGATGACTTTATGACGTCATCCCAAAAGTGAGTTGTCACGTGGTTTTCTTAGTTAAAAATAGCTATTTCTGCAGCGTGGCTCGGATAGAAAATACCCATTTGCAATGAGGAATGGGGATTTATGTTTGACAGTTCACACTGATCTAGGGCATCCATGGGCAGCATTTTGCAGGCTATGTTTAGCAATTTTTAACATATATTCAAATTACCCGAGGACTATGTCATATTGTATTTCGCTGAAGCAATGTAAAAGGTGCTCTCTCCCATAATCTAAGATTTCCACATGCTGAGTTTACAACCAAGACTGTTTCCTGGTATCTGATTGGTCAAATAAGTTTAGTTTCCTGGTATCTGATTGGTCAAGTAGGGTTTGTTACTCAAATCTGACTAATCACACTGCTTGAAACATAAGAATGAGCTCAGAAGCGAATATCGTTTTATACATTATTATCTCTTGGCATAAGCTCTCTAGATAAGTATATGGATACATTATGTTCACATTTTATATTTACCCACTGATAAAAAACAACATCCACTACACATGCGTATAGCTAATACATATTGAAAAGCACGTACGAAACAGTGATGAATTCATCTTCAAAACATATTTTTTTTTAATTTAAAGCATTCATAACACTCCAGTTATTTCTACTAAAGCAACAAGGGACGAATTTTAAATACAAAGAACATCTGGATGTGTTCCTGTTCATAATGCAATTCGATGCTTGTCTCGTGTGATTTCAATTGAAAAGGTATCCATTTTATTATACAATTTAGAAGTTAAAAAATAAACTTCAAAAAAGATTTGGCCTTGTACTTGTGCATGTATATCAGCTTTGTTTTTTGGCTACGTCAGCGAAGACAACAACTGACACAAACTTCACAAAAAATTACTACGCATTCGGTTTCTTATTCCCTCAAAATGTCACGTGACACAATGATGGGTGTTATTTCTCCCAAGATTTTTCCATAAAAAGAGAGACATAGGAGCTAAGATTTGATTGAAATTAAAAAAATATAGGGGTTTTAAGCTCCAAATATTTGTCAAAGTTTTGCATTAAAGCCGTGCTATTTGAGCTCTCTTTGAAAACCACACCAAAGATTAAATAGTTCGTTAAGACTTTGGCATGGTCACTTGTAATTGACAAAGATATGGCTAATTTTTTATCTAAATTAAATTGAAATTTAGTGAAAAAAACTTTTAGCAACACTTTATTCATCTTCTCTAGAGCCCGTGGAAGTCATTTGATTAGTAATATTAATATCAATTACCATTTCTCGTAGTCGCGAATAAAATCAAAATAAACTAAGTGCTATAAGAAGACAACAATATTTGTGAGAGAAAATTATAACCACAGCTTCATTTTTCAACTGGTACAGTAAACACAGCAAAAAATCATGTTTCCCCACAAGACTAGTTTACGCCATGTTCGCCACAATGTGCAAACAAATCACCCGCATTCTGCGACAAAAAAACTAAAACCAGTCTAAATTTTCTCTCTATGACGTCATCGGCATCAGTCTGGAGTCACGCGCCTCTATAAATTCTATAAGAAGATGCGTCTGCACAGTCTGCCAGCGTTTGGTGACCTTATTGCATTTAAAAGCTGGCTTCTTGGTTCCAGTCGAGTTTTATGCAGTCTATTGATTTTTTGGGTCTATCTGAAGCAGTAAATACACAAAGGGACTGACTGCTCCAGGAAAAGTAATGGCGGCTGATGTGTTTAACTGCTATGACAATGTGTGTCATGCTTGTTATCATTTTAAAAAGGAAAATCGTGTTGATGACCTTTGGCAAATAGCAATATTTTTTTCACAAGGACGTTCATGCTTATTATCTGTATTACTGAATAGATACAAGTCTGGTTTATAATGCTTTTCATGTTGTTGTTTGGTTTTTTATTGTTGTTAGTTCTGATGTTATTGTTTATATTGGTAAAGATGTTGTAAATGCTTAAAGGTACATATGGTTGTACATTTGAGTCGAAACGTTTATAAATCTCAACATAGTGAGTAAAAGTTGTAACTAAAATCATTTACGTACCAACACAAACATTTTTCCTGCACTATAAAGACTCGACTTTTTAACATAGCAACCTGTTAACATCAGTCTTATAGACATATAACAGAAGCAGAATACGAAATTTCTATTACAAACATGTTTTGTTCCAATGGATTTACTAAATTAAGTTGAATTTTAATCTAGTCAATCACGAAAATTGTACTTGTGTATCAGTATAAGGCACGTGATAACTATAAAACGCATATACACTGTATT
The DNA here is from genome assembly GCA_007844125.1 of Sinonovacula constricta. Classification (NCBI taxonomy): domain Eukaryota; kingdom Metazoa; phylum Mollusca; class Bivalvia; order Cardiida; family Solecurtidae; genus Sinonovacula; species Sinonovacula constricta. Next base: position 32,200,782 of record CM017570.1, on the reverse strand, counting down.
TAATCATGAAGGTTCCATTTTCAGATCTCCAACACAAAACGTCAAATAATCAAACAATCATTACAGTGTATATGTTAAAAGTAGTTACACAATTTCCATATTACAGCGCATATGGTTACTATATAGAAAAAGAAAACAAAGAATCCAAGGGAGGTAACTAGCACAATAGCGAATGTAGATTTATTGCTCTTGTGCACTACACTACTATGCCTCTAGGTTTAATTAACATCAATGTTTAAAGCCTCAATGTGCAACGGAAGATATGCTTTGGACAAGGTAATAGCATACGACCAGACACACGATCGGACAGACGGAATATGAGAAATACTGATGTTTATCTTCAATTAAATAATTCTACATCGACAGAATATCATTTTAGAATACCAAGTACGCGTGAAGACTACATGTATCCTTTAAATAGAACAGTATTTTTTCAAACGGCTGAATCTCATGTTCAGAATAAAAAGAATAAAAGACTTTGCACTAGAAAGGCCTCTGTCAAGCTAGATTTTCCTAGAAAGGCTTCTCTCAGGCTAGAGTGTCCATAAATGCTTCTACAACTGAATCATTTAAAGAATATAAAATACGAGGTTCAGTTTAAGAAAATCCTTGATAAACAGCTTTGAATTGTGGAACTGTTCCAACGTTTGAAGCATTTCATTTCACAAAATGAAAGCTTTTAACATGGTGAATGCTCATCTTTGACTGCTTTTTGCAATGACTGAATATTGGCTTGAAAAAAAACCTGTTTAGGATTAAACTGCGTCCCTAAATCAGGATATTTGTTTTCTGTGCCAGGTGTTTAACGGGTGACATGAATTGTGTAAGCTTTATGTTTCAACCAATTCACTAAACAGATTAACTGTTCTTTTGATAGGTTCGTGGATCGCTACGTGATTGGAGTTACAAACCAACCACTCAAAAACCATGACACAAACATCAGCTTAAAGCCGATATGATGAGTAACAAAAGGGAAATGTCTTCATGGCTTTCACGTTGTCATGACGACCAAACCAACCAGAACCATGACAACATGAAAGGCGTCGACGAGGATACATCTGTAGGAAGCATTGGCTTCGCCGTCGCTTTTGAAAACAGCGTTGGTTTGTTTGATTCCGCGACTACAAACTTCAGCGATGATGAAAATGAAGATGAAAACAAGGACATCATCGGTTCCTTACTGAATACATGTGAAGAAGAAATGAAGGAACGTTCTCCAAGTCGGGTTAGTAAATTTGATGAAAGTACTATTATAGCAGAGGACGTGAAGGAAAAGCTAAAACCAAAGAAGTTGATTATAAAGGTAAGGAAGTTGGACGAAAACTATGGTGAAGTGGTCAAAGAAAGTCACAATCTTAAACGTAGCAAGGGTGAGGATACACATCTTGAATTACTGAACCTTAAAGTAAATGGTTTTAATGAGATGGACGATACGTGTTCAGATGTGGATTTAGGGATTTCAAGTCAAACAGAAAATGATGTATTCAATACCAAACATTCGGAAAGTACATATTCTCAGGACATGTTAATAGAGGGAAGTGACTTGGAAGATAAAAGCGTAAATAATAGTTCGGCAATTCACTCCCCCATTAACGATGAAGACGCTACATTAATGTTACTAGAAGAGGACGATGAAAACTTTAGGCATAAACAGCTTATCGAAAGCACCGAAGAAGAATTGTTTCACAATAAAGAAGAATGGACCGATAAAAACTTAGGACATGAAACAGATACAGGACATGAAACTGTTACTGTTAGCAAAACGTTTGAAGGAGAATCTTGCAGAAAAGACGGAGGCGATGACAAAGACACCGACAAAGAGAACAAAGAAGGAACATCAAAAATGAATTCTCACAAAGTCTCAACGAATATAATAGTAGAGAATTGTGAATCAAGGGGAAGAAAACGACGTTTTAGAAAACAACATACTCCACGATGCCTTAAACATTTGGTTTCTTTAAGTGATGAAAGTGAGTATGAACTCGCGGAATCGGACGATGCAATTGAAAATGTTAATGGATTTACAACTTCTGATAATGTTCATGATAGTCATATACAAATTAAAAAAGTTCCATTTTGCTCAAAGCTTCGAAAACCAAAGAAATACCGCTCCCGTGGCGCGACGGTGCCTAACACGAAATGTACAGATATTTGGACAATTATTAATCATGCATTTGAGAAAAATATGCCAGAAGAAAAGGAAAGTTCAAATCATCGATACCCAGCTTTTGACAACAGGCACCAGATAATCCACGAGTTACTTGAAAAAGATCTGGATACGCTTAAAGATGAGCAAGTGACTGTTGTCGAACCTAGAAGTCCTGAAAATGGAAGCATGGTCGATGAAACTGAACATTTCCCTGAAATAAGTGTGAAAGAATTCATGTGTAATGTATGCTTCAAATCGTTCGATGATGCCAAAGACTTTGCATCACACTATGTTTTACATACCGTCAAAGAGAAGGAGAAGGTGTTTTTAAAATTTAATGAACATTTAGAAGAAACGATCCAAAGAAAACCGAAGAAAGAGCATGGTGGTGGAGAATCTCATAGATCTTGTAAGGTAAAGGCTAAAGAAACTGAAGTGAAAGTTAAGCGGGATGAGAAAATCAAAACTGAGCCCGACGAATCTACCGTGCCATTCTTTAAGGGTTTATGGGATGCTCTAGACCTCAGCCAGTTCAAGTCTTCAGGACCGTTGGTGTCTCTTGACCTTTCTAATTGCATATCGATATCAGACAACATCACATACATCTGTCACGTGTGCAATAAAAAGTTTACTAACATACTTGACCTACAGCAACATATGACTGAACACGATACTCAAGACTCGGATGATAAAATGGATTCTTCTAGTGAACACAATTTCAGTCCTTGCCTTAAGTCACCGCTGACGAGAGCAAGTGTCAGCCCATTGACAAGCCACAATAAGTTTGCGCATGGCGAAAATAAGCTGTTCCATACAAACAGTAACCACAGTGACAACAAAGACCACATATCAGACAAGAAACTGGCACAAGATGAAGGAAAAACATCATCTTCGAACAGCCATCCTTACACTTGTCACACCTGTTTGAAAACATTTAGGGACAAAACCAGACTCACAACCCACGTCCGGGTTCACACAGGTATGTCACATTTGTTTATACCTTTGCTTAGCTCTTACTTTTCTTTTATATTTGGTACTGTATTTATTGCTAAGAACTACTTATTAATAGAGATCAGCAAAAATCTTCAAGACTTATATATATAAATATTCAAGATCTTGTTGATCGGGATGAAACTTTTAGGATTTCCTGACTATATATTTGCTCTTAACATTTAAAAAGATTACGTAGTTATTTAAAAATTAATTTAATCAAACACTAGACACTGTTTAAGATACTTTTTCAGCCCTATCTTATCGTTGTTATTAGTTAACTTTAAAGAAAATTACTGTATTTTGTTGAAGGTATGTCATAACATGCATGGTTTGGAATGTGTGAAATGATCGGTTTCTCAACTGACTGCAAATAAAGATCTAAAATGTTAAAAGCTTAAACTGTTAAGGATAACTATTTCCGAGCCATACCATCGAGTGCGGTTATATTCAAACAGAAAGCGCGATGTTTTTCTCAACAAAGGAAAAAAAATACGATGTAGGTTTTTAAACGATCGTGATACACTTCTCTTTCCAACATCTGTTACAAATACAACTTTGTTTGCCTATAGTTATTGGCTATTAATTGAAATACTTTTACATTAAAAAAGCTAGCAAGCAACCACACGAAGCAGTGTTGTTTGAAATTTTTTAAGTTGCCATGACCTTTCACAAGACAAAACACGCAAATAAACGTGTCAGGTTCTTTAGGAAATACAATAAGCAACCTTTCTTATATTTAAACCATTAGTGATAATCATGAAACGATTAATTCAAAAGCAACTAAACGCGACAATGTTGTTTGGTGATAACTTAAGTAGCCGTGTTGGTTTTTCGTCTAAGGCCATTGTAGCTTGAACGTCCTAAACAAAATAGGTCAAATGTCAATGAAGTATTGCCCACCGAAACAACAAGGTATTTTCTACGAGTAACGTCAGTGATCGTGTTCAGGCGCATCCCACATGACTAACTAACGAATTAGATTGCTTATAAATAACATCAGTGGCCGTATTCAGTTAAATCCTTCATGACTAACTAGCGAAGCAGATTTGTCTAGAAATAACATCATTGGCCGTGTCCAATCACATCCCACATGACTAACTAACGCTAGAAATAGCTTCATATGCCTTGTTAAGCCACAGCCCACCTAGCTAATGAAGCATTGCTGTTAAGGACTTCATTCAGTGGTCATGTTTATTCCCAACTTAGCTTACTAACCTAAAAGAGGGGATGTTTAAGATTTCCCTCAGTGGCCGTGTTCATTCACAACCCACCTTACTTACAATGCAAGGTTGTCTGGCAATAAACTTCAACGGCCGTGTTGTTATAAAGGTCATATCACTGACGAACTAGGCAGAACTGTCAAGAATAATTTCGTCGGTCGCGTTAATTCGTGCAACCCACCTTACTTACTAACAAGGCAAGGTTGTGTAGGACTGCATTCAGTGGCCGTGTTGTTTTTCTTGTCGCCGCAGGGGAGAAACCGTATCAATGTCACGTATGTCTCAAGTCGTTCTCTCAAAAAGGTAACTTGAAGCTGCACCAGAAGATACATACGGGCGAGAAGGACTGTCACTGCGGCATCTGCAGACATAGCTTCAGGTCAAAGAGTGACCTTAATCGCCATCTGAAGGTGCACGGCGTGGAGGCAGAGGATAAAGACAGTTCTTCGGTGGAGGTAAGTTGCACCGACTTCATTTAAATGTTTTTGGATGATGTTGATAATAACAATTCTCGGTAAAGGTGGGTCGCATTTACTTCACGTTATTTGTATTGTATGATGTTGGTAATGATAGATTTTCACATGATGCGACTTTTACCACACTTAAATGTTGGAGTTTTGGACGATCTTGATAAGGACAGCTCTTACTGGGATTTGAGTTGCACTTCACTTTATTTATTTGATAATGTTGTTGATAAAGATAGCTTTTCGTTGAACGTGAGTTGCATTAACTACAGTTAAATGTTGTTGTTTTTATGATGATGATGATTACGATGATAAAGAAGGATAGCTCTTCGGCGGTGATGAGTTTTATTTAGTGTACTCTAATAGAGCATTTAGTATACCCTAAATAATAAGTGGATAATTTGATAATAAGGATTGCTGTTCGGTGGAATGTAGTTCTATTTACCATGTTCTAACTATGATAAGACTGCTCCTCAGAATGTATTTTACATCGTGTACGGTGGAGACATAAATGACAAGGAGACAGCTCATCGGTAGAAGGGTAGAAGTATTCCTTTTACTAAAAAACTTATGTTGAATATCTTAACGTTGAAGGTGGCGTTCCGATTGGCTGAGTTGTATACTGAACCCAAAAGAATATGTTGCACAGTGATAGGAGTATTTATGTGATGGCATTTCACAATGTGCTTATTCTTATGATAAGAGTTTTGGAAGATTTTAGTTTAATTTTATTTTAATGTATATTTGTTGGATATTTTCATGCTGCCTTTTATAATTCTTCCCCCCCCCTCTCTCTCTCTCTCTTTCTCTCTCTCTCTCTCTCTCTCTCTCTCTCTCTCTTTCTCTCTCTCTCAAAAGCAATCCCAACAACCATATTTTATACCTTGTTCGATTTAAAGTGTATTCTGAAGTTCAAGGCGTGTCTGCGAATGATAATGATACAGAATAATTACCGGTAATTTTTTTCCAGTTGCAGATATATCAGAAATTGTGTCATTTATATAGCTCCTCTCTTTCGTCAGTCCGTGATATAATGGGTCGACAAAGTTATGAAATACTTATACTGTCCTTTGAAGAGGTCGCATTCAAAAATAGACTAAAATATCTTACAACAATCGTGCTTGTTTTACCCAGCTTACACACCACCACAAAAACAATCAAGATATATAAGCACCCAAGTTGGTCCCTTTTGCCGACTGATCGATCCAAGGTGGTAACTGTTGAGTTTTCTTTTTTTGTTAAATGACTCATCACAGATTTGTTCTTACTTTTACATTTGTCTTGCACGTACCTTTGTCCTGTGCCTTTTCGAATTTTGGTTAATGCTGCAATATTCATATATTCTTATTGGTATTATTAACAGGGTATGTCTTCGCGACAGTCCACACCTTCAGTTGACGATTGCCAGTCACCAGTCATCGAAACCCCATTGGAGGCATTCCTGAGACGCGATAATAGACCTGCCTCCATCCGACCTAGTACTATCAGAAGTATCCTGGAGGAAAATGACATACCTGTTCATCCATCTATCGCCTTGCTGAGCAACAAAAGCGAGACATATTCCTTGGCTCAACTGGAAAACTTGGAACTTCTCACATCGGCGGCGTCAAAGAACTTCCGTTTCCTGCAGCCAATGAAGTACAGCCTAGGAAATTACTATTCTCAACGGGATAAGTTACGAGAGCACAACAGTGGATATTCATACGATGTTGCAAAGAAGGATTGGCTGCCCCTGAAACCGGAGGAGAAGAATCTCATGCTTAGCATAGATAACGAGGTGGAATTCATCAAAGCTATGACAAATGCGAAGACGGCGTCGGAAGACGAATCGAAATCTCAGACCTTCCCTTGCCCTCTCTGTAGCTCTTCATTGACCTCATACGATTCCTTAAACCATCATATTCTTTCTATTCACGGTCCACTGATGTCTCCATTGTACCCACCTCTGCGGCTCATGACTCCAGATGATCTGCGGGAGAAGGCTTCGGTGATGTCGCAATCATCGAAAAAACTTTACCGTTGTCAGGAGTGTCAGATGGAGTTCTCGAGTTTCACAGTATTCCAATGCCATTTAAAGACGCATTCCGACTCGCCACAGCACAAGCGGACAGAAGAGAAATGTTTGATCTGCGGACAGTACGTGAATCTGGGTGATCTTGGGGACCACATGATGGCCCATGCGATTGAAAAGACGTATAAGTAAGTCTTTTTTTAAGTTTCAATTTTATACTCTTTCTTTGTGAACACACTTTAACTTGCTTAATGGTTTTAAGTCTATTTTTGGCAACGTTAACACTGTTATATGTATCTTATAGTAGTGTGGTCTAGTTAATATTTGTTGATAAAGACATCCAATATTTGAAAAGAACCACAGACTAATCGCAAGCGTGCTGAATGACCGCAGCTTAGTTGTTTTTATTAAACTTTCATGTGCATTTTCTTAAAAACAGAATAATCCGCTTAATTTGTATAACACAAACCAGACAAAAATGTCAATATCTGAGTGTTTTTATAGCTTTTCGACGCAGTCATCACTTATGGACTAAGTACTTGCAACTTCTGGCGACTTACACTTACAATTGCTGTAAATCGAACAGATATCAGTGTCATTTTAAAACGTTTAACTGTCAGATGGACGATGGAAATTATTAGGAAAGCGTTGTTCGAACCAAACACTGACTTCGGTACTGGCTATTCTACACAAGCCTCGTGTTGAAACAAGCAATCTTAATTATCATGAATATGTCCTTGCCGATAAAAGTTTTGCATGACACATGTCACTCGAACCATTCCTTACATACTTCTCTACGAACAACAGTAACCTTAGTTTGGGACTCATATGAGGCGCCAGCTAATGAGGTGTTTCTGATCAGTTTTCTTGCAGTGTTTGGCAAGGTTCTAGAGAGCCTCTTTTTCGAAAACCGTGATGTTTGCCGAGTGTGTCAGTGCAGCAGGTAATAGTAACCATACCAAAATAGTGGACAATAATAAAAAGCACAGCAAAAAAACAACAACAATAAATGTGTATCTCCAAATAATTATTCTCATAGCGCCTGCTCATTGTTGTGCATTGGATGTTATATGTTTACGTCCATTTTATGGTCTGCATTATTATCAATGCTATTTCAGGTGTGAGTTTTGTATGAAGGTTTTCCGACGCAGCCACCACTTGCAAACGCATCTAAGGACACACACTGGTGATAGACCATATGTCTGCCTTGAGTGCAACAAACGATTCTCAAGGGGAGATCACCTTCAGAACCACAAGCGAACCCACACAGGTAATTTCAAAGGTAGATATTGTTTTGTCTTCTTTCTTCAAATTTTTAAAAGAGTCTAGTACGTTAATTAAAAACAAGTTTTATAATATCTTAAAAACTATAAGAACATAGTCAAAAATTTAATTTCAAGAAATAAATGTCATGTTTATAATAAAATACGTCAATGACTGCAAGTTAAGAATGAAATTCGTCACATTTAATAATGATATTGACGTGGAGATAGTGTTTCATTCAATGAAGTTTTATTTGAAAGCGGACTGTTCCACAAATACACCAGCATATTAACTGATCCTGACAACATCCAATTATTCAACTACGATTAGGATTCATTCTAACTCACTTTTGATTTCCTGCGATCATTACCGATTGCATACAAGGTGCAAATCGATAGACCTTTATCAATATTTCATCATATTTATGCTAATCATATTTATGCTAAAAAGCCCAAGATAAGATTAAAGCTGTGGCAAAAACACATGAACATTGATGTGTTAGTTTTTGTATCTGTTTTAACGATCAAGCATGTGGTAGTTTTAATATCATTTCTATTTGACGACTCAGCAGGTGTTATTTTAAATATTTGTTTATATTTAACGACCTAGCAGGTGAAAAGCCCTACCAGTGTGATATATGTTACAAGACTTACAGCCAGTCTCATCACCTCCTACGGCACAAACGGACACATACAGGTAAATAGCAAGACAACTTAAATGTGCTAACCTTGCAAATTGTTAAAATGTATATAACATGTATACATTTACAAAAGTATGAGACAGCAAACGAAACGAAAAATGAATTTAATGGTACACGTCAAAGTAATTAGCCTTTAACAAAAAAACTCACTTTCATGTTTTATCAATTCTATTTAGTTTAGAACTTTATATATCGACTTTACAAAGATCACGCTACTTTTAACAAGACAGAGCAACAATGTCTCACATTTTCTGCAAGAAAGAAAAAGGAAGTGTTGTTCTCTTGGCGTTTTGTTGCACTTTTGTGTTAAGGGCCATTTCAAAAAAATGTAAAAGGAATTCATTTCAAACTGAGAATATCAAACGGGGAACCCATTTTCAAATGATACGTGACGAAAAATAAATGTACATTGAGTGATGCCCCTTTTTCAGTATGCTGTAGAAAAGCAAGCTCGGTGTCTAGAGACGGGTCTTGTTAATTATATAAATCCAAAAGTCCTAACATATTTAGGGAATACAATCAGTATTTGTAGACAATATGGTGCATTGCTATAAAGTGTTCCCAATGGCAACTTATGTGCGTTCTAATGGCTTGCTTGTTTAATTGTTATATCGCCCTACCAACAATCGTAGCTAAGCTATATTAAATTCATAGCATCAGTTCTTCCAAAAATTAACTAAACTGATATATTGGCTCATGTCAGTTGCTTTCTCAAAACAGGGTTATACCATTACAAGGGGCGCCCGTGGCCGAGCATTTGAAGTCGCTGATTTGTAAGTACTCAGCCCATCACCGCGTGGTTTCGAGTCCCTTTCATGTGGGGATATTTTCCAGCTAACTTGCGGTGCGCCGATGGTTTTACCCAGGCAAGAATCTGGTGTCTTCTACCAATACTTAGTTGGACGTCGCCAGTATGATCATATGTCGTTACTATGTAACAAAATATGTAATTATTAATGTCTTGCTATCGTCTTAGAAATCGCAGCAACATTTGCAACTTTCTAGTCATTACAAAAATGGAATAATGTTCTTTTGGGGCAATCATAATATCTGACGCTAGATTGTGACTTAACAGGGTTTTTTTAAGTTACCGGTTATTTTTAGTTACGCTATTATAAGACTGTTTTTTGAGGAACACTTGACCTAAATTTAATCCTTTTGTTGTTAATAAAACTTTCCAACACAACTTATTTTAACCAATGACGGCAATTCGCTTGATCCTTAAATTTTGCTCACAAGCGAGTAAATGAAAAGTCAAAATACAACCTACGACATCTAAAGTATATATGTTATGCACGCTTTTTCGAATAGGAAGAAAAGTATATTCATGCGTGTAATAGGAATCCATTGTTTTGTTATATGTGTCGTCATAAGCCGATCGTGGCCAAAGCTAACCTGCATTTTATGTCTGTAAAAACTACTTTTCACGCGGCCCACGGCAGTGGTGTAAATCTGTAGCTTGCAATGGACCGTCTCCATTTAGAACGGTGCATCTTGTCAGTTTAAAGAATAGTTAGACTTACAGACGAACTTCTTCTTGGCACAGGTGAAGGTGTGGATTGTATTGATAATCGGAGGAAACAAGAGAGCAGAGAGGAAACGCACACGCCTGGTATGATTATCGTATGTTACTTCAGTTTGCCCAGCCCGGGATCCGAACCCGGGTGGCATAGGCGAAACGCCTGTGCTGTAACGCACTTTTACATTTAGTTATCTGAGCATATAGTTTCCTTAATGTGATATCATCTGCTTTAAATGCCCATCTACTTTAGTACGCTGGGTTTGATAAGCAATATTGTCTTCCTATTTTTAATTCGTTACAAAGTCAGTGTAAAACAAGCCTTTTGTCTCAGGAAAAGGAACCTCTTTTACTTTTCTTTCACTTGAGGTCGGACGAGTTGTAGCCATATGCTTTAACAACCTTTTTTTTTGCTGTTTCAACCTTTCTTTGTTCTTACGTTAAATTTAAGAAACATGGTTCAATCGTCAGATGTAGTTTATATGGAAAATAGGCATAATAATTACAATGCGACATATCAGTTCACATCCTAGTTACGTCTGCTTTACTCTGCTTGATTGCTGTAGATTTGTTTTAGGGTGTGACACACTTGTTTCAGTTTAACACTAGCAAACTAGTGAAGTATTAGTCAAAGCATGAATGTGCTAAAGTTTACAACAACTGGCAATTTTCTAAGTAGAATTTGAACACTGGGTAGCATAATTCTTAGTCGAATTTAAAATTACATTGTATTTGGCTATAAACAAAAAGTAAAGTGTTTGAAAGCTTTCACGTTGCTGTAACAGCTGCTAGTGAATTACAAATTTTGCAAGCTAATGAGTTCTTTGGAATGTTTGTTAATTGCAAGCCCTGCTTGAGACATTTTTAATAAGCCTAACGTTCGGGGGATTTTGCATCTCGGGAACACATGTACAATTGTGTCATGCGTAATATATTTTCAGTAACAGCTATAAACAAGTTTCCCATTATATTTGTTAATAATGCATTTTCGAATAAATTATCTACGCAAGTATACAAACATCTGAAAAGTCTAAAAAAAGATTTATTTAAAGTTGGTTACTTCCTGATCACATTTTCCAAAAAGAATAGTATTCATGACAATTGTATTTTTACGCTTGGTCAGAAAGAACCTACAGGATTAAACAGTTTGCAAAGTCATCCGAATCGTCTTTATTCACAGGAGAGCGCCCGTACAAATGTGTCATGTGTGACAAGACCTTCACTCGGGATCATCACCTCAAAAAGCACATGGAGACGCATAAAGTCCTCATGTTTACAGATAAGGCTCCAAACGTACCGCTCCAAAAGTAAGTTATGAGATTTTTCCGCATTCACCAACTTATCTTCATATTGAATTACTCAAGTCACAGATTTCAGGGCAAAACCTCTCCAAAAATGTTATGTTCAAATTTTGCGTGACTCTTTAACGAGCATATTTAAATTCAGATTCTCATAATTTCTTTGTAGTAATAATGTTTACGTATACTTCCTACCAAAACTGCTATTACGCAATATTCTAATTGAACAGAGCTATTCGGCAAAGATTTTAACAATTATTTTCCTAAAGTTGATTGGGGTACAAAATGGTAAGCATTTATAATTTTCAGACCAACCTCATCTAAACCCCTGTCATCTAGATCGTTTGTGCCAAGCACCTCAAGCGCCGGGCGTACGCTTGAACAAATGATTGAGTCTGAGCTACGAGATCCCGGTCGTGGAATGGTGCCAATGCTCATGGAGAACAGCGCCTCGCGTCTTATGGAGAGACTCGTCAAAAAACGCATGGAAGAAGACAAAAAAGATGGCCGCTTGCGACAAGATGCCTATGGCTCGGAGATACTGGACTTGGCACCAATTAAACGTCGCGATGACGCCAGAAATGACGTCAAATCGTTTGAAAGCATCGAGGATAAAGACAGAGAGAGATCTAAGTTGAAAATTGCAGATCTTCTAGCGGATGTAGATTCGCATGTTCCGGCGGAGATCTCCAGTAAACTGGTTGCAAATCACTTGTTAAAAATCACTCAGCGGTCAAAAAATAGGTTGGATACCCCGAAGGGGGATGACGTGGACAGGAAAACAATTTCAAAGACGTGTAAGAAACTTACTGAGGAAAGAACTGTGGCAGGGAAGCAAAATGATATTACGAACTTTGCGAAAGTGTTCAATGAGAGCGCAGATGAAAAGATGACACTAGAGGATATTGTGAACCGGAAATTGATGCAAGAATATGGTCTTATTATTTAATAACTATTATGGTTTAATGGTTTAAATCGATGTTCTTTTTAGAATTAAACTACCCCTTAAGGGTAGCGAAAGATCATACATAAATGTAGTTTATTGACACCCGGTCCAGCCTGTTTGAAGTATTGACTTTTGTGAACACATTTTCTAGATCAAAGCACGCATTTAACTTGATTGTTGTTTCTTTCGTTAAATCATCAACTTTCTGGTAAATTGAAAGCTGACTCGGGCATTGTAAATTATGTTTTTAAAATGCATTTTGAAAAGTCCACCAATAAAGCTCGTGGACAATTTTGATCAACGCCGGTTTTAAGTTTTGACTTAGCTCAGTCGTCGCGGATTAGGCAAGCACCGTCACTGTCAACACCCAAATAAGCGGTCGAGCGAGCCTGAAGTATGTGAAATAAAGTATTTTGATGTGAGCTGTAGCGGGTCTAGATTGTAAAAACTATTCCATAACATGGATATTTAACTAATGTTTCCAGGATATTGAAATAGTTGCAGATAACCAAGTGCTGGTGTCTTATTGTGTTGTTTTTGTTCTCCATATTGTACTCCTAATTGTGTTGTGTTGTTTATCTAAGTTTTCAGCGAATACCTGTATACACTTGTGTGTATAGGTCTTCGGTTACAGGTAAAAAATCTCGCTCGTCAGGTTTACGGCATTTTGCAGCTTCTTTTTATGAGTGACAAAAAAATGCTTCGCATATCTGTAAAATTGCTTTTGATGTTTTCTAAGTTTGTAATACTACCTTGGCCATATCCTTTTCAACAAGACCTTTGCGCTTCTTTGTGAATCCGGGGCCGTATTCACCAAGCATTTTAATCATTCCCACATATTCCCTTACCTAAATTGGTAAAGGAATCACTTAAATTTAATGTTTACTCTCAAATCATCAAATCTTTTCCTTTCGCATTTTGTGGGGTGTTTTATCCACCTCTGCAATGCAGGCCATGTCTTTTTTCAGAAATAAGGGAGCAAGTTTAAATCGCTCGCAGTTTTTGGTTTATTGGTTGCTAGTGTAAATAAACATCGTGCGCGTGTACCATGAAATGCGGTTTCTAATGAGGAGATTAACACGATGTTACCACCGCTCGTTAAAATAAGCCTGTATTAAAACGTGTGTTTATTATTATCTTAAAATTAGTATTTTAACACATCAATGTATAAAAAATAAAAATTCTCATAAAGTAAACGACATGCCTTTTAATTATAATCATGGTATACGTCGTCCTATCATTCGCGCCTATTTAAGAACTAATAGGAAAGAGGTAATAACAGCAAAAAGAAAATAAACAGTTTTATTTTATTTTTGGTACATTTTTTTTTCAAAAATACGATGCGTGTGCAAACGAAGATGCTAATTTTGTAAATGTGTCTTGTAAGATGGAATATGTTTATTTAACAGAAACTTAACGTTAGGGGGCCATGTACCTCAGTTTTTTTCAAAAATACGATGCGTGTGCAAACGAAGATGCTAATTTTGTAAATGTGTCTTGTAAGATGGAATATGTTTATTTAACAGAAACTTAACGTTAGGGGGCCATGTACCTCAGTTTACTCTTAAGAGTGAGTTGCGCATATTATTTGATTTCCATCGACAATATATTCTTCTATTTATAGCTTTTTAAGTTTTGACTTGATGTTTTAGGGGATCAAGGTCCAAGATTAAGGTGAAAAATATGGTCCAGAGAAAACTTGAGTTCAATGTGCTTGGTCAATATCGCCTCTGGTGCTTTGTAAAATAAATGTCATACCCTTGTCTGTGCAAGTATATGTACAGTAACGCCATGGTTTAACATTTGATTTATGGATGTAAATTTAGATCAAATCATGAAAGTGTTACATTGGAAAACACTCCTTGTAAGCAATCCGCTCACCAGAAATACTTAACTCACCGATTCGACCTTTGTTTAGCGTTTCAGCGAAAATTCAGCTTAGGTTTAAATTGATCCAATGGTTAGCAAAGCTCAGTTTGTGTCCATGTAATTGTATTAATTGCAATGCATTGCACTTGAGATGAATTGTGTATAAGTTGGTGTTATATTATGTTTTTTTCATTCTTATACAATATGGTTATGCAATAGTTACTGCATTAACACTTGTTTAACATAACCTTGTAATTGTGTTTAAGGTAAAATCAGTAATAGATAAACAAACAAAAAAGAAAAGGTTATTTATTAAAAGCTGAAACAACTATAAAGATTGTTTTTGTTTATCTTTGAGGAAGCATAATAATAACGTTTGTTTTACTTGGACGTCTTTAACATTTTACATTGATATGTGCTGATAAAATATACATTAATTAACAGTTTCTTTTATAATCCATGTTTAATTGTTTCCTATATAATTCTTAACGAATTCACCAATATTTCTACGCGCATTTACATAATGTACTCGTATTAGTGAAGTTAGTTAAAATCTAACGAACTTCCAAATTAGGGGAGTATTTTATAGGTATGTCATTGTCATGAGAGTTTAAGAAAATACCATTTATCGTTTTGTTTATTTCAAATGTTTATCACTATCACGAATGTTTGTTTATGTGATTATTTTTGACAGATTATATAATCAGATGTTTTCTTTTCAAAGTCTACAAGCTAATGCTGTTGTTGTTGTTTTTCATAAATCGTTTAAAACATTGTTAAGGTAAACTCAAATGTTTATAGATAATAACCGGTTTAGTGCTTAAATATTTGTTGTTTCTTTTCGTATTGTTTGGTTATATACCGTTCTACGTCCTTAATTACTGTTGCTACCTTAATACAAGGTATCTTTTAAGGGGTTGCTTAATTGCAAACAATATGTATACACCACGGTCAAACACAGAGTGTTAGGGTTTCATGACTATGACTATGAATATGACTAGTTCTATGAACATTGCGACGTAGGCTAAAATTTGAAAGGCACAGAATAAAAGTATTCAAATGCAATTTTAATGTTAAAGCTAGAGCAAAACTTTAAAGTCATTTAAAAAATAGAGAGAACCTTACCGTTACCCGCCTTGAAACTTTTGGGGTTTTTTTCTACCGATATAAAAAGTATCCCTATTGATAACCGTATAAATAAATAGCTATTGATGTTTGGCTAATAGATACGAATATTAAGAACGGTTTGTTCGAGTTGTACCTATTTTAGATTTGATACTTTGCACCCGGAGGTTGCATTTAATATTTTTCTCGTTTACTTTTAAATTGAAGATGGTGATTTAGTGGTATACATTTAGAATTGTTTATATCATAAAGCTGTACCCTAGCTATTAATTTTATAAATATGTGCATTACCTTTACTAATTTAAACTTTCTGATGATTGCATATGTAACATGTTTCTGAACCGTTTAGTCAATTTTCATAAAAGAAAGTTGGTATACGAATCACTAATTAATGATTGTTTACTAAAATTCATACTTTGCTTATAGTAGATACATCTATATCGTTGTAAGGTAGTTTTGTTATGTATGTTTGAATTTTATTGTCAGTTGAATATTTCATATTTCTATATTGATGTTTCATATTTCCTATATTGTTAGAAAATGTTAATAGAAAAGTTAATTATTGTATAATTAAGTCTGTTTGATCAACCTTCCTTAAATAAGAGTTTTATAGCTCTTGTCGTGGACTTTAGCAAACTGTATCTTGAATTATAATTAGAATTTTTGTTATTTTAAATTTACCTACTTTTAGGTAACATATTTAACCGGGGCACCCTTGTTTGAGCGGTTGCAGTCAACGACTTGTAACTCCTCAGCCCCGCACCACACCATTAAATAAATATAAGTGAATATATTGTTCGAGTCTGCAGTTTTCACAATGACTTTGTTCATTATGGGCTTGATTGAATCAAATTTGTCAGCGCATTTAGTATCTCATATTACTTAAATAGTTTAGCATTTGGAATTTTTCTGTACTGTTTGTATAGTACGCGCGAATAATAGCAGTAAAAGACAGATATTCTGTTATAATTATCATATAACATTCTTAATTTGTGATACATTCTTAAACTAAGGAAGGCATAGTGAATGCAGACCTTAAACTTTATGTACATTTCGGGCTTGTTGCAAAAACAGTCAGATTTCTTTCTGACTTTAAAATTTGAAATAGTAATGTCACCAAGTCTGAGGTGAATCATTATGTTCGGAATTATTATTCATAATTTATTGGTTTTTTTAATATTTATTAATATTTAATTCCAAAGTAAACATTTTGCTACATTCTGTATTTTCGCGTTTTATATAGTTTACGTCATAAGATGGCTGAAATGTGCCTATTATTTAGGCACTCTAAAAATAGTTCCATAATCTATATATCAAAATGTGTGAATTTTATTATACGATGTTTGTTTTCTATGTAAGCTTCACTTAGTGAACAGTTTAACAAAATGCTTAGCATTTCAAAGTCAGTCGTTTAAGGCATTGGAAATGGTGGATATCTTCAAGGTACCCTCTCGCCCCTTACGCCTCCCACCCCCGAAAACCCCCCAGAACAACCTTGCTGTGAGATCACAGCTTGAGGCTTAATTTGTGTATTAATCACAGAGATACTCTGGGGAAAACATCTTTAAATAGTCAACTTAATGTACATGGCTTTCTGCAATGTCATTGGTCAGTTGCTCTCGAATCTCCGCCCCTTTCCACGATACCACTGCAGAATGGGGTTGTGTGCAGCTGGATAGATCCCCCCCCCCCCCCCCCCGCCCCAACCCGAACCCTCTATACCTTTCCCTAACCCATTAACCTCTCAATGTGATCACAGTGTAAAGCCAGATAGGACCACATTCCAAGTTTCGATGCCTTTTATCATGTTCATTACTATCATTCTGGAGGTATAAAATACTCAACTAGACCACTTTTCGTCACTGCCTCTTCTGCTTACTTTTTTTAAGTTTGAAAGTGATGTAGCTGTTTAACTCTTATCTCGTTATTATATTTCAATTTATCATTTTTATTCTTTTAAAGCAACTTCTTGCACACTTTTGGACGATGAGCATATTTTCAGTTTTGTTTCTTTAAAAATCGTGAGTTTTATCGATTTTGATTGGAAATGATGTCAACTCCACAATTCGCACAGGTAATCCACGGCTACTTGTCAACTCGTTTTTCAATTCATATTAGAAATTCGTTTTCATTCTGTGAAAAATATGTTTTCATTCTGTGAAGTAAGTCCACGTGTTTTGACGTAACCCCTTGTAAAGCAAGTGTTTACACCAAGGGTTATATATCTGTCTTTAACCTATTTTATTATTTTGATATTTTTGATAATCTTTTAAATGTAGATAAGCCGTATTCATGCAATTCTTTACCAAGACAACTTTTTCTGAAAATTTGACCTTTTTGTCTTAAAAGTTAAGGTATTTTTGCCGAAAATAAAATACTTGTGTTAACTCCAGTTAAGGTATTTTTGCCGAAAATAAAATACTTGTGTTAACTCTTAAGTAAAAAATACTTGCTTCGATTTTTGTTAAACATGTTGTATTTGAGTGTCTTAAAATGTTATTTCAATAATGATATGTTGACATATGTTGACATATAGGCAAGATTGCCCTAAGGAAATATGTAAAGAAAAAGAAACTATTTCAATAAATACAAATATTAAAATTTGAGCCATACGTTTAACCATAAAGACTGAAATGATAAAACTAAGTCTATTCATGATTTTGCGGTCCATTGGCTTGTTTGACTGAAAATTAATAAATACTAAAACTGATTCCTTTATTGGTCATAATTTAACGAACCAGTTTTGTGTGTTAACTGTTGTTTTGTGTAAGATGTATAATATATGTAAATTAAAGAGAAAACTTGAAAAATAAAAGTGTACACATGTACTAACATTTTGTTACTGCTGTTAAGAAAATATTTTGCCATATGAACAAATTGAGACCGTATTTAAAAACCCCATCTTAACATTTTTCGTTTATGATATTTTAGAGTTTTTATCTATATTATTATTATAATTATTATTTTTATTATTTTAATGGTGTTGTTGTTGTCGTTGTTGTTTTATCATAAGTTCATAATCAACATCACCACTTCACTGTCATCATAATGGTAAATATTAAGATTGTTATCAACAGTGTCCTATTTTTCTTTGACATTAACATCATCTGCAACAAACAATATCAAGAAACATCATTATTATTATTATTTCACCGTTTATTTTTTTATTTCTGATTTTTTATAGATCGCCACAGCTGATTTGTTATCATAACTCTTTGATATGGATCTCCTTTTGTGTTCAAATTTGTTGTAACGATATTGTTTTATTTCGCTTTCTTGCTTTTACCATTGTTAATAATTTTGATACATTCTTTAAGGTGATCTTTGTAAACTTTCCACACATTTCGTTACCATTGAAACCATTTTGTAGCCATTCTTTTGAGATTTTGTCTTTCTTTCACTAACATCTGTAAACTGTGTGAAAAGGCCAACTGATAACTTTAAAAAATACAGGTATCAAAACTTGAACTAGCGTTAGACAAGATCATAAACCAGACACATAACTGTATGCTTTTTTTTCTTTTAAAATGTTCTATTATGCATTTGCAACCAATTAGTATTCTCTAATATAATATATTATTTAATGTGTTCCAATTAACAACAATGTAATTTTTCGTTTTACTCGTTTGGTCCTATATTGTACGCTTTTGTTGGTAAATGGAAGTCGTTTGCCTCATTAACATAGTATGCTTGTTGTGTACATGTTTTTTCCTCCGTGTACTTTATTTTGAATCTCAATTTAACTGTTAGAAGGTGTGATACAAATGAACAAACGCATTTTTTATCATTCTTATGTCACTCTTAGATACTTACATTTCAAAGATTTAAATTGTATGAATGAACTAATGAGTAGTAATTAGACCGGTTTACAAGCGGACAAGCATGTGTCATTTTGCTGACCTAACAAGCTATTTATAACATTCATTTGCATATAAGTACGGTTTGTTCTATAAATAGTAACGTTAAATATCGCTCGTTTGTTTACATGCAGATCCGTATATTTACTACTCAAATGTTGCTGTTTTTTTATTCTATGAAATTTAAATTTTACATTACCATGTTTTATGTATATGGATAAAAATGAATTAATTCATTTTTTGGAAAAAGACTTACTTAACAATGTTTTATCTAGCTTTTAGCATACCCCGGTATCGTTGTTGGTTGTTCCTATTTGGCGCTTGCTATATTCCGTTTGTCATTACTATACGTGGTTTAAATATATACAGCCCATGTGCTATCGTGGCTCTGTGATATTAAACAGTCATAAACAGTTTTTAGTTTGTTTTTTCTTCACCCAATTTGTGTTATTAAAAAGAGAGCTTTGATGCAAGGCATCAAAGGTCGCCGTCGAGGTCTTGTTTTAGAAAAGATCATTTTTGCCTTACAACAAACCGACCCTGCAACAGCGAAACCTTGTTATTATAAAAATATTTACAATGAAATCAGAGTTTGTCTTAGAAATATATGCAGTTAAGGAATTGTCATTGTACGCATGGGAAAATGCCAGAATACAAAGAGTAGAAAAGAGAATGGCATTTGACTTGTAGATAGTACACTATCGTAAAAAGTGCAAATTAAATTTAACAAATCATGCATACAATGAAAGATTGCAAAATTTCACTTGACAGGTAACGATGTTGCAACATTTTAAACTACAATCTACATGCAATTATGATATTCACCAAAGTTGGATAATAACCGAAATTTAATGCATGAAGCGTGCTACTTCATTTGTTGTTAGAACAACATGGCGCCATCCAAATTCAATATTTGACGGCTTCAAATTTAAATCATCCAATTTTAATTTACCCAGCGATGCAGACACACAACTATCAAACGATGCTATTGTTCACGTTTTGTGCGTACTACATTTTAGGCATATTCTTCTTCCTACTTCCGGCGAACAAAACGATCATGATATCTGCAAATATCATTGCACCAGATACATCCGAGGGATGCGTGTCCCGAGGACGGAATTACCCGAGCAGTTCCGTTCAACTTCTCGCGTTTAGATGGTATCTAAATGCCCTTCCTGGCGTCAACTCTTACGTGATTGATCGACCAAATAAAAAAAGATATTACTCGAAATTGATAGATCAAAATATATCTAGGTCTATCTAGATCTACGACAAAATAGCTAAAAAATCCAAAATTAGATGATTAATACCATTTCACAAATATGCACAATTAATACGACAAAATAGTTTAAAATTAAAAATAAGGTGTTTCATACCATTTCACTCTTATGCCTAATTGAAAATGTTCCTTTTATTTCAAAAAGGAATGCACCGGCAATGCCACCTAGATCAGAAAATATTGATTGGAACCCAGTGATGATACTAACTTTTACATGTATAATGTCATAAACTTGCATTTCAGAATTTCGTATTTTTCTTAACTTTCTTCAAAATAATCATCATACAAATGTCGGGAATGCATTCAATATTTAATGTATAAATTACGTCCGTGTCTTATGTTAAACTTGTATAATAGATTAAAAATTATATTTAATTGACTATATAATTATGAACAACTTGTATACATTTATTATAAATGCCTTTTACACCTGTGGACCTGTTACGTAACGTCCTTGATTCAAAGAAATATTAGTTGTTTCCTGTAACCTGTGTCATCACACAATTTAAGGTGCTACTTTAAGGTTGACTGAGTAGCATAATTAAACTCATATAATCTTAAACACACAAAAAACAGAGTCCAATTTTATTTGTCACGATTACGTAGCAAAAGTAAGTGCCACCAATTATAATGGCGAAATCATTTCGGAGGAGCTATATGTATGTACATTCCGTTGAAGTCAGGACATTCTTCGAAAAAATAGTGCTGGTAGATGTGGACGTATTATTTAAAGTAAGTTTGTTTTTACTTTATTTACCACTTTAATACATATATAAATTCTAGTGTGAAGAATTTATTCTGGGATTAACATTCAAGTATACGTGGTTATTCGAGATCAACTATACCGAAGGTAGCGGTGTATTACAACAGTTATTCATGTTTGTTATCCCAAAGTAAAATTATTATTAGTGTAATATTTAAAGTTCTTTTCCGGCAATACGAACACAAACGTAACCAAACGTATCAGTTATACCAGATCGATAACAAGTTTTCTATCGCGTTATTTGATAAGATTATTGCAATGGACTGAAGAGTTGCTATGCACATGTTTTCACCGTCGCCCACTGCCATCGTGACGTCATCCAGGAAAGCAGCATGTGCAAGGCCCGTATTCCCCAACCATGCAAAAGTCTTAGTCATAATTTAAGACCAGGTCACAATTTTCATGACAACAAAAGTAAGCTTTTTTGAAGTTCAAATGTAATTTAAGCTCAAAGTAGCAAAGTTAAAATATCATGCAAAAATACAGACATGTAGCTAAGTACATAATGAAAATATTGCGGATTGAAATCCGTGACTTAAGCAAATCTTACTTAAGAACAGTTGGTAAATACTGGCCTAAGTGTAAATTGTTTGGTTTTTTGGTTGTTGCTGTGGGGTTGTTGTTTTTTGTGTTTTTGTTTTGTTGTTTGTTTGTTTGTTGTTTTTTTGGTTTGTTTGTTTTTGCAGTTGTTTGTGTTTGCTTGTTGTTATTTCTTTTCTCTTTTTTTTTTTTTTTTTTTGGTAGGGGTGGGGGTGGGGCCTTTAATTTGTTTCTCTTTCTTTTTTCTTTTGTTATTCTTTCTTTCTTTTTTCTGTTAGAGCCGTGCGTTAATGGCCGCAGTGAAGCTTGCCGAATTGCTGACAAAAAGTAGATGTAAATATTACAATCTTCCAACAAACATAAAATGAATATAAAAGCGAGGTTTTACATTTACAATCTACAAAAAATACATATGCTGTCAATAGATGACTGGAGAATACAGGACGCTTTCAAGATGACCCTAACATTAACATTTCTGTACAGACCACAGACATTGACTGTTTATTGAACATCTGTTTATAATTTTGAATATATACACGTGGGTCGCCGGTCATAATTATTGAATGAGGATACTACATACCACAGAGATCTATGATAAAAACAAAACAATACAAATATAAAAATAAAATAAACAATGTGCATGTGAAAGATCTAGTTCACATTTTTAAAGATAATACCATATTAAGGTTATCTATGCAGGGGAAGTAACTCTGGCTGTTTGTTTACATTTCGCGGTCTAATTTACCGGAGTGTAACCTTGCTGAATAGGCATTTGTCGTGACGACGCTTGATCGAAAGCGTTAATGCGTTTTGATTTTGTTTTAATTTTACCACAAGACGGGTCACAACGCATCTCGTCCTAGTACATCTTCTACAAAAGCTAGAGAGTACATTTGATTAAACAGAAAATGGCTGAGGCTCGGAGCGCCGTGACAGAACCCAGGGTCGGTCGTTTAGAAGAAGGTCGAAGCGCTGGTCATGATTTTCTTCTGGGTCTGCGAGCTCACGCAGTACGAAGATTCTTTCGGACTCGGTAGGTTTCGAAACTTATTTACGCATGGGCATTTTTATTGTTCATATTGGACCTATTTTTTATATTTCTTTTTTTTCACTGAACTCTTGTTGTTATATTGCTTTTTCATAACATATTTTTACCGCGTTATTTCTTTATAATATATTGTGTTGTGTGTGTGTTTTGGGGAAGGGGGGTGTGGGGGGGGGGCATTTGGCAGTAATCAATACCAGCTGCAGTAAATACACTTCTGCATCTGCCGATTATTGATCTATAATTACTGACATACACAGGGACTATGTGCAAATAATCCATAACGAGCTGTAGACATGTTCACCCTAGATTAATAGTGTAGATCCTGTCTTAGTGTTTGGGGGGTAGGGGGGGGGGGGCGGGGGGCTGGCAGATCAGAATTTAAATTAAGTCTCAGTAAATTGATTTTGCAAATTGCCAATCAATACAACAACAAACACATAACACTCTAAAAATATTATTAGCTATCATTACTAAGCAAATGGTGTTGATCAAAAATTGGGAGCTGTCTGATCAGGACTTACACTTTAAACTGCTAAGTCTGACTGTTTAAAAAAAATGCAGATTGCAGTAAGCATACATTAAAACTATCCCACTTTTGGAGGGAGACTCATACTTCTAAGTTTCAAAATTATTTTAAAATTTAGGGGTGTTTTACACACATGTTTTACACATTTTCAAAAATTTCCTTACTTGGAAACAGGTTATATACTTCCTTCTTTGTTTCTATGAAAATAACAAATCTCCCACTTTGGCCTCAGAAAATGTTAACATGTATGAGTAAGACAAAATTACAGATTAATATTTATATGTAGATCCAGATCAGACAGCTGTGAGGGCTCATTGACCAAGAGCTAGAGCATTTGCTCTATCACTTTAGCACTCCAGATCAGAATAAACCTGATTTTGTGTTGCCTTATATCCCATAATTCTCAACCAAAACATATAGTGTGGGTACTCATAAGAATTGTTTGATCGAGACGATTCTAATGAGTACCAGGTATGAAGGGTTTGGAGGTAAAAGGAGTTTATCTGATTTTGTGTTACAATCATTCCCATAATTCTCAACCAAAACATATAGTGTGGGTACTCATTAGAATTGTTTGATCGAGACGATTCTAATGAGTACCAGATATGAAGGGTTTGGAGGTAAAATGAGTTTATCTGATTTTGTGTTACAATCATTCCCATAATTCTCAACCAAACCCTATTTTCTTGGTACTTATTGAAATTAGAGGAGAAATGTCTAATTTGATGAAATACATTTCGTTCAACCTTACCATGAATTGGTGATACTTATTGAAATTGGCGATCACACTACTTCACCCTAAGCATAAGCTCAGTTGATCTAAAAATAAAAGCACTTCTATATCACTGCAGCTAGTGTCTTCACACTAGCGAAATCCCATAACACAAGGATGACAGTGTAACTTAATCCATGCCCTCTTACCAAAGTCCGAACACCAATAGGCATTTCACATACTGCCAAATCACTTCAATAGTTCTGTAGTGCTGAACCTGCTAGGCACGTTTTTTGCTTAGGCAGAGTAGATCAAGACAAATCAGTCCTTGATGGGAAGCCTCTGATTAGGATTTACACTATTTGCTTCTCAGTCTCTACCACCATGTCTTACAATCCTGGCATGAAGGTGGTTGCAGATAATTAACAGAATCCCAGATAAATCCTTCATTCTTCCTCCAAACCCTTTATACATGGCACTTGGTTGAGAAATATGGGATATTGGGAGTCTAGCTTACTTATTTATTTCTCCTTCAAACCCTTTATACCAGGGGCTCATTAGAATCATCTCAATTAGACAATTTAATGAGGACCCATACTACAGAGTATGATTGAGAAATATGGGATATACTGAACTATGCTAACATTTGTATTTCAATTCCAAACCCTTTATACCTGATACTTATTAGAATCGTCTTAATATGACAATTTCAATGAGTACCCACATTATAGGGTTTGGTTGAGAATTATGGAATATATGGTAACAAAATCTGATTTACACCTCATATCTCAAGCTATATAAAGATGGAGCAAAACCTGTACAGCTTGGTAAAGCATAGGCAAGCTGAGTAGATTCAGATGAACCAGGTCCTTGCTGGGTGTTGTCTGATCAGGAGATATACTATTTGCTGCTTATTCTCTTACACAATGTCTTATTATCATGAAGATGGAAGCAGATCATTAACAGAGTCCCCGATAAAGGGGTACTGCTCCTGTGCTAAATCTTTCAGTCTTCCTCAAAACCTGTTATACCTGGTACTCATTATAATCATCTCGATGAGTAAATTTCAATAAGTACAATATAGGGAATGAAGGAGAATTATGTCATATATTGTGAGGCAAAATCAAACATAACCCTTTTATCTGAGAATCTTATGTAATATTAAGAGAAAATTTTGCAGTAAGTCTGAGCTCAAATAGAACTGTTCTCAATCATTTTTATTATTTCATTACAAACATAACATCCTCCCAGCACACCTCAGAAAAAACAACAACATAAAAATACACACATACAAAAACAACTAGACAGAAAAAAAAGAAGAAAAAAACTAAAACAGCACATAAGAGTTTAAGTGTACCGGTAAAAGTACAACAGATGTGCGGTAGTAATACAGACCCATTCATAAATATCTGATGATCATGATAACCGAGTTACTGACCAGATTAACTTTAAACTTGCTTAGTACAAATAGATTTACTGCCGGCTTCTACGATGGACTGACTGATCTAGCTGAGAACATATAGTGTAGATCCAGATCTACCAGCTTCTACCTGGAGCTGACTGGTCAAGCTGAGACAAATAGTGTAGATCCAGATCTGCCAGCTTCTACCAGGGGCTGACTGATCTAGCTGAGACAAATAGTGTAGATCCAGATCTGCCAGCTTCTACCAGGAACTGACTGATCTAGCTGAGACATATAGTGTAGATCCAGATCTGCCAGCTTCTACCAGGAACTGACTGATCTAGCTGAGACAAATAGTGTAGATCCAGATCTGTCAGCTTCTACCTGGGGCTGACTGATCAAAGCTGAGACAAATAGTGTAGATCCAGATCTGCCAGCTTCTACCTGGGGCTGACTGATCTAGTTGAGACAAATAGTGTAAATCCAGATCTGCCAGCTTCTACCTGGGGCTGACTGATCAAAGCTGAGACAAATAGTGTAGATCCAGATCTGCCAGCTTCTACCTGGGACTGACTGATCTAGTTGAGACAAATAGTGTAAATCCAGATCTGCCAGCTTCTACCTGGGGCTGACTGATCAAAGCTGAGACATATAGTGTAGATCCAGATCTGCCAGCTTCTACCTGGGGCTGACTGATCAAAGCTGAGACAAATAGTGTAGATCCAGATCTGCCAGCTTCTACCTGGGGCTGACTGATCTAGTTGAGACAAATAGTGTAAATCCAGATCTGCCAGCTTCTACCTGGGGCTGACTGATCAAAGCTGAGACAAATAGTGTAGATCCAGATCTGCCAGCTTCTACCTGGGACTGACTGATCTAGTTGAGACAAATAGTGTAAATCCAGATCTGCCAGCTTCTACCTGGGGCTGACTGATCAAAGCTGAGACAAATAGTGTAGATCCAGATCTGCCAGCTTCTACCTGGGGCTGACTGATCTAGTTGAGACAAATAGTGTAAATCCAGATCTGCCAGCTTCTACCTGGGGCTGACTGATCAAAGCTGAGACATATAGTGTAGATCCAGATCTGCCAGCTTCTACCTGGGGCTGACTGATCAAAGCTGAGACAAATAGTGTAGATCCAGATCTGCCAGCTTCTACCTGGGGCTGACTGATCAAAGCTGAGACAAATAGTGTAGATCCAGATCTGCCAGCTTCTACCTGGAGCTGACTGATCTAGTTGAGACATATAGTGTAGATCCAGATCTGCCAGCTTCTACCTGGAGCTGACTGATCTAGCTGAGAACATATAGTGTAGATCCAGATTTGCCAGTGTCTACCTGGGGCTGACTGATCTAGTTGAGACAAATAGTGTAAATCCAGATCTGCCAGCTTCTACCTGGGGCTGACTGATCAAAGCTGAGACAAATAGTGTAGATCCAGATCTGCCAGTGTCTACCTGGGGCTGACTGATCTAGCTGAGAACATATAGTGTAGATCCAGATTTGCCAGTGTCTACCTGGGGCTGACTGATCTAGCTGAGAACATATAGTGTAGATCCAGATTTGCCAGTGTCTACCTGGGGCTGACTGATCTAGCTGAGAACATATAGTGTAGATCCAGATCTGCCAGTGTCTACCTGGGGCTGACTGATCTAGCTGAGACAAATAGTGTAGATCCAGATCTGCCAGCTTCTACCTGGGACTGACTGATCTAGCTGAGACATATAGTGTAGATCCAGATCTGCCAGCTTCTACCTGGGTCTGACTGATCTAGCTGAGAACATATAGTGTAGATCCAGATCTGCCAGCTTCTACCAGGGGCTGACTGATCTAGCTGAGAACATATAGTGTAGATCCAGATCTGCCAGCTTCTACCTGGAGCTGACTGATCTAGCTGAGAACATATAGTGTAGATCCAGATCTGTCAGCTTCTACCTGGAGCTGACTGATCTAGCTGAGAACATATAGTGTAGATCCAGATCTGCCAGCTTCTACCAGGAACTGACTGATCTAGCTGAGACATATAGTGTAGATCCAGATCTGCCAGCTTCTACCAGGAGCTGACTGATCTAGCTGAGACATATAGTGTAGATCCAGATCTGCCAGCTTCTACCTGGGGCTGACTGATCTAGCTGAGACATATAGTGTAGATCCAGATCTGCCAGCTTCTACCTGGGGCTGACTGATCTAGCTGAGAACATATAGTGTAGATCCAGATATACCAGTGTCTACCTGGGGCTGACTGATCTAGCTGAGAACATATAGTATAGATCCAGATCTGCCAGCTTCTACCTGGGGCTGACTGATCTAGCTGAGAACAAATAGTGTAGATCCAGATCTACCAGTGTCTACCTGGGGCTGACTGATCTAGCTGAGAACATATAGTGTAGATCCAGATCTGCCAGATTCTACCAGGAGCTGACTGATCTAGCTGAGAACATATAGTGTAGATCCAGATCTACCAGTGTCTACCTGGGGCTGACTGATCTAGCTGAGAACATATAGTGTAGATCCAGATCTACCAGTGTCTACCTGGGGCTGACTGATCTAGCTGAGAACATATAGTGTAGATCCAGATCTGCCAGCTTCTACCTGGGGCTGACTGATCTAGCTGAGAACATATAGTGTAGATCCAGATCTACCAGTGTCTACCTGGGGCTGACTGATCTAGCTGAGAACATATAGTGTAGATCCAGATCTGCCAGCTTCTACCAGGAGTTGACTGATCTAGCTGAGACATATAGTGTAGATCCAGATCTGCCAGCTTCTACCTGGGACTGACTGATCTAGCTGAGAACATATAGTGTAGATCCAGATCTGCCAGCTTCTACCTGGGGCTGACTGATCGAGCTGAGAACATATAATGTAGATCCAGATCTGCCACCTTCTACCTGGAGCTGACTGATCTAGCTGAGACATATAGTGTAGATCCAGATCTACCAGCTTCTACCTGGAGTTGACTGATCTAGCTGAGAACATATAGTGTAGATCCAGATCTGCCACCTTCTACCTGGAGCTGACTGATCTAGCTGAGACATATAGTGTAGATCCAGATCTGCCAGCTTCTACCTGGGACTGACTGATCTAGCTGAGAACATATAGTGTAGATCCAGATCTGCTAACTTCTACCTGGAGCTGACTGATCTAGTTGAGACAAATAGTGTAGATCCAGATCTGCCAGCTTCTACCTGGAGCTGACTGATCTAGCTGAGACATATAGTGTAGATCCAGATCTACCAGCTTCTACCTGGAGTTGACTGATCTAGCTGAGACAAATAGAGTAGATCCAGATCTGCTAGCTTCTACCAGGAACTGACTGATCTAGCTGAGAACATATAGTGTAGATCCAGATCTGCCAGCTTCTACCTGGGACTGACTGATCTAGCTGAGAACATATAGTGTAGATCCAGATCTGCCACCTTCTACCTGGAGCTGACTGATCTAGCTGAGACAAATAGTGTAGATCCAGATCTGCTAGCTTCTACCAGGAACTGACTGATCTAGCTGAGAACATATAGTGTAGATCCAGATCTGCCAGCTTCTACCTGGGGCTGACTGATCTAGCTGAGACAAATAGTGTAGATCCAGATCTGCCAGCTTCTACCTGGAGCTGACTGATCTAGCTGAGACATATAGTGTAGATCCAGATCTACCAGCTTCTACCAGGGACTGACTGATCTAGCTGAGACATATAGTGTAGATCCAGATCTGCCAGCTTCTACCAGGGACTGACTGATCTAGCTGAGACATATAGTGTAGATCCAGATCTACCAGCTTCTACCAGGGACTGACTGATCTAGCTGAGACATATAGTGTAGATCCAGATCTGCCAGCTTCTACCAGGGACTGACTGATCTAG
Organism: Sinonovacula constricta; assembly: GCA_007844125.1. Taxonomy (NCBI): domain Eukaryota; kingdom Metazoa; phylum Mollusca; class Bivalvia; order Cardiida; family Solecurtidae; genus Sinonovacula; species Sinonovacula constricta. The sequence continues at coordinate 32,171,239 of CM017570.1, read as the reverse complement.
CTGAGACATATAGTGTAGATCCAGATCTGCCAGCTTCTACCAGGAGTTGACTGATCTAGCTGAGAACATATAGTGTAGATCCAGATCTGCCAGCTTCTACCAGGGACTGACTGATCTAGCTGAGACATATAGTGTAGATCCAGATCTACCAGCTTCTACCAGGGACTTACTGATCTAGCTGAGACATATAGTGTAGATCCAGATCTACCAGCTTCTACCAGGGACTGACTGATCTAGCTGAGACATATAGTGTAGATCCAGATCTGCCAGCTTCTACCAGGAGCTGACTGATCTAGCTGAGACATATAGTGTAGATCCAGATCTGCCAGCTTCTACCTGGAGCTGACTGATCTATCTGAGACATATAGTGTAGATCCAGATCTGCCAGCTTCTACCTGGGGCTGACTGATCTAGCTGAGAACATATAGTGTAGATCCAGATCTACCAGCTTCTACCTGGGTCTGACTGATCTAGCTGAGACATATAGTGTAGATACAGATCTGCCAGCTTCTACCTGGGGCTGACTGATCTAGCTGAGAACATATAGTGTAGATCCAGATCTGCCAGCTTCTACCTGGAGCTGACTGATCTAGCTGAGACATATAGTGTAGATCCAGATCTGCCAGCTTCTACCTGGAGCTGACTGATCTAGCTGAGACATATAGTGTAGATCCAGATCTGCCAGCTTCTACCTGGAGCTGACTGATCTAGCTGAGACATATAGTGTAGATCCAGATCTGCCAGCTTCTACCTGGAGCTGACTGATCTAGCTGAGACATATAGTGTAGATCCAGATCTGCCAGCTTCTACCTGGACCTGACTGATCTAGCTGAGAACATATAGTGTAGATCCAGATCTGCCAGCTTCTACCTGGAGCTGACTGATCTAGCTGAGACAAATAGTGTAGATCCAGATCTGCCAGCTTCTACCTGGGGCTGACTGATCTAGCTGAGAACATATAGTGTAGATCCAGATCTGCCAGCTTCTACCTGGGGCTGACTGATCTAGCTGAGACATATAGTGTAGATCCAAATCTGTCAGCTTCTACCTGGGGCTGACTGATCTAGTTGAGACAAATAGTGTAGATCCAGATCTGCCAGCTTCTAACAGGAGCTGACTGATCTAGCTGAGAACATATAGTGTAGATCCAGATCTGCCAGCTTCTACCTGGGGCTGACTGATCTAGCTGAGAACAAATAGTGTAGATCCAGATCTGCCAGCTTCTACCTGGGGCTGACTGACCTAGCTGAGAACAAATAGTGTAGATCCAGATCTGCCAGCTTCTACCTGGGGCTGACTGACCTAGCTGAGAACAAATAGTGTAGATCCAGATCTGCCAGCTTCTACCTGGGGCTGACTGATCAAAGCTGAGAACAAATAGTGTAGATCCAGATCTGCCAGCTTCTACCTGGGGCTGACTGATCAGGATTTGTACTGTATGTTGCTCAGTCTGTATAATTATGTTTTTTGATTTATGCATGTTGTTGAAAGGAACTGAAAAAAAAAATCAACTTAGTTTTGTTTTGTTTTTTGTTAGATATCACTCACATAACAATGGCCTGTGGTGCACCTCAACTAAGACTTTGTTGGTTATTTTGTTATTATTACCTATAGTAACTAGTTCTGGGACATCTCCATGTAACAGTTGATATCAGCATGGTTGGTTTCTGGGTTAAAACTATTACAAGTGTGTGTTGCCCTTTTTGAATGCCCTTTTTTTGAGCATTTGCAAATCATAACAAAATACAATGTATTTTCATTTAATTTATGAAAAGTTATTTATAATAAATTTATTATTGATATCTTTGGAAATTTATTTAAAAAAAACAGCAACAAAGTTTGTGTTGTGCAGTAAGCTTCTACCCTTCATATTTGTTTTGTTTTAGACATGATTTGCAGCTGAGCTGCGGTATGCCAGTGGTTCTACCCAGGGGAAATTTTCTGTGATCTTCTTGACTTGTCTTTAATGACCATAACTGTGTGGTCTTCAAGAGCTCGCAAAAAGTCCAAACTTTCCAGACAGACCATTTGGGAGCGTTATGTTTTTTCTTTTAAATGAGGTAAATGGTGTTTTCAGCAGATAAAAGGTAAAATAATGTCACCAACTGTGATTAATTTTATATACTAGTTTTAAAATTTCAGAAAAAAATGGCTACAAAAATATGTATTTTTTACCTTCGACATTTAACTAATCGGTAAATGACTGCAACTTTGCCGCTGTGATGTATTTGAAAAATAAAAGTACACTGCATGAGATATGATTGCATCACAGTTGTCCGTCGTACCAATCAGGGTCTTACCTGGCTCTCATACCACATCAATATCTTATCTACACAGTCAGCTGATTGAACTGAATTCTGCAGCCTGTCATAAATTTCAGACACTATTTTGTGATTGTGTACATGGGCTTTATCATCGTAACACAATATTTCGGTTATCTCAAGTCAGTTAAAACATAGTGCTGCCTTCACCGTGTATAACATGTTACACTTTCAGTCCCTAAACTCGTTATCCTGACACTGAGCTGACCGGTGTTTGTGCCAAACTGGGGCATTTTTCCACTACATTTTTATACCCTTTCGTACCTTTGTATACGACTTTTGTATCTAAGTCTATGTATGTTTTAAAAGATTTTAGTGGGCATTCGAACCGGCAAAACATAACGATATGGACAAGTGCATAAATGATGGGCCAAACTGTAATTTCATGAGAAAATGATCAGGACTAGGCAAAAAGTATTGATCTAAATTAGGAGGCTCGCTATATTGAAATCATGGAGTTTTACTTGTTTGTACGATTTTCGTGCCTATGTCCAGACAGTCTGCCTACTCACGTTCTGATTGTTAGTACAGAAAGTCAGCTGACTTCTCACATGGTCTAGACACAATACGTGAGATACAGATCTAATGGAGAACCTGCGTTAGGTGTCAACAAATCGGGGGCAATTTTACCGACGTGATGCAATCATGTCTCATGCAGTACAATGAAGCGATTATCTGCAGTTTTCCACCCAATTTTTCCAGTTCAAACAGATAACATGATTTTGATTGAAGTGTTTAAAACCCCTGTAGGACCAAATATAGCAGTCACGCTGTCCGTTATCAATGTGACATGTATTTGTTTGTTAAGTTTATCAATCCATCATCAGTATTTCAGTTATCTGGAGACGGTGTCAACTTTAAGCAGATATAGTGCTGCCTTTAATGTTTGTTTATTGGGTTTATCATCCTACCAACAGTATTTTAGGTATCTGGAGACGGTGTCCACTTGAAGCAGATGTAGTGCTGCCTTTAATGTTTGTTTATTGGGTTTATCATCCTACCAACAGTATTTTAGGTATCCGGAGACGGTGTCCACTTTAAGCAGATATTGTGCTCCCTTCACTGTGTATAGCATGCCGTGAACACCTGGCATGATACCACACCCAGTCACATTGTCCTGACACCAGGCCAACCAATTGTGAAACTACCTTTATATGTGCTTGAGGGTTAGCAAGGGAGTTGTGTTCTGCCAAGGATTTCGAAACTAGGGGATGATGCCCCATCAAGTATAATAAGTAGGGGACATTTTCAAATTCAATGGGACATAAGAAAATTTTAGCCTCAAAACAATGGATCCAGTTTCTTCACCCTGAACAAGGTCACTGATAAACCTAAGCGATACCATTGGCCGATACCTATGATGTTGCATTAACTGCTTTTAAGCAAGCCAATCAAGGTTGATGTTACAACACTCATAGCCAGCTGCTTACTGGTTGAATACACTATTTATTGGTGTCATCCCCAGCAAATTTGTATGTGATTGCGTCGCACTAGGAGCAATTTGTTCTTAATTTTTATGCGATGATGTTGCAAATTTGCGTCTTCTACAGAACTCTGATTAAGGTCAAGGTCACATTCAGGTTCATATTTGAGATCTTTGCATCTTAATCACAATTCCTGTGACATTTCCTGTTTAAAAATATGTTTTTATACATTATTGCCATAAAATCATTCATCAAGAAACAAACATTGACTTTTGCTCAATATGTAATTAATCTTTAATTAATTTTTTTCCCAATTAATAAAATAATGTAAGCATTTTTGTAAAAACCTACCACTTAGCCTCTCTATACTAAAAGAAAAGGGTGCGCCTGTGGCATAATGGTAGAGTTGCTGCCATGTAACTCCTCTGACTGCTTAGCCTCACACCGCATGGGTTCGAGTCCCATTCGGGGCTAAGGACTTTGTGTGAGAAGGTCTTCCAGTTGACTTGCCGTGCGCCGGTAGTTCTACCCAGACATTTGTCTAGGATCAACCTCCACCAAAAAGCTGGATGTTGCTGTAATGATCATAATTGGTCCCTGTAATGTTTGGGTTTGAGTTCCATTCGGGAAGAAGGACTTAATGTGGGAAGGTCTTACAGCTGACCTGCTAAGTATCCTTGAATTTAAGGAGTCAAAAATCTGCAACACTATCTCTCAGCCGCACGTGCTTGACCCACTCCTAAATATCCCCCAATCTCTGCACAACCCACGCCCAACTCACCCCCACCCCCAAATATCCCTGCTTCCTGCCCAACCCAAGCCCAACTTACCCCACCCCTAAATACCCCCTAATTCCTGCCCAACCCCAGCCCAACTCACCCCCATCCCCAAATACCCCCAATTCCTGACCAACCCAAGTGCAACTCACCCCCACACCCAAATACCCCCCAATCTCTGCCCAACCCAAACCTAACTCACCCAAGCCCAACTCACCCAGACTCCACCGGCCGCAATACCTCAGTTGGTGGAGCGTTAGCCTGCGGATCGGGAGATTGTGGGTTCAAACCCCGGCCGGGTCAAACCAAAGACTTAAAAGTTGGTAGTAATGACTTCCCTCCTAACGCTCAGGGCTAAGGGGACAGCATTACGCCTGACTCGTCGACTCGTTGGTGTCAGTATAATGGACCGGTTGGAATCAGTCCCTGGGCACCTCATAAGTGCCCCTGTGCTATAATGATAGAGATGTCGCTGCACAGTATCGCTCCCCCACCCCCAATCCCCCCACCCCCAATCCCTGCCAAACCCAAGACCAACTCTCCTCCACACCAATGATGCACTTACTTTCCTTTGAGTGGGATCAATTTAGGCCAAACATTTTAAGGACGCTGACCCAAGGATACAAGGGCACCCCTGCAGCTAGATTAAGTTTTAAATTAGCAGGTTAAATATTAGATCTGTGTCTAGCATGTTGTCTTCATCATGTGAATGAGAACAACAATCTTACTGATTAGTTATCTTGACCGTGACAATATCTCCACATAATATATATAAAAATAGATTATCACAACCTAATAATTTTATGCAGCATCATTAGGCTAAAAAAACAACACAATGTGGCCATGTCTTAACTCTGCACAAAATCCTCTGTCCTAAGGATCATATATTTAAAATAAAATGCAAATAAAAATTTGAGATTGAGTCTCTTGAGATCATCTTCAAGCAAGTGATTGGTCCGGTTTTAAATATCCAATCAAATTCTTATGATTTTTTTCTCCCATCTGATTGGCCTTATTTCAAATACCATTTTAAATTTAGTCAATCAGATCATTGAAGATCTCTGTGGCATCTGGTTTACCTGATTACAATTATCATTGAAAATTCAGACAATCAGATCCTTAGCATTCATCCACTTATCTGATTGGTCAGATTTTAAATATCATTGAAAATCTAGCCAATCAGGTTCTTAAAGCTTTTCTTACATCTGATTGGTCAGAATTCAAATATCATTGAAAATTCATCCAATCATATCTTTGAGGAAGATTTCAGACTCTATGTCAAAGTGTTATAACCTATTACCCTAGTCAAACAGATTCAGTTCCCAAAAGAATCTTGATTTAGATCGACACCTCAATAATTGCCTTGTCATTAACAGGTTGACATTAAGATAGCAGGTTAAGAATGGTACATCTAGACTGACTGATGATAACAACAGTGTCGGATTGTTGATTATTCAGATCTGTGTTATCTTAACTGCAGACAGCTTGTGAGTCTACATAAACTTTATATGAAATATTTTGTAAATAATAATAAATAAAATAAGCATTTGTGACTTGTATTCCCCATTTTTCGAAATGACTGAAATATTGATAGTTGGTAGTTATCTCCCCTGAAGGGATGTATTTTCATATACTTTATATTAGCCCTTTCATTCATAGTTCATCTATAATATTGAAAATTCACTTTGATATTGTGTGGGTTTTTTTCTTTAAAAGAGAGATAAGGATTTTAATAAATGTATGTTCAACTTGTTATAATAGATTTAAGGCTAAACTAGTCCACTTAAACCCTTAGTCATGCAGATTCTGCTAATGGTTGTGAATGGTTTGTAAAGGCGTAAAATGGCGCATACATGCAGGAAAGGGTTAAAAATACTCATTCCTTGTCTTATTTCATCATGATTCACACACACTTTTACTCATTGTTATTTCATTTAACGACTTATAGTTTAATGTGCTTGTTGCATGCCCATGCATTCTTAAAAGTAAAGAAAAATATGTAAATATCATGCAGTTAATTATACAGTCACTTTATGCCAGATAAGAAGAGTTAATCAGATTTCATGATGCCATATATCCCATTATTCTTAATTAGAGGAGAAATAAAGGATTTAGCAGGAGCTGCCCCATATATCCCATAATTCCAATCCAAACCCTATGGTAATGGTACTCATTAGAATTGTCATTTCAAGACAATTCCATTGAGTACCAGGTATAACAGGTTTGGAGATGAAATAAAGGATTTAGCAGGAGCTGTCCCATAAATCCCATAATTCCAATCCAAACCCTATAGTGCAGGTACTCATTAGAATTGTCATTTCAAGACAATTCAATTGAGTTCCAGGTATAACAGGTTTGGAGATGAAATAAAGGACTTAGCAGGAGCTGTCTCATATATCTCATAATTCTAATCCAAACCCAATAGTGCGGGTACTCATTAGAATTGTCATTTTAAGACAATTCCATTAAGTACCAGGTATAACAGGTTTGGAGATGAAATAAAGGATTTAGCAGGAGCTGTCTCATATATCTCATAATTCTAATCCAAACCCTATAGTGCGGGTACTCATTAGAATTGTCATTTCAAGACAATTCCATTGAGTACCAGGTATAACAGGTTTGGAGATGAAATAAAGGATTTAGCAGGAGCTGTCTCATATATCTCATAATTCTAATCCAAACCCTATAGTGCGGGTACTCATTAGAATTGTCATTTCAAGACAATTCCATTAAGTACCAGGTATAAAGGGTTTGGGGGAGAAATAACAGAGATAGCAAGAACTGTATAGCAAGAACCTGGGTTCGATCCTGGGCCGCGACATACCAAAGTCGTTAAAAATGGTTATGGTATAGCAACCTTGCTAATATAATTCAAGCAAATATAAGGGTAGTTCCACAACTGGTTGGCCCGGTGTCAGGATAATGTGACTGGGTGTGGTATCATGTCAGGAGTTCATGGCATGCTATACACAGTGAAGGCAGCACTATATCTGCTTCAAGTGGACACCGTCTCCAGATAACTGAAATACTGTTGGTGGGACGATAAACCCAATAAACGAACAATATCTCAAAATCCTCAACCAAACCCTGTATTGTTGGTACTCATTGACATTGTCTCACTGATACGATTCTAATGAGTACCATGTATGAAGGGTTTGGAGAAGAAATAAAGGAGTTTGTATAATTCTTTATATCCCATAATTCTCAATAAAAAACCTATATTATGGGTACTCATTGAAATTGTCTTAATATAACAATTCTAATGAGTACCAGGTTTAAAGGGTTTAGTGGAAAAATAAATAAGTTAACAGGAGCTGTGCACCTCTTAACCAGGGCTCTGTTATTACGTGTCCATGTGTTAGAATATATCAGCACTTTGTAAATGAAAAGAGGGATTCTGCTATCATCAGTCTAACACTCCAAATTGCCAACTTGGCAAATTATGGCTTCTGATATAGCAGAGGGGTAACCTGTATTACACAGGGTACTGAAACCAGTTTTATCCAGATCTGTATCAAGTACTACTATTCTTAATCACACTGCTATCACGTGATGACAACATTATTTCAGATAATTACAAGATTAAAGCCATACTGACTTGCATAAATCATCGCAAACACATTGTTATATCTTCTATGTAGCAATCTGTGGTTTAATTAATATTTGACACTATATTTAGGGATTGTATATATATATATATATATATATCACAAATGTAAAAAAGAATGTTTGGTTTTTGTATGATTCCAACTCACGCCAACCTATTGACAGTTCTTTACTGCGTCACAGATCTTGATTATCGCACGTTTTATGCTGTTTTATTATAAACATTATTGAGGGGGCGCGCCCATGGCTTAGTGGTAGAGTCACCTATTTGTATCCTCTGAATGCTTAGCCTCTCACTAGGTGGGTTCGTATCCCATTGGGGTGAAAAGACTTAATGTGGGAAGGTCTTCCAGCACCGGTGGTTCTAGTGCACATCAGTTTATTTAGATTAAACTCTGGCCCAAAGAAGGCTTAATCAATTTCGCTTTTAGTCAGTTTTCTATGCCATGTTTTTAATTGTTTTATGGTTAATACATTGTTTCATTGTAGTGAGTATGGATTAAATACCGGATTTGGCAAATTCACAGTTATAGATTGTAGGGCAGTGCCCATGGTCAAGGAGTAGAGTTGTGTACTTGTAACTCCTCAGTCTCCTTAGCTTCTCACAGTGTGGGTTTATGTCCTGGTTGACATGAGACGGTCTTTTAGCTGGATCCTCAGTGGTTCTACCCACACATTTGTCTTGAGTCTTCCAAATTTATAGCTAAATGTATCCCATTGATATGCATTAAAAGTAAACCATTGTTGACAGACTTTACTTATCTGTATCTAGTCATCACTACATGCTCGACATGATGAATTTATCCTCTCTTTTTTTCCATTTTTTTACCGACTTCACAATCCCTTCAGCTCTTTGATTTCTTTTTTTATCTCAGGAATGCGATCAAGAATGGTCTCTGGCCCACCAAGTTATGGAACTTGGGTGTGATGGTGTTGGTGCTGTCTGTTGTCATGATTACAGACCTAGAAACCATGGCACCATTCACGTCTCGGTTGCGAGCCATCGAGCAATGGCTACATATACCCCAAGGTGAGAAACACAAATGTTAGCATGATTCAGTATATCCCATAATTCTCAACCAAACCCTATATTGTGGGTACTCAGTGAAATTGTCCTATTAAGACGATTCTAATGAGTACCAGGTATAAAGGGTTTGGAGGAGAAATAAAGGATTTAGGATAGTCCAATATATCCCATAATTTTTAACTAGACCCCTAATTGTTGTTACTTATTGGAACAAGACAGAAAAATGGTGTTATAAATGGTTTGGAGAAGAGTTACAGGAGTTAGAATTAGCTGTACTCCTACTATCTCGGGCTTTAATTATTTTTATTTTTTTTAAAAAAGAAGAAAAATCTTGTTACATTGTATAATACTTCTACTGATGCTTTACTTTCAGATTGGCCACTGTTGTTAAGAAGTCTGTTGACCTCCCTTATAACTGGCTTTGTCTTCTTCATCATGCTTATGTATCTACGCCGATATCTGCTCAGAATACTGCTATCCTATAGGGGATGGATGTGTGAGTTATGGCCCTTGGTGTTTATTATAGTTCCGTAATACATATTGTTGCTATTAATAGTATAATGCTGCATATCATTAATCGGCCCGAAACATACCAAAGTCATTAAAATGGTAGTGATGTAGCTCCCTTGCGACCACTCAACAAAATTTAAGGGTAGTTCCAGACTTCTTGGCCCAGATAATGTGACTGAGTGTGGTATCATGCCAGGTGTCCACGGCATGCTATACACAGTGAAGGCAGCATTGTATCTGCTTCAAGTGGACACTGTCTATTTATTGAAATACTGTTGGTGGGATGATCAACAAACAAAAAAACAACTAATAACTAAAATGAGATGGTAAAACCAACAGACTATTATTGGCGAAAGGAAAGCACATGAGATAATGGCAGTGTATGAGTTTTCTAAAATTGCCATCAGGGAAAGCTCTTAAATTCAAAGATAGTAGTTGTGTTGTTGTTATTTTTTCAAATCAACCCACTTAGAAATGTTTTTTGTAAAATTGTTTGTGTTTCTGACAGAAGTGTTTACTTCCCATTTATTTAATACCTAGTGTAAACAATGATATACAGGAGAGAGCTGGGCTGAACACTGATATATTGGCCAGTGTGCCAGTTGACAGCTAGCACAGTCTGTATATTACTGTACAAGTATCTTATGAGTGAGTTAAAGGCCTTGTTCATATTCTTAAAATATTTTGTGTATGATTGACTTACCGACCTTTGTTCTGTCATTAAAATTCAGAGAAATGGTCCTAATTATTTTCCTAAAATGGTTTTAGGCCCGCAGATTCAGGGTCATATTTGATAGTTCAAGTATCTGCAAAAATATCATCTTTCTTAGGGGATTAGTGTGGGATTTATAGATTTAAGTCCTCTGCAATTTCAGTAACTTGAAATTTTGAAACTTGCAGATTATGATCGTCCCAGACATTTTTAAATACATATTTAAATACATGAACATATCTCATGTTTAACGTCATAGTTTATGACCTTGGGGAAAAAGTAATGTAAACAAAGTGACATTATTTCTCTCCACTTCCTTATTACCACCTATACTGTAAAGGTAGGGTTAAAAATGGTGTATTTGAGAAAATGGTCTCAGGCTTATGATAGAATGGACAAATAAACAGCACACTTGTAGGTCTGGTATTTATTTGAGTGTATATTGACAGTATGCTTCGATCAGAATAAAAATATGATAAATCAAAAACAAAATTACATTTTTTTTCATATCCAATCCATGAATGGCGTTGCAACTTTGTCTGACTTTATTTTATTCTCTGATCAACAGATGAACAACCAAAGACTCAAGGGTTCTCCACACTTGTGTGGGGGACAATCGTGAAGCTAGTCAGTGGAAGTCACCCCTCATTGTACGGATGCCAACAAAGTCTTCCCAAGTATGATTTTTTATTTTATCCGGGCGCCTATTTACTTGCAAATGAGGAATCCAGATAAGGGATTCCCCAGGGCCCAGGTGGCAGCATAGCAAAGTCGTTTAAAATGGTAGTGTTATAGCTCCCTGGCTAATGCTCAAGCAAATATAAGGGTAGTTCCATGACTGCTTGGCCCGTTGTTATAATAATCATACTATGACTGGATGTGGTTGTATGTCATGTGTGTATGACATGCTGTAGACAGTGAAGGCAGCACTATATCTGATTAAAGAAAATTAATAAACTTGCAGGTGAACAAACCTAAATGCCCACCTTAATGCCAGAGGTCTGCAAAACTTCATTTAACCCCGTGATTTAGTGGTAGTCATATAACCCTGTGATTTAGTGGTAGTCATTTAACCCCGTGATTTAGTGGTAGTCATTTAACCCTGTGATTTAGTGGTAGTCATTTAACCCTGTGATTTAGTGGTAGTCATTTAACCCCGTGATTTAGTGGTAGTCATTTAACCCTGTGATTTAGTGGTAGTCATTTAACCCTGTGATTTAGTGGTAGTCATTTAACCCCTTGATTTAGTAGTAGTCATTTAACCCTGTGATTTAGTGGTAGTCATTTAACCCTGTGATTTAGTGGTAGTCATTTAACCCCTTGATTTAGTGGTTGTCATGTAACCCCTTGATTTAGTGGTAGTCATTTAACCCTGTGATTTAGTGGTAGTCATTTAACCCCTTGATTTAGTGGTAGTCATATAACCCCTTGATTTAGTGGTAGTCATGTAACCCCGTGATTTAGTGGTAGTCATTTAACCCCGTGATTTAGTGGTAGTCATTTAACCCTGTGATTTAGTGGTAGTCATTTAACCCCTTGATTTAGTGGTAGTCATTTAACCCTGTGATTTAGTGGTAGTCATTTAACCCCTTGATTTAGTGGTAGTCATTTAACCCTGTGATTTAGTGGTAGTCATTTAACCCCTTGATTTAGTAGTAGTCATTTAACCCTGTGATTTAGTGGTAGTCATTTAACCCTGTGATTTAGTGGTAGTCATTTAACCCCTTGATTTAGTGGTTGTCATGTAACCCCTTGATTTAGTGGTAGTCATTTAACCCTGTGATTTAGTGGTAGTCATTTAACCCCTTGATTTAGTGGTAGTCATATAACCCCTTGATTTAGTGGTAGTCATGTAACCCCGTGATTTAGTGGTAGTCATTTAACCCCGTGATTTAGTGGTAGTCATTTAACCCTGTGATTTAGTGGTAGTCATTTAACCCCTGTGATTTAGTGGTAGTCATTTAACCCTGTGATTTAGTGGTAGTCATTTAACCCTGTGATTTAGTGGTATTCATTTAACCCTGTGATTTAGTGGTAGTCATTTAACCCTGTGATTTAGTGGTAGTCATTTAACCCCTTGATTTAGTGGTAGTCATATAACCCCTTGATTTAGTGGTAGTCATGTAACCCCGTGATTTAGTGGTAGTCATTTAACCCCGTGATTTAGTGGTAGTCATTTAACCCTGTGATTTAGTGGTAGTCATTTAACCCCTGTGATTTAGTGGTAGTCATTTAACCCCGTGATTTAGTGGTAGTCATGTAACCCCTTGATTTAGTGGTAGTCATTTAACCCTGTGATTTAGTGGTAGTCATTTAACCCTGTGATTTAGTGGTAGTTGCCCGCTTGTAACTCTCACTGCAATGTTGTGAGTCCCAGTTAGGGCAAAGGACTTAATGTGGGAATGTCTACCAGCTCTCAGGTGTGATGTGCTCGTGATTCTACCCAGACAAAAAAAGCTGGATATCCCTTTATTGACCTTAATTTTGTCACTGCGATGAATTTCTCAAAACAGAAAACAACGATATTTTACAGCATTTTTTTTTAAATATCTACACTATTTCTCTCAATATTTCATGTTGATAATTATCTAGTCTAGTCAGTGATTTGCTTATATACAAACTATTTTAGACTAACTTTTATATATAATGTAATTTTTTGCAGCATTTACAAAATCAGATTATTGTTCAGAAGCTAACATTTTAAAGACTTGAGCCAAATTTATATATAAAAACAGTGAAATACTAAAGTGAATAATCAATATACTTATTGTGTTTAATGGACACATTAAAAACATCTTGCAAATAAATGTGAGAGAAAGGACCACATTGTTTTTTTCTGTCTCCAAAGATAAATGATGATGTTTCCATTATTGAACATTGAATACTAAAGAAGTGTGTGGTATTCATCTATGTATATCTCAGAATGGTTGCTTAAAACCACATATCTATGTATGCTGGCATACTGTTATATTGTACTATAACAATGATCCGTACACTTCCTCTTTTGTTCACGACAAACCTCAAGATCAAGTTTCTTCTGCCAAACGGCCGCAATAGCTCAGTTGGTAGAGCGTCGGCTTGCGGATCAGGAGGTCGCGGGTTCAAACCCCGGCCGGGTCAATCCAAAGACTTTAAAGTTGGTAGTAGTGGCTTCCCTCCTAACGCTCGGGGCTAAGGGAACAGCATTACACCTGACTCGTCGGTGTCAGTATAATGGACCGCTTGGGTTCAGTCCCTGGCCACCTCATAAGTGCCCCTGTGCTATAATAATAGAAATGTCGCTGCACAGTATCGGCATAAATGCTGGCAAATCCCATCCGCTAAACTGCTCAGAAAGGTAATTATCAAAGAGGTCACTACTGTCCTATGCTCTGGCTCTAACTGAATGCTGGGACATCTGCAACAGTAGTCTAAACTTTGAATCAGACAGACAGAGAACCCCAATATAGAAAATCTCCGTCCTAATGAGGTAGGTGAATTCCATCAACAATATTTTTATTTTCAGATTACCAGTACCACCTCTCAAGGAGACGTTGAAGGAGCTGATCAAGTCACTGAAGCCATTATACGGTGAAGATTCAGACATCATCAAACAGCTGAAGGAAGAATCCAAGGAGTTCCAAAGAACAACAGGACAAAAACTACAGCGGATCCTTTACCTGAAGTCCTGGTGGGCTCCAAACTATGTGACAGATTTTTGGTATGTGTTAACATCTTTTATGCATTAATTTTTTTTTCTTAGCGCCATTTTTTTTTTAACAAAAAAAATTTAAGTTATTGTCATGCCACTTTGGTAAATGTCAACCTTTTGTGAGGCTCCCGTGGCCGTGTGGTTAGCATTGTTGACGTGTAACTCCTCAGCCCCTCATAGCATGGGTTTGAGTCCCAGTTGCGGCGTGAACTTTCATATGGGGAGGTTTTCTGGCTCACGTGCGGCACTCCAGTGGTTCTACCCAGTCTTAAGTCTGAGGTCTTCCTCCACCAGTAATTAGGTGGTTTTCCAGCTAATCTATGGTGTGCTAGTAGTTCTACCCAGGCATAATTCTGGGGTCTTCCTCCACCAATAATTAGTTGGACATTGCCAATATGATCATAATTGTATTGGTTGGATGTTAACAGAACAAAACAAAATTACCTTATGTTATGTTCCACTTCTCAAAAACTGTCCAAGATATTCACTTGAAACTTGGAATATCTGTTAACTATCAAGAGCTTGAAACCATTTAAAAAGGGTAGGTAACCGTAAAATTACTTTTGGCAGAGTTGTGCTTCTTTCTCAACTTAAAATTTTTGTTTTACTATCCAGTATGGAGATGTAGGGACATCTCTTGTTTCTGTTAAGTTGGGGATTTTTTTGCGTATTTGTGGAAATCAATTTATGGAAAATAATTCATATTTGATATGGCTTTTAGACATTATTATTGTGGTATTGGCGATGTCAAGTTATTATTGGAGGATTACGGCCCCAGACAGATGTAGAGGTAGAACCACTAGTGCAAAACGTAGGTCAGCTGGAATACCTTAAAGCATTTAGAGCGTTGCCAGGAATGAGACTAACACTCAGGGTAAGTGGTGAAGCATTTAGAGGACTGGCAGTACTTTCACAGGTCACCTGGAAGACCTACCAACTTGTAAGCCTTGTCATGATTGGGACTTAAACCTAAGTTAAGCAATTTAAATGTGAGTAGGGTGGGAGAGGCTAAACTTGTATGACTGTTCTGACAGAAAACTGCATTTTTTGCTCTGATTTTTTTGTTAAAACAAGTCTGAGATAGATTTGATTTAAGACAGTATATGAAATTATGTTTGGAAGTTTTTATTTGATTAAAAATGGCCTTCTTTAAAGTCTTCCCCACACACCCCAAAGATAACACCATGATGTTAGATCACAGCTGGACACTTCATTAGTTTATTATACACAAATGTATTTTTTGTGTTGATTGAGTCTTATTTTTTGTTGTTAAAACCAGTCTGAGATATATTTGACTTATTGGCTGAAAGTATCTAAAGGTATGTTTGGAAATTTTTATTTGGTTGAAGGCCTTCAATGAAAATGGGCTTCTTTAGAGTCTTTTCCCCACCCCTTAAAGATGACACCATGCTGTGAGATCACAGCTTGACACTTGATTAGTGTATTATACACAGAGGTATTTTTTGCATTGATTGAGTCTTGTTCTTTGTTACACTAACCAGGGAGAAGTATGTCTACCTGATGGGTCGGAGTCCACTCCCAATCAACAGCAACTATTATGTTCTGGACCAGAGCAATAAAGCTCCCACAACTGACCAAGTAGCGAGGTAAATCCTATTTTTATCTTAAAGGTGGTATCCGGCAGTTTGCCTTTGTCAAATATAGTTAACAATATCTTACAACTGCTTTGAGGAATTTGAGCATACGTTCTGCATAAACTCATTCCAAAGTTTAAATAAAGATGATTTTGAACAATAACTATATACCAGACCTGGTAGCGCAATCGGTAGAGCGTCGGCTCCAGGTATGGGAGGCCCCGGGTTCGATCCCAGGCCGCGACATACCAAAGTCATTAAAAATGGTAGTGGTATAGCTCCCTTGCTAACGCTCAAGCAAATATAAGTGTAGTTCCATGACTGGTTGGCCCGGTGTCAGGATAATGTGACTGGGTGTGGTATCATGCCAGGTGTTCACGGCATGCTATACACAGTGAAGGCAGCACTATATTTGCTTCAAGTGGACACCATCTCCAGATAACTGAAAAACTGTTGGTGGGATGATAAACCCAATAGACAAACGAACAAACAATAACTATATTGTTAGACAGTATTAATCATGCAAAAATTATTATATCTTCATTTATTCCAACACTCTAAAAAGTGTGATAGTGGTCTCTGCTAAAAATTTATATCAGCGTCAGAGTGAATGGTCAGAATGACAATATAATGTGATCTCAAAACTAAGTTGTCACATGGTTTTCTTAGTTTAAAAAATAGCAATCTCTGCAGTGTGGCTCAGATAGGAAATACCTGTTTGCAATGATGAATGGGGATTTATGCTTTACTGTTTAGAGAGATCTAGTACATCTATGAACAGCATTTTGCAGGGCTTTTTCAGGTAAAATGGACTTATTGGAGAAAAAAAAAATCGTTCCAAACTGTCTGATACAACCTTTAAATATACTGGAACTCCTATACACTGCTGTTATAACACTGCAGGGTTGTCATTAGGAGGCGGCTGGCGGCCAATTTGACCGCCTCAAATGAAAATCGGGCCGCCTCAAATTTGAAGGGAAAAAAAGAAAATGAGTCAAGAGCATGCCTCCGGACCCCCCTAGCAGCGCTTCGTGCCTTTGGCGCTCGCATAGCCTAGCCTCCTCAAAAGTTAATTTAACCTGCTCAAAATATTTCTAGTGACAACCCTGACACTGACTTCATTAGAATGCTGTTGACCCTTGGACCAGGAAGTGTTGCAGTGATTGTTTTCTTCACCACATCTGTCAACTCAGGTCATGTAAAGCGGAAGTAATAATAGATTTATGTTATGTCTCATCCAGGAATAACAGCTAATATATTGCTCATACGGAGAGCCTAGTGACATTGGTGAATGCCAGTAATGGGGAAAGGTTATAACTCAGCCAGCAAACACAGATAATACATGTATGTCACTTACATGTAACATAGGGAAAAAAATGTGCAGCCAGTCCTGGACTCGAATCCAGGACCCTTTGCTAACAGGGCGAATGTTCTACCGACTGAGCTGACCAGACAGCTTACACATTCTCTCCTTATCACCCGGCTACATATACCTTGGGCAACTTGAAATTCGTATTGAATTTCCACAGACCATGTGCTCTGCATGCAAACCCCAAGCACTTCGCAAGCACTTGTACTGTAACGAAAGCAGGTTGTTTACGTTGGGCGTCTTTGTAACATAGTGAAAAAAATGTGCAGCCAGTCTGGGACACAAACTCGGGACCCTTCGCTTACAGGGGGAATGTTCTACCGACTGAGCTAACCGGACCGCTTACACATTTTTCTCCCTATCACCCAGCTTACTTACACATCAGATGTATGACTATTTCAGTCGTTTGCCACTGTGTAAATGAATCATAAAGTAAGTCCATAAGTCCATTTAGTCATAAGCTAGCCTTGTTCATATTTGAACTCATTTATTGATTTACTCATACCATTTGGCCTGATGGCTCTTAAGTAGCTTATATACAGATGTCATACCCATTTCAAATTTCCTTATATAGATAACTTTCCTCAATTTGTGGGTCTATAAATGATTCTCCACATCAGTAAAACGTATAAGAAACAGAGAAAGGCCTAAATGATCAGAATGAAATCTATGTGGAAAAAACAACCTCTATGAGACTTGCAGAACATTCTGCAGGGAACAATTGCCTTTGAAAAGATTTTGGGGTAATCCTTAATTTCAAGTATTTGTAATAATAATTAATAATGATGATGTTTTTTCTTTCAACAGGGCTGCAAACCTCATTTATCAGTACTTCCTGTCATATCAGCGGATTGCAAGGGAAGAAGTAGAACCTCTCCTGATCAGAAACACCATCCCACTCTGTATGGGACAGTATGAGAGACTGTACTCTACTACCAGGTAAAATGGACCAGACCTGGTAGCTCAATCGGTCGAGCATCAGCTCCAGGTACAGGAGGCCTGGCCTCTATCCCGGGCTGCGTCATACCAAAGTCGTTAAAAATTGTAGTGGTTTAGCTCCCTTGCTAATGCTGAAGAAGATATAAGGGAAGTTCTATGACTAGTTGGCCCTGTGTCAGGATAATGTGACTGGGTGTGGTATCATGCCAGGTGTTCACGGCATGCTATATACACTGAAGGCAGCATTATATCTGCTTCAATTGGACACTGTATCCAGATAACTGAAATACTGTTGGTGGGACGATAAAACAAATAATCAAACATAATCACATTGGTTATGTATTTTATTTGACCTTTTATTTCTGTATTGTGGTATTGTGAGATTCATCGCACTGAGACAATACTTATGAGTACCTGATATATAGGGATTGGAGAGGAAATGCAGGAATGCTATGAGCAATATTCTGTCTTATTTGAAAGTGATATAACCTTTCTCCTGTCTTTCTTTTTTACGTCATGTCTTCCCCTAACTTCAGGGGTGAGGATAGTGTGCAAGTTGGTTGATGGTGGCTTTACAATGATGATGGTTGGATGTGCTGCCACTGACCAAACGATGCTTGTTGTCAGCGATGCAGTCAAATGATTCATACTTTTTCCAACCTGGCCTGGTAGAGCAGGTACGGGAGGTCCTGGGTTCTATAGTCCAGTGTCAGGATAATGTGACTGGGTGAGGTATCATGCCAGGTGTTCACGGCATACTATACACACTGGAGGCAGCACTATATCTACTTCAGTGGGACACCATCTCCAGACAACTGAAATACTGTTTGTGGGACAATAAACCCAAATAAACAAACAAACAATATTTTTTCCATGGAATACCATGAGGGCAATTACTGTTATTATTGAGGTTGAGTGCAGCCTGATCCCTTGATCCAAAATCCTATATTGTTGATACTCATTATTGTCTCACTGAGACAATATCAGGTATATATGTTTTGGAGGAGAAATAAAGGAGTTAGAAATAAGTTAGATTATAAATGTTATGGAGTGAATAATGATTATTTATTACATATACAATACTTAATACTGTTCATTTTGTCTCCTGCCCTTCAGACAGTTTAAAATTCAATTATTGAAAATCTTTGTGTTTTTTTCAGAGTTCCTGGTGAAGAAATGGATCACCTTGTTCATTATGAAAGCTCTGTATCCAAGGTAATGTTTTATTTTATTCTGATAGCCAGGTACCTGGCACTTCTGCTTAAGATATCTGCTGCATTCGGAAATGGCATAACCCCCGTTCCACCCCACCAAGATAAGAGAGGAATGCTACCATGGAGGAATATCACAGTGGGGAGGGTCATAAACCAACTATTGTGTAGTGTATACTGAATGTTACACTTGCTGCACAATGATGCAAACTGGCTTTCTGCACTCTCATAACCACTCTGACCCCACACTTCCCTTGATACCACTATGACCTTGCTGAGAGATCACAGTATGGAGGGTCATAAACCAATCAATTCATATACTGTGTACTGTTTTGTCACACTTGATGTACATGGTCTTTCTGAACTGCCTTTTTTATATAGTAGGTATAAACAGAAGACTCTTATCCCTCAGACCTTAACCCCTTTCCTGAGGCATGTGCGTATACTGGGCATTCCACGTGATTTCCCCTTTCTCTTAAAATAAGATTATGCTGAGAGATCACAATAGGATGGTCATAAACCGATCAGTTTGTGTACTGAGAACTGGGTTGTCACATTTTATGGACATAGGCTTACTGCACTGCCATTGGTCAGCAGGTCTAAACAGAAATCTCTCTGACTGCACTCCTTACCTGAGACCACAGCAGCCTGATAAGACCATGCTGAGAGATTACAGTAGGGAGGGTCATAAACCAATCAGTTTGTGTACTGAGAACTGGGGTGTCACACTTGATGAACATGGGCTTAACTGCACAGCCATTGGTCAGCAGGTGTAAACAGAAGTCTCCCTGACTCCACTCCTTACCTGAGACCACTGCAGCCTGATAAGACCACGCTGAGAGATCACAGTATGTAGGGTCATAAACCAATAATTCAGTGTACTGGAGTGTCACACTTGCACATGGGTTTATTGCACTGCCACTGGTCAGATGGTCTAAACAGAAATCTCTCTGACTCCACTCCTTACCTGAGACCACAGCAGCCTGATAAGCCCATGCTGAGAGATCACAGTAGGAGGGTCATAAACCAATCAGTTTGTGTACTGAGAAACTGGGGTGTCACACTTGATGAACATGGGCTTAACTGCACAGCCATTGGTCAGCAGGTGTAAACAGAAGTCTCCCTGACTCCACTCCTTACCTGAGACCACTGCAGCCTGATAAGACCACGCTGAGAGATCACAGTATGTAGGGTCATAAACCAATCAATTTGTGTACTGAGGACTGGGGTGTCACATTTTATACACATGGCCTTACTGCACTGCCACTGGTCAGCAGGTCTAAACAGAAGTCTCTCTGACTCCACTCCTTACCTGAGACCACTGCAGCCTGATAAGACCCTGCTGAGAGATCACAGAAGGGAGGGTCATAAACCAATCACTTTGTGTACTGAGAACTGGGGTGTCACACTTTATGCACATGGGCTTCCTGCACTGGCACTGGTCAGATGGTGTAAACAGAAGACTTTAAATAATCTCCTAACTCCACTTCTTACTTGAGACCCCTGCAGCCTGATAAAAACCATCCTGAAAGGTCACAGAAAGGAGGGTCATAAACCAGTCATACTGTGTACTTGGGTGTCACACATAGATGGTATAAACAGAAAACACCAAATCTCTATGACCTCAGCCCTTCCCTTCGACCTATAAACTTAGTTTTGTTGGTATTTCCAAAGAAAAGTCTAAATGTGGCAGCTGTACTGAGTATCCACATTGCAAGGTTTAAGAAATATTGGATATTATTACCAGCATGACTGCACCAAATCATAGTTAAACCAGACCTGATAGCGCTTTTGGTAGGGCAGTGGCTCAAGGTATGTTAGACTCTGAGTTCAAACCTAGGTTGCTACATTCCAATGTCATAAATTGCAGATAGATTTTATATCTATTTTTTTTTACATGTAACCAATATAGGCAAACTGTCAGATATCAAAAGAAAACAATATCTATTCAAACCTAGGGAGCTACATTCCATTGTCATAAATTATGGATAGATTTTAAACAGAGAAAACCATGTACCGGTACTTTTGAGATCATGTTGCATCATCATCCATGTATTCAGCTCTGAATTTACTTTGTATTTTAACATAGATCTATTTTTTGCTGAATTCCTGATTGTGCGTATTTATAGATTTGGAAAGAACAAACATTTAAACCAATTTACTTCCTAATCTGTACTGTCATACAATTAAGAAAGTGTAACAAACACTCATTGCTTAAACTAAAGTATGAGTTTATACAAATTCCCCAAGAACAGTACTGAGATGTTGTTACATGGTCATGTATTTGATATAGACAAACTGTCGGAAATCAAAAGAAAACAATACATCAAGTCATGAACAGGAAGGGAAACTTATACAGACTTGATATGTGACTTATTGTGATAGTTTTCATTTATTTATTACTGGCATATATGATAGTAAACAGGAAAAGAAGCCTGTACACTTACAAGTATATTATAACTTCTGTTTATTATCATCCCCCATGGTAATAGAATTGCCAATTTGTAACTCCTCTGACTGCTTAGCCTCTCATTGTGTGGGTTCGAGTCCCATTTGGGGCAAAGGACTTAATGTGGGAAGGTCTTCCAGCTGACTTGCGGTGCTCCAGTGGTTCTACCCAGACATGTGACTGGGATCTTCCTCCACCAAAAAGCTGGATGTTGCTATAATGATCATAATTGGTCGCTGCAATGTATTTCAAAAACAAAAAAAAATCGTCCCCATTTTTTTAGGGTGACATTAGATCATTTGGTGCTTTGTGTTTTTTACTCCCTAGTTTCACTGGGTAAAGGCTTTTTAAAAATTCAATTTGAGTAACTAAAAAAATGAATACTTTCTCATTTTCAAAACAAATGCTTATCATTACTTTCAGTTCATTTTTATGCTCTCCAAATAATGTCAGGGGAGCATATAGTCGCAGCTTTGTCAAGCCCGCCTTTGTCCATCCTACTTTTGTCCATGCTATATCTCAGCAACCACTGGTTTAAATTCCATAAAACTTTATGAGAAGCTTTCATTTCTATGAATTTTTTCATGAAGTTATTGCTGTCCGGTGTCACATGTCGATCAACATTCTTTAAATGACATCTTTTAAACTGATGGCCCAAATTCAACCAGACTTCATCTGATGCTTCTGTTGGCAGAGGGAAATACATTTTAAAAAAACAACATGGCTCCCAGGGAGTGGCTTTTTCCCTTTATGGCTTTATCACAGGGATAAGTAGAGTTTTTGAACATATATATCTATAATATTAACATTATAGATATATATGTTCAAAAACTCTACTTATCCCTGTGGGCTTTATAGACTACAGTAAAACCTCTCCACAGCAACATCTGGCGTAGGCACAAAAAAGTGTTGCTGCTGAGTGGTGTTGCTGCTCAGAGGTTTCAATGAGACGAGAAAAAAATTGTACTTTAGGCAATCAGCATTTGCTTGTCTATTACAAAAACAGTATCGCCAGTAACGGACCTGTATCTGAGTTCTGCCGCAGCCCAACTCAGTAGCAATAGACTGTGCTGACCTTCCTTGTTCTAACAACTTAATTGCAGTAACACTCTGCTCTAATGTAAGGTAATCATTTTTATAAGACATTTCAAGACAAAATGACCAGTATTCCAGTATTGAGTCATGCATAGACTGATTTACCATTTAAAAAATCGAATTTATAGTCAGACATCCTAAAACAATGACAGTTTGCATTTAGCACTTAACGTAAACATCTTTCTAAGTAAGCAATTAATACAGCGATATCTTTTAATCTTTCAATCTACAACGGCATGCTTGTAGCATGCAGCTGGATTCCCGTCCAACTGCAACTTGATTCCAATTAACACCTTCTCAATAGGGTACAAGCAGTGATCAGCTGACCGCGTGACATTTCTGGTGTGCGCGACAGACTGTTCTAAAAATAGCTGCACTGGTGTTGCTACGCAGAGGTTAAACTAGCCTCAGGGAAGAGATTTACGCGGCCGCTTACCGCTTTGCGGAGGAGTTGCTGCTTGGAGGTTACAATGCGCTGAAAACTACTGGGGGGGGGGGGGGGGGGGAGGTAATTCAACTGCCGCTGCTTAGAGGTAGCCGCTGCTTAGAGGTGCCGCTTCGAGAGGTTTTACTGTATATACATTTCATTCAGTTGGTATCATCTTTTCTAGTTTGATGCTTGTATCACCTTGTTTCTGCAGTTACAGAACTTCCAGGCAAAAAAATGTTTATTTTGCAAGTCTCTTTATTTTGGTTGAATACATTTAACCTGTTACTATGTAAGTAATTATTGTGGAGAACACTTCTCAAAAATTGGCATCGTGGAAATTTCTATGAAATCTTATACATGTACACTTTCGATAGAAATGTGCAAGGAATTAAACACACAATCTGCACTTCTATGCACGATTTCCATTAATTAGGCATTGTTACGCAAGTGATTTAAGATAATTACATGACAGGACAATTTAATTGCTGTTTAATACTTGTCTGTTTTGAAGAATTAGCAATTTATGTAGATTTTATTGGCATATTTACGCAAATACCCACCTTATCTTTAGCCCGGTATTTTACCGCAAATTGTTGATTCCTTTTTATTTGTCACTTCATAGTGAGCAGGAATAATATCCTGTTGCACTTGATGTGTGACCCCTTGTTATATGTTTGTTTCCTTTATTTATTAATCTCCTTTTTAATGCTTCACAGCACATCATTGTGAACAGGAAAGGTATTTTATACAGACTGGAGATGTACGACAAGAATCGTCGAGTCATCACTGCGGCAAATATTCAACGACAGATTCACTGGATTATGCAAGACGCTGATAACCACGTTGGTGAGTAAACCACAGTAAATCACTATTGAGGTGAAGTAAGATATTTTTTACTTTTTTAACTGTTTTAATTGTTTACTGTACATAATTGTTTGTTTAAATAAATAGCTTTTGCAATTACTGTCATTCTTTTTATATAACAGATTTTTGTTCATATATATTTTTTATGTTTTAACCAATCATAGTTATTTTATATAGTAAAACCTTAGTTTCTTTAACAAACAAAGGGATAAGATTAAACAAGTTAGGAGTTTATGATTAAGAGATGTATTTTTAATCCAGTTTGTCAGCTCTTTGCCACTAAATAGCACTATACAGATCACCCTGAATTCTGTGGCTCTGTATATCTCTATCTTTGCTTACATTCAGACTGTTGCTCATCATCATTGGTCACTCTGATGTTTCTCAAAAACAAAACAAAAACAAAACAATCTACTACCTAGGCTTGCATTCATTAACAAAGATTGTTAAGAGGAAACCCAATGAACCAGTAAACATACAGATTTTTTAAGGCGAAAAAAGTTTCTGTATGGGTAAAGTAAATTTCATGTTTTAATATTGAATACTTTGTTAATGGCATTGAAAGAAAATGCAATTCTTTAGAGTCCCTTCCCATAAGCCAGGTTGTAACCCCTTACTTGAAGACCATAGTGTGGCACACTATGTGCCATAGTTCTCACATACCAGTTTTCACTACATTTACACCTATCAAACATAAACATTTTACCTGGGGCACCCATGGCCAAGCGGTTAGAGCCGTTGACTTGAAACTCCTCAGCCCCTCACCGCATGGGTTCGAGTCCCAGTCAGGGCGAGAACATTTTATGTGGGGATGTTTTCCAGCTACCCGGCGGTGCGCCGGTGGTTCCAACCAGTTAAAAGTCTGGGGTCTTCCTCCACCATTACTTATCTGGACGTCACCAATATGATCATAATTGTGTTGGTGCAATGTAACACAAAATAAAACAAACCAAAACAAACATTTTACGTGTTTTCAGATTCCTACTCGAGTACAGAAAGGTCCCTACCCGCCCTGACTGGCCTGGAGAGAACCCAATGGGCAAGACTGAGGAAACAACACTTCAGTCATGGTGTCAATGCTGAGTCTCTGTCAGAGGTTGAGAGGGCCATGTTCCATGTAGGTTATACATAGCTTTGATAGGCTTTCTGTTACATGTAAATGACATGTGTAGATTTTATCTGTCCTTTCTCTGTTGTACAAAAAAAAACACTGCAGGAAGTGAAGAAGGCAATGACCCATGAAGGATCTTCTAGTCAAATATATCTGTGGTTCTTTATAAGTGCCACTTATTTTCTCTATCACCATTTTTGCAAAAAAAACTGTTAACTTAAATAATATCTTTATGTATTGATGAGGACATATACTAGTCTATCTTCAGTGTATTTCTACAGTTTCATTAAGTTTAGGACATAAAGGTTCCGTCTAAAAAAATCAGTGTTCAAAATCGTATTTATTACGACTCAAGTATGGGTTTATGCAAAAATTATGCCCAGATCCCAGAAAGCAGTGGTTTGATACTGTTATATGTATTAGATATAGGCAAACAGTTAGATACCACCTGTAAGATATTTTAAACAATGGTCAATTTTGACAGAGTTATTGCCCTTTCCTAAGATATTTTAAACATACTGACATATTTCTAGTTTTAAAACTTTTATTTCTTTTCTATACCAAGGTGGTTCTGGGCACACAGACAAATCTAGATTTGTCCTCCAGAGCTAGATACCTGATGCATGCAGATGGAAAGTCTATCTGGTTTGACAAATCTGTGACGATTCTCGTCTCGCCGGATGGACGTATGGGATTAAACTGTGAACATTCCTATGCCGATGCACCTGTGGTGGCCCATATTACAGAGTATAATATGACTTTTGAGTAAGTGGATATGCTGTTTTTAATTTAGTTAAAATTTCATTAAATATCATTAGGGTAATTCAAGTCTTTTCTTGCGTGCATGTTTTTGAAAACTTTCTTGGCTTTTTAATTAAATTTTTAACAATATACAGTAAAAACGAAAGGTATTCGCAGTGCAGTAAAGTTAAACCATATATACTGTAGCCACTTAGATTGATGCTGTGAATGTTTGATCTTGTTATGAGTTTATATAATGATTAAGTAAGTGGGTGCCAATATCAAAGTGGTAGAGTCACCGACTTGTTAACTCCTCTGACTGCTTTACCTTACCCCGTGGGTTCGAGTCCCATTCAGGGAGAAGGAATTAATGGTGGGAAGGTCTTCCAGCTAACCTGTGGTGCACTGGTGGTTCTAGCCAGACATTTATCTGGGATCTTATTCGTCCATTATAGCTTGATGACCATTGTTCGTTGCTGTGATGTATTCCAAAATCAAAAAACAAAATCTAATGAATGATAGTTGCCTTTAATGAGCCAAAGTGAAGAATCAACACAAAGCCCTTACAGCTTCAAAGTCATTTATGACAAGAGGAAGAAATACATTTTGTTAGAAATATTCTCATGTTTATGTATTATTCCCTATTTTTTTATGTGAAGGGGCTTTATTCTAACAATTAAAAACTACATTCTTACCTCCCTTGTGGGTAGGAATTGGTATACAATTACTGCAAAAAAATTAAGATTAAACTTTTGAAAAACATTTAACACTGAAGCATGAGCAAAACAATGGAATGTTATTGATTAAGCTTGAGCGCTTTTTTAAAAATAAAATTTATTATTATATTTCTTATATAGAGTATACCATCCCACAAGGGAGATAACTGAAACATTTCTGTCATTTCGAAAATGGAGAATTACCAGTTACAGGTTTTTTGGAGATCAGCAAACATAAAAGAAAATGTTAATTCAGAAGTTCTATATTGTATAATCAGTCATAACTTTCCTATCATGTATCCATTTTACAGAATCTCTTATGTCCCAATAGCAGAAACATTTACATGCTGAAAACTGTGCAAAAGTTTACCTTTAATCTTTCAAGCTGCAAACAGACAAAATGTTTTTGTACCAGACATGGTAGTGCATCCGGTAGAGAATCAGCTTTAGGTGTGGGAGGTCCCAGGTTTAATTGGGAACCGCAACATGCCAAAGTTGTTAAAAATGTTAGTGGTATAGCTCCCTTGCTAACGCTCAAGCAAATATAAGGGTAGTTCCAACAACTGGTTGGCCCAGTGTCAGGATAATTTGACTGGGTGTGGTTTCATGCCAGGTGTTCACGGCATGCTATGGACAGTGAAGGCAGCACTATATCTGCTTCAAGTGTACACCATCTCCAAATAACTGAAATACTGTTGGTGGGACGATAAACCTAATAAACAAACAAACAATTGTGTCAATTCTTGATTATACACCTTTTTTCATCTCTCAAAACTAACTTAAACATACAGGTAAGGTTGCAATACCTAATCAGTCAGTATACACCATTACCCTAGACAGGTAAACACGTATTACAATGAAGTGTTAAAAGAACTGAGCAATCAAAGAATACTCTTAACTTTTGTTGTTTGATTGATTTTTGTCCCACCAACAGTATTGCATGTTAAAGTGTCCTCTTGCAGCAGAGATAATGCTGCCTTCATTGTAAACAACTTGCAATGAACATCTAGCATGATAACCTACTTTATCACATTATTTTGACATTCAGGCATTGTGGAACTGCCCTTATATTTGCTGGAGTGTTATCTAGCTATACAACTTCAATATTTACCGTAACAACTTTGGCATGTCTTGGCTTGGGTTTAATTGTGCATCCAGGTCTGGGTTTTAAAAAATTTCAGCTGAGAAATATTTCTGCAAGTCGGGTCATATATTTTCAGTGTGTAGCACCGTAGGTTTCCACTCTTAGGCTATCTCTGTATTCAGGCCACTCTGCTATAAAGACCAACCTTAAGACCACTCTGTTATTAAGACCAGCCTCTTATTAAGACCATTTAATTATTTATCATAAGACCACATTGCTGTCAAACACAAGAGCACTTTTCAAAGTAATTAATATCATGCCAGATCCAATTACAGCTCATTTTTCTATATTCCCTAACAAAATCTGAAAGCCATTTCAAATCATTTTCTATCAAACGTAAAAAAGGAGGAAATTTAACATTAAAACAGAAGCAAATACAGCAGTTTGATTGAGTGGGAAATAAACAGGAAAGAGACAAAGGAAGCTTTATTGTATTGTTTTTTTTTAATAAGGCTCATGGTGACTAATAAAATGGACATTATAGATGGTTTTTATAACAATTAACAATGGAATGTTTTCTTTTTTATGTTTTATGAAAATGAAATTGTTATTATTTACATTTTTTGTGGGTTTTTTTAAGAAAACCTTACTCCGTAGTATGGTGGTTTCTGTGTTGTAAATGCATCATTAAAACAAGGGAAGCCAATGTTGTTTTGGTGGTAAAGTTTATGTAAAAATTGACAAAGAATTGTTTCATCTAAACTAAATGTGGTCTAAGTTGGAAGGGTCACTTCTGTATATCACCTGAAAATTAAAAATACCTGACACTCAAAAGAAAATAAACCACACTGATACCCTTTATGTGTCTATAAAATATAGCTGGACAAATGCTCACTGGTCATTTTTGATAGGGGTGGACGATTGATCGCACATGATTTTTACGATTAAGACATACCGGTACTCTCACTCCACCGGACCTGGAGGCACAGTCGGTAAAGCTTCGAATCCGGGTTCGATCCGGGGCTGCGACATACCAAAGTCGTTAAAAATTGAAGTAATGTAGCTCCCTTCCTAACACTCAAGCAAATATAAGTTTAGTTCCATGACTGGTTGGCCTGGTGTCAGGATAATGTGACTGGGTAAGGTATCATACCAGGTGTTCATGGCATGCTATACACAGTGAAGGCAGCACTATAACTGCTTCAAGTGGACACCATTTCCAGATAACTGAAATACTGTTAGTGGGATGATAAACCCAGGGACGATAAACCCAATAAACAAACAAACAAACTCTCATTCCACACATTTCCTGGAGTGAACGAAAACTCACTCATCACTTTTTCCAAGGCAGACAAAACCTTACCTGGCACTTTTTCCTTGGCCTATCCTTGAACATTTGTCCAACTGTCATGCACACAAACACATGCACACACACCCTGAACCCCTTATATTTCCCTGTTGTAGAGCTATATCTGGCATTGTAACTGAGCCTTTCCAACTTTCCCCCGAGGAGATGATGAACCTGCATTCTGGGAAACCTATAGACGGTAACCAACTAGCGTGCCCAACACGGCTTGTGTGGGACGTGTGTGAACCTTTAGACAAGTCTGTTGAGGTGGCGATTGAAAATATGCAGAAGGTAAATGAATTGTGTGTTTGTGTGTGGGCATGTGTGTGTATGACACACTTAGTAGGATTAGTATATGAATATGTCTATGTTTTGTATATGTGTAAATATAGTTGCATGTGTAAACTTCATGTTAAAATTACCCTTTCATTCAGTAGTAGATGGTTTCAACATCATCATCATCATTGTATGTCCATTTCCCATCACTCTTGGAGTTTGACAAACTGAAGACAAATCTTTGGGTTTTATCTGTCCTGGATCTTGTTTGTGATGGAAAAGGATGTGTATATGTGTTGTTGGGAGAATATTGCAAACAAATGATATATGATACATTATATTGTAATGTATAACAAAACATATAATGTGATATTTGCAAACCAATGATAATTTTAACAAAAATATATTGTGGATTTTACAAACAAATAATACTGCAAAACAAATGATACTATCATGTATTGCAAAAAAAAGATTTTGCAAACCAATGATATTGCAGTATATATTGCCCAGTCCCTATTTGTGTTTTAGACACAATAACTGTGCACCTTTCCATTTGTTGTATGTAAATATATGAATGGCCTGCATATATTTGTATTTTTGTTGCATGTGTAGAGTTGCTGGGTAAAATATGTGGAAATGTCAGGTGCAAATCACTATACAGGTCAATTAATGAGGTGTTAGAAAATACACAAAAGGTAAATCCAAGAGTGCTTGTATGTTTGGCCTTGCTTTATTGTCTGATTAGCTGGCTAAGAGTTAATCCTTACCTGTTCACCACTGTCATAAACATAAAGGTTCCTGTATGCTGGAAAACTTCCAAGCTTGTGCAAGAAACAATTTTTTTTTTATAAGTGTCGGGGCTCGAATATTGGTCGGGTCGATGCAGTATGACATATGAAGTGTTAGTGTGTTGTAAAACATAAAATACAAATTCATTGGTCAGTTATGATGTGTGGTTAGATTTTTATTTTGTTTGTCCCGATATTTTGAGAATAAGTGCTATTATATGGTTACCTTATTGACTATTTGATACATGTAAGTCAGTTGATTTGTCAAAGGCAGATAGCAGGGCCAACAACAATTTCTGTCAATTTTCACACCACCATCCACTATATGTGCAGTAGCCCATGGACCAACTAGATTTATACTCATTTGCTTAATATACCTCGTGTACCAGTAATTGAATTCTGATTTTCATCAGCTTTTGCTTATTCAGGCTTAAAGCAGGGCCCATAACTCTGCCTCGGCACATACCACACACCACACACACTCCTCACCCTGGTAACATCTCACTATGCTGCAGTAACCTTTGTTGTCTTGCCCAGCATGTAACCATTGAGGAGGCCATGCTTTGTCAATGTAGCCGGGTGATAGGGAGAGAATGTATAAGCTGTCCGGTTAGCTCAGTCGGTAGGACATTCACTCTGTTAGCAAAGTCTCCCGGGTTCGAGTCCCAGACTGGCTGCACATTTTTCTCCCTATGTTACAACATAAATGACCCGCGGTCATTACGTACAAGTGCTTGAGAAGTGCTTGTGAGTTCTCTGTAGAGTATTTAGTCTGTGGAAATTCGAAAACGAATTTCAAGTTGCCCGGGGTGTTTTTATTTATTACATATATACATTTAGATCTTATAGAACATTTTCATTTCCCACAGGGTTCGTATGCATTTTGAAAAGTCTTGGAAACTTTTGGAAATTGATCAAGGTGTTTTCAAGGACCTTGAAAGTCTTGGAAAATAAGATGATGTGACTTGGGCTATGGAAAAGTTATGTAATTTATTTGTACCTTTTGTAAATAAAATAAAACATGCATTTGACTAAATCGAATAGCTGTAGAAAGACTGCCAAAGCAAAAGGAACTGAACTTGAGGTGATAGATAAAAAAGCTGAGAGAGAAATCTAATTAAGACTTCAGACTAAGGAATGTGTGATATTTCAAAGAAAAACAGTCAACTTCTGGAAATTGTGGCAGGTGTACGAACCCTGAGCCCAATCTACCACATTTATCATTGACTGCACAAAATGAACCGATCCAAATTATAACCACCTTGTTTGCTGCTGTATATTGTCCATTTTATACATTTCATCTATTTATTATTATTTATTTTATTTTACTCATTCAAGGGCAGCTAACTTTGCTTATGACTCCAAAGGTCAATGTACTGCCACTGATTATGATTTAGTGCAAAGTTCACTACTCACTCAACCCTCAAAGATACAATGGGATCTTCCATCTCAACTTGATGCTTCCATAACTCGGGCC
This sequence comes from Sinonovacula constricta, assembly GCA_007844125.1. Taxonomy (NCBI): domain Eukaryota; kingdom Metazoa; phylum Mollusca; class Bivalvia; order Cardiida; family Solecurtidae; genus Sinonovacula; species Sinonovacula constricta. The sequence continues at coordinate 32,139,679 of CM017570.1, read as the reverse complement.
ATCACATTTACCACGCAGGTTAATTAGGATATTTCATTTTTTTTATTATCCCATGTTATCCCATAGCACAAACTATAATCATTACTTACACTACAATTACTTTATTATTATACAAATAAAGACTTGGGTTGAGGTCAGTATATAGTTTTAAGGACCTGGGTAATGTGATATTGACCAGATCCTCAAAACTGTATATTGACCAAAATATAAGTTTTTACTTGTTATATCACATTACCTGTTAACCCTTTCCTGCATGTATACGCCATTTTATGCCTTTACAAACCATTCAAAATCATTAGCAGAATCTGCATGACTAACAGTTTATGGGTAGACTGATTCAGCCTTAAATCTATTATTACAAATTGAACATACATTTTTTAAAATCCTTATATCTCTTTTAAATAAAAACAACAAAGTCAGGATAATTTTCAAAATTATAGATGAACTATGATTGAAAGGATTAAAGTATGATTTCGATTACCAGACGTCATGTTTTGTAGCAATTAATATTGTGTGTACAAAGAACATGACCATCAGTCTTATGTTCTCGGTGCTCATGTGAAAACATTCTCAAGTCAATAAAAATTTATATTGACTCACACATGACCAGCACTCGACCAATCAAAATGCTTTTAATTCAAAGGGTATGTGATATTATAAGTTAAAACAATATATATATATCAGCATCACTATTAATATATATACATCCTTTTACATTGCATATTGCATGTTGCCTGAATGAGGTCCTATATCAACCCCTTGTAAAAGTTTCTACTGTCAGTTTGTCATCATTTTTAATTGTTTCTTTACAAGCTGAAAACACCAGTAGGGCATTTGTGTTTTATGTTAATAGGTTTAATGGCATTTTCAGCAAGTAAAGGGTTAAATTTAAGATCTTTTTTTTTTTTGTAAAATAAATAATATGAACATTAAATTCACGTAACAATATCATCATTTTAATAATAATGTAAAAATACAGGAAAAAAAAAGCATCATGCAGGTGTTTGAATCAAAGACCTTGAGTATGATCCTCGTATGGCATAACCATAAACCTTTCCAATAGTTCTACATTACTGCCATTAAAATAGTGTTGTTTTTTAACTTGAATGTACAAAAAACGTCGACACTTTTTTGTCAAACAAGCTGCCACAAAAAGTTACTTATCAACTATACCAATGTCAGTCCTGTCATAGATTTCATTCTAGAAAAAGACATTCAAACTATGTGAAGAACGGTGTTAAGGAAGGTAAAAGGTGTATTAACTTTAACTGAACTTTTACAGTAGAACATGGTTTTCTTCCAGTTTTATTTTTTATTTTCTTGCATCTGGCCGACAGGACCTTTAATAAAAAAATTATGTAACATTATCTAAAATATGTATTGGAACCATAATATATCTCATATATATTTCATCATATTTATTATATTATTCTATTATTCACCATTAATTATACCCAACTGTATTTTCTTGTATTCTTCTATGAACTTTGATTAAACCAATTCACATCAGTCACTACCATTATCATTTAGTTAGTGATACTGACAGTCTGTGTATATTTAAGTCTTGTGTATTTTTAAGTTATGCCTCTGATCAGTTATGTGTTGACCCTCACCTTACACCATCTCGTTTTTTTGCGAACACCTTTATTCAAGTAAATTCAAATATTATCACAGGAGATGGTCACAGATTTCTTTATGTCCGAAGAATAGAGGAGATCTCTAAAATATTAACACTAAGATTTATTATAAATTGAAAAAGGAATTAAAAATCTTTTTAAAATTTTAATTTTAAAAGAATTAAAATGTATCCTTTTCTAAGAGTTTTGGTTTCTGATCAGTTATGAAGATCCTAGGACATCATGAATATACCCACCCCCACTACTGCTCATTAAAATTTCACAGGTGGACAATTACAAAACCGACAACAGCTGACCTTCATGGTTTGTAAGCTAAGAGTGGCATCATGAACTTGGAGAACTATATGTCCACCCTGTCGTATGCATTGGGGAGGGTTGGTAATTGTCCCATACCTAATGTATGAAGATCATTTTAATTAATCAGTGTATAACCGGCCGCAACAGCTCAGGTGGTAGAGCGTCGGCTTGCAGATCAGGAGGTCGTGGGTTCGAACCCCGGCTGGGTCTAACCAAAGACTTTAAAGTTGGTAGTAGTGGCTTCCCTCCTAACGCTCGGGGCTAAGGGGACAGCATTACACTTGACTCGTCGGTGTCAGTATAATGGACCGGCCGGGTTCAGTCCCTTGGCACCTCATAAGTGCCCCTGTGCTATAATGATAGAAATGTTGCTGCGCAGTATCGGCAAAAATGCCGGCTAATCCCAATCCCTAATCAGTGTATCTCAGTCTTCACATATAAACTTGGAGAACTTTAAATGCAAATATAACGTAGAGAGAAAAGTAAATTGATTTAATATGATAAGATGGCAACAGGTGTGATGCTGGTAGTGATTCTCATACAGATACAAATAAATTTGCCCCCTTTATCTCAAGAACATACTAATTTATTGATTTTTATACAGATACTTATAGATTGACCTTATTTTCATGCAGAAATTAATTAATTGGCCTAAATATCATGCAGACTCTAACTGAATGACTTAATTTTCATGCAGAAAATAAAATAATTGGCCTAGTTTTCAAGAAGCTCTTGAGTGACTTATTTGATGCAGACACTGATTTACCTATTTTGTCATGCATCCACTTTGCTGATTTTTTAACAGACACCAAATGACTGACTGATTTTTCATGTTAACTGAATGACCTATCTTTCCTGTGATCTATCTGATTGACCTATTTTTCATGCAAACTAATTGATTGACCTATTTTTCATGCAAACTAATTGATTGACCTATTTTTCATGCAAACTAATTGATTGACCTATTTTTCATGCAGACTAATTGATTGACCTATTTTTCATGCAAACTAATTGATTGACCTATTTTTCATGCAAACTAATTGATTGACCTTATTTTTCATACAGGCAATGGATGACCTTGACCTCACTGTTCAAGGTTACTTCAAATATGGCAAAGGCTTCATCAAGAAATGCAAGGTACAATTTTGTGTGTTGTTGTTGTTGTTTTTTGTAGAGGTATCTAACCTCACTTTGACCTACTTAGAAATTCATTTATAAGACCAGTCTAATTACCCATTGTAAATTTTCCTTAGATTTTATCAAAAAAAAAAACGACAACAGTATACCCTCAATGAATTAAACTTTAACTGTACACACAGGGATGAAAACATAGCCTACACTATGTGCAGAAGACAAATATAACAGGTGTACTATCACTAATATGTTAATTGATTTTTTTTTAATTTCTTGCATTTTGCTTATTTGATACTTTTCGCAAATATGTCAGTATAACACATTCAGTTATTCATTAAATAGTAATTCAGTGTTGTGGTTCTTATTTATATTTTGAATTGGGTAGTTTAAACATCTTGTTAAGCCCAACCACTGCTCAATATCTTTTTTTAAAGATATTTCTTTCAAATTTTTGGGATAAAGCCATGCCCGAGCAGATGTTGTAGTTATTTATACTTTCCCCGATATTTTTTTCCCCCAGGTAAGTCCAGATGCTTTCATCCAGATGGCGCTGCAGGTCACATACTACAAGAATGCTGGTAAGCACTGCCTCACGTACGAGTCATCGATGACCCGTCTCTATTTCATGGGACGCACCGAGACTGTACGCTCTCTGACTCAAGAGGCTTCAGACTTTGTAAAGTAAGTATTTTTTGGTTTACTTATTGTTTTTTTTTGTTTTTTTTCGTACATCACACTGACACAGTTATGGTCAAATAAGTGACGTGCAGCTAATTATTGGTGGAGAATGACCCCAGATTAATCTCTGCATAGAACCGCAGAAACACATTTACCGCTTGGCCACTGACCCCCTACCCCTCCTCCTATTATAATATTATAGAAATGACCCAAGATGGCTGGGTGTATGGCAATCAGTCCCTTGCCCAAGGCATATCTTTGACAATTTTTTAAAAACATGTTTAAGGCCAATTCACTAAATCATGTGAGCATTCATGACATCTATGCTTTTGTTTTGGACATATCTTTGACGCTGTTTGCCAGAACATGTATAAAGGCAGTTCACCAGAATAGGTGAGAGGGCAGGTGTATAGCATTCATGCCTTTGTGTCATAACTTGACATAGTTTGTCATGCAATCTAAAAGTCCAATTCATGATAACCTGCTAAAGATGGGTTGTGGAAACGCTTACAGCTTGGCATGCATACACATGAATCTTGAATTAAGTTAACTTTTGACTAAGTGCACAGCTCAAGAACCATTACTTTTGTCACACTTTTTTTTCAGTTATCCCTCTTTGTAAGCTGTGCTTCTTTTGAGCATAACTTTATTTCTTTAGGCAGATTTGCTTCAAATTTGGCATGTAGCAAAGGGTAGTTTGCCTAGCCTAGTAAGAAACATACCAATGCATGTCCTCTGCCAAAGAAACATTCTCATTTTTGTGTGCCGTATCTTTGCAGGGCATTTATGGACAAATCAGTTCCAAGAGAGGAGAAGATCAGATTGATGCGGCGAGCATGTGACATTCATTCCGGCAAGTACAAAGATGCCATGAATGGAAAGGGCATAGACAGACATTTGTTTGCTCTCTACGTGGTCAGCAAAGGACTGGACTACGTATGTTTTGGATGTTTTTTTTTTGTTGTTGTTTTTTTTTGTTACATTGACTGATACATTTCTGGCCATATTGGCAACATCAAGCTATTTATTGCTAGAAGAATACCCCAGACTTATAGTTCCAGGTTAGCTGGAAAATCTCCCCACAAGAAAGTTCTCGCTCCAACTGGGACGTGAACCCTAGTAGTAAGGGGCTGTGGTTTTGATGAGTTTCTTCTAATAACAAATAAATATTTATGGGTTTTGAGTAAATATGCTGGTAAAGATTAACTCTTAGCCTGCTATTCCCCTATTTATATGGCTTAGGCAAATAGTGTAGGTCCTGATCAGCCAGCTACACCATTTGCTGCTCAGTCTCCATTTGTAGGTATGTCAATCCTGACATATATGATATATGATATTAAAGCTAAAAATCCTGACAATTTAGCATGGGTATTTAGCAGTGTAGGAAGGTAAGGGTTAAGAAATGCTCTGTTAATTTGGAACAATCGACTGACATTCTTGCTTCAATGCAGCATTCTTTATTTTTATATCAGACAAATATTTAGAGGTTTGTAGTTATATGTTAAACACAATGTACAACTTAAAACTTTTCACCATTTATAATATTATGTATTGATTTTTGGCAGTTTTTATCAAAGTGGGTTTAGTTGGTTTTACTGTTAACTGTAAACAGTGTTATACGCGGGTTTTATGTTTTGTTTTTTAAATACATCACAGTGACTAATTATGGTCATTTTAATGATGCCCAGTTATTGTGGTGGAGGAAAATCTCAGACAAATGTCTGGATGAATCACAAGGCCATGGCTGGTCAACTGGAAGACTTTCACACAGTCAGTCCTTTCCTATGAATGTGAGAGGTTAAGCAGTCCGAGGAGTTAAGCGTCAGTGGTTGTACCACTAAACCACAGGCACCACCCTACAAGGGTTTAAACACTGGTGTGGGGCACCTGTGGCGTAGTGGTAGAGTCGCCGATTTGTAACTCCTCTGACTACCTAGCCTCTCACCGCGTGGGTTCGAGTCCTGTTCAGGGGGTAGCTTTCATGTGAGAAGCTCTTTCATCTGACTTGCAGTGCACCAGTGGTTTTAATTCAGACATGTGTCTGTGGTCTTCCTCCACCAAAAAGCTGGGCATTGCTATGATTATAAATGGTCGCTGTGATGTATTTCGAAAAAACAAACATAACATTGGTGTTTGTTTTATATGTCTTAAAAGGGTTTCACTAAACTTTAATTTCATTATTATATTGTAACATTTAGACAAATGGTGCAGCATGTCATTTTTAAGGTCAAAAGTTCAAACATATCTTCAGCTCCTTTTGGAGAAAAATTTCTCATCTTGAGGTTTTCATATCATTGGATGTTTGTTGTCATTGTTGTGTGTTAGATTATATATTTTATTGTTTAAAACACAAATAGGACTTCTTTTGATTTACAGTCATGCCTTTATTGTATAAAAGTCTAATGGATTTTAGAAATATAAGTGGATTTATTTTTATATTTTAGGACTGTGAATTCCTGAAGAAATGTCTAAGCATTCCATGGACCCTTTCTACCAGTCAGTCTCCTCAGCAACAACTTGCTAGCTCCCCCAGCTGTGACATGCCAGAGTTCCAAGACATGGTATGTATGCTTAATTGATTTTTAATTTGGAAAATTGAATTTTAATTGTTTGTTTGTTTGTTGGTTTTATCGTCCCACCAACAGTATTTCAGTTATCTGGAGATGGTGTCCACTTAAAGCAGATATAGTGCTGCCTTCACTGTGTATAGCATGCCGTGAACACCTGGCATGATACCACACCCAGTCACAATATTCTGTCACCGGGCCAGCCCTTTATATTTGCTTGAGCATTAGCAAGGGAGCTATACCACTATCATTTTTAACGACATTGGTATGTCGCCGCCTGGGATCGAACCCGGAGTCTCCCGTACCTGGAGCCGACGCGCTACCGATTGCACTTCAGGTCCGGTAATTTTAATTGAACTTTAAGAAGATCATACAATGCATATTAGATGGTTTAAGTTGATATTTGTTATATAAATAAAGTATGAAAGGATAAAAGCCCAATTGCCGATAAAATGCATCAAGTACTAAAATAATAACAAAATAAAAGGGGTTTATAAAAAGTATCAGGAAAGTTGCTGTAACTTTAGGGCTGTCATAAATTCGGCAAATAATAAGTTACCATTATTAATAAACAAAATCTGTGACTTCACCTTTAAATGGGTCTCCAATCTAAAGAAGTCATCTGTAATAAAGCAAAGCTTGAAACAAATTTGTTGAGACTGAGTCGGATTTGAACCTGGCTGATCAGAGATACCACTAAAATAAATTTGCTCACAATTGTCAGTTACTGGAGGCCCTTTCTTCTTTCTTTCCTTTTACATCATATCTTCCCCTAACTTCAGGGGTGAGGATAGTGTGCAAGTTGGTTGATGGTGGCTTTCTAATGATGATGGTTGGATGTGCTGCCACTGACCAAATGATGCTTGTTGACGGCGATGCTGTCAAATGATTCATACTTTTTCCAACCGGGCCTGGTAGCACAATCGCTAGAGCGTCAGCTTCAGGTATGGGAGGTTCTGGATTTGATCCTGGGCCGCAACATACCAACGTCGTTAAAATGGAAGTGGTGTAGTTTCTTTGCTTATGCTTAAGCAAATATAAGGGGAGTTCCACCACTGGTCAGCTAAATGTTAGGATAATTGGACTGGGTGTGGTATCATGCAGTTGTTTACGACATGCTTTACATAGTGAAGGCAGCTTTAGGTTGAGGATGGGATTTGCCGGCTTTTTTTACGATAGTGTGCAGCGACATTTCTATCATTATAGCACAGGGCCACTTATGAGGTGCTCAGGGACTGAACCCCACCAGTCCATTATACTGACACCGACAAGTCAGGCGTAATGCTGTCCCTTAGCCCTGAGTGTTAGGAGGGAAGCCACTACAACCAACTTTAAAGTCTTTGGTTTAACCTAACCAGGGTTTGAACCCGCGACCTACCGATCCATAAGCCGATGCTCTACAGCTTTAGGTTGACACTTACTAAGTTATTGTTGGTGGGATGATAAACCCTGGAAACAAACTTCTGTTTTCTCATTACCCCTGCATTTCCGCATATTATTGTAACCTTTCTGACTTCTCCAATATCCAGGTAAGTCCAGGCGGAGGTTTCGGCCCAGTGTCGGATGACGGGTATGGTGTAGCCTACATGATTCCAGGAGACCTGAAATTCTTCTTCCATGTGTCATCCAAGAAATCGTCCAAGTTCACGGACTCCACCCTCTTTATGAATCAACTGTTTGAAACATTTGACGAGTTCCATGAGTTGTTTGCCAACGAGGTCAAATCTTGAAATCACCTTGATCAAGGTTTGTAAATTGGGTTGTTGAAAAATACAAATCCTGATTTTTTTAAATTTTTTTGTTAATTAAATTGTTCACAAACCTGGGCTAAATCTGGAAGAAAAAGAAATTAATTAGGTAAAATATTTACAAATACATAACGAGAAAATAGAGTATCAGCTGAAACTAAAGATGACTTAGAAGCAAGGATGATAAAGGTTGCCATGATTTACAAAATAGATTGAAAATATAGTACTTGCCTTAGCTATATAATAAATAATGTAATTAATAAGATACATAATGCTGATATTCATCTAAATAAAATGATCTTGAAAGCCACTTTTTAGCTTGGACAAAATTATGTTTTTATAGGTATTTAGTCTGTTTAGAATATCTTTTCTATATGATTGTATGTTTTCTTGAAAACAACAATGTCCTAAATTTTCAGCATAAATTGTTCAATCATATTTTTATTTTTTGTTTACCTTCATTAGTTATTTTAATTGTACTTTTGTTTTTATAGAAGATTTAAAATAAATGTTTTTAAAGTAGATTTTGTGTTATAGCAACAACTTATTCTGTGTTTTAATTTTGACCATATAAATATGATATTCGACTGTTTGGACAAATTCTTTTTTCTCTTATGCAGCCAAATAAATTTTTTTAATACCTGAAAAGATCCCACAAAATGATATTTATTAGTTCCATACATCCATGTGAAAAGTGACACACAACTTTTAATTACAAAACTGCATTTCCTATCCAAGTCACACTGCACAGTTAGCTGTTTGTAATACTATTTGATAATTGATGATTTTATTGCTACTGACAATTTTATTTCTCCAATTTTATTATTTAACATTTTTTTAATTAAATGCATAAGGAACTTTAAAAACAATAACAATATTTTATGTTTAAGTAAAGAAAGGGGTTATTATTTAGTTCGTCAATTCACAATCTAGGTATATATTTGTAATCAGGTTTTCAAAGAAAATCCTGGTAATTAGATTAGGGTATTGCGATCGCGGGGGCGGGCTGGTGGCGTCAAACAGAGGGTTTTCGGTCAATAACTTCAGTTTGGATAAACCAATCTTGCTGAAACTTTGTAATATATTTATAGTAAGCTTTGTATGAAGACCTAGATTGTGATTGGATATGAAGCTAGTCGGGTCAAGGTCACTGTTAAAAATAGAAGAAAAAAAAGTTTCCGCTTAATAATTTGTGTTAAAATGGAGGTATTTTGCTGAAATATTGTTTGTAGGTAATTTATGCACACTTAGCTTGGGATTGGATTAGGGCCCAGTCAAGGTCACTGTTACTAAAAATAGAAAAAACAGTGTAAGGTCAATAACTTCATTTTGGATAAATCAATTTTGATGAAACTTTGGATATAGCAAGCTTGCATGAAGACCTAGCTTGGGATTGGATTTGTTAAATGGTTGAAAAACTGGTCAATAACTTCACTTTGGATAAACCAATTTTGATTAAACTTTGGGTATAGCAAGATTGCATGAAGACTAGCTTGGGATTGGATTTGTTAAATGGTTGAAAAACTGGTCAATAACTTCACTTTGGATAAACCAATTTTGATTAAACTTTGGATATAGCAAGATTGCATGAAGACCTAGCTTGGGATTGGATTTGTTAAATCGTTGAAAACCTGGTCAATAACTTCACTTATGATGAACCAATTTTGATTAAACTTTGAATATAGCAAGATTGCATGAAGACCTAGCTTGGGATTGGATTTGTTAAATGGTTGAAAACCTGGTTTTGTGGCATGGCCACTTTTCTTGTTATATTTTCTATTTACACCAAGTGTTCAAGCAACTGGTTTTAGTCTATTATGATTCGGGTGATTTTGTGACAGTTATATTGTAAGAATCAAAATTTAATATTAATTACTTATTTTAAAATTATTGTCATATCTGTGTTATTGTCTGATAAATGTTCGTAAATTTTTTAAAAAAATATCTATTCGGAGTTTTATTCATTTTATTTATTTACATGATAAACATGCTTTTTTTAATTTATTACTGAATATTATTTTATTTCACACCTTAAACCTTTTACTACGAAGAATATTTTAATATATAACGATAACCATTTTATGAGAGTATTTGTTAATTATGCTTAATAAGCCCAAGCATACATGTGAATTTTTTTCTGAGGCCACAGAGGGAGATTTTCACCCACAAAGGAAGAGATTTGTTATTTTCAAAAAAAATGCAGAAGGAAGTTATCTGTTTCCATGTAGGGAGATTTCTGAAAATGTGTAAAACATGCCTCTTTTTTTTCAAATAATTTTGAACCTTAAAAGTGGGAGTCTCTCTCCAAAAGTGGAACTCTTCCTCCAAAAGTGGGAGTCTCCCTCCCAAAGTGGGAGCCTCCCTCCCAAATTGGGAGTCTCCCTCCCAAAGTGGGAGAGTTCACATGTATGACAATGACAACAACATATAAATCATTTTCTTCCAAGACGGTTAACAGCATCATTGTTAGTATATGAAAAGAAATCCTTAAATAGTTGTACCTCAAATTCAATAATGGTTAAATGAGCAAAATGCATGCGGAAATGTTATGAATATATTTTAATTTTTATGCCTTAGAGATTATCATTGTGTTAGGAAATTTCATTGTATATTATAGTTTGTTGGTGTGTGTTTTTATTTATTTTAAGGTATATACATATATTTGTTTAGTGGAATTTTACCAGAACAAGTTTCAGAAATGATATTTTCTCATTTTTTTTCATTTGTTAATGTCAAGATAAATTTATTTATATTCGGTGTATAATCTTAATTTATTAAAATCTAAAAGCAAGTGTGACCAGACATTTTGTCTGAGACTCTGTAGCAAGTATAACAGACCCTGATCTGGCAACTCCCAGGCTGGTCAAGATATATACTGTGTGCCTGTGTATAAACAATTTGTGCAGAGAACTTACGGCTGAATGTTACTTTATTTTTATTTTTTCAGAAATTGAATCTGTTTCATGACTAATTATTTCATTTTATTTTTTTGTTTATTAAAATATTAATTTTGACAAAAGTGAAATTAAATTCAATAATGATGCAAGTGAATTATGCTATTTTGCACACAGGCTATTTTGGGGTGTGAGTTTTTTTACAAGATTTTATTAATATAAATTTTAAAGACATTACATTTTTGTTTGCAAGATGTGGTTTAATGACAATATAAATATATGGTATACATTTGGATGTCTGAAGAATTAAGTTCAAGTAGTTGAATGATGTTGTTTAACATAACTTATTAACAATTATGCGATAATGTTTAACACATCAATTATTAACTTATGATGTTTAGAAAATATTCAATTGACCATTTTCTATGTATGTGTTGTTTGGTGTTGTTGTATTGGAAGGGGCCATTTCCATGAGAATATATTATTTTAATGAGATTATTTTAGAAGTAAAAACTCAGTTTTTAGTATGGCATAGTCCCTGAGAGGTATTTGTGTAGAATGTGATATATTTGCATCCTATGTCAGGCTAGCTTACTGTTAAAGGAAATGTCAGGCTAGCTTACCGTTGAAGGGAATGTCAGGCTAGCTTACCGTTGAAGGGAATGTCAGGCTAGCTTACGGTTGAAGGGAATGTCGGGCTAGCTTACCGTTGAAGGGAATGTCGGGCTAGCTTACGGCTGAAAGGAATGTCAGGTTAGCTTACCGTTAAAGGGAATGTTGGGCTAGCTTACTGTTGAAGGGAATTATGGGCTAGCTTACGGTTGAAGGGAATGTTGGGCTAGCTTACCGTTTAAGGGAATGTCTGGCTAGCTTACCGCTGAAGGGAGTGACACTCTAGCGTACCATTAAAGGGAATGATAAGCTAGCTTTCTGTTAAAGGGAATGATGGGCTAGCTTTCTGTTAAAGATAATGACAAGCTAGCTTTCTGTTAAAGGGAATGATGGGCTAGCTTTCTGTTTAAGGTAATGACAAGCTAGCTTTCTGTGAAAGGGAATGATGAGCAAGCTTTCTGTTAAAGAATGACAAGCTAGCTTTCTGTGAAAGGGAATGATGAGCAAGCTTTCTGTTAAAGGTAATGACAAGCTAGCTTTCTGTTAAAGAGAATGACAAGCTAGCTTTCTGTTAAAGGTAATGACAAGCTGGCTTTCTGTTAAAGGGAATGATAGGCTAGCTTTCTGTTAAAGAGAATGACAAGCTGGCTTTCTGTTAAAGGTAATGACAAACTGGCTTTCTGTTAAAGGGAATGATGGGCTAGCTTTCTGTTAAAGGTAATGACAAGCTGGCTTTCTGTGAAAGGGAATGATGAGCAAGCTTTTTGTTAAAGGTAATGACAAGCTAGCTTTCTGTTAAAGGGAATGCCAAGCTGGCTTTCTGTGAAAGGGAATGATGAGCTAGCTTTCTGTTAAAGGTAATGACAAGCTGGCTTTCTGTGAAAGGGAATGATGAGCAAGCTTTCTGTTAAAGGTAATGACAAGCTAGCTTTCTGTTAAAGGGAATGCCAAGCTAGCTTTGTGTTAAAGGGAATGTTAAGCTAGCTTTCTGTTTAATGGAATGACAAGCTGGCTTTCTGTTAAAGGGAATGATGAGCTAGATTTCTGTTTAAGGGAATGACAAGCTAGCTTTCTGTTAAAGGAAATGATGAGTTAGCTTTCTGTTAAAGGGAATGATGGGCTAGCTTTCTGTTAAAGGGAATGACAAGCTAGCTTTCTGTTAAAGAATGACAAGCTAGCTTTCTGTTAAAGGGAATGATGAGCAAGCTATCTGTTATAGGAAATGACAAGCTAGCTTTCTGTTAAAGGGAATGACGAGCAAGCTTTCTGTTATAGGAAATGACAAGCTAGCTTTCTGTTAAAGGGAATTACAAGCTAGCTTTCTGTTTAAGGGAATGACAAACTAGCTTACTCTTACAGGGAATGACAGATAGCCTGCTGATGTGAAAGAGATCAAAGTTTAATAATTGTTAAACTATAAAAACTAAGAATAATCCAGGCTACTAATATTGGTAGATATATCTGTTTAAAATAATTCCAAAATTACTCAATGAATCAGTATTTCTACAACACAATTATGGTACTATGTGATATGTTGTTGTATATTACCTTAACACAAGTGTTCATGACTTTTTGTTTACAAGTCGATGTCTATTTGCACTGTTTGACTTTATTGCATTTTCATTTATGTAACTTGAAGGGAGTAAGTACTATGTGCAGTATGTTAATACCTCCACCCAGGGACCCTCGCTATCAATACAAATGCTTTCTCTGTTAGGCTGTTAAGGCCAAAGACAAAATTTTCAGGGTTTAAGCTCCAACACAGAATCCTTTACTATCAAGATGAATGCCGTTCATGCTATTTAGGCCGAAGGAAAAAAAATGTTTAGGAACTCAAAAAGCTATGTAGGAAAGGGAATAGATTTTGATTGTTTTCTTGAGGGGACATTTTATCGTTGTTTTGATTTGTTAATATGATGCAAATGACAGCAGTATGATTTACAATGATGTGCAGTTAACCCTTTACTTGCTAAAAACACCAATTTACATAAAACATACCCCACCCACCCCTGCCAATGATGTTCCCAGCAAGGGTAAACATAAAACATATCCCACTCTAAAGGTGTTTCCAGCAAGTAAATGGGAAAACATAAAACCTACCCCACCCCAAAGGTGTTTCCATCAAGTAAATGGGAAAACATAAAACATACCCCCACCCTAAAGATGTTTCCAGCAAGTAAATGGGTAAACATTAAACATACCCCACCCTAAAGGTGTTTCCAGCAAGTAAATGGGTAAACATAAAACCTACCCCACCCTAATGGCGTTTCCAGCAAGTAAATGGGTAAACATAAAACCTACCCCACCCTAATGGCGTGTCCAGCAAGTAAATGGGTAAACATAAAACCTACCCCCACCCTAAAGGTGTTTCCAGCAAGTAAATGGGTAAACATAAAACCTACCCCACCCTAATGGCGTTTCCAGCAAGTAAATGGGTAAACATAAAACCTACCCCCACCCTAAAGGTGTTTCCAGCAAGTAAATGGGTAAACATAAAACCTACCCCCACCCTTAAGGTGTTTCCAGCAAGTAAATGGGTAAAAATAAAACCTACCCCCACCCTAAAGGTGCTTCCAGCAAGTAAATGGGTAAACATAAAACCTACCCCCACCCTAAAGGTGTTTCCAGCAAGTAAATGGGTAAACATAAAACCTACCCCCACCCTAAAGGTGTTTCCAGCAAGTAAATGGGTAAACATAAAACCTACCCCCACCCTTAAGGTGTTTCCAGCAAGTAAATGGGTAAAAATAAAACCTACCCCCACCCTAAAGGTGCTTCCAGCAAGTAAATGGGTAAACATTAAAACCTACCCCACCCTAATGGCATTTCCAGCAAGCAAAGGGTTAAACAGGATTTATCGTTAAATAGGATTTATCCTTTTCTGTCAAAGAGCAAGGTAAGGTCAAGTTACTCTGGTCATACATTTTTACTATAGTTATTACATTATCTCCCTTTCATCCTGCTGTATATATTATTTGTCAACATGAAACTGGTACTCATGGATACTAACATAGATCTGTAAACAGACTGGTACATGAACAAATTGAAGACCACGAGTTCACTGCACTTGTTCTTATAAAATGGTCCAATATTTGATGATTCCAATTGGTAACTTCTACGACTGCTTAGCCTCCTACCGTGTTGGTTCGAGTCCCAGGAAGGACTTAATGTGGGAAGGTCTTCCAGCTGACTTGTGGTGTGCCGATGGTTCTACCCAGACATTTGTCTGGGGTCTGCCTCAACCAAAACACCTGGATGACGATAATAATTTGTTGCTGTGATATATCTCAAAAACAAAACATTTGGCGATTACATTGTAGAAAACAAATGAGTGCCTGTTTCATGCTGCCATGCTATAATATTGTGTACATTTTCGTTTTCATGTTTTGTGGGGTTGTTTACGAGAAGGCCTTTCCGCTGCTAGACATAACACTGGTTCTACCCAGGAAGTGGTGGAAGGTAAACAGCTGGAAAGTGCCATATGACCAATTGTGCCCCAATATACCATAGTATAACCTCTTTTTTTAGCTTCTGTCTGACAGGAAATTTTAAACGTTTTTGTTTTTATTTTTGTGTACCTGTATATATTTTATGGATCCTTGATATTGAAAATTAAACTTTTTTTATGTACTCAGAGTTAACTTTCACTGTATATTGAGATATGAATTAAAGTCAATATTTTATGGACCTGTATTTATTGAATGATTCCGTTTACAGAAATATATATTTACAACGTTCGTCCAGATAAAGGTGAAGAAACCAGTCAATGTAGATGTAGATATTCTAACACACATAAAATATGGTAAATTTTTAGGGTGGTAGATATCAGTAAAAATGAAATAAATATATATTTGTTTTTTTTGTTTTATTTTAGTTGAAAATTATTATAATTGGGCAGTCCAAGGGCATTAAATTATGTTTTGAATGCATTTAGTAATTTAATTGAGATGCCCATAAGATGGAATTAGAATGTTTCATTTTCATTTTAGTACATCTAGTGATAAAGTATTAGAAACAAGAGTGAATGAAATATTAGTCACCTGACGAACACCATAGTTTACATCATAATGTTTGTGTTGTATAGTTGTCCCAAACCGCTTGTTAATTTATTAAGTAGAAACAACAAATTGTACTTTTTTTCTCCTCAAGTCATAGATTAAAGTATGTGCAATTTATACGGCTTTGTCATTTGTTCTTATTCCCTCATTATTTTTTTTTATTGGTTCATGCATTCACAGCATTAGCATTAAATACAGGGTAACTGTTTCACTATGACAACCTTACAATTTACACTGTGGAATGGGATTTGCTGGCATTTTTGCCGATACTGTGCAGCGACATTTCTATCATTATAGCACAGGGGCACTAATGAGTTGCCCAGGAACTGAACCCGGCCGGTCCATTATACTGACACCGACGGGTCAAGCGTAATGCTGTCCCCTTAGCCCGGAGCATTAGGAGGGAAGCCACTACTACCAACTTTAAAGTCTTTGGTTTGACCCGGCCGGGGTTTGAACCCCCGACCTCCCGATCCGCAAGCCGACACTCTACCAATTGAGCTATTGCGGCCGGTCAATTTACCCTGTTCCTGTATTCAGCATGACATACAGTAGTCTACATTTTTTCTATGATAGGATGTGAAACAAAAGGCAGAATCGGAAATCCTGTATCTGCAAATGTTTACATTAATTAGTCCAGCTAGTTGAAACTATATGGAATTGTGATTATATTTTTTAAATACAACACAGTGACAAAATAATTGTTTTAATTGTAATAAAAGTGAATGACTGTTACGGATCAGCTAGAAGACCTCCTCACATGATATTTTACACGCTGACTTAACACAAAACACATGGTAAAGGGCAAGTATGTCAGAAGTTAAAATCAGCAACTCTGAACCACTTGCTCAAAGGCACCTCATTGCCTCAATTGAAAACCATGGAAAATTGTCTATATCTATCTTCCGATTGTGAAGTAAACGACCATATCTGCCCTACATTTCTCTATAATTAAACCATTTTTGTCTCTCCTTTAAATCAAACACTTTAATCACCATAAACTTTCAATATCACACATCACACAGGTGTCCTATCTACATTAAACAAAAGTCAATTTTCAAAATTATAAACTATGAATGAAAGGATTAAACAAAAACTCAGTATGGCAAATAAAAATCCAACCCTCTAATTGTGACGATTATAAAAGATTTTGTTCATTTCAATTTTTTTTTTTGTACAAAGGGATGTTAATCTAACTATTCAAAGTACACTGGTTACCTCCCTTGTAGATAGGTATATAGTAAGAAAACATTATCTTTCCACTTATTATTAATTTAAATGACTCCAGACTGCAACATGCACATGGACTTGTATCTTGTTGAATGAGACAAGCTTGATCATTCTGAAGAAGAAAAAAAGCATATTAAAAATAAAATAAAGATTATTTTTTTATATAAAGCATATGAAACTACCTGCTCACAAGGGATATAACTTCATTTCAAAATTACATTAAGTTATCCCCCTTACCTGTCTGTCGCTCTTTCATTTTTACTTTTTAAGTCCACTCCCATATGGGAAGGTAATTTATATTCTTTTTTTTCTCACCAACCAAATAAAGCAACATCAAAATGTTACTAAAAATAACCTTATCCCACAAGGGTAAAGAACTAAAGGAATAATCAGTCTATATATGAAAAATGTAAAAAAAAAAAAAAAAGTTGATTATTTTCTCATTCAATTTGAATATTTAAAAGGATGTCCCCTTAAGAATATGTCAATCAACCATTTCCACAAAAAAATGTTTAAGGTGCTCTAAATTTATCGGTTTGTAATTTATAAAAAAAAGCCAGACAATGCCAATGTTGGTGTACATTAAAAACAAAAAAAAAAGAACACCACAAGAAGTTTCTATCCTAATTTATTGTTTCTAGGATGATGCGAAAGACAAAAACAACTCAAACAAGAGATGGAAACATATGTAAAATAAATTATACCAGGGAACACAATGCAGACATTCACATTTCTAGCACAATTATACCACCATTATATGGTCTTTTACTTAATACTACTCAGCAATTTTGAAGAAAGTAAAGTGATTAGATACAGTATTAGTTCCATACCTGAAATATCAAGACTTAAAGTAAATGATAATTAATTTTAACAAAAACAGTCAGGAACAAAGAAATATCTATTTCTTATGAATTAGCAATCTTACTATTAATATAAAAAGTTATATACATATAGTAAAATTGCTACATCCAGGAAAATTTATTTAAAGAAAATTTAAGGGAGTTAACAACTTCTTATTAAAACACAAGATCAGAATGCATTTTTCCTATTTTAGGTCACAATGCTTGACTTTATTTACTAGGTCACATGACTTCAGGAAGTTCAAGTGACCCAATCTTGAGCTTTGACCTAGTTAGCCAGGTGGCCATGACATTTGGCGACCTCCCATCACATGGACATGAAGATGAAACACAGACTGGGCCCCGTCTGGTCCATTGTTGATCACTAGCCGGTAACCGTTGTCAAGGCCTTCTTGCTTAGCAACTTTCCTTGCAACCATGAGCAGGTGGCCTAACAACTGAAAAGGTACCAAACAGGGCTGATATAATGAAAGTAATAATTCCAAAAACATTATTTTTCAACAGTGTAAATAATATTGTTGTTTTTAATTTGAAATTCTTAGCTAATTATCTCTTCTGTTTTAAGTATTTGGTTAAAGTTTCATTACAGACTTTAGATGATTTCAGACTAAAGTTATCTTAAGTTTTAGAAGTTTAAAAATAAATAACAGAGCTCCATGTTAACTGTTCAGTTAGTAATGCTAAAATGTTTTATTTTTCTCAACTTTTTAACTTATTTTTTACTGTAGCCCTGCACCAAGGAAATCCTTTCCATGTCACTTGGAATGCATTCAAATCTAATAAGAATTTATAACACCAAACAAACAATCTATCAGACATATGGGTGGCGAAAGTTAAATCATTATAAGACTTTCTGAGCTGTGGGATTACAACATTTTAATGGACTTTATAAAGGGACTGCAGTGTAGTCAATAAAAGATTATGTGCTGCTTTCACTGGAATGGCATATAAATAGCACCTGTTATAGCTCACCTGTTCATCTGCATCATCAACAGCATCCAGGGTTTCAATGGGTTTCTTCGGTATTACAAGGAAGTGGGTTGGAGCCTGGGGACTGACATCATGGAAAGCAACACACTGAAAATATATTTTATGAAGACATCAGGTAAACAAAACAATATATTATGTCAAAAGGATTTTTAAATGAATTTAGCATATAGTGACACATTATAAACAGGCTTGGATGACTGGTAAGTTTTCAACATATTCATGCTGTACCAGTCTGTCAAAGAATTCACCACCCTTTGAAAGACAGACCTGGGTTAGTGTCACTGAGTAGCAGAGTGGTATTTTAGCATTTTTTTATTTGATGTAATTACTTTTCGTCAACCTGTAAGGATCGTTTCTCATGGTTTGCTATTGGTTTGCTTGATTTGGTGATGGAGTTGTTGAATTGTATTGACTCAGCAGTTGGATTACCTGTCTTCTTTTAGCACTGGTATTTTATATTGTTTTGGCATTCGAAATATTTAATAGATGGTAACAACTGACTATGGCGACGCCAACTTTTAGGCAGTTGTTATTGTAATGTTATTACATTTCTGTCAAAGAATTCACCACCCTTTGAAAGACAGACCTGGGGTAGTGTCACTGTAGTGCATATAGACACTTCCAACAGCCTTGCTGTTAGGTTAATCCTTTAGCGACGTGGTTGAGTGTCAGCCTACTATCTGAAGGTCCCGGGTTCGAATCCCGGTTAGGGACAGTGTTATTTTCTTCTCTCAGATTTACTTAATCACTTTCAGTCATCTTGGGGTCAGTATTAGAATCCGCACTTGGTTTAAATATATCAATGCACGCATATTTCATAATCCACAACCCTCCCCACGTTTTGCCTTATAATAATTGATGCAAACAGACACGTGAATGTCTGGATACACAATAACTGTGATATATTGCCAATGGAATCGTACACCGGTCAATAAGGCGTTGATCTTTTTAATGTTGTTATAAAAAATAAACAATATCAGCTCTCAAAATTTGCGTTTTTAATACCTGTTCATCCTCGTGTATGAATTTGCATGGGATTTCTTTACGCAGAATCTTTCCAAATATCGTATCGCCGCCTGGTTTGGCGGTTTGGGCTTTTGCTACTTCGTCGCCGGACATGTTGTTCTGAATTTTCAATGTGCTCGATTTGTCAACAAAAATATTCGGATAGCACTGGTTATGTTTTCATAAAATATTCGTTTAATAAGCAGACATATCAAACTTTTATTATAGAAATGAGCATGTTTATAAATTTTATGGTGGTCTTTCTGTTTTGTTAAAAAACAAAACGTCACGAAGTATGTTGTTAATCGAGCAGAGCATTCTCTGAAAAAAAAAAAAACATGATTTATTTTCGAATATACAAGTGTTTTGTTGTTCATAAATTTGTGCATTCTCCTTGTTGTTTTTATTAAAACAACTATTTAAATTAAGGAAAATTTCATTTGCATAACAAGTTTGGGAGGGTTTCGTAAATAAACTACATTTGTATTCGAATTGATCACGTGACTTTAAAATGGTGGACGCACCTTCTTCTGTCAAATGTTACAGGTCACTGATTTGATGGATTTTACAAATGTAGGCGTGTAAAAATTTGTCAGTTTGTGAGGTTTATGCATACAGTTGTATGAATTCTAAACTAAAGGATGAAATCAATTGAAGCAAAGGTGGTTGTGCTGGGTTCACAAGGTTGGTTTCGTTTTTATCATCGTATTATTATTATTATCGTCATCATTCACTGTAATAAATTGCTTGAAATACAATTATATGATAAACGTCTAATAATACAACATATCATCTCCATTCGTTTGAAATCCATGTTTCACTTAAAGAATTTTAAGATTGGTACATCCAGATATTTCCATGCAGTGAGATCATAGTTGGAAGGGTCGTTGAAGATTTGATTTTGTGTATACTGTACACAAAAATGTTATAGGGGGGAAAGGTTGTAAAATAATTAGTCATACTTGATGTACATGGGCTTACTGCACTGCCATTGGTCAGCAAGACTCTAATCCCCACCCAGTTCACTACAGCAGTCTAGATAGCCTAAGGGTGAAAGGTGTGTGTAAACAAAATCATTGGACGATGTCCAGCATGATCCCACCACTAAGCTTCCCACCAGATAAGGCACATTCTAAAGTTAATTGCCTTAAAACTGGCACGATTTATACATCTCAAAAAGAAAAACTAAAAAACAAATTGTAGATGCATTTAACTAAAAATAATACAACAAATCATTCTCTTTCACCTTTTTTTCAGGTGTGGGCAAGACCAGTGTTGTGATACGATATGTTGGTGGGATGTTCAGTAAGGCTGTCAGTCCAACTATTGGGGCCTCCTTCTTTACATACAAACTGTACGTAATGATGCTCTGACAAATTCTTCCATCTTTGAAATTGATAATATAGTCTCCCTCTCTAAATTGCCAGGGGATATTCTAATCTCAAAATTAACTAATAATGTAATGTAATTAATGAATCACATTGTTTGCAGTTGAATCTTCTTCTGCAATACTATTATTACTATATAAAAGTGATATTGTATTGTTAATTAATATTGTTCATCCTTTCTTTGTTGCATAGGGTGACAACTATGATAATAATTCAACTTTAATTAAAAAGAACTGGCACGTGAGATTTCTAGCCTTTGTCTGTTATAAATTTAATTGACTACCCTTACCTGGTGTGTAGCAAAATTTTCAATTAATTCTACTAAGTGATAATTATTAACTTGCAAGGGCATGAAGTTATAATGTTGATAAATTACTAATGATGAATTAAAAATATACTAAAATTCTAAAAATACGTTGCTCTAATGCTTTTTCTGGGCCTTTACATGTGTACACATTTTATGCCTACATGTTCATTAATCGAGTATTTTCTCATAAAATGTAGAATTATTTTGTTAAAAGCTGTAGAGGGTAGCTTAATAAGTATTGTACAATCTATGAAATCTTAGAAATATGACATTTTTAATATAAAATTTAATTGGTCATTTGATCCTAGTAAGTGATAATTATTGTATTGCAAGGGCCTGAAGTGATAATATACTGATGATGAATTAAAAAATACTAA
The DNA here is from genome assembly GCA_007844125.1 of Sinonovacula constricta. Classification (NCBI taxonomy): domain Eukaryota; kingdom Metazoa; phylum Mollusca; class Bivalvia; order Cardiida; family Solecurtidae; genus Sinonovacula; species Sinonovacula constricta. The sequence continues at coordinate 32,117,897 of CM017570.1, read as the reverse complement.
TACTCTAAAAATTCTTTGCTCTTATGCTTTTTCTGAGCCTTCACTTATGTAAAAATGTTATGCCTTCATGTTCATTAATCATGTATTTTCTAAAAAAAATGTTATTATGAATTTTTTTTGTTAGAAAAATCTATGAAATCTTAGAAATTTGACATTTTTAATAATACATTTTTAGGAATGTAGACAACTACAGGGTGAAGCTTCAGGTATGGGATACAGCAGGACAGGAGAGGTTCCGTTCTATGGTAAAATATTTTACTTTTATTTGAACACATCATGAGTATTCAACTTTTAATCATTATAAAATTGTTTGTTGGTTTGTTTGTTTTTTAATATGTATTAAAGGCAAAGTCACATAATATTTTAGCAGAAATTGCAATAAAGATACAGGCAGAGTTGTAAATACATGTAATAACTGACAGTATATGCCATGGCTTTCTGTTCTTATCTAAACATCATTTATATATCTTGCTTAAAGAAGAGAATTTGTGGGTGTTTTTTTGTGTGCAATACATACTGAAACTGTATTGTATTCATTTTTGTCTTCTTTTAAAAAACAACAACAACTTAATCTGCATAAAATTTAAAATTCCGACAGTACAAATGCATTGAGTTTTTCTGGTCATGTTTCATTTTGTTAATAACACATACAAATTCTAAGCCATCTTATATAAAGATGTCTAGACATATTGTTACAGACTGTAGCAAATAATGAAAATACTGATAAGACAAATTCCAACAGAAAGCTGCCCGTGTAGATGTACATTTTTTGCCTTAGCCTTATAAATATGTGCTTCACAGGAAAAGATTTAACAATCTTGGTCAAGCATGTTTAGGAACCTTGTATTTTATACATGTTTATTCTTTTACTCAGTAAAAATAAGATATGTTAACAGCTAGATTATGCAAAATATGTAGTAATGATCAACTACAACCATCAGTTTCTTCTCAACTGATAATATTTAAACTCGTATGAGATGACAAGACAAGCAAATAGCCACTAACACACTCATGGCTACTACAGAAAGTAACATTGCACGTTTTAGTAGTTAAGCATTATTTTCCATTAATAATTTATGCAGGACACTTGGCCACAGTTTTGCAAAAGTAAATATTACAGAAGCACAATTTACAATTAATATTTATATGATTTTATTTATTTGGAGAGCCAATCAGTGTACTTTTAATGACCAATGCATGTATATAGTTCTCTACTAGATTATTGTGTTTCAAATTTTTAACAACAGTTGAAAAATACTTTTTATTGTCTAAATCTAAGAATTTCAGAATCGTCTTTAAATATGTAATTTGGATATTACGGTAAATATTAATTACAAGAATTAAACCTTACTTTAGTAATGATTACCTTCGGGTAGAGCTGTTAGTATAACTGTTGTTATTTCTATCCCTTCTACAGGCCCCAATGTATTATAGAAAAGCCAATGCTGCCATGTTGGTGTATGATATTACAGACAAAGATACATTCTACGATATAAAAGACTGGGTTAGTGGTAAGTATGTAAACTTCAAGATGCAATTAATAAAACTTCTTTTTAACAGGAATTGAAAATGACATTCTTTAGTTTCCCCTCCCTCAATGTAGCACAAGCATGCTTACTTTTGACAGGACTGGGGAAGAAAACAACTAGGCATACTTACAGCCAGTAGTCAGCATGTATTTACTGATGATTATTCATAATTTAAAAGAACCAGCCCACCCTTAATACCCTCCCACAACCCCCACTGTTGCTGTGGTACTGACATTTTCTGTGCCTTGAACTGAATTTTCCAGTTATATTGTTAAGAAGTCCCTGGTTACTACCTTCAACTTTAATGAGACTCATGTATAAAGACTAAGATTCTGTATGTGTTTGCTTATCAGGATTAAATGTTCATATAAATAAGTACCAGGTGAGACATATGGATAAAGACTAAGATTCTGTATGTGTTTGCTTATCAGGATTAAATGTTTATATAAATAAGTACCAGGTGAGATTCATGTATAAAGACTAAGATTCTGTATGTGTTTGCTTATCAGGATTAAATGTTCATATAAATAAGTACCAGGTGAGACTCATGGATAAAGACTAAGATTCTGTATGTGTTTGCTTATCAGGATTAAATGTTTATATAAATAAGTACCAGGTGAGACTTATGGATAAAGACTAAGATTCTGTATGTGTTTGCTTATCAGGATTAAATGTTTATATAAATAAGTACCAGGTGAGACTCATGGATAAAGACTAAGATTCTGTATGTGTTTGCTTATCAGGATTAAATGTTCATATAAATAAGTACAAGGTGAGACTCATGGATAAAGACTAAGATTCTGTATGTGTTTGCTTATCAGGATTAAATGTTCATATAAATAAGTACCAGGTGAGACTCATGGATAAAGACTAAGATTCTGTATGTGTTTGCTTATCAGGATTAAATGTTTATATAAATAAGTACCAGGTGAGACTTATGGATAAAGACTAAGATTCTGTATGTGTTTGCTTATCAGGATTAAATGTTCATATAAATAAGTACCAGGTGAGATTCATGTATAAAGACTAAGATTCTGTATGTGTTTGCTTATCAGGATTAAATGTTCATATAAATAAGTACCAGGTGAGACTCATGGATAAAGACTAAGATTCTGTATGTGTTTGCTTATCAGGATTAAATGTTTATATAAATAAGTACCAGGTGAGACTCATGGATAAAGACTAAGATTCTGTATGTGTTTGCTTATCAGGATTAAATGTTCATATAAATAAGTACCAGGTGAGACTCATGGATAAAGACTAAGATTCTGTATGTGTTTGCTTATCAGGATTAAATGTTCATATAAATAAGTACCAGGTGAGACTCATGGATAAAGACTAAGATTCTGTATGTGTTTGCTTATCAGGATTAAATGTTTATATAAATAAGTACCAGGTGAGACTTATGGATAAAGACTAAGATTCTGTATGTGTTTGCTTATCAGGATTAAATGTTCATATAAATAAGTACCAGGTGAGACTTATGGATAAAGACTAAGATTCTGTATGTGTTTGCTTATCAGGATTAAATGTTCATATAAATAAGTACCAGGTGAGACTCATGGATAAAGACTAAGATTCTGTATGTGTTTGCTTATCAGGATTAAATGTTCATATAAATAAGTACCAGGTGAGACTCATGTATAAAGACTAAGATTCTGTATGTGTTTGCTTATCAGGATTAAATGTTTATATAAATAAGTACCAGGTGAGACTTATGGATAAAGACTAAGATTCTGTATGTGTTTGCTTATCAGGATTAAATGTTCATATAAATAAGTACCAGGTGAGACTTATGGATAAAGACTAAGATTCTGTATGTGTTTGCTTATCAGGATTAAATGTTCATATAAATAAGTACCAGGTGAGACTTATGGATAAAGACTAAGATTCTGTATGTGTTTGCTTATCAGGATTAAATTTTCATATAAATAAGTACCAGGTGAGACTCATGGATAAAGACTAAGATTATGTACTAGTATGTGTTTGCTTATCAGGATCTGCACTGTTTCATGCCTCGTGATGGTTAAACACAACATAGCCATACGAACTGCAAGTTAACATGTGACCTTTATCTATCACAAAGGACTCAGTGTGCACCAGTGGTTTTACCCAGGCATCAGTGTAGTGTTTTCCTCCATCAGAACTATAGATAGGGATTATTCTAGCGCTGAATAGAAGGGCGCTCCACCCTGCCCTTTTTAAGCCCTGCCCTGCCCTTTTTAAGCCCTGCCCTGTCCTTTTTAAGCTCTGCTCTGCCCTTTTTCAAGCCCCGCCCTGCTGTCCGTCAGCTGATCTGCAGCGCGCCGGTGGTTTTACGGGGGGAAGGACAAAAGCCAGGTTTTACCCAGGCATCTGTGTAGGGTTTTCCTCAATCAAAACTTTTTAGTGCCATGAGAGAAGTATTTTACTTCATAAATATGGTGATGATCTCTTCTCCAATTTAATAAATCATTATCATCAGATAAGATTTTTTATCATAAAAAAACTATGAAAAGTTGAAAAGTCCAGCAGTGAAAGTTCTTCAAACTTCATGCAGGAATTACAATGGAATAATGTTTTCTTACTTTTTAAAAATGGTCATATGAAGCAAGTAACCGATAGGACCTTTAAGATATGGCTTTTTTTTCAGATAACTAGAAAAAATAATGGCCATTACCTTTTTGTGCTTAGTTTCAAATCTGTTTGCATAAATTGCATTATTAAGGTATTTTATTTCATATTAACTGCAAAGATATTATTTATAAAAGTACATTGCTTTGTGTTGCTTGTCATGACTTGGTCATTAGTACTTTTTTGTCATAAATGTCAAAACTTTTAAGTTTGACATTTTTGACAAAAAATAAATATTTAGTCAAAAAACACATGGTAACATAAAATTTTAATTATAATTCATATTTTTTTATTAAATATGAAATAAATACAACTAAATCATTGAGTTTGTGCAACCAGATTTGAAACTAAGCAAAAAAAAAGTGATGGCTATTTTTTTTTCTATTTATCTAAAAAAGAGCCTATTACATAACTAATGACAATAATTAAAATTGTAATGCATATCAGCTGACATTGTATATACATGTATATGCGAGATTACGTTACTGCAAGCAACTATACCCAGCAAACTAAGCAACAAAAAGTGATGGTCATTATATTTTCCATTTACCTGAAAGTCATATAACCATTGTGGATATCATGATTTGGTTTTTATGTAACTGACAACAGAAAGCTGACATTTGATAACCTCTACTATGAAAATATATACAGCATAGAAATGCATAGAAAACTTTATACATGAATTAATATATTTCTTCTTTCTTTCTTTCTTTCAGAACTGAAGAGGAATGTTGAGACTCCTATAGGTAAAATATTTATACTATTCAGAATTTCTTTACAAATATTACTGACAGTATTAATTAAGGATATGTGGACTTAACTCCTTTACTTGCTGGAATCCCCATGGGGCATAAGAATCACCATGAGACTGGGGTTTAATGTTAAGAGATGGAATGGAGTTTCCAGCAAGTAATAATATAAAGGCGGTCTCAGACAGTTTGCCTACATCTTATATATTGTAACAATATCTGTATATAAGAACAATTGTGATTCCTGCTAAAAATAAACATAGACGTCACAGCAGATGACATGGATGAACTAAAACATTAATGGTCACATGGTTTTCTTGGATTAAAAATAGCTAACTGTGCAGCGTGGCTCAGATAGGAAATACATGTTTGTAATGATGATTGTGATGTTACGGTTCACTTTTCCGACAGGTGTAAGACATCAGTAAACAGCATTTTGTGAGATCTGTTCAGGTAACAGTGGTTTGTTATGATGTTTAATGGAAATATTTTTGGTCCTAACTGTCTGATACCACCCTTAATATTAAGATACTGGTTCACAGTTTTTACAATAGTACCTTGTGTATATACCCATTTGTGAAGTTCACTATTATTAATTTTTGTATCATTTAAAAAAAAGTTCAATTTTTAAATGTTTATATAAATAAGTACCAGGTCAAAGCCACAAGTTAGACCAGAGTATGGTATCAAACTGTAAAAGAGGATCTAGCTTGGGTAAACCTCTCAACAACTGATGCTATTGATATGACAGCTTGAACAGCAGCAAGACTAAAAAGTCCCACCCATTGACTGGAACATAGACTATAAATGGTTGTGATTATGGTGGTGATGATTATGATGATGATTTTGATTATGGTGATTATGATGATTATGATGATGATGGTGATGAGCTGTAAGAATGAAGAACAAAGTTTCCAAGAATCTCTCAGATTGGAATCTTAGTAATCAGGCTCGAGGTACAAAAATTACCAAATATTGTGTATAACTTACATTTCAATAAGTAGTATATATTAGTAAGTTGATTAATAGTACCAGCAGTTTATACCTAACTGCTACCATCAACCCTAACAGTGCACATGTACCAGTATTAGGAAGAAAACCTTACTTGTCAACTTTGCTCCAAATTTAGTATATTTCTTAATACGGTAACCATCATCTTTAAGCTGATGTTAATTGGAACTGTTTATATTTCTGTCAGTGACATGTCTGGTGGGGAACAAGAGTGATCTGCAGGACAGCCGTCAAGTAGGCTTTGACGAAGCTCAGGAATATGCCGAGACCATAGATTCTATATTTTACGAGACTTCAGCATTGAAAAACATAGGTCAGTGATTGGTTTTGTTCATAGTTTTATTCACACTTCTCATTTGCTTCGCGACAATCAAATCATATAATCATCCTTGTGTATCAGTATCAATGTAAAAAACAACAACACACAATTTAAATGAAATAAAATTCAAACCTCTCTTTTTAAATTAAAGCATTCCCCAGACTTTATCGCTGTGTGCTTTGTTGCTCTCTTGACCTTCTTAAGTAAAAAAACTATTTTACATGCATTTCCATAATTAAATTCACTATACTTCATTTACTTATTAGCGTTTCACAAATTTTATACATAATGCACCTTTTTCTATGCTTGTTATATGTTTACATGTCTTTGCCATATAAGCCTTTGTAAATAGCCAAGGGCAATATGTTTTTTGGCAGGAGGATTAAAATTTGGCTTTTTTAGCAGCTACTAGTTCTAAAAGGCATATTCTTTAGATCCCATCCCCCACCCACCCAAAAGGTAACACTAAACTGTGAGATCACTACTGGAACACTTAATAGGTGTATTATACACACGGATGTTATGGGGTAGGGGAAGAGGCCATAAAAACCATTAGTAACACTTGATGCACTGCTTTTGGTCAACCAGAATCTAATCCCCACCCTTTTCTGAACTTTAGCTCCACCCACCATGCCACCGCTACTCCCCCAACCAATTATCCCCCCCACCACTGTAAAGCCAGATGAGGCCATATGCCAATTTCTAATGCCCTTAAAATACATTAAAATGCTATCAAAATTCTAATTTTTATTTTGTTCTATTTTTTATATCATTTGCAATTACAGGAATTGAGGAGGCTTTTCTTCAAGTTGCTAAGAAACTTATAAAATTATACGAGACATCCCCAACGTCTGGACTACATTCCTCGGATCCTCTTGAGCAACAGCAGGAGTCAAATGATGAACGGATACATGTGGAACCTCCCTCACAACATAAAGGCCCTCCACCATCACATCAGAGTAGCTCCAAATGTAGCTGTTAATGTGGATCATTCAAAATGTGTTTTAGAGTAAAAGACATTAAATGATGACTACCTTCACATCAAAGATGTTTCAAATGTGGATGTTAGGTAAAATGGGTCATTCAAAAACCAATTAAGATAGGGAATGCTAGTTCTCCCTCAAATCAAAATGGTTTCAAAAGTGTCTGTACAATGAGGGTCGTATAAAAAAACAATGAAACTAGAAGACATTTTAATTCAATTGCCGCACTCTTGTTCTCAATTCAGAGTAAGGTAGTGAGCTATAGCACGTGTGATAGGATGACTACTTTCACATTTGAACAATTAAAAGTGTGGCTGTTCGTTCAAGAGGGTCGTTTGAAAAGCAAAACCAGTAGAAGACAGTTATCGATTACTAAACCGCGATAATTATTCAAGTGGTTCCAAATGTGGTTGTTGTAGTAAATTGAGCTTGTTAAAAACCAAAGCAGAAAGGATGCATTTGACTGTATTAACCTTCAGAAGAAGGAATGTCTACTTTGTTGGTTAATGAGGGATGTTCCAAAAGAACCCAGATAGAGGACCATTAGTAATGGCAATACCTTCCAAGCAGAGAGGTTCCAAATGTGGCTGTTAGTTTTTGAGTATCTTTCAGAAAGCAACTCAGATAGAAGGAATTTAATGATCACTTTGGCAATATGTTACAAAAGTGATTAAGTAAAATAACATTTCAGTAATGTCCCCTTTCTTGTTTTATTTAACTAAGAAATCTGCTTCTTTCAAGTTCTAGAAATAAGTTTTAATGCAAATGTCCTTTATTGTTACTCTTAAATATAGAGTTGGTAGTCATTAGAATTTTCTCACTGAGACAGCTTCAATGAGTACCTACAACCTTGGGGTTGATTAAAAATTATGGGATATACAGCTTCTGCTAAATCCTTTATTTCTCCTCCAAACCCTTTATACCTGGTACTCATTAGAATTGTCTCAGTGAGACAATTCCAATGAGTACCCACAATATAGGGTTTGGTTGAGAATTATGGGATATACAACTTCTGCTGTATCTGAGTACTGGCTCTACACAGTATATGGGCAGTATGGACCACAGTATAAATAAGGGTCTTAAATGCTTATTCTTATGTTAATCTTGAAAAGTGAAACAAAACAAAACAGGAGCTTCACTATGGTATTGACAGAAAGGTTAAAAAATGTTTGAGCTATTGTTGCAAATTTGTATAGATTTTTTAACTATTCTTTGTAGTTATGTAACTGCTTATTGTTTGATTTAATTAAAAAATAACGCTTAGTTATACTAGCTGTTAAAAAAATATTTGTGTCATTTAATTAGCCTTAAAATTGGTCTCAACAACACATTACTTGTGCCATGTTATAGCTGACAAATATTTCATAATCACCAAACCTTAACGTTTTTCTATATTCAATGATTTAAAAAAAAATGTATTATCTTTCTTTACATCATGTATTACTTTATATGAAATAAAATATTAATTATGCTAGTATTTTCATGTATTTTTTAAGAAATAAGATATCTATATTTATACATAGATATAATATGATGTGTATTTACTTACATATTTTAACATATATACACAATTTTGTATTGTTGTTTAGTAAATGGCTGTCATTCAATTCAAACTCATTTCATAGTGTCACGAGTTGAAGGCGTCATTGTTGTTGCCTGCACTGTGATAGTAGTCCTTCAAATTAACATCAAATAATTACTTGCCATTCGAGTGTGTAACATCGGGAGATTCATTGACCCAAAACACATTTTACATGCCTAAATTTTGGTTTCAAAAACAACAACATTGACAATATTTTTTTAAGGTTTATGTTTGATATTGTTCTATAATTGGAGACACCATCTGTGCAAAATCCAACCAAATTCTTTCTGAACTTACTTTCAAGATACCAAAGAGAACACTTGTCCGTCAGGCATCAAACTTCTTAAAATTTACATTTCCGCTCTTAGTCCACTCACGGACGATCAGACATGTGTTAATTTTCTGTGATAGTTTACCATGAAGTACTGCTGGTAATGTTTGCTTCGCTTGATGTTCCATTAAAGAGCCTTGCCCTCTAGTTGGTCAATTGTCTAACTCAAAAAAAAAACTGAAAAAGAAGGCAATTATCACAAAAATTGTTAAATAATGCTCCGTTATACTTTATGAAATGACGTAATTAGTAACTTTCCGAAACAAAACACTTAAAAGTGGGTTATGATAATCAGTCAACAATTTTCTACAAAAGTGGCAATGAAAATGAAAACCATTTTTAGTACACTATCTTTAACATTTTCTCTGTCTTTCAAGTTGTAAATCATTAATGTGAAAATGTAGGTTTTTTGTCAAAGAGGCTGACAGAAATTGAAGTATTCCAATAAGAAGCAGTAATAGGATCTTTGTTGTTGTTGATGTTTTAATAAACCAGATGTATTGAATTATGTTTATACATTGTATTTTGAATTTGATATAATGCCATTTCAGTTATTTGTATTACAATGTATATTATTTATCTTTATTTTCATTGTTTTTGTATTTGTTTTGAGAATGTTAGGGGGAAAAAAAGATTAAATGTAGCCAGAAAAAAATATAATATGGCAAAGCCGGCTTAGCAATTCTTTTGTTTTTTCGCCTAAGTGATAAGTATATTACAAAATTTGTGTATTTTCTCACACATATATCTACATAGAGAATTTATGATTATATTAAATCTGTTTTCGTACCTTCATATTTTATTTATCATTGTAAAAAAGGCTCATATTGAGTTTGTTTGAAACAAAATATAATCAGATTGATTCATGTTTGACATAAATTATCATCTTTTATTCAGCATTCGTATGGTTTGAATCTGTATGTCTGTTTGCCACTGAGATTCTTGAGTTAGTAATTTTTCTTCACCCTGAGGAAATACAAATAATTCAAATTGAACGGTTTGCTTCTTTACTGGGTTTATCATCCCTCCAACGGTATTTCAGTTATCTCTGGAGATATAGTGCTGCCTTCACTGTGTATAGCATGCCGTGAACACCTGGCGTGATACCACACCCACTCACATCTTGACACCAGGCCAACCAGTCGTGGAACTAACCTTATACTTGCTTGAGCGTTAGGAATGGGGCTATACAACTACCATTTTTAACGACTTAGGTATGTCGTGGTCCAGGTTCGTACCCAGAGCTTCTCGTATCTGGCACCGACGCTCTACTGATTGCGCAACCAGGTCAGTTATTAAAGTCTAAAGGTGACTAAAATCTCCATTCATGTGCAGAATGGGTCAAGTGTGAATCATGAACTATAATATGGAGTTACAAACACATTGAAAGGTTACAACACTCTTAAAAAAACAATTTTAATGATAATATTTGTTGAATTGAAATATAAGACTACTAAATTTTGTATCGAAATAATCACATGGCAATTCTTGTGATAAAATAAATTGGAGGTCTTTTTTTAACCCTTTAATATTTGGAAACATCATTCGGGTGTGGTATGTTATGTTAATGGGGTTGATGGTGTTTCCAACAAATAAAAGGTTTAAGTAACATAGGTATCTAATCCAAATGAATACTGGATTAAAATATTACTTTTGTTCATTACTCATGTTAATATGCTGTCCTTCAAGAAATTCTTAAATTTAGGGAATAAAAAGTATTTTTCAACTGTTTTTAGAAATTTGTAACACAATAATCTAGTAGAGCTTAGGACAATATACGTGCATTGGTCAAAAAAATTCAACTAATGAATTGTGAATTGTGCTTCTGTAATATTTACAATTTGCAAAACTATGGCTAGGTGTCCTGCATAAATTATTCATGGAAAATAGTGCTTGAATACTAAAAACCCACAATGTGCCTTTCTGTAGTGGCCATGAGTGTGTCAGTGGTTATGTGCTCGTCTCTCTCACCCGTGTTTAAATGTGCTGGTGTTTTGTTAGCTCAGTGTCTTCATGTAGAGTTACCAGAAATGTGTTGGTACCTTCTTGATTGCCTTTTGTATGCATTTCAGTGTGCTCATTAGAGATGAATGTTCATGGTTGTTGGATTATTAGAAAAGTTTTCATATACCAGCAATCTAGCTGATCACATATCATTTTTGCTTATTTAGTAAGTTTGTTGAGATGTTTTATTTGTTAAGATTTGAAGCTTGTCTGTTTTTGTTGAAGGTGGTAACCGACAGTTTATTATTTAGTTCGTCAGTGGACAATCTAAGGTTTATGTAGGTATATATTTTTAACCAGGTTTTCAACTAAAATCCTGGTTATTAGATTAGGGTATGACTGACGGGCAGCGTAAAACGGCGGGTTTTCTGCTCAATAACGTCAGTTAGGATAAACCAATCTTGCTGAAACTTTGCAATATATATATAGCAAGTTTGCATGAAGACTTAGATTGGGATTGGATTTGGGGCCAGCCGGGTGGTCAAGGCCACTGTTACTAAAAATAGAAAAACAGTTTCTGCTTAATAATTTGTGTTAAAATGGAGGTATTTCGCTGAATTTTTGTTTGTAGGTAGTTTATGTAATCCGCTATGATGTTGATCTCTACATTGGAGCGAAATTGAAGGTTGTATCCGACAGTTGGTCTATATCTATGTAACAATATGTAACCTCTCTCTGGGGTATGTGTACATGATTTCTGTAGAAGAAAAGCTTTGGCAATTGTCAACAGTATCTCAATATAAGGGCAGTAAAACTCATTACACAACACTTATAATGTTCTATAAATAATCACATTTGGGATTCCTGCTAAAATAGACATCAATGTCACAGCAGATGAGCTTAAACATAAGTGGTCACATGGTATTCTAAGTTTAAAAATAGCTAACTGTGCTGCGTGGCTCAGTTAGGAAATACATGTTTGAAATGACAATTGAGACGTTACGATTCTTTTTTTCTGACAGGTGTGGGACATCACTAAACAGCATTTTGCGATCTCTGTTCAGGCAACAATGGTTAATTATGATATTTAATGAAAATATTTTTGGTCCAAACTGTGGGATACCACTTATAATGTATGTAGATATACATGTATAGTGCAATGAAAAAATGAGCACAAGGCAACACTTTTTTAAGTACTGTTACATTCTGACAATTTATCAGATTACATACCTCAATATAGAATGGTCATATTCCAGTTACATATTCTAAAATCATTAAACAAGTTTTTGTTGAAAATATTATGAAAAATTAATAACATTCAAATACTTAAACCATTCTATCACCCTTACCTTTTATCCTTCATTTCTTTTTAATTTCAAAACATACATGTTATATATGTTATTCATTATAAGGCATAGTCATTGTACATTATTCATTATATATCATTTTTGTTTTTTACAAAATAAATATTTCAGTTGATGTGTATGATTTTTGATTGATGTTGTTAAGCTTTTTCCTCAACACTTATATAGATTACATATTTTGCTATTTCTGTAGTACTTATATATATTTTATTGTTCAGCATTGTGAGAAAGCATTCTTAAGTCATTCCAGTTATTTTACTGCTGTTTTGTGTTATTGTATAAAAATCTTAATTAATAATTAGAGAAATAAAGGATAATACTTTCTATACCAGTAATTGAATTGTTTGTTAAGTTAAAGCCTGTGTCTAAACCCTTTCATTCATAGTTCATCTATATTTTTGAAAATTGACCTGACTTTTGTTGTTTTTCTTTAAGAGATAAAAGAATTTTAATTAATGTATGTTTAACTTGTAGTTATAGATTTAAGGTCGAACCAGTCTACACATAAACTCTTTGTCATGCAGATTCTGCTAATGATTGTGAATGGTTTGTGAAGGCGTAAAATAACGTATACATTCAGGAAAGGGTTAAACAGTGTCTATATAATTTTTTTTATCCATTACGAGATTTATTGTTAATAAAAGTGGAAAATTTCTTCCACTTAACACCATTTGTAGTTGTATACACTCATTGAATTAGTTCTAATTGCAAGTGATCTCTGGTTATTTGATTATATTCTTGTGATTTGCATATTCCCGTTACTTGCATTCATTTGCGGGGACATGCTGTATGCAAATTAAGTGGACTGATCTAGATTTGTATGTGATAGGTAAGCTTGTTGTAAGCAGTCGTATCAAGCACAGGTAAACTCACGCCGAGAGTGAGAGGGAGGGAGGGAAAGAGGAGGGGGTGGGAATGGGAGGGAGAGAACAAGCCCCCCATCAGGTCTAAAGAAACTTTGCTTTAGTACAAGTGGGATCATATTTATTTTTATTTTTTTAAAACATCGCAGCAACCAGTTATGATCATTATAGCTACATTCAGCTATTTTGGTGGAGGAAGACCCCAAACAAATGTCTGGGTAGAACCACCGGCCCACATAAAGTGCTTAGCCCCGAATGGGACTTGAACCCAAGCGCTGAGAGGATTCACAAATCGGAGTCTACTACTACGCCATTTGTGCCCCTGGACAATATTTATGATAGCCATTTCACATACATACCTAGCTATAAACATGGACTTTTCTTTTTACATTAATGCAATATTTAGCCGAGTAGCATATTTTCTGCAGCAAAAAACTACCGGTCTTCTCATATGATTTTGTCTATTGTACTTTTTTTTTTTCTTCCAAAAAATTAAATGGCGTATTTTCTTTGTGAACTCATTGCCTTTATCGTACAAATGGGTGAATATTGTAAATGTATGTCTGTATTCGTTGTAAAAAGTTTGCCTTATCTAGCTAGTCATTAATGCATACATAGCAATAAAATTGAGTAAAGTTTACATTTTCTTCCTTTACCTGTTTTCTCTTTTATGATTCTTATATTTTCTTAATGAATTAATAAGACATTATATATGGAAACAAGAGGGCCATGATGGCCCTTAATCGCTCACCTGAGGACACAGGCTTTTAGTAGGTTCATGTCTGGCATCAAGTAATTAAGAGTTATTTACTTCAGAAATCTTTGGTGAAGATTGGGTTGATAACATTTTCTAGAATTTTAACCAGTAACCTACTGAATCCACATGACCCACTTCAAAATATATGTAAGATTTCAAACATTTTGGCCAAGTTTGGTGAAGATTGGGCCATCAGTGTGGCTTTAAGTGTTTTCACAAGGTTTTTCTATAATGTGACCTAGTTACCTACTTTTTGACCCCACGTGACCCAATAATATACTCATCCAAGATTTCATGCAGACAAACAATCTGATCAAGTTTGGTGAAGATTGGGCTATGAATGTGGCCTCTAGTGTGTTCACATGCTTTTTCTAAGTTTTGACCTAGTGACCTCTTTTTTGACCCCACATGCCCCAATAACGTACTAGTCCAAGATTTCATGCATACAAACATTTTGACCAAGTTTGATGAAGATTGGCCTGTAAATGAGGCCTTTAGTGTGTTCACAAGCTTTTTTAAGATTTAACCTAGTGACCTATCTTTTGATGCCACATGATCCAGTTATGAACTAATCCAAGACTTCATAAGGCAAACATTCTAATCCAGTTTGGTGACGATTGGGTCATAAATGGGGCTTCTAGTGTTACAAGCTTTTTCTAAGATTTGACCTAGTGACCTATTTTTTGACCTCACATGAACCTATAACGAAAACATCCAAGATTTCATGCAGACACACATTCTGACCAAGTTTGGTAAAAATTGGGCAAGAAATGTGGTCTCTAGTCAGTAGTGTATTCAAAAGCTTTTTCTGATATTTGACCTAGTGACCTACTTTTTGACCCCAGGTGACCCAATAATGAACTTATCCAAGATTTCATGCTGGCAAACATTCTGACCATGTTTGATGAAGATTGGATAAAAACTGTGGCCTCTAGCGTGTTCACAAGCTTAAATGTTGACGAAGCACGACGGATGAAGCAATATCACAAAAACTCACATTGAGCACCCCATGCTCAGGCGAGCTGAAAAACAACAACAATGACAAGACCATGATATCTGACAAATAAGCTTGCTTTGTGTAATCAGGGCTGAAAAAATACAGTAGCCGGAAATCCCAGCCAAGTCAAAATGCAGTTTCGAGCTACTGGTCATTGATCATTAAATTTAGTCCAGGACAAGTCATGAATCGGCAGTCAAACAATTATCAACAACACGTAAAGGTGGTACATGCACAATGCCACCTGTTTAAAACAGCCAATCCCGGCGCGCGATTCATAAACGTTTTTATACAAAAAATAAACAACTTGTTATACTTTTTAAGTTGTAGAGATGACAAATGTGTTGTGTTCGTTAATTGAAAACGAAACAAATTTTCAGACAAGTCATTTTTGTTCAGAACTAGTCATTGAAAAGAAAAATGTTCCAGCCATGGTAAAATTTGAACTCGGGTTACCAGTCCAGTGCTTTACGTCTGTGCCACCATGTCTTGGTACAGGCTTGTTTTATAATAGATTGCTCACAGCATATTTTTACATTTAAATTTCAACACAACGTATGTTATCATTTTGACAGATTATAAAGGCAATATCTCAGTTTGGATGAAATTTATGCTCAAATAGCCAGACTTTTTTTCTCAAATAACCAAGCAAGTCATTATTAATTGAAAAGATCTTGTAAAAAGCTGTTCACTGGCGCCCCAGATATGTGTAAACAGCAAAAACAAATACCCCTGCAGAGATAACTATTTTTTAAACGAAAAACAACATGCAACACCTTAATTATGTCACACGTAATATTGACATAGGGATAGGACACTTTTTCAGATAATTGGAAAAAACGGCCATCATATGTTTGTACTTAGTTTCAAATCTGTTTGCATAAATTGTATTATTAAGGTATTTTTATTTCATATTAACTGCAAAGATTTTCTTTTAAAAGTACATTGCTTTGTGTTGCTTGTCATGACTTGGTCATTAGTACTTTTTTTATCAAACATGTCAAAACTTTTCAGTTTTACATGTTTGACAAAAAAAAAAAAAAATTAGTCAAGGAACACATGGTAATATAAAATACATTTTGATTACAATTTATATTTAATATAAAATAAATACAACCAAATCATTGAGTTTGTGCAGATTCAAAACAGAGCCTTTTAAAAGTCATGACCATTTTTTTTTCCATTTATCTGAAAAAGAACCGTAGATCACTTTTATGTCAATATCACTTATAGCAGAGATCACTATCGTACTTATTTAGATTTTGTAAGAGTGAACATTGATTTGATTTTTTATGGTGTAACAATATAGGTAGGTAGTGTTCAGTCCTTGGACTCCGGTATTAGTTTATATAGAAATTATGCCTAAATTCCCCAAAACAGTGGAAAGATAGTTATCAGCATTTAGCATAGGCAAACTGTCACCTTTAATGACGATATCCAGCAGTTGGCCTATATCAAATACATGTAACAATACCTTACCATTGCTTTTTGGGAATTTGGTCATAGTTTTTGGATAAACTTGTACTTTAGTATACACAAAGAGAGTTTTGAACACTGCCTACATTGTTCAACTTTACAAATCGTGATAAAAACACTAAAAGTTCAATCATTCCAATTCTATAAATAAGCATGATAACGATCTCTGCTTAAAACAGACACTGATGGTTTACCCGTATGATCATGTAATCTCAAAAGGGAGTTGTCCCTTGGTCTTCCTAGTTAAAAATAGCTAGATAAAAATATCCATCTCTGCAGCGTGGCTTAGATTGGAAATACCTGTTTGCAATGAGGAATGGGGATTTATGTCAATGAACAACATTTTTAAAGATCTTTTCAGATAACTTTCAACTTATCTTATTATTGAAAAATATTTTGGTCTAAACCGTCGAATACCACCTTTAATAGTGCTAATAAGTTCATCCATAATGCCCAACAAGGGTTCAATCACTAGTCTTTCCTTCCATATACTAGGGTATATTTTCTTTGACAGCTACATAGCTTATTTTCCATGATGCTCATTATGCAAATATCATCCAAAATGTACATTAACAGTGCATCTACTTGACTTTTGTTAATTGAATCGGTTTAATTCCTCAATGCATTGTTTACACCAAACCCTGTTTCCCGTTTTAATGAAAAAATAAAACTGACGTACCAGTAAATATAAACTTCTTGCTTTGAACTGTATGTTTAGAGATATTACAGCTTGATGTAAAAGTGGTGATATAAGAATGTTTGATAAATACTGCCCTAAGTCCGAATTATTAAATTTTAAACTCGAATCCAACCTCACTAAGATAGTTGAAATTCTTCTTATGAAAAGAGATCCAATGAAGCTCACCTCCAGGAATAAAAAACACAACAGAACTGTAACTTTCCCATGTAGATGATTGATTTTAATGAGCATTGGTTTGCTAAGTTTACAATAACACAATATAATGTAAACCACATATAACAAAAGTCTTGGATGAAAAAAATTGTGGTGTGTGATACGGCGGATGTCCACTGCAGGGGTTTCATGGGGGAATCATCAAAACTACCCACCCCCCAGTGCTGGTTGCCATGGTTACCAGTCAGTCCAATCAATCATCCACACAACGCCCCTGCCCTATCCTAGCCACAACTTAATGTTGCTTCTTGCGGAATGAGCAGCCTGGAAAAAAATGACAGAAGAATTTTGTTTTGTTTCTAAACAAAATATACATTCAGTGACAAAATGGTCAAATAATGAGATGGTCAGCCATTTTTGAGAAGAAAGAACCCCGACTGTCTGGCTAGGACCACTGACGCATTGTAAGTCTGCTGGAAAACCTCACATGCAGTTTTTTGCCCTGACCGGTTCTCAAACCCATGCAGTGAAGAGCGTTTTGTACTCGACAGCTTTGATGATTGAAAACCGCTCAGTCAATGTGGATCTTAAATACCAGCTGCAACTCACTACAGCAAAACAAACAAAACAAAAAATGCAAAGGTTTGGTATGCCGCAAATTTTGATTAATCTGAAGCTTGGTCTGCTAATTTGACAATGCCTGTTTATTAGCTTTTCCTAACTTGTTATATTATATTGCATGTATTTTTATTTATTATTTGGGAAGGGAGGGGGGGTCCACTTCCAGCAGACAAAAAACTGCTTTCAATGTAAAGCATGCTGTGAACTTGAAGTGCGATGCCACGCCATTCACATTATCCTGGCTCCAGGCAGACCAATCCTGGAACTATCCTAAGCCTGAGCATTAGCATGGAAACTCTTCCAATACCATTCTAAACGATTCTGGGTACGTCTCGGCCTGAGTTTCAAAAGGGGTCTTCCATATTTTGAGCTGGCGCTGTATCAATGCACTACCAAGTTGTTATAATAAACTGTTATAAATAAAAACAGAAAGTAACTTTACCTTCTGTCAGCCTAGCCTTGCCTCCGGTGGGCTGACACAGCACTGTACTGCAGCCAACACACAACACAACGGTCTGTGCATGACTGAAGACTGTGGTAATCTTGTAGCAGCCTGCATTTTCAAAAAAGGTAAATATTTTATGATTAAAAATACTATCAATGTCCATTTTGAAACGGGACAAACTTTATACAGAACACTAATTTGTGCATGATTGTCAAGTGTAATTATTTTTTAGCAGCTGCGAGAAAATGAAAACATTAAGACAGTCTAGAATTGAGATCAAACAATAGACTTATCAAATTACTGAATTCAGGACATTTTTGAGATGCATGACCTGCATAAAAAAGGCCTAAAGATTAAAAACAACATATCGGTGTTAATTAGGCGCATTGAATCCTGTTCTCAAAATCTTATTGGGGAACTCCAGTCAGACCGCTTTTCAAACAGGCTTATGAAGTGTACTGGGATCTGATTTTGTTAGTTTGAGTGCAAATCCAAAATACATCTTCTTGCTTCACTTAACTTGTCTTCATATATCTGTCCTATAAATATATAGATATTTTCACTTGCGTCCCCTGTTTGCATGCATGTGATGAGAGGTAATGTGGGTTTTTTTTAAATAAAAGGCAGTGACAAAATTATAAGTAATATTAGAGCAAAGTTTAACTATTAAGGTGAGGGACACCCTAGACAAATGTCTAGTAAAACCACCTACAAATCCAAGTCAGCTAGAAGACCTTCCAAAAATGTTCATCCACCCTGACCAGGACACAAACGCATGGGGCACGAGGCGGTCAGTAAATAGTGACAAGTTTTAGTAATGAAAACAATGCCGATGTATAATTATAAAAAATTCAGATGAAATGACCTCCGAGTTGACAAAAAAAAGCAAAAGGTATTGAAATCTGTTTAAAAGTTCAGATATGGTTTCATCATTGTTCACAGTAAGTAAGTATTAAGCAGAATGTTTATTATTTTATTATTGTAGTCATATCCAAACTCTAACACAAAAATGTTCTAATTAGAAATAAATATATCCAAACTCTTAACATAAAAAAATGTTTCAGGTTAGTAAAAAAAAAAAGTGTATTCTTTTATTAACATTGGGAAAACAAAATTGGCTGTTCAGATACTATCTAGCAAGTAGGGAATATTCACATTTTATCATATCTTGGACTATCATCACAACAGCCATGTAGATTTCACAAAATTGGATGATCCATAAATATTCTCATGAAGAAAACCCACTCAGAATGAGTTTTCTGTGAATTTTTCAAATGAAATGAAACACTTTATAAATTCACATGTTTCACATATACATGTCTATAAAAAGTAGCACAAAATTTATTACAAACACTTGTTTTGGTTTTAGATTGCGTCAAAATTGGAGATTTTACTGTGTAATAATTAGGACAAGGAATATTTTAGCAGATGTTTATGTTCATAGCATACCCAAATAAACAAGCAAAGTTTGTAAAACAGCCCCTTTAGCTAAATTTAATAATATTGCTGAATTAAGACAAACAAAATTGACACCAAAACTTCCTGACATTGGGAAGATAACAAGAAATCCCAGAAAAGGAGAAGCATATAATCTCCAATGTATGAATGATATGGATGCGTTACAGTGCCAAATAATAAATGAAAAGTGATATAAAAAAAATCCTAGAAATGACACTGTACCTGGGCACTTGACATCCATGAAATAGCTGTTTGGACTCTGCACCAGTCGCTTCAACTTGTGCCTGTTTTTCTCCTCCTCAGCGGTAGGATGAAGTAAGTCACGAGCAAGCTGTAGATGGAAGAAACATTAATGTAACTAGCAAGTAAGAGAGAAAAAAAATCAAATTTTAGCTTGTGTTCCTCTTAAATACTCCAAGGAAACTAAATCATTATAGCAACAAATGGGTGGAGGATGGCCACAGAATAATGTTGGACTAGAACTGACACAGGTCTGATGGAAGACAGAAATCTACTGAGGTGTTAAGTGCATCAGTTAAAACTGAAAGTCAGGGTCCGCGGATATAGAACATGGTAATTGACGACATCACTGACAACAAGAGACTTATGCAAGTACGAATTTTTACTTTTTCTTAAATTCCTGTTCTGATTTTATGCTAAATAAACTTCCATTACTTTTAAAATAGGGTCAAATTAACAAGACACTATCACCTAAACTTTTGAATTATGACAGGGTTAATAATGCTAGGGCTAACCTTTTAGAAAATAGTTTGGTGTTGCAAACATTTCTTTGAGTGCTTATTTTCTTGACCAGTTCAATTTTAGGACTGAGTCTGCCAGTTGGTTAAATTGCCAATATTTTTTAAACGACATTGAAAAGAAGGCTTTTATCCAAACCAATCAGTTAAAAAAAAAAATTAAACCTATCTGCAATCAAGTTTTTGTACATTGTTCATTATTGTACATTGTTCATTATTAAAATCAACTCTGTAACCAAAGAATTCATTTTAAAACTTCATGTACCATTCTTTCAACAAACAAAAAATGATTGAAATATTCTGATTATTTTCAAGATAAACAATATTGATGAATGGAAAATAAATTGGATGATAATGTAAACAAGCTAAGTTTCCATCTGAGGTGCCTGTTCGGATGCATCTATTCTTAAAGCCTTTTCAAGCCAGGCATTTGATCACACAGATCCACCCTTTCTAGCAAGTTTCAGGTCCACAATTGTTATTATTAAAAAACATTGATGACACCACTGAAATGACCTTTGCTGTAAATCAGGCCAACAACCCCCTGCTCCATCAATTATATTTACAATTAAGAAACAGCTCCTGTTGTATAGTCTTTGTCCAAAGGCACTAATGATAATCCTTCATTATTTTAATTAATAAAATATTTGTCTGAAGCATCACACGCATAAACGACATGGTCACGGGAACGTATTGACATGTCTCGCTCGCATGATTTTCTACTTGATAATGTTCTTCCATAGGTCATTAGAAGAAGGGGAGGGGAAGGCTTGGACCTGGATAGCGTTCTATACAATTATTAATTGGGTTGATAAAAATCAATTTAATTAAGCACTTGAGCACGAACTATCCTGATTTCCTAACGAAAGCTGTCATGGACTGTTGAGAAACGAGCTACTACGTCGACATTTTAAGTGGATGAATCCACAGTTTTGCGTTTGATCTCACACGAAATTTCTACGCCAAATCAAAGATTAAATATTCCGCTGTTCGAATAATCCATTGTCTTTGCATTTCGGTCACTCTATGTTGATGATTTTGTCAAAAACCCTCCAAATACTTACAGGCATGTTTATACTTTTCGTGAACTTGGTTAAAAAGGAAGTAGCATGGGGTTTACACGTGAGATATCAATGGTGTTTTTGCGACTGGTTCGCCTTATATTACCTCGGATTTATGGTACGGTGAAGCTAAAAATAGATACTCGAGCAGTCTGCGTCGTTGCACAACGAGGAGAAATAACGAAAATTACACCACTGGCTGAAAATAAATGAAAGGAAATTTTTGGTGAGTGACATAAAAAAGGATCATAAGAAAATAGTTTACAATTTGCACTTAAATATAAAGTCCACTAACAAAATTAACATAAATTAGAATAATTGGTAACGGTCATATAAGAAGATAAATGCTGGTAAAGTTACCGTTTTGGTTCAAATTAAATGCATCACCATGACTCTTTCTGAATACTTAACAATTTGAAGAAATATTACGCCCCTCTAAGGTAGAACCCTAGATCAACCTCTGATTAAAACACGTGTATAGCATAAACACGTATATAGCATTTTAGGTCCGTGTATATACCGTCTTTTCTTTTTTCATTTTTGTTTTTCTAGTAAGAAAAAACGGAAAATGTACAGTATGTTCTTCTTGGTCTGGAATACACATATTTCTGTTTTTTGTTTTTTAAATTCGATATAAAAAAACGTTTTTTGTCTTGTTTCATATGCACACATTTAGTCATTTACAATAAAAAAGTAAACACCGCACCGTTCAAAATTTAGACACTAATATTTAAACTTGTGTCAACGCGCATGTGTTGCAGAAGACAGGGAGAGACAGTCATTGTATCAAGAAATATAATTTATATAGATAGATTCCACATCAGTGAAGATACCTTATCTTGGCAGTCATTTTGATGGCAACTTCAAGGGATTTTCAGATTATTGTATAGAAGCGTAAATTTTATTTTCCTGTAATTTCTTAATTTTATCTATTATCTATTTATCTATTTTTAGCTTCTTAATTAAAAGTAAGGCTATAGACCATTGGAAAACTTGTAAAATTCATATTTGTAGGATGCAATATTTTTTGAATTGATAATGCACAAAGAATGAATACACAGAAATAAATAATTGGCTCATCCTTAAACGAAATGAACTGTGTATTTTTGTTGTTGTTGTATTTTTTATTTATTTTTTTACTCTTTAAAATAAAGTTTTGATATTTAAAATACTTCATAAAAGCTGTTAAATTTGATATAAAATTCAGTAAAATAAACTGAAAAATAAAAACACAGTGGTGAGTTTAATGCAGCACATATTCGAGTTCGACCTGCATTAACCTCTGCCTTCAAAGATGGATGCCTTAAACTGTCTTATCGGTGCCTATGACATCTCATGGAAACCATATAGCTTTACGTAATAAGTTTAGCCATCTTCTACTATCAAGGAACGTTCATATCAGGGGCGGATCCAGATTATTTTTCGGGGGGGGGGGGGGCTCGGGGAGGGGGAGTAGGAGGGGGAGAGAGGAGAGAGGAGGCCCTAATATAGCGAGCACCGGGGGGGGGGGGGGTACTTGTCGTGCTGGGGGTGGGGGCGGGGTCTGTACGTCTAGAAGACTTTTTAAAATGTACCAGCCAAATGTAGCAATTGTCTGCATTTCAGAAGCTGCTTGAAGCTTTTTTTTTTCCATGGGCCAAACTGTTTGTATTGTACAGTTTGTAAAATAATCTTATTATCTTTTTTTTTTTCATGGGTTGAGTGGAAAGGTCTATTTGAGCGGGAACAGTAGGTACGGGTAGTGTTAGTGGGTCTGGGGGCATAGAAAATAAATAGTTTAATTTCAATGCGTTTGTTCAAGACTTTTTGAGGTTAAAATTTGACACACCCTGAAATGTAAAAAAATAAAAAAGATACCTTAATGAAATGTATTTTTTTTTTTTTTTGACAATTTCAGTGGGGTCAGGACCGCTGCCTACCGATCCCCGCTAGATCAGCCCATGAATATTACTTAGCATTTAGCACGAAAATGTAATTTAATTGAAGCGTTACTTATCAAGAATATTTTGAGTGACGAATTCACGAATCACTTACTAAATTTCATAAAGATCTTTTTAATTAGGCATGCACAGCCCATGAATCATAGGCCCGAGTGCTTCAAATTGAAAAAAATAGCGTATGAATGAGTACAGGGTCATGCTAAGCGTTAATTTAAAGTTCGAATCCTTTCTTTTCTAACACGTTTAAAAATAGGAATAAGTAAGGGACACAAATGCGCAATATTTGTAACGCGATTTATTTGGTTGTCGCCCTTGTATTCAGACCCTTAGCTATTTGTCTCGGCATCTTTTACTATCTTACTATTTTTACTTTAGATATATAAATTTACAGACGAAGTTAAGATAAAAAAGAACAACACACTGCTACTAATTTCATCACTATTCCCACCTCCATCATACCACCATCCCCACCAACACCAGCAACATCATCCTTAACACCACCATCATACCACCATCAACACCATCCCTAACACCACCATCCCCATCAACACCATCCCTACCACCACCACCAATACAACCACCATCAACTCCATTCCTAACACCACCATCCCCACTACCACCATCAACACCATCCCTAACACCACCATCATACCACCACAGTCAACACCATCCCTAACACCTCCATCATACCACCATCCCCACCATCACCATCAACACCATCCCTAACACCACCATAATACCACCATCCTCACCACCACCAACAACATCATCCTTAACACCACCATCATACCACCATCAACACCATCCCTAACACCACCATAATACCACCATCCTCACCACCACCAACAACATCATCCTTAACACCACCATCATACCACCATCAACACCATCTCTAACACCACCATTAACACGACCACCATCTACACCATCCCTAACACCACCATCATACCACCATCTACACCATCCCCAAACTCCGCACAGGGTTTACGACATCGCTACGCTCGCTTAAAACATTGCACCATCCCTAACACCACCATCCCCAACCCCCCAAAAATCACCCATCATTACCACTACTCTGAAGGTGGTATCTTAAAGGTGTTATCCGAAAGTGTGCCTACATCTAAAATGTAAGAGGTTTTTTACATCTGTCCAGGGGAAAAGGCCATAATTTATATTGTCTCGCCAAGGCTCGACCCAAAATTTATTCTCCCTTGCCGAATAAACTATAATCATATCTGCTACTGACTTGTTATTCCCTATTTAGTTTAAGTAAAGACTGATTCCCTATTTAGTTTAAGTAAAGACTGTTTATACCATAACCCCAAGCGTAAAACATTAACAGTCGTGAAGTTAGTTGTTTGTATTTTATTGTCTTTTTGATATTGTGATATAAGTTAGCATATAACTCATATTTCACCAGTTCTGTTTTGACGTATCACCATCCATCATCGAGTAATTTATTGTCCGCTGAAGAATTCTTATTGTGAGTTCATGAATAAACGGAACTCCTCGGGTATGTCTATCAAACTTCATCACCGAGAAGTGGCGATTGCGTTTTATGACGCCATTACAACGATATTGTCATATTAACACATTAGGGGGAGACATAAAACTGAACAGCTGGCCATGATCAACAGTAAATAATACGACTGTCATCAGGTCAGAAAACAGTATGTGTTGCAAACTTTGTCATAACTCATATAAAGGTGGTATCCGATAGTTTGCCAATATCTAACATATGTAACAATATATGACCACTGTTTGGGGTATTTGTACATAATTTCTGCAGGAAAAAAATCATACTTTAGTCTAATGTTTGATGATTCTCAATAGTATCCTATTTTAAGGCAGTAAAACTCGTTAATCAACTCTTACATGTTCATTTTTTTTAAATCTATAAATGAGAACGATTGGGATTTTGGATTGACGTCACAGGGGATGACGTAGATGAGCTAAAACATAATTGGTCACGTGGTTTTCTTAGTTTTAAAACAGCTAACCGTGCAGCGTGGCGCAGATAGAAAATACATGTTTGAACTGACGATTGTGGCGTTATGGTTCACTTTTTAGACAGGTGAAGGACAGCAATAAACATCATTTTGCGAGATGTGTTAAGGTAACAATAGTTTATAATGATATTTATTGAAAATATGTTTGCTCCAAACTGTCGGATACCACCTTTAAAGTCTCCACGGTGCTGGCAATCACAGTACAGGCACCAGTGTAACCATTCGTAACTACTTGCCTATTTCCCAGATCTCACTATTTCGTAGAAATGGCCGCGGTATTTTGATCGAGTGCACCGCAACAAGGGGTACGTCTACAGACCTTAAAGCTAACGGTCAATTATTTAGCCAATCGAAGACGATGCTCACTTTAAGCTGATAAAGTGCTGCCTTTACTGTGATATTGTGTCGTGAACACATTTTAGGTGCCACACACAGTTCTGTTATCCAGACACAGGGACAATTTCCCTCTTTTCGTATTTAAAGGGACTTTACTGTAACTATTAAAAACTACATTCTTGCCTCCCTTGTGGGTAGGTATTTTACTGAAGAAAACTTAAGATTTTTCCACTTTTTATACGTTTTAAAACACGTAAGACTGAAGCATGTGCACAAAATGGAATATGATTGATTGGGTTAAGAATTAATTTAACAGGTTGAGCACTTAAAAAAGAAAATAAAATTATTTTTTTTCTTACATAAAGTATATACCTTCCCACAACGGAGATAACTTAAAACAATTCCATTATTTGCTAAAAGAGGAAATAGTCTTAGAAAAAATAGTAGCTGTAACTGCTGTCATCTTAAATTCGACCAGCATGCCTCGGCCGGAGATTGAAACACGGGCATTCCGAACATATCACCGACATGCAACCTTCTGAAGCGCCAGTTTGTTAATAATTGTACGCAACTGTCTAGAAAAAATCGCTGCAATGCCGAAATGTACATTCCAGCATATTGTCGTATATTCTCGAAATACAGAGGCCCTATACGATAATTTCTGAAACCCAGTTACTTAAATTTCACCAACATTTGTATCTGGAACTTTTATTCTTCAATTAATTTTAATTAATGTATTTCTCTTCTTTTTTTTATTTCATCGTTTGCGTCGCACTTCATACTTCGGATCAAATGTCTTCGCGTCATACTCATCGAAAGACAATGTCTCGCCGGCGCATGCAAAATCTTGGCCTTTTCCGTACACATCTCAGCTAAAATCAATCTGGTGAGGACATACAACGGTAGTGTTGCAACAAGCTTGCCCTTCCAATCCCGATTGCTTGCCCTTCGTGAGTAAGATAGCCGATTTGTTCCGACTTGTTCCGCCAATGTTCCGGACTTTACCGAACATTGCCGAGTTGTTGAGATCGGTCACGTGACTTGTGGCCGAGGTCGAGCGACTTCAATCTACTATGATATTGTTAGTCAACTATTTATGATCAACATAAATCAACAGAAAGGGCGCTCTTCGTAATAAAACCTGGCACGCGGTTTACGCTCTTCGACTTCCAGCTGTCACAGACGATAACATTGTTACATCGTGTGCGACAAGTCTAATGTGATGCATTCTTTTGCAACTTATATCAAACATACCAACACTTCTGATTATTTCTTTTGGTCTTGTTAATATTTTGCCTTAATAAGGTTCAGAGTTTTACCCTTTTTTCTGTATCTAACACAAAGGCCTTAGGTTAATCATGTTTGATATATATTTAGAAAATTTGTCCTTGTTTATAATCTAAAAATTTTGAAATATGCATATATACAACACTATCAAAAAATAAATAATGATAAAAAAATAAAAGAGATCAAACCTATAGAAATATATTTGCTAAGCAAGTACAACAGAAAAGGTTATCAAAAGAACTGTTATGTATAACATAGTACCACTTATAAGAGTTTCTTCTCATTACCAAATTTGGCAACCAGATTCATACCACGACACCTTGTACGTGAAAAAATAATTAAAAAGAAAATACTCAACAATTATTCCGGAGCATAATTGAATTATGTGATATAAAATCAGTTAAAATTGGTAAAATATTCACAGTTTTGGGCCAAATATACACCAAAACGTATCTCCAGCATTCCAGAATTTGTAACAAGTGTTACAAATAAGCCTCCAAATTCTGATTTCTACGGGTAATTCCATGCTGTTGTTGCTGCTTTTGTTGTTGTTTTATATTTTTAAAATAGCAGCTTTATTTGGAAAATGCAATAATCATAGAGTGGGATCACACCAATATAAGGAAAATCCCTAGATCCGCCCTTGCTGGAATTATATCGGTAGGCTACTATTTATTAAAAAAACAAAAACAACAGCTACAGCATATTGGCTTCTACAGGCATGCATGTATGTTTACAATCGACATCGCACAGTAAATGATATTATTTTGCTAACGTCGCGATATCCTAACACAATGCATGTATTTGTATCGGCTAGGTTTATTCTTACATGATACATCAACATTGATACATTTTTAGTTCGTTGTTTTTCGGTCAACAAAAAAAGAGAACAGTTCATAAGCTTGGTCATTATTTCAACGGGCGAAGTTGTGTTTGTCAAGTTAACACAAACTATGGACAAAAATGTATGATTTATAAGGTAGATGGGAATCGGTCTATAAACAATACATATATCTTCTTCTTCGTCGTCTTATTTTCCTTCTTTTTCGTTCTCTCCATTTTCTCCTACTTTTTCTGTTTCCTCTTCTTCTCCCTCCGCCTTCTTCTCCTTCTCCTTCTACTACGTCTAGTTCTTTGTTAAAATTAAAAATGTCATTTCTTCATTTAATTTTCTAAAACGTCACTTATTCTTTAGTTTTTTCATTTTGTTTCCCCCCCCCCTCCTTCTTCTGATCTTTATTTTTTCGTTATATTTCCATTTTATGTTCTTTATTCTCATCTTCTCCCTCGTCCTCACTACCCCGCCCCCATCCCCTTAATTACCCTGTGCTATTCTTATGTTCTTGATTTGAAGTGTTATTCTTACACAACGCACGCACCCCATTATAATAAATTACAATACGTAATTATCGTCATTATTAGTATTGGTTTGATTACGAATCTACAATTCACCTGATGACATATATATAGTTTATCCAAGTACAAGGCTTGTCACTCCAACATTGACGGCCTCGACCCCCAATCAACACTTAGCAAGACCTGTAAGTATGGTGGCGTAGATGGGTCAATGGAATGAAGTGTTATTATCACCTTCATCTTATTATTATTATTATTATTATTATTATTATTATTATTATTATTATTATTATTATCATCATCATCATCATCATCGTCGTCGTCGTCATCATCATTATTTAGAAATCAAAGTGATGAAAGTACTGTAGAGTTTTCATAGTTGTGAAATTACTGTTGGCCAGTTATGGTTGAAGAATGTCCAAAGCAAATGCACAAGATCAAATGTTTGATTGCTTTAAACATAACAGAAACATAGCATAAACAATTTACACAGACGTGATTAAAAAAGATTAACCGACGATTAGGAATAATATTAGCGCCTGGTTTTGAGGTTTTATACACTCTATGCATTAAGTGCACTTAATGCACTTATGTTTACATTAATATCGTGAGAATATAACGAGCAACGCACACAAATAAATAATCAAAAACTTAATAAAATGCAGATGGAAGAACGGAATATATTTCAACTGAAGATTATGTTATGAACATATAAGGTTAGGCGATGTGTTGGAGGCAAACTACAAATTTATATACATGCATTGTTTATATGCTAAAATATGGGGTTCTATCCATAAATGTGACTGTTACCGTGATTGCTTCCATCGGCATAGTAACCATCATCCTCTTCTTCATGGAAACATCATTGGGTGGGGTATGTTGTATGTTAACCATTTACTTCTGGAAACATATTTGGGGTGGGGTATGTTGTATGCTAACCATTTACTTGCTGGAAACATATTAATGGTGGGGTATGTTGTATGCTAACCATTTACTTGCTGGAAACATATTAATGGTGGGGTATGTTGTATGTAAACCATTTACTTGCTGGAAACATATTTAGGGTGGGGTATGTTGTATGTTAACCATTTACTTGCTGGAAACATATTTAGGGTGGGGTATGTTGTATGTAAACCATTTACTTGCTGGAAACATATTAATGGTGGGGTATGTTGTATGTTAACCATTTACTTGCTGGAAACATATTTAGGGTGGGGTATGTTGTATGTTAACCATTTACTTGCTGGAAACATATTAATGGTGGGGTATGTTGTATGTAAACCATTTACTTGCTGGAAACATATTTAGGGTGGGGTATGTTGTATTTTAACCATTTACTTGCTGGAAACATATTTAGGGTGGGGTATGTTGTATGCTAACCATTTACTTGCTGGAAACATATTTAGGGTGGGGTATGTTGTATGTAAACCATTTACTTGCTGGAAACATATTAATGGTGGGGTATGTTGTATGTAAACCATTTACTTGCTGGAAACATATTTAGGGTGGGGTATGTTGTATGTAAACCATTTACTTGCTGGAAACATATTAATGGTGGGGTATGTTGTATGTAAACCATTTACTTGCTGGAAACATATTTAGGGTGGGGTATGTTGTATTTTAACCATTTACTTGCTGGAAACATATTTAGGGTGGGGTATGTTGTATGCTAACCATTTACCTGCTGGAAACATATTTAGGGTGGGGTATGTTGTATGTTAACCATTTAGCTGCTGGAAACATATTTAGGGTGGGGTATGTTGTATGCTAACCATTTACCTGCTAGAAACATATAAGGGTGGGGTATGTTGTATGTTAACCATTTAGCTGCTGGAAACATATAAGGGTGGGGTATGTTGTATGCTAACCATTTACCTGCTGGAAACATATAAGGGTGGGGTATGTTGTATGTTAACCATTTACTTGCTGGAAACAAATTAAGGGTGGGGTATGTTGTATATTAACCATTTACTTGCTGGAAACATATTTAGGGTGGGGTATGTTGTATGTTAACCATTTATTTGCTGGAAACATATAAGGGTGGGGTATGTTGTATGTTAACCATTTATTTGCTGGAAACATATAAGGGTGGGGTATGTTGTATGCTAACCATTTACTTGCTGGAAACATATTTAGGATGGGGTATGTTGTATGTTAACCATTTACTTGCTGGAAACACATTTAGGATGGGGTATGTTGTATGTTAACCCTTTACTTGCTGGAAACATATTTAGGGTGGGGTATGTTGTATATTAACCATTTACTTGCTGGAAACACATTTAGGGTGGGGTATGTTGTATGTTAACCATTTACTTGCTGGAAACACAATTAGGGCGGGGTATGTTTTATGTTTACCTTCGACTTGCTGGAAACGCCGTTAGGTTGGGTATGTTTTGTATTAATGCGGTCCGGATAAATAGCGCTTGCAGCATGAAGAGAGTTATTTGTGTCAGTACAAGGTTTTAGAATAAATACAACAAACTTACATACAAATCTCTAGTTTTACGACAAAAACATTCCACCATACTCCCAGTTTATGATAGATTCTACCTTGGCAATGATATGACGACGCCAGTCTTGTCCACTGGACAATTAACTTCTCGACATTATTAAATCAAACTGTGTGGACAAGCACAACAATTGTGCTGGACTTACCAGTATATCTGTGCACGTGTGCACGAGCAAGTTTTAATTTCGTCACATTTTCGTGCACTAGGTAAAATGATTTTTTAATTGTTTTACTCATTTTGTAAATGTATTCTACAATTAAATAGTAGATTGGATTTTAATGAAAGGTACGTATGAATGCTTTTGTACTCGTTAATCTCAAGTAATGTTTTTTTAAATAAAAGTAACATATTTTTAATAGAATCGCAATTTCTATTATTTTGTGTAACATTAGATTATTATATTTTATAAGGTAAGTGATGGGATATTTTGACATTAATAATTTCAATTTATTAAATCCTACATTTCTTTGCAGAAAACATCCTAACTTTACATGAGTATAATCTACAACGCCATCAACAAGCAAAAATAAATAAATAAGTAAATAAATAAACTTTAAGACTTCGCCTAAATTGTAACAAGGAAGGGACCCATTTTATTTTTCGGATATTTTTCTATTTGTCGGATCGATCCTCACTTTTTATGTTTTTAGGAATGTAATTTCTAAGTGTTTTCTCACTTTTGCACTTTGCCAGCACGTGTTTACCTGTGTATAGTGTTCTCTCAGATATACATATGTATTGCTGAATTAACTTGTCATATTTTCATATTAATATTGGACGGTCTAAACGTTGATCTAAACAAATTAACGTAGTTAATTAAGAAATTTAGCTGGGTTATTATTATTCCTCTAGAACTTTGTAATGTTTGCAGAGTTTCTTTTTTTAGTCAAACATAATTTTCGGTTTTCTTTTTTTCAAAGATTTGAGCATTTCTTTTTTTAGTTTAGTCGTAATTAAATACATTTATATGCATGCTTTTGTAGCAACCGTGTCATTTCGATAAAATGCACAAGGCATGTTTCTAAGGGAGAAAAAACAACAACACGAACATTTTATAGATTTTTTGTCTTCATGTTCTTTGTTGTTTTAATCTTCTTGGTCATTATTTGTACTGGTTGGCCATCAGCAGCGCGTCTTTTTCATTTTTTGACCTCAACGGTAATATTATTTTAACATAAAATATTTCTGAAATTATTTATTTACCAATTACTCATATCCTTGTTTTAAATTACAAGTAAAATAAAAACAGCAAAAATTAACACATTCATAGCTCGTACCACGGATACGTCGATGTATGAATGACGGTCCTCTTGCAATCGAGTTAACGAGTTTGTCTGCTTGTCTGATTTAGTGTTCATTAGTCTTTTCCATTTAACTATAGAAATAATTTCAAGAGATCCCTTCCATCAAACCTTTTAAATATTGCTATCCTTCATGTTCTTTGAAGCGCTCAAAAGTTTATTGTCAACGCAGTTCTTAACTACTTGGGGGTATTCGGACAAGTCCGAGGTGTTCCAAATGAACTAATTTATAACAATTTTCGCAACATCTCGGCATTTTCGAAAAAAAGTTATATTCTGCAAACAAAGTACGTTCGGCTGATATCTCCCCGACTCCCACGTACAGTTGACTTTCTCTTTTTATTGTATCATTTCTGACAATGTTAGGTTATGAACGTCCCTTTTCCAGCAGTAAAAGTCCCCAGACATATACCATTCAGTAAACGGAAACATCCGAAAATATCCGAATCGTAATCATTCTTTGCAGAACATGTTTACCATATCTTTAAAGCAGTATGGCATTTAAATACCCATGCTTGGCAATTTAAAGTTTACGGAAATATCCGAATACCTATGACTGCGAAGATTTTTAAGTTATAAGAAAATATATGAGCTGTACATTAAAAGCAAATATTGCAAGCAAATTAAATAAGTTGCCTTACTGACGGAAAACGACAGCGCTTAAGGGAAATATGCAGGATAAATGCGAAAATAAAGTTTCAAGCATTTGCTCAATACCTAGATAAAACAGACTCCGAAAATCCTCCGTTTTTACCCTTGAGTTAAACGGGTGCAAAATGCAACATACGCATTATGGAAATTACCGAAGACGCACGAGTATCTGATGTTAATTGAGACATTAATGGTGCAATGGTTGGCAATATTAGGTGGGAGTCAGACAGATGACCAGTATTATTTCTCAGTTATAGTCCATATAATCTACAATAACTGACACAAATTAAACCATAACACTCTTCAGGAATTACGTTGACTACGGACATTAGCATTGACCAACCAAAACACAGTGTTGTACAACTATGTGTTGATATATGGGCTTCCTACTGAAAAAAAGAACCCAGTCGGTCAAAATTATCATATTTTCTCAATAAATTTAAAAAAAATCTGTATATATTTTATGCAATCAATAACAAATACAACAAATTGTCTATATGGATGAAAAGTAGTTCTTGTGAAAAATTCGAAGCTGACAATAATTAAACCACATATCTCTCCTCGTGGGCGCGTATGACTTTGTTTCACTGCAGTTTTGTATGTTAACAACATTAACGCTCCTACCTCACATGTGGAAAGCAACTCAAAGGCTGCGCTATATGCAAACTGACAAAAGATAAACCATACCAATAACTTGAGCAGGATATACACGTACTCTCCGATATGCTCTGATATCTGCTTTTAATGTGTCCACAATAGACTGAACGAACAGTCAATGTGGAAGCGCTCAAAGGATTATGGGCACTTTCTAACATGGCTGGCAATTAAACGTTCTAAAACAAAGACGGTGTACTTTGCATGTTGTTTATAAACTAATATTTAAAAAAATATAAGTATATACTTTTATTTATACACGGAATTATTTTACTTCGCGGATGCACAAATGCCCCAAATCGGGTAGCTGTGAAGTGTCATAGTATATTACTGAAATCGAGTGACGTCACTGTGTATACAATGATTACCCTCCGTAAACTGGTACTATGTAGCGAGTTTATATATCGGACTAATATTCTATTTTAGAACACTTGAAGGAGCTAGAGATCAGCAAAGAGTGCCCATGCTCACATAAGCCATAACAAAAAATTCTGTCGACAGTTTGCACTTTACAAATCTCTCCAACCTCTTCTCGAATCTGACCAATATGGCGGAGATATACAAGCTTCTGTTCATCCTGATCATGGTCCCTGTGTTGCTTGGATACCCACGTCAGAAGGGACAGCTGTTGCCAGGGAAACGATGGTATCACAAGAAAGGTCTTCCGAAGCTATCATTTGACATTGTAAGTTGCAGTAAAGGTCATGTTATACATACTCTTGAATTTGTAAAGGTATACACTGTTTATAACAAATTAGAACCTGAATTAAAAACTGATTCTTATGGCACTGATGTATATTGTGCTATTTTAAATAATTACACATTTAAACAATATTTTAAATAACACCGAAGAATAAAAATGAAGAAATATTTCAAAAAGCAAGAGTTCATATATTTAGTATTGCTGTTAAATGCTGATAAAGTGTATCCAGTTGACATATTTTGTTGACATCCAAGTTTGTCTGTTCTAGACACCGCTGAAGATCTACAGCGTCACGGACCCGATGTTTATCCACGTGCCGCCTTTCATAGACGGAATGGTTTCCAGGTTGTCAAGTCTTGCAGGGTCTCTTAGCGAAGCCAGTTCCGATTTTCTCTCGAGCAACGCCATGGCGGCCATTACCGGAAATGGTGAAATGTTCTCGCCAGAAGAAATCGCATTCATGTTCAATGGCGACAATTCGCAACCTCATCCCAACTTTTCAAACCTTGTGCGCATCGTGCCGGCGCATTTAAGGGATACGTTGCAAGGTAACGTGCTAGATATAAACTTTACACCAGATTCTAGTTTAAATAAAGAGTCAAATGTCGCCAATGGTAAGTTAGATTTGCAAAATTCAAAATTAATTGACGCCGCATCTCGTGGTGGAGTAATTGATAACTCAGTGGGACAAATAGAGACAAATATTGACCTCACAATGAAAAATGACGTCACTAACATGAAGAAAGACGTCATTGATGTGAAAAATGATGTCAAAGATAACAGTGTTGTAATACCTTTATCACTTACAAGTGCAAAAGACATCAACCCTTTGGAATATTACGTTGGGATACCGATTTCTCTTCCAATCGCACTACAAAGTTTCAACGCAAACACAAATTTCAACGACGACAAAAAACATGTCACCGAAGACGCCATAAAAATTTCAAAAGCAAAAAATCCATTCGATACATTAATGGAAATTCAACCCTTTGGCCGAGGTCCCTATGCCGATTGTAGACCTCCGGCAAGTGTTGTCTGCGGCGCACGTGTTGGCTGGGTAGACGTCATAGGTATGGATGATTGGTGCGCGGGAAACTGTGTGGTGTTTAGTTACAGCAGTTACTGCGATGATGAGCGGTGTCAGTGCAAGTGTACGGAAGAAACAGCAACGTCAGAATTAACTGTTGTATAGATGGAGATAATTGTGAATAGGTTGTGTGTCTGTGTTTTTTTAAAACAAAACTGTTTCGATTTCCGTTTTTTGAACATCCGGGCATTTTACATCCCATGATGCAACCTGCTTAGCAACGCTGGAAACAAGTGTGATCCGCAACTTCTTACTTATGAAAAAGTAAGATGGCTGCGGTTATCTTCCTTGACGAAAGGCATATAAATGCAAGTATTTATTTTATACACGTGGAACTACCGAAGGGTAATATATAAGGAAGTGTGTAAAAATGCACGATAAAATTACTATTTATTTATACTGTCTATTAACTCGGTCAAGAGAAGCTACCGTGAAAAGTTCACCTAGCATTATGTCCCTTTAATGAAAAAAGTACAGTAATAGACAGTCTCCTTGCATGTTTCATATTATTTATAATTGTTAAAATACAAATTCATTGATGTTTTTATTTATATACTGTAATCACCCACTTCCGGAGTCCTTCGTCATTTGTCTAGTGTCACGCGCCCTTCAACATTTTTTTAATTATTTCCCTTGAGAGCGCTGATATAACCAACCTTGTTAAGAAGATTCATCAGACAGGCAAAACGAAAAGTTGTTCACAGAATTTTGATCCACAAGGACATGGCTCCCAGGGACGTGGCCATTTACCATATGTGACTATACAGTACAAACTTTGACAATCTTTTAATGTAATAATATGAGAATAAGAAATTACAAGAGCTAGAACCTTAATACTTGGTATGCATTACCTTGGATGACCCACTATATTGCCCTAAGAATTTTGATCTTTCAAAAAAAAAACAAAAAAACATGGCCACAAGGAGCGTGGTCATCTTCCATATATGGACATACATGAATAGTATAACTTTGAAAGTCATATTTTCAGAAACTGCAAAAGCTAGAGCCTTAATATTTTGCAGAGATTTCCTCGAGAGACCCGTTATCAAGAGGGTACAAAAACATGGACATCAAATGCATGACCATTTTGATAAAATACAATCTTCTCCTTAGAAACTACAAGGACTTTCAGCCATTCCCTCTTTTCGCACAACAAGGGGCTTTACTCTCACTATTAAAAAGCTACATTCTTACCTCCCTTGTAGGTGGCTTTTGGTATATAGTAACTGCAAAAACTTAAGATTTTCTTCTTCTTCTTTTTTTATCTTTGGAGCAACAATTAAGACTGTAGCATGGACATGAAATGGAATCTTATTAATTGTGAGTTAAGAATTAATTAACGGCTTAAGCGCTTTGAAAAAATAAGCAAATGGTAAAGCCTCTTGCCATTTCAAAACTCCAAGATCATATTAAAACTAAATATGCCAATGATTTTTGATGTGTTCCCCATTAACAATGCTTTAATTACTTTCCATCTACGTGTCATCATGTTCCAATGTGTCTATTTCATTGCTGAAGTGTAGTATGAATAAAACGTATACAGTTAATTCCGCTTATTTGCATACATAACTTTCCAGGATTAATATGCAATTAACTGGATTATGCGTTAAACCGAAACTCAATGGAGGAGTACCATTGCAATGATCGAATTTTGTTTTCAGTTGCCGCAAATTTTATTTATTAATATTAACTCTCAGCCACTGTGTTTCCTTGGAAAGCCATCAGTCATATATCTATTTATAATTTTTATTATAAGATAATTGCTGAGCTCGTAATTTTTTACCTACAAACCCAGTTAAAAAGCCGATTCTTTTGCCAAAGGGCGGCCATTTTGTTTTTGTTTTTAAAATAAAAAAGGCCATCTTTTTATACGAAAGTGTTGCAAGGTGCTATTTTCAGATGTTACTTTTAATGAATCAGAAGTGAAATATGTCTTCATTTAATATGATATAAACCTATTTTTGTCTTTTTGATTTTATTAGCATGTGCATTTATGTTGAGAAAGTATGCATTAGTACCGCACTTTTTTGCTAAAGGAGAGTAATGCGCTATTACAAGCATTATCGATGACGTCATTCACTGTTGACACTTATTAAATTTCGCAAAAAAATATGTGAAATTCTGGAAGATGTGATAAAGGCGTGCTATTGGCAGCAGACCGTAAAAGTGTATATGTATTTCTATGGTGACATTTCATGCAAAGTGTTTCTTTTGAACTTTTGAACGTTCGACTTGTGCATTGTCTTCAAATTGTACTATCATTATTGTATTCATATTCAGTACATTTATCGCAATTTTGGTTGCAATATTTTAACAACATTGTTGTTTGTTTTTGTGTTCATGTTGTTTTTTTTACATTTATCATCATCTATTCCCTTTTTTTCTTTCGTAAATGGACGCTACTCTAACTACCTAAATACCACATTCCTACCTCCCTTTGGGTAGGTATTTGCTATACAGTAACTGTTAAAAATAAGATTTTTTTTCACTTTTAAAAACACTTGAGACATAAACATTCACCTGAATTTGTACCTTATTGAGTTTCTTGAGCACAGTTTTAAAGATAAACCTATTAAAAATAAATTAAAAATAATTCTTGTATGAAAAATGAAAAAACAAACAAACAAAAAACACACACACGACTATCACACAAGGGAGATAACTTAGACATTTCTTTCATTTCGAAAATACGGAATACCATTATTTTAAATAATCTTTTTTCAGCTTGTTTATTTTTCTTTGAATATTAATAACCTTATAGTGTAATGTCGATAATAATTTACCATTATTGTATTATCATAATTACTGTAAAATAAATGTTACTGAAACAAATATATATATATTTTGTTGTTTGTGTGTTAAGAACCAATTATTTATTAAATGCACCAAAGCCGGTATAGATAGTTTCCACATCTGTGAAGATCCCTAATCTTGGCAGTTATCTTTGATTTCGACTTCAAGGGATTTTCTGATGAATTTTACAGACGCGTAAATATTATTTTCTTGTAATTTCCTCATTTGTGGTCCAAAAATTAAAAGATATATACACCTTTGGAAAGCACTTGAAATTCGACTGAAAAATAAAACTACAGTAGTAAGTTTAATACAGCACACATTTCCAGATTTCAGCCTGCATTAGCTTCTGCCTTAAACTGTCTTATCAGTGCCTATGACATCACATGGAAACTATATATACACATATTGTGAAGGCAGGGTTTTAATGCAACTTGGTCGCCGTCAATTCTAAGAAAAAAAAAACAAAGGCCGAAACAGCCACAGTGGCGTCGTGTAGTAGAACTACTTAAGCGGGTGTCGAAAGCTAAACATGATGATATAATGACTAATGAAGCAGACCTAAGTGATTAAAAAAGACTACTTATGTACCTGTAAGTCTCGTTTTTAACCATTTCCACTATCACTACGCTAGGGAATTTTAACATGCACAACTTTAATAACGAAGATATTTCGATTCATGTTTTCCGGCATACGTCTGCTGTAACACCTATCCCCCCTAATATATATTAGGTTTGTTCCTTCAATAACAGCATCACTCACCATCATTTATATTGAAAAGTTTATGAACAGAAAAAAACAAAACAATTATTCTTGCAGCTATGATTCTATAATCTTTTTTTAGGTCAGAACGAAAACTGCTATTCTTTGTTACTACGAGCCATGTTGCTTTAATTATATTTGCGAGATTATCGAAATTTTACTGTTTGTAATAACACTATCCCAGACCAAGGATTCCGACTATAAGGACCTATTTGGAATACCCTGGAGATTATCTGAGAAAGGAATCATCTGCGAAAACTAATAAATAATAATAACTTTCATAAAATACAACAAACAATCACCAAACATCCCAATAAGCATACATACCCAGAAATTTAAATTTAGATGCTCTTTGCCATTCACCACTCCACAGCAACCATCATGTTAATCTTAAATTTTTTATTTATAATTTAAATCTTCAATGGCAACGCGACGCCTATGTATGGAATGCTCACTGAAATTTGCACATGGGGAAAGTTTGTTCTGCGGACTTCCAATAACCCTGGTAAAATACGGGTCATAATTCGGTACATGTACTTGAATGAAGAAAACTGCAGGATACCACCTTTAATTAAGTTTTAAAAATGTATTTCATGATTTCTTTTAAATTTGTTTTAATCGTTTGTGTAGCCTTTGATGCATTTGCTTCAACGGTCTTTTTCAATCGTAACAACTCGGCCATTTCCGTAACTTCCGAAGAAATCGCCGAGGGGTCCCGATTGGGTCTTTTTGTTACTATTTGAAATACCCTGGAGATTATCTGACAAGGGAAGCAATTTGTCAGTGACCAATGTTACCCAATGTTTCTCCTACATAAAAAAAAATCTTTTTGGAATGTATGCATATATAGCCATGTTCTTAAACATGCTAATTAACTATTCGCAACTTTTATAATTTGTTCAGTTATAAGAAGGAAAAAAAGAAGACAAAAACAAACCTTTTAAATCAATAATATCAATATTTAATGACACTGGAAATAAAACTCATAACATCTTGTAAATTTATTGTTGTATATTAAAAAAGGATGAATGAAGAAGTATACACTCATTAAGACAACTCTGCTCCTATTTTTTTTTGCATGCCTTTAAAAATGGGACATAACTCTTACTTTTTAAATTGCATTGAATGATTTCCCTTGTGTTAATTTCTTTGTTATTTACTGTATTTAAAATACATTGCATACGAAAGATCCTAAATATTTCAGTACAGGGTGAGAATTTAGAGATTGTTTTCCCAACTTACAGAAATATTTACAAAATTAGAAAATCCAAAAAAAAAGTATATCGCCTCATGGGAGAAATTAACGGTATGCTTACTCTTGTGAAACAGTCATTGCTACAAAAAAATAAGACTTCACATCAATATGGGCACATGACTTGGGCCGACATTCATCCAAATAATAACCTGTGGTGCGCTGGTGGTTCTACCCAGACATAAGTCTGGGGTCTTCCACCACCAATAATTAGCTAGACGTTGCCAATATAACCGTAACTATGTCGGCACAATGTAACAAAAAACAGACAAACATCCAAATAAACTGTCTAAACATCAGTTACAAATGCTCCAAAAGATATCAAAGGTAATTTGTATTTTCAAACATGTGCCAGTAACACTATCATCAGTAACATCACATTAAACTAACACTAGCATGACATATAAAAAGATAAAAGGAAAGAAATTTTATAATGAGTAAATAAAATAAAGCAACAAATGTTCAATTTTTTTTTATATTTTACCATAAATATCTTGCAGTTTTCAGACCACAATTTCAGAAATAAGCAATTATTTCAGCTTTCTCATAAGGACCTACCCTTCAAATAGGTATTGGCTCTTTTTCAGATAACTGGAAAAAATAACAAGACATTAAATTTTTGTGCTTGGTTTCAAATCTGTTTGCATAAATATTAACTTCTAAGATATTATTTAAAAAGTACATTGCTTTGTGTTGCTTGTCATGACTTGGTCATTAGAACTCTTTTGTCAACAATGTTATAACTTTAAAGTTTGACATTTTTGACCAAAAATATATATATTTAGTCAAAGAACACATGGTAATATAAAATAGATATAAATTATAATTTATCTTTTTTTATTAAATATGAAATAAATACAACCAAATCATTGAGTTTGTGCAACCAAATTTAAAACTAAGCAAAAAAAAAAAGCTGTTATTTTCTTCCATTTTTCTGAAAAAAGAGCCTATTACATAACTAATGACAATAATTAAAATTGTAATGCATATCAGCTGACATTGTATATACATGTATATGTGAGGTTACGTAACTGCAAGCAAATATACCCAGCAAACATATAAAGCCCTTCGGACTATTGCACAGTGCCAAGCTCTAGAGGCGCTATACGTTAACACATTATATTATATACATGTATAATAATATACATTTGTCCAAGACACTTTAACGCCACAAGGTTTGTATTTCTTTCTTTACTCTTTATTTTCAAAACAAACTTTCACAATCAATCAGAAGATATGGATGGGCATACAAAATGTTTATAATACATTTTTAGGCATCCCTTGATATTACTGGTATATCTATTTTTTATGTTGTTTTTTTCTTGTTGAAAAAAAATGCTTCAAATACAGCTAACTTAAACTTGTATAGAAACCTTATTTCAATGACACTGCAATATATTGGATTTACAAGAAATTGAACTTATTATGATTTACATAAAAATTGGATTTACAAGAAACTGAACTTATTATAAGTTAAATAAAGTAAATAATGATTACTTACGTATAAATCAACCGCATATACAAGGAAGCTAAAATCTTGTTACAACCACTACTGAAATAATGTATACAACAAACTCAAGATAACGCATTAAATGCCGTCAAATTCAAATAATACGATACAAAAATGTACATTGTCAACATTTTTCAGAAGGTCACTGTGACTTTTATTGTAAATCCTGTTTAAATTAAACGAAATTTGATTTGGTTATTTATAACCAACTTCATGTAAACTGAAATAAAGAAGAGCCATTTTTGTCCAATGGGCAGCATACTCATTATGTGCAGGGACAGCCATCTTTGTTTTCTCTGGGCATGGTAAATTTGCTCTGCCATTTTCCACTCCCCAAAGTATTTTGTGATCTTCAGCAAAATTTGCTAAGCACCGGTAAAGCTATGCGACCTAAGTTTCAATGATTGTTTAATTATACCTAACTTATCATATTCTATTATATACGTCATGGACTTAAGTAACAAGGCCGTCAAAGGAAATATCATTCATAGTATTCATAGAAAGCACTTACATACATAACCCAGATATAGTAACAATGATGAATATAGATCAAAAAGATCAAACAAAAGGGTTTGGTCAGCTGGGGTTGTATTCATAATGAATTTTAGTTATTTTTACAAATATAAACTAAGAAATTTTCTTACATTTGTAAAAATTTCAAAAATTACTTAGATTTAATAATTGTACGAATGAAATTTGAATAATTTTCTAATATCTTAATTTTCTAATATCTTATAAGATTCCAAATTGGCACATTGAAAAATTATGGTGTAGATGTGCAGTGCACAAGAACCACAGTATTAAGTTATCTTGTATGTGAATCTCTTCCTTCATTGAGTAAAAGCCATGTCAGAAACATAGCTTCAACAATGGTTCATAAGTTTGCTCCAATCTTGAAACACTGTGTAAGATAGATGTGCATACCTCATCTGGCTCATCAAATTCTTAGATAATACCATTAGTTGGTTAGATCATAAAAATTAAATTATTTAGCAATTTTTCTTAGTTTAAGTAAAAACTAATATTCTTTATAAATACGACCCAATGTAACTGATGTAGACATACATTGCATCAAGTGACATTGAAGCATATTTCAAATGCATCATCAACAGTAATAAAGTGTTTACATAAACTGTAATATACAATTGTACAACAAAGCAACAACGAATCAAACACATTAACAAATTGACAGCAACAAAAAAATGCTCACATCTTAATTAACTCATTTCGTCACCAGTCTCTCGTAAACTCTCGCCGTACTCTATCACCGTCTGTATTAACATATTCCTATCTCCTTCGGTCATCGCCGAATCCTGAATATCTCCGCTTTCCTCCACTTCCATCTTAACATTGTCCTGCGTGTAGATAACCTCAATAGGTTCGTTAGCAACATCCATCTGACTATCAGTGTTGTCCCTAGTAACGGTCTCAATGGTAGAATTTATATCATTTGCAATTATTTCTGTATCATTTTGTTCCTCTGAGTTTTGGTCGCTACCAAATTCTTGAATTGAGATTTTATTGTCCTTTGGATCACTATTTTCCTCAGATATTCGACCAGCGTCTTCTTGTACGTAGACCATTTCAGTTTTAATTGGTGTCACAGTACTATCCGTTATGGGTGTTGTCCCATGTGTTTTTATCACAGACATTTTCTTCTGCGACAGATTTTGGATCGGGATATAAGATGCTTTCGCGCCTCTCCCTTTTGGAACCATCGTTAAAACTTGAATCCTTTGAGATTTCCCTGGTGGAGATACAGCTGGCTCCTGCTTGATAATTTTCCGTACACTCACCACTTTCATTGAACTTTTCGGCAGTGTAGATGGAGGCGGTGGCATTACCCTAACAATACCCCCAGCTCCAGATTTATGTACCAGTACAGGCTTTTGTTGTTGCTGCTGCTGCTTTAGACTGTGTTGCAGTTGATTCTGTTGCTGTTGACTTTTCTGTAGTTGCTGCTGCGGACTTTTCTGTAGTTGCTGCTGCGGACTTTTCTGCAAGTGTAATTGCTGTGTTTTCTGCTGCGGGAGTGATTTTGACGAAGTGACAAACTTCGGCAAGATAACTGGCTTGTTGTTTGCCATCAACACCTTTCCACCAGATTTCAAAACAGTATGCTTTTCATCAATGAACGTGGCTGTTTTCTGTAAACGTATAGTGCTTCCTATACTCTTGGGTATTGTTACGGGTTTAGTAATAGGCGGAGCTGGCATGAATTTCTCAAGTCTGATAACTCTTGCGACCGGTGGTTCTTTCACATAGTTATGGATGTTCGCTGTATTAAACATTGGTGCATTCTCACTGCAAACTTCATAAACAGGAGGTTTACTGACTGGTGTTCTAAAAATACTACCACCCCCACCACTATTACCACCACCACTGCCATTACTACCCATACTACTGCTATAACCACCACTATTACTAACAGTAGTAACTGCTGCATTACCACCTTCAGCAAGTCTTACTTTTACCATATCACCGCGTGTAGGACCACTGGTGCTTATACCGTGAACTGCTATTTTCTGAGATGGTGAAATCTGTCTTCCAACAACACTAGCCCCAGCAACAATACCACCAACATCAGCCCCAACACCAACACCACCAGCCCCAACAACATCATCACCACCAGCCTCACCAACAAAAGCCCCAACACCAGCAACATCGACCCCACTAGCCACGCCACTAGCACCCCCAGCCACAACATTACTACCACCATCCACAACACTATCACCAACCCCACCAACAAAAACAACCCCACCACCAACACCTCCACTGACATTATCAGCAGGAGTAG
Organism: Sinonovacula constricta; assembly: GCA_007844125.1. NCBI lineage: Eukaryota > Metazoa > Mollusca > Bivalvia > Cardiida > Solecurtidae > Sinonovacula > Sinonovacula constricta. The sequence continues at coordinate 32,073,235 of CM017570.1, read as the reverse complement.
ATGCAATAGAAGGGGCTACACTTTTTACTGTATGAACTATGCTGGCATTCACAGTTGTTTTATTCCCTGCATTATTTCCAATAACATTGGTCTTACTGCCGAATGCATTTACCGCAGTATTTCCACTTACCACAGCCTCATTGCTTGCTAGGTTACCAACAGACTTTCCACTTATTGCAGCCTTATTGCTTGCTAAATTGCCTGCACTATTTTCACTTACAGCAGTTTTACTGCTTGCTAGGTTACCTGCAGTATTTCCACTGGGCATTGTCTTATTGCCTGCTACATTAAGGGTAGTATTTCCACTTATGACAGTCTTATTGCTTGCTAAATTGTCTGCTAAATGTTCTCTTTCAGCAGGGTTACTGTCTGCTATGTTTTCTGCCTCCTCAACATTTACAGCAACTTTATTGGATATCTCACTCTCTCTCTGTGCCTGGTCAATAGCTGTCTGCAATACTTGATTTATCTCTTCATTTTGTCCTATTGTAGACCAATCTACTGACTCTAGATGTTTCAACACCATTTGCTCTCCCGTATTCTCATCCAGAAAAATTACGACTACCTCACTGTCGTTATTGTTGCCATCGCCATCACCACCACTGTTGTCACCGCTCAGACTTCCATCTTGATTATGGCTGCTAGTCACGTCATTGCTTGCATCACCGCTGTGGACTTCATGAACTATTGCAACATCGCCTGGCAATGATTCCTTGTCGCCTTTTACTTTTTTCTGTTCTTCCCCCTTTTCCCACTCGGTTATTATTTCTGCATACATATGAAGATCATCAGTTGTGGTCGACATCTCACTGCAACTTTTTTGACTCAATTCGCCAGCAGAATAGCCAGGTTTCTGATTACATTTCCACAGATGCCTCTGTAGGCTTGTATTTAATTTGAAAAGCGTGTGACAATGAGGGCATTGAAATTTCAACAGGTCATGTTTGCGTTTGTGTTTTTCCAATTCTGACGCCTCAAGGAATGCCTGGGGGCATTGGTGGCAAGTGAAATTGGGCGCTTGATGTTTCAGCTGATGTCGAGCTAAACTTCGCCGATGTTTAAATGTCATATCACAATGCTGACACTGATGTGGCATTTCACCCGTGTGTAACACGGCATGATCTATAAGGTGTTGTTTCTGGGTGAAAGCTCTGTCGCAGGTTTCACATTTAAACGGCCGATGACCGGAGTGAATCTTCATGTGTCGACCGAGATTCTCTTTGCTGCGAAGGTATTTGTTGCAGACAGAACAAGTAGCACCCTCTTCCTCCCCAGAGTGTATCGCTCGAGCATGTCGTTTTAGAACAAATTTATGTGAGAAAGTTTTATTGCATTCCACACATTTATATTTCTTGCCATCTTTATTATGTACCTGCATATGTCTTTCGAGAATATCCTTACGGTTGAATCCTTTTGAGCAGAGCTGACAAACGAACGGCCGATCCCCTGTATGCGTGAGTCTATGCGTCTCTAATCCTTGCCTGTAGACAAATTGCTCGCCGCATTCCTCACAGCGATGAGGCTTCATACCACCATGTGTGAGAATATGCTTCTCTAAGTTCTCTTTATTCACAAACACCTTATAGCAAAACTTGCAACGTTTAAGGGTATGGCAGTAGTGTGTTAGAGTGTGCCGTTCAAGTGACTTTGCTGACGAGAAGCTTTTCGGACAGACGGTGCAGGGGAATGGTTTCTGTGGAAACGAATCCTCTCCATGCTTACTCATATGCTCACACATCATGGATGCATCTTGAAAGGACATGTCACAAATCTGGCAGCGGAACGGTTTCTTTTGTGAACCCCATTTGAACATGATGACTGGCGTGCCATTGGACGTCCCCATGGCGGCATCTTGAACAACCTGGAGGTCATCGATATTCTGGATAGGAACATCGTCCGTCACCATGCCCTCAGCTGCCATAGTAACGCTATCTATGATTTGCGAGATGTTATCTGAGCTTTGGATATGCACCTGAAAAAGAATGAACACTATAGCTGCTTGCAGTCTACCCTAGGATGCGGGACAATCCAAATGTATGTAAAATGAACATATGATCAAGTCTAGTTCTTCATAATTTTCCATTATTATACTAGATTTGATTATAACCAATAATAGAATTATTAGTTATTTCCTATGTAACATTATATAGCTACAGAATGAAGAGCAAATAGTGTAGATTCTGATTAGACTGCAGATGAAAGCTGTTGAACTCAGATCAAGATATGCCACATACTTTATTAAAGGTCTTGTCACATATTTGCATACAAGATAATAAATCAAAAACAGTAGAGTATATACTTGAAAATATTTCAGGTTTTTATTACACTCATACTTATAGAAAGGCATGTATTGGAAAGTCAAAATAAACTCCAAGGAGTACAAGAATAAAAACCAATTAATCCAAATGAAGGACCTACATGCATTTAAGGATTATTCAGGGGAGGCTATCCACTAATATCTCAATGTTAAATCTTTCATAAAAGTCCAATGAAAAAATTATGACATTAATTGACCTGCAAAATCTGAGGCATCTAAAACAATAAACTTATCAAGTTTTTTTTTAGGTTTATGTTTTGTTTGTTGGGTTTATTGTCCCACCAACAGTATTTCAGTTATCTGGAGAGGGTGTCCACTTGAAGCAGATATAGTGCTGCCTTCACTGGGTATAGTATGCCTTGAACACCTGGCATGATACCACACCCAGTCATATTATCCCGACACCGGGCCAACCAGCCGTGGAACTACGCTTATATTTGCTTGAGCATTAACAAGGGAGCTTTACCACTACCATTTTTTACGTCTTTGGTATGTTGTGGCCCAGGTTCAAACCAGGGGTCTCCCATACCTGGAGTCGACACTCTACCCATTGCGCTACCAGATACGGTAGGGCTTTGGAGTTACAAGTCGGCTACTGTCACCTTTAACCACTTGCACTTCTACTAATATTATTTACTGTAAGAACAGGCTACCTGAATTGTCTGGATAGCATTATCAACCTCCTGTACATTGGCTGGAACTTGTACTGTAGTTTCACCTATCGACGCCATCTGCAAAAACAACAAAGGGAATATATGTGCATACTTAACATCACAACTGGTTTTACCCCATTTGTATGACTTCTATAAACACAAGGAGCACTTTAATTAATGGTCTGCTAGTTTTGTTTTCTATTCTAACCCTTATGATAAATGGAAGAGGTAATTAAAAAACACAAGTCACTTAAGACATCACAACCTTTTTGTAATGTGCACTTTTTTATGGGTGATTTTGGTGATGGTCACATGAGCATCTAGTGGTTAAGGTGAAAGTCTAGTGATACCCTGTCATTATTAACTGTTTCTAGTGTCATTTATTTCTTTTCTTTAATTTCTGTTCTTTGTTATATGTTTTATTCTTGTAAACGCATCTTTGCCATGATCTCTACTTTGTAAATGGCCAGACTTACATGTCGATTTGCCAATAAATTATGTATGTATGTTAAGACATTGGACAAAGGATCCTAGGTGTGATGCCATAAGAAGTCAAGAAGAATTAACATAACTTGAAAACAAAAGCGCTTGTTTCCAAGGCAGCTATTATAATAATAGGTTTATACTGAACTTTACCACAGAGGCCATCTGCAGACCTGTAATGTGAAATCTTGCCTCAATGTATTAAAAATTTGATGATCTACAGGGATGGTGGTAAATATTCTCACAACATGTATTCCATACATCAACAGCACACGTCAAACCTTCACCCCGCCCCCTCACTAAATTAGCTGCATCCGCCCTTGCTTATTGATGTCATGATGTTTGCTGGCCATCTCTCTCTACATACATATAATACCTTTATAGTTCAAAAATCGAACGATTCGTGCAGGTTGTCAGTTCATACACTGCACATACGTTTGTAAACTCGCTTTAGTTTGTTTACATTTTGCCAAAAGTGTCCAAGCGACTGGTCAGGAAACCTCAACCTTCTCGCGCCTAAATTTGCGGACTACTTTCGGGGCCGTTTACAACAAACTAAGTCGCATTTTTGTGTTATTTAAATATATACTTGACATTATATATTTATAACAGATTTGTTTAGCATTATGATATGCAATGACAGCGACAAGTCTATTTAGTTTAACCAACCTTTATCAGAACCAAAATGTCCGAAATGTATGCGTCGAGGTAGCCGGTGTCAGTGTATAATTCACACATTCGTGAAAGATGAAAAATAAATGTTTTAAATTTTGTCTTGAAGCAGGGGTAAACAAGTGAAGAAAAAACAGAAAGCTACATATTTGACAGTAGTGATTTACACAAATAATTAAAAAATAAACAAACAACATATCGTCTGACTGGTTCTTTCAAATTATTTATCCCCACAAAGACCTATACTCTGCTTACTTCTGCTCTCATTTATATAACTTAAGTTACACCAAGCAAAATTGCAGAATTCAAACTAACAAAACAAAAACAAAGCAAAACCACAAATGTTTTTTTCTTAAAATGATTTATCTTTTAAATCCAGCAGTTTGATAAACATTTTGATTAGATTTGTGCATAGTAATAATACTTTGGAAATCATATTTCCCCTCTCATCTTAATCACATTTGATTGGGGGATACTACGAGCGTAAAATCGGTTAAAATGTTAAATAACAGATATCAGTGTGTTACTTTGGTTACAGTTGTAAAAAAAGAGATGTATTATGATATGTTTATTTTTTATTAGTTATGGCTTATATGTAAGACTGATTGTGGTTTAAGTTGAAGAAAATGTTGTCTATGGGGGAACAACAATCTATTATCTTTTACAGATAAATACTTGCAGAGGTATTAAGTTGCACAAATAAGGGGGAAAACAACAATAAGATAAACACAAAATGGGTTGCAATGCTTTATTTTATCACCAATTTCATTTGTAATTGCCTATTTTATACGATTAAGAATAATTTTGCATATATGCTTTGTAAAGTCAAGGCAGTGAATCACTATAGCATGGCGATAATATAGCATGGATAAATTATTGTTAACAAATGGAAACAGCTGTTGATATAATATAGATAACATTGGTATGTCACTTAAATAACCTGAAGCAATCTTTCTTTTTAAATAAAACACACTCAATTCTTACTTTATTTTTAAGTTCTCTGGATAATAAACAGTACATATTGCATACATGTGAACTTTTTCTGAGGCCAAAGTGGGAGATTTGTTATTTTCATATAAACAAAGAAGAAAGATACCTGCTTCCAGGTAGGGAGATGTCTGAAAATGGGTAAAACACCCTTCATTTTCAAATAATTTTGAACCTTAAAAGAGGAAGTCTCATTCCAAAAGCGGGAGAGTTCACATGTATGACATTGATAGAGACTAAGCAGCAAATAGGGTAGATCCTGATCAGACAACTCTCATCTCATCTCAACTGGTTGATCTGGGGTCTTATTCATAAATAATCTCAGTTATTTTTTCTTACTTAAGAAATTAAATTTGGAAAAAAATCCTAGCAATCTTAGATTCAATGGCTAGATGAATAAAATTTGAGAAATTTTCTTAAATCTAAGGAAATATTTCAAGATTTAAAGCTCCGACTGTTTGCCTATACACTGTATATGTAACAATATCTGTAAAAAAGAATAATTTGGATTCCTGCTAAAAATAGACATCGACATCACAGCGGATGATGTTGATGAATTAAAACATTAGTGGTCACACGGTTTTCTTGGTTTAAAAATAGCCAACTGTGCAGCGTGGCTCAGATAGGAAATACGTGTTCACAATGACGATTGTGGCGTGATGGTTCACTTATCAGACAGGTGTAGGACATCGATAAACAAAAATTTGCGAGATCTGTTCAGATAACAATGGTTTACTAAGATGTTTAATGAACACATGTTTGGTCCAAACTGTCGGATATTATCTTTAAGAAAATGTCTTACTTTAAGGAAGAAAAAATAACATTTTTTTTTATGACTACAACCCGTGGATCTTCACTATCTACCAAAGCCTTATGAGTACATCATAATTTTAAAGAACACAAAAACTAATGTACTTAAACTGGATTTAAAATGTAATTAATGAGCATTAAACATTCATGTATTTCAGCAACATATTAGTTGTAATAAATGATAAATACACAAATAATAAAACAGGCTACAGACTGGTTTAAAAAAAACACATCTCTACCTACATACACTAATGTGAGAGTTAAATAAAATTAAAAAAAGTAAAAGCACTTAACAAATAAGTCTCACACAATAAAAAAGCATATTTTAACAATCTTTAAAGAACATTTATTGCAAAAGAAAGAGCATTGTGGAAATCAAATGAGCATCTTGATAATTGTATATTAGAAAAACCAAAATGACACACACACACGCACATACGATGTGCCCTCATGCAATCAAGGCAACTGAAAATTGGTAGAACAAATACATTATAAAGCTTTATAGAGACTGAGGGACACTGATGAGTTGTCTCCCTTCAATACTCTCTATATATGCAAATAGGTTATTTTACTTGGATTACTCAGATTTTATGCTTGTTCTCTTTGGGTTGTATGGTGTATGCTCACATTGTGATATCATTAAGGTACATGTTGTCTACAAGATACCTGGACCTCTATAGGCACATTTCATTAATTAAGTGCACATAGATCTATTTATGTAAAAGCAAGAAATTCCAATGTCTCTACTGACACCTTCTTAAAAGAACATTAACACAAACACATCCAATGAGTATATATCTACATTAACAATCCAAGGATTTGCAAAGCAATTTGTTATACTATACTATTGCATAATTAAAATTGTTGTGTATCAAATTAAAATAATTACTAATAATTGTGCATAATGGTTGCATTCTATAAATATATCTATGGTATATATATTGTATTGTGAACAGTAGATCACAACCTCATAACTGGAAACAAAGACTGCAAATGACATTCTCAGAAAAGTTGTAACAGACAATTCTGTTTCAGCAACCCTTGCGCTTCAATTAAGTATGCATTGTATATATTTGAGATTGAAATTCAGCTTGACAGTAAAAATATATTATCACAACCTATACAGGAATATATAGATAGTTTCCATGTGATGTCATCGACACTGATAAGACAGTTGAAGGCAGCCATCTTTGTGGGCAGAAGCTAATGCAGGCCGAAATCGGGAAATATGTGCTGTATTAAACTCACCACTGTGTTTTTATTTTTCAGTCTATTTTACTGAATTTTATATCAAATTTAACAGCTTTTATAAAGTATTTTAAATGTCAAAACTATATTTTGATAGTTTAAAAGGTTAAAGAAATATAACCGAAAATGATACACTGTTCATTTTGTTTAAAGTATGAGCCAATAGTTTTATCTATTTCTGTGTATTTATTCTGTGTGCATTTTTAAATTGTGAAAATATTGTATTCTTAAACAATAGGAATTTCAAGAGCTTTCCAATGGTGTATAGTTTTTAACTTTCAGACCACAAATGAAGAAATTACAAGAAAATAAAATTTACCCTTCTATACATTTCATATGAAAATCCATTGAAGTTACCATCAAAGATGGCTGCCAAGATAAGAGATTTTCACTGATGTGGAAACTATCTATTACCAAATTTGAACATTTTGGACAAATGTGTACATGTATAGAATAAAAATCTTATAAAGATACATTTGTGGTTGATATTTTAGAGAATGAATAGTTACAATATCACTAACCTATATGAAACATTATCAAAGTTTTCAAACTGCATTTAGATGTGTTGCACTATTTTGACCAAGTCCTTGCTTTAGTCTGACCAGTGAAATAAAAAGCTATTGTAAAAGTGGAGATTAATTTAAGCGGGATTATTTTAAGGGGAGACTATTTGAATGATTTTTTTGTTGTTACATCGCACTGACACAATTATTGGTGACATCCAGCTAATTATTGATGAATAAGATCCCTGATTTATGTCTGGTTAGAACCACTGCCACACCACAGGTTAGCTGGAAATCCTCCCCACATGAAAGTTCTCGCCCCGACCAGGACTAGAACCTACGCGGTGAGGGGCTGAGGAGATACCTTTAAGGGAGGAAATTATTTTACAGGGAAGAGACACCATTTGACCAAAAAATCCAAGGATTCCAACTAAAAGAAACTTCTATTTGAACAAACCTCAGATTCAATCTGACAAGGGAGTATGTTTGTATATTTTTATATTCCTCTCGTAAAGATAATATTCCCACACCAATTAAATAAATTTTGAAAGTCTTAATTATATGCAGATTTTAGATTTGTCAGGCAAAAAGATCAAAGCATATTATTTTCAAATGATAAAATATGCTTATTTGAATATGAAAGTTTTGTTAAATTGAAACCCCACACAAACCACATGATGTTAGTCCATGAGCAACTGCACATATCTTGATTTTTGGGAATCAATCAATAAGTACAAGATAATCAACTGTTAACAATGCTGGTAAGTTTAAAATAACAAATAAATAAATCAAAATAGTGATCAAATAATTTCACAAGAATGTACATATGATTGCGCAGACAATAATGACAAGAAAATTTATAATCACAACTTTTAGTCAATCTAAATATAACACTTCAACAAAACCAAAATGCAATTTTGGACAACTTAATTATATAAAACAAGCAAAAGGTGTTACTTATAACGATACGATTAACCCTTTCACTGCCATCAAGATGGGTTGACCCATCCACACAAAATGTTGTGTTTACTGCCCACAAGATGGATAAATCAATTTGGGGAATTCCCCAATATGTTAAATAACCCAGAACTAGATTGACGTCACACATTTTATATATAAATTCGACCAATGATATTTCGTTATGCAGATACGTGGTCAAAATTGGAAAATACATCACTGATATGTTCTTTGTTGAAATTTTGAAGCGAATGTGGTGGTATTTGCCATGCGCAATTTTTGTTTTCTCCAAAGTGGTGGATGGCGATGTTGCGAGTTGTAGTTCAATAATTGAGTCTAGTTGAGTAGCGGTCAAAAAACAATAAAAAATTGTCCAGAAAACGTAAAATACACTCGACAGAAGTATTCTTTGTATGTTCGATAATGATTCATCGGATGGTATACTTCAAAGCTTGGAGAGTGACGGTTCCTGGCAAATTTGGTGCCCGGCAGTGAAAAGGTTAAACATGACATGGAACTATGATTAATACAGACAATAATGAGGAAGACTGAACAAATCACAAAAAACTTGGAACATTTACACTAAAAAAAATTAATTTAACATACAAATTGCAAATAACATACAAACAGGTATAGTTCTAGTTAAGTAATGCAATTTAACACTGTTCACAACCTACCATGTATGGAGCATGAAAAATAAATAAACAATCAATAAACGCATATGGAAATTATTATTGCTATAAAAAATTTGCATTTGGTTTGTAAGTAAAAAATACATCTTGCTATAAATGTTTTGAGTTGTTAATGTTAAAACACATGTTGGCCTTATATGTATTTATTAGTGCTACGCCAGGGTTGGTTTGATCAAAAGTCTGAGGTCCTGTTTATCTTAAAGGTGGTATCCGACAGTTTGGACCAAAATTTTTTTTTCAAAAAAAGAAATCATTGTTACATCAAAAGGTCTTTCAAAATGTTGTTCATTGATGTCATAGATCTGTGTGAACAGTCATGCAAACATCGTCACTCGTCAATGCAAACAGGTATTTCATATCCGAGCCACACTGCAGCGAAAGCTATTTTTAAACTTAGAAAACCACGTGACCACTTACTTTTGAGATCACGTTATAAAGTCATCTGAGTAATCCACTCTGACGTCAATATATTTTTAGCAGAGACTATTATCAAGCTTTTTATACAGTTAGAAAGAATATACATACAGAGTGATCTTTTCACGATTAGTTCTGTCTAACAATTCAGATAGAATTCAAAATCGTATATATTAAGACTCAAGTAATCGTTTATATAAAAATTAAGCCAACAATTCCCCAAAAAGTGATATGATATTGTTATATGTATTTGATATGGGCAAACTGTCGGAAACAACCTTTAACTATGATTTACTGAAAGTCCTGGGAACCGTAGTTTGCCTCACAGCCATACAGAAAGTTAGGAGTTACGACTTGTCCTAAGACTTTTCATAACGTTTAAGTCCAATGACTTCTGATGAAATAGCATATTGACCGTGATAAACAAGGTCAATATTATATGATGATGCTATCTGTATTTACAAGTAAGGAATTAATATTTTTATAAAGTTTAAAGAATGCATCGATTTAAATCTGTGAAATGGCAATGTGGTTGTAAGCAGTTACCAAACAATGCTTAAAATGAATAATATCCAGCTGATAGAAGCTATGTAGATATTGCTAAGTCTTCAAATGTTTGTGAAAGTAGGGTAAAGTGACGGCAAAATCATGGAAATGTCGAAAAAAAAAAAGAAAAGATGCAATGCTGGGAAACTGAAATCACATAAGTCCATGTTGTTTAACATCACTGAAAAACTTGACTCATTTATGACATGACAATTTATATAATATAAATATGTTTGCACCATTACAAAATGTACCCTATTGGCATTGATGATATCATTTGGATAAAACGTGCATAAAATGACAGTATTTCACCAGGATCCTTTCATTAATTCTTGGTCATCTGCAGAGCACAAATATTCCTGATTGCACTAACATAAAATGATAAATAAAAAATCTAAGTTAAGAAACAGTTAAAGCAATAAAATATTTGCAGTCATGGACTGTATTTTATTGACTGCAAACAACATCTTTTATTGTTGTTTTTACACCCTTCAAATGTGGTATATGCTAAATATAGTGTATAGAGGATCTGACATACGTGTTTGAGAACTGAAAATATAAAACAAGTTGAATAATATGAAATAAGGCTCTGTTGAGTAGATATGATTTCATTTAACTAGTTTAACATTTTTAATATTTACTAACATGAATGTTGGAGTTCATTTATCACAGAACCAACTGCTTTTTTGTTATAAAATATAGCTCTAAAGTTTTAAATTAAAATTAATGGTCCATGAATTTCAATATGGAAATCAACATTTTTGAATGAAACAACATCACGTCAACAAGCTTTTGTGAGCCAATCACTAACTAATAGCTAATTGAAAATAATGAAAAAAAGACTTATTTGCATTGACAACAAAACATGCTGAATTTAATATTAAGTATTATGCTTTCTCAACACAAAGAACCGCCATCTAATAACAAGTATCAGATTGTTTTGTAATTTTGACACTAAGGCACATTTCTTAAGGCACACCAAATATGCATGTATATATAACTTCACATGACTGTACGTGGGAGTATGACAAAAAACAATTGCAACCTATTTACAACATCAGCAAACAAAGTAAATGCATTTTTATAGAGTATCTTGTAAAATTGCAGCAAGTAATTTATGCATAGATTATCTCGTAAAAATTTACAACAAGTTTGTTAAACATAGATTATTGCTAAAAATTACAAGTTATGCATACAACTTTCCCCCCCAAACCACACCTTCATAAGTGAGAATTGACCAAACAACAATACATGCATACAACTCTCCCCCCAAACCACACCTTCATAAGTGAGATTTGACCAAACAACAATACATGCATACAACTTTCCCCCCAAACCACACCTTCATAAGTGAGATTTGACCAAACAACAATACATGCATACAACTTTCCCCCCAAACCACACCTTCATAAGTGAGATTTGACCAAACAACAATACATGCATACAACTTTCCCCCCAAACCACACCTTCATAAGTGAGATTTGACCAAACAACAATACATGCATACAACTTTCCCCCCAAACCACACCTTCATAAGTGAGATTTGACCAAACAACAATACATGCATACAACTCTCCCCCCAAACCACACCTTCATAAGTGAGATTTGACCAAACAACAATACATGCATACAACTTTCCCCCCAAACCACACCTTCATAAGTGAGATTTGACCAAACAACAATACATGCATACAACTTTCCCCCCAAACCACACCTTCATAAGTGAGATTTGACCAAACAACAATACATGCATACAACTTTCCCCCCAAACCACACCTTCATAAGTGAGATTTGACCAAACAACAATACATGCATACAACTTTCCCCCCAAACCACACCTTCATAAGTGAGATTTGACCAAACAACAATACATGCATACAACTTTCCCCCCAAACCACACCTTCATAAGTGAGATTTGACCAAACAACAATACATGCATACAACTCTCCCCCCAAACCACACCTTCATAAGTGAGATTTGACCAAACAACAATACATGCATACAACTCTCCCCCCAAACCACACCTTCATAAGTGAGCATTGACCAAACAACAATACATGCATACAACTCTCCCCCCAAACCACACCTTCATAAGTGAGCATTGACCAAACAACAATACATGCATACAACTCTCCCCCCAAACCACACCTTCATAAGTGAGCATTGACCAAACAACAATACATGCATACAACTCTCCCCCCAAACCACACCTTCATAAGTGAGATTTGACCAAACAACAATACATGCATACAACTCTCCCCCCAAACCACACCTTCATAAGTGAGCATTGACCAAACAACAATACATGCATACAACTCTCCCCCCAAACCACACCTTCATAAGTGAGCATTGACCAAACAACAATACATGCATACAACTCTCCCCCCAAACCACACCTTCATAAGTGAGCATTGACCAAACAACAATACATGCATACAACTCTCCCCCCAAACCACACCTTCATAAGTGAGATTTGACCAAACAACAATACATGCATACAACTTTCCCCCCAAACCACACCTTCATAAGTGAGATTTGACCAAACAACAATACATGCATACAACTCTCCCCCCAAACCACACCTTCATAAGTGAGATTTGACCAAACAACAATACATGCATACAACTCTCCCCCCAAACCACACCTTCATAAGTGAGCATTGACCAAACAACAATACATGCATACAACTCTCCCCCCAAACCACACCTTCATAAGTGAGCATTGACCAAACAACAATACATGCATACAACTCTCCCCCCAAACCACACCTTCATAAGTGAGATTTGACCAAACAACAATACATGCATACAACTTTCCCCCCAAACCACACCTTCATAAGTGAGATTTGACCAAACAACAATACATGCATACAACTTTCCCCCCAAACCACACCTTCATAAGTGAGATTTGACCAAACAACAATACATGCATACAACTCTCCCCCCAAACCACACCTTCATAAGTGAGCATTGACCAAACAACAATACATGCATACAACTTTCCCCCCAAACCACACCTTCATAAGTGAGATTTGACCAAACAACAATACATGCATACAACTTTCCCCCCAAACCACACCTTCATAAGTGAGATTTGACCAAACAACAATACATGCATACAACTCTCCCCCCAAACCACACCTTCATAAGTGAGCATTGACCAAACAACAATACATGCATACAACTTTCCCCCCAAACCACACCTTCATAAGTGAGATTTGACCAAACAACAATACATGCATACAACTTTCCCCCCAAACCACACCTTCATAAGTGAGATTTGACCAAACAACAATACATGCATACAACTCTCCCCCCAAACCACACCTTCATAAGTGAGCATTGACCAAACAACAATACATGCATACAACTCTCCCCCCAAACCACACCTTCATAAGTGAGCATTGACCAAACTACAATACATGCATACAACTCTCCCCCCAAACCACACCTTCATAAGTGAGCATTGACCAAACAACAATACATGCATACAACTCTCCCCCCAAACCACACCTTCATAAGTGAGCATTGACCAAACAACAATACATGCATACAACTCTCCCCCCAAACCACACCTTCATAAGTGAGCATTGACCAAACAACAATACATGCATACAACTTTCCCCCCAAACCACACCTTCATAAGTGAGCATTGACCAAACAACAATACATGCATACAACTCTCCCCCCAAACCACACCTTCATAAGTGAGCATTGACCAAACAACAATACATGCATACAACTTTCCCCCCAAACCACACCATCATAAGTGAGCATTGACCAAACAACAATACATGCATACAACTTTCCCCCCAAACCACACCTTCATAAGTGAGCATTGACCAAACAACAATACATGCATACAACTCTCCCCCCAAACCACACCTTCATAAGTGAGCATTGACCAAACAACAATACATGCATACAACTCTCCCCCCAAACCACACCTTCATAAGTGAGATTTGACCAAACAACAATACATGCATACAACTCTCCCCCCAAACCACACCTTCATAAGTGAGCATTGACCAAACAACAATACATGCATACAACTTTCCCCCCAAACCACACCTTCATAAGTGAGCATTGACCAAACAACAATACATGCATACAACTCTCCCCCCAAACCACACCTTCATAAGTGAGCATTGACCAAACAACAATACATGCATACAACTTTCCCCCCAAACCACACCTTCATAAGTGAGCATTGACCAAACAACAATACATGCATACAACTCTCCCCCCAAACCACACCTTCATAAGTGAGCATTGACCAAACGACAACAATACTTGAACTCTTTAGTTTCTGGAAACACAATTCAGCCTATTTAACATATAAACATACACCACCCTTATGGTGTTTCCAGCAAGTTAACGATTAACGACTTTATGAAAACTCATGGAATGTAAAACTAATTTACAGCAAACACTTCAATAAAGTGCTAGTAATGTTCATCATTTACAACTCCTCACATTCAACAAGGATTTTAATTTCTGTGCTATCAATAAGTACACAGTTTGCTTATTATCTTTCTTTTCTCTTAAATTCGCACCGACACAATCATGGTCTAACAGGCAACATCCAGCTCAGGGCTGGAAAAATACGGTAGCCAGACATCCTGGACAAGTCAAAATGCAGTTTCAGGCTACTGGTCATTGATCATTTAATTAGTCCTGGACAGGTTATAAATCAGCAGTTGGACAAGTGACAAATACACAGCGGTTTCTAATTAGCAATAAAGACGATAAATTTCATGCCAGGAGCATTTATCAACAACACGTTGTTAAAGGCGGTACATGTAAAATGCACGCACCTGTCCAAAACAGTCAATCACAACGCGCGGTACTTAAACACTTCTAGACAAAAAATAAAATAAACAACTTGCTGTTATACCATGTTTGTTGTAAATATGACAAATGTGTTGTGTTTTCGGACAAGTCATTTTTGTCCAGGTTACTAGTCTGGGACTATTAATTAAAATGAAAAGATTCCAGCCCTGCAGCTTATCATTGATGGAGAAAGACTTATGTGTGGATAGAGAACCACCTGAGCACCACAGGTTAGCTGCAAAACCTTCACACATGAAAGATTGCCCCGGAACTTGAACCTATTCGATGAGGGACTGAGGTGTCAGTGACTTTACCCGCTAATCCACGGACATACACTAACCCTATAATATCTGTGCAAGAACTGATCAGTATATGTGCAACGTTTGTGTAACAACATGCAGGCACTTTTTTGTGTGTTATTCTATGAAACTTCAATATATGCTAAATTTCTTTGCAAATGTAGTTAAATATGTGCTTTTTAAGGTTAAGGTTTACACTGAACGCCAAATTTCTGTGCTAACAAAGCTTATAAGTAATATAATAATCCTTTTGTTTTGTTTTTGAAATACATTGCAGCAACTATTTATGATCATTATATCAACATCCAGCTTTTGGGTGGAGGAAGACCCCAGAGACATGTCCGGGTAGAACCACTGGTGCACCACAGGTCAGCTGGAAGACCTTTCCACATTAAGTCCTTTGCTGCAAATGCAAATTTGGTGAGGGGCTAAGCAGTCAGAGGAGTTACAAATTGGCGACTCTACCAATACACCATGGGCGCCCTTATAATCCTTTAATAGCTCAATTTCTGTGGTAGCAATAACCCCCTTTGTCAAAGCTCTGCGCATACACTTGTTTCATCATCTACAAAAATTCTCTGCAAAAACTGGTCACACAGCTGTAAATTTCTGTGGAAGCGATTATCACCATTTTCAAATTTTGGGCTTATAATTTCATTTTCTACAAAGAAATTCTATGCTGACATGTTTATTTATCTACTAAATTTTTGTGCTTACATTTTCATTACCTACAAAATTTCTGTGCAAATACTGGTCACAGTGCACTAAATTTCTGTGCTATCAATGTTTTTTATCAAGCCAAGTCAACTGTTATATCAAATTCCACATTTTGCTTAAATTTGTGCTGGTTTACTTCCTGAAACACTGTACTTCTAAACATATATTTTTGACAATATGATGCAAATTTCTGTGCTAGCATAGATCACTTCAATATTTCGTTATGAATGTTTACAATTTTGCTTTTAATTTCCTCGCAAGCATTAACACACACTACTTTTCTTGGCATTTTTGAGTTCACAGGACAGTTAAAGGCTTTATGGAAGTCTTGGAGCATTACCACACACTACATTTCTGAGCTGGATTCATGGGTGTGTTCACAGGACAGTCAAATGCTTCAGCGAAGTCTTGAGAGTTAGATATAGACCCAAGTACCCTGCAACAGAAATATGTTTTACATGAAAAAATCTTTTAATGTGAAACATTTCATCTACTGTAATCCATAGGGGGTCTAAAGCAGTTATAATCTATATAATCTATACGAGAACTCTAAATGGGCAATATTTTCTTGCTAATAAGAATATATGACAAAGTCCTATGAGCATTGCAACATATAACAACCTCCGAAGAACAGAACAAAGGTATTTCACATGCAAGCCAAGCGGAAAGTAAGAACAAATTTGTGATGAGTCATTTAACGAAAAGAGCAAACCCGACAGTTACCGCCTTGGAACGGTCAGTAAGGCGAGTTTGACTGTGTCAAACAGTCCTTACTGGCTTGTTGACAATGGTTTACAAGGTGTTATGTGATTTACCTTAAATCCGGAGGAATCATGAATGAGAGCTGACCATAGACATTGCGCTCTACTTTACCTGGTGCCAAACAGTATAATGAAAAAGGTGC
This sequence comes from Sinonovacula constricta, assembly GCA_007844125.1. Taxonomy (NCBI): domain Eukaryota; kingdom Metazoa; phylum Mollusca; class Bivalvia; order Cardiida; family Solecurtidae; genus Sinonovacula; species Sinonovacula constricta. The sequence goes on along the minus strand of CM017570.1, from coordinate 32,056,201 downwards.
ATAACTCTGTCAAAATAAATCTTGGAGTTACATACCTTTATGAAATAGATTTACCTTTTGATAGTGGACACAAATTCCTAGTTTAAAGTTAACCTCTGTTTTTTTGAGAAAGTGACCTCAACAAAAAGATTGTACTATGCCGACACCAACAATGGTCATAACAATACTGACAGCTCACTTTTTTTCTTCAACAAGTGGAGACAACTAGAGATCAACCATAACAGTTGTAGACAAAGATGTTTCTTTTTAAGTAGTAACTCTAATGGCTTGGCCATAGGTAGTCCCCTTTGAACGTACCTAAACTTGGCTATAGAGTGTGGATCTGTTAGGATGGCTTGCTGCATAAAGGCTTGAACTTACCTAAACTTGGCTATAGAGTGTGGATCTGTTAGGATGGCTTGCTGCATAAAGGCTTGAACTTACCTAAACTTGGCTATAGAGTGTGGATCTGTTAGGATGGCTTGCTGCATAAAGGCTTGAACTTACCTAAACTTGGCTATAGAGTGTGGATCTGTTAGGATGGCTTGCTGCATAAAGGCTTGAACTTACCTAAACTTGGCTATAGAGTGTGGATCTGTTAGGATGGCTTGCTGCATAAAGGCTTGAACTTACCTAAACTTGGCTATAGAGTGTGGATCTGTTAGGATGGCTTGCTGCATAAAGGCTTGAACTTACCTAAACATGGCTATAGAGTGTGGATCTGTTAGGATGGCTTGCTGCATAAAGGCTTGAACTTACCTAAACTTGGCTATAGAGTGTGGATCTGTAAGGATGGCTTGCTGTATAAAGGCTTGAACTTACCTAAACTTGGCTATAGAGTGTGGATCTGTTAGGATGGCTTGCTGCATAAAGGCTTGAACTTACCTAAACATGGCTATAGAGTGTGGATCTGTTAGGATGGCTTCCTGCATGAAGGCTTGAACTTACCTAAACATGGCTATAGAGTGTGGATCTGTTAGGATGGCTTCCTGCATGAAGGCTTGAACTTACCTAAACATGGCTATAGAGTGTGGATCTGTTAGGATGGCTTGCTACATAAAGGCTTGAACTTACCTAAACTTGGCTATAGAGTGTGGATCTGTTAGGATAGCTTGCTGCATAAAGGCTTAAACTTACCTAAACTTGGCTATAGAGTGTGGATCTGTTAGGATGGCTTGCTGCATAAAGGCTTGAACTTACCTAAACTTGGCTATAGAGTGTGGATCTGTTAGGATGGCTTGCTACATAAAGGCTTGAACTTACCTAAACTTGGCTATAGAGTGTGGATCTGTTAGGATGGCTTGCTGCATAAAGGCTTGAACTTACCTAAACTTGGCTATAGAGTGTGGATCTGTTAGGATGGCTTGCTGCATAAAGGCTTGAACTTACCTAAACGTGGCTATAGAGTGTGGATCTGTTAGGATGGCTTGCTGTATAAAGGCTTTGAACTTACCTAAACTTGGCTATAGAGTGTGGATTTGTTAGGATGGCTTGCTGTATAAAGGCTTGAACTTACCTAAACTTGGCTGTAGAGTGTGGATCTGTTAGGATGGCTTGCTACATAAAGGCTTGAACTTACCTTAACTTGGCTATAGAGTGTGGATCTGTTAGGATGGCTTGCTGGATAAAGGCTTGAACTTACCTAAACTTGGCTATAGAGTGTGGATCTGTTAGGATGGCTTGCTGTATAAAGGCTTGAACTTACCTAAACTTGGCTATAGAGTGTAGATCTGTTAGGATGACTTGCTGGATAAAGGCTTGAACTTACCTAAACTTGGCTATAGAGTGTGGATTTGTTAGGATGGCTTGCTGTATAAAGGCTTGAACTTACCTAAACTTGGCTATAGAGTGTGGATCTGTTAGGATGGCTTGCTGGATAAAGGCTTGAACTTACCTAAACTTGGCTATAGAGTGTGGATTTGTTAGGATGGCTTGCTGTATAAAGGCTTGAACTTACCTAAACTTGGCTATAGAGTGTGGATCTGTTAGGATGGCTTGCTGTATAAAGGCCTGAACTTACCTAAACTTGGCTATAGAGTGTGGATCTGTTAGGATGGCTTGCTGTATAAAGGCTTTGAACTTACCTAAACTTGGCTATAGAGTGTGGATCTGTTAGGATGGCTTGCTGCATAAAGGCTTGAACTTACCTAAACTTGGCTATAGAGTGTGGATCTGTTAGGATGGCTTGCTGTATAAAGGCTTGAACTTACCTAAACTTGGCTATAGAGTGTGGATCTGTTAGGATGGCTAGCTGTATAAAGGCTTGAACTTACCTAAACTTGGCTATAGAGTGTGGATCTGTTAGGATGGCTAGCTGTATAAAGGCTTGAACTTACCTAAACTTGGCTATAGAGTGTGGATCTGTTAGGATGACTTGCTGTATAAAGGCTTGAACTTACCTAAACTTGGCTATAGAGTGTGGATCTGTTAGGATGGCTTGCTGCATAAAGGCTTGAACTTACCTAAACTTGGCTATAGAGTGTGGATTTGTTAGGATGGCTTGCTGCATAAAGGCTTGAACTTACCTAAACTTGGCTATAGAGTGTGGATCTGTTAGGATGGCTTGCTACATAAAGGCTTGAACTTACCTAAACATGGCTATAGAGTGTGGATCTGTTAGGATGGCTTGCTGCATAAAGGCTTGAACTTACCTTAACTTGGCTATAGAGTGTGGATCTGTTAGGATGGCTTGCTACATAAAGGCTTGATCTTACCTAAACTTGGCTATAGAGTGTGGATCTGTTAGGATGGCTTGCTGCATAAAGGCTTGAACTTACCTTAACTTGGCTATAGAGTGTGGATCTGTTAGGATGGCTTGCTGGATAAAGGCTTGAACTTACCTAAACTTGGCTATAGAGTGTGGATTTGTTAGGATGGCTTGCTACATAAAGGCTTGAACTTACCTAAACTTGGCTATAGAGTGTGGATCTGTTAGGATGGCTTGCTGTACAAAGGTCTGAACTTACCTAAACTTGGCTATAGAGTGTGGATCTGTTAGGATGGCTTGCTGTATAAAGGCTTTGAACTTACCTAAACTTGGCTATAGAGTGTGGATCTGTTAGGATGGCTTGCTGCATAAAGGCTTGAACTTACCTAAACTTGGCTATAGAGTGTGGATCTGTTAGGATGGCTTGCTGTATAAAGGCTTGAACTTACCTAAACATGGCTATAGAGTGTGGATCTGTTAGGATGGCTAGCTGTATAAAGGCTTGAACTTACCTAAACTTGGCTATAGAGTGTGGATCTGTTAGGATGGCTTGCTGTATAAAGGCTTGAACTTACCTAAACTTGGCTATAGAGTGTGGATCTGTTAGGATGGCTTGCTGCATAAAGGCTTGAACTTACCTAAACTTGGCTATAGAGTGTGGATCTGTTAGGATGGCTTGCTGCATAAAGGCTTGAACTTACCTAAACTTGGCTGTAGAGTGTGGATCTGTTAGGATGGCTTGCTGTATAAAGGCTTGAACTTACCTAAACTTGGCTATAGAGTGTGGATCTGTTAGGATGGCTTGCTGTATAAAGGCTTGAACTTACCTAAACTTGGCTATAGAGTGTGGATCTGTTAGGATGGCTTGCTGCATAAAGGCTTGAACTTACCTAAACCTGGCTATAGAGTGTGGATCTGTTAGGATGGCTTGCTGCATCAAGGCTTGAACTTACCTAAACTTGGCTATAGAGTGTGGATCTGTTAGGATGGCTTGCTGCATAAAGGCTTGAACTTACCTAAACTTGGCTATAGAGTGTGGATCTGTTAGGATGGCTTGCTGCATCAAGGCTTGAACTTACCTAAACTTGGCTATAGAGTGTGGATTTGTTAGGATGGCTTGCTGTATTAAGGCTTGAACTTACCTAAACTTGGCTATAGAGTGTGGATATGTTAGGATGGCTTGCTGTATAAAGGCTTGAACTTACCTAAACTTGGCTGTAGAGTGTGGATCTGTTAGGATGGCTTGCTGTATAAAGGCTTGAACTTACCTAAACTTGGCTGTAGAGTGTAGATCTGTTAGGATGGCTTGCTGCATAAAGGCTTGAACTTACCTAAACTTGGCTATAGAGTGTGGATCTGTTAGGATGGCTTGCTGCATAAAGGCTTGAACTTACCTAAACTTGGCTATAGAGTGTGGATCTGTTAGGATGGCTTGCTGCATAAAGGCTTGAACTTACCTAAACTTGGCTGTAAAGTGTGGATCTGTTAGGATGGCTTGCTGCATCAAGGCTTGAACTTACCTAAACTTGGCTATAGAGTGTGGATTTGTTAGGATGGCTTGCTGGATAAAGGCTTGAACTTACCTAAACTTGGCTATAGAGTGTGGATCTGTTAGGATGGCTTGCTGGATAAAGGCTTGAACTTACCTAAACTTGGCTATAGAGTGTGGATCTGTTAGGATGGCTTGCTGGATAAAGGCTTGAACTTACCTAAACTTGGCTATAGAGTGTGGATCTGTTAGGATGGCTTGCTGCATAAAGGCTTGAACTTACCTAAACTTGGCTGTAAAGTGTGGATCTGTTAGGATGGCTTGCTGCATCAAGGCTTGAACTTACCTAAACTTGGCTATAGAGTGTGGATCTGTTAGAATGGCTTGCTGGATAAAGGCTTGAACTTACCTAAACTTGGCTATAGAGTGTGGATCTGTTAGGATGGCTTGCTGCATAAAGGTTTGAACTTACCTAAACTTGGCTATAGAGTGTGGATCTGTTAGGATGGCTTGCTGCATATAGGCCGGTGTATAGCTGGAGCACCAGATCTGATAAGAACACAACAAACTTTGATTCACTTTAAACTCCTTTCTTTAATTCCTACATTATTTGTATTATTCTTATTTATTATTTTTAATTATTTGATTATTCTTGTTCTATGCTGAAAAACATTCAAAATAAAATATGCTTAAACTTGAGGCTTTTATTTTCACTGCCAGGGGAATGGGCTTATGCCCTATAATTAAGGGAATAACCCGTGATTTCTTCCTTAAAGGGGAATGAAAAAACCTGTAAAGTTACTTTATGGGGAAAACGGCATGATTTTAAAGAAATTTTCTGCAGGCAAGGTGTCTGTCAACGGCTCCTATTAAAGAAGGAAAAAGAGCCCTGAAACTAAACTTATTTGTACCATACAGTTAACAATTAAATCGTTTGTGGTCTGCTTTATATACCCATAATAATTGTCATATATAAGCTGTACAAATACTGCTTTAAGCTTTTTTCATTTTATATTCTTTTTTTTTAAAGTGAATACTGTGACAAGACAAAAATGAACAGTTTTTGGTATTTAATACAAATAAGCACAACAACATACAACAGAGCACCAGATATCAGAGTGAGAGTAAATGTGAATCAGGTGGCAATATATCCCATAATTCTCATCCAAAACCCTATACTGGGGGTTGTCTTTGGAAATATCATATTAAGGTGATTTCTAATGAGTACCAGATTTATGGGGCTTTTAGTTGGAATATTTAGAATATGAAAAACTCCCAATATCAGTAGCTCTGCAAATGGATGGAGCAACCTTAAATACAAGATTTTGTTATCATGGAACACTTAGTCTTAATGGTGTAACCTATCATATAAGTAGACAAACCATCGGTCATGTTTAACATTTTCTAACATGATTTGTTCCATCTCACTAAGACTTTAAAACTCTTGTGGTGTGTGCCTGCTCAAAGATTAATTTGCTGCTAAAGTACTTGGAAAAAGTTTACTGGGTTTATCATCCCACCGACAGTATTTCAGTTATCCGAAGGCCAACAAGTCATAGAACTATATTTGCTTCAGCGTTAGCAAGGGTGCTCTATAACTACCATTTTTAACTACTTTGGTATGTCATGGCCCGGGTTCGAACTCGGGGTCTCCGGAACCTGGAGCCAACACTCAAGTGATTGCGCTACCAGGTCTGGAACATTTGGAACATAAATAATAATTCCACAGTTACTGTAACCATAAATTTAACAAAGGGCCATAAGTCATGTAAAACCAACCCAGTCATGACATGCTTACAATATGTGCAGCGAGGCTTGGTACTTTATTACTGTGAAGCACATGTGCATAATCAAAATTTGACAAATGAAAGCCAAGAAGTAGCTCAGTGAAATCTTCTCTACAGATGGACTGAAAAACGGCTGTGACTCCATTAAAGCTACATGTACATTGTGTCTGCAGATATACATTTAATAAAGATACAGCACAAATAATTAGACTCAAATCACAATGTAAAGTCTTGCCTAAATCTATGTCTAGGCTGCTCAAAAGAAGATCTTCAGGTTAAATTTTTTTTTTAACTCATGCCCAGAAAGCCCTATCGACACAAAGATTGGCAAATCAATCTGTCAACAGGGAACCACAGTGGTCATCTGCTTCAGACGTTTCCCTTTTACATGCTGGAAGCACCATTAACAAACACCATTCTAATGCTGTTTCCAGCAATCAAAGGGTTAAACATATTTGTGACAGCATGGTAGATACATTTTCTCTGTTATGAACATTTTAAACTTTAAATGAAATATTTTTAGTTACAGAGAAATTGAACAAATAAACTGTAAAGTCTCATATTAACATTCAATATCTAACTCTTCCAATAAGGTCTTTGTGTGAAGTGAAGTGTTTTAATCACTTCAAGTTCATCTTTGTTTTGTTTTTTGAATACATTGCAATACCAATAATGATTATTATAGCATCATCCAGCTATTTTGGTGGAGGAAGTACCCAGACAAGTCTGGGTAGAATTCGCACACTGCAAGTTTTTTTTGTGGTTATTTTTGATGTCACATGTCTCAAATAATAAGTCAGCAGGATTTGTTCATCTAATTGAAGTTTCCTATCTAATGTTCGATGTAAGCAATCAGCAAGATATGTTTATCATCTAGTTTTCTATCTGTAAGTGTTTTGGTAATCAGAGCTTCAGATTAGAGAAGTACAGCTGACTTTTGTGTTTCTATATATCCCATATTTCTCAATAAAACCCTATAGTGTTGGTAATCATTAAATATGTTTTATCGAGATGATTCTAAAAATTACCTGGTATAAATGGTTTGGAGGAGAAATAAATAAGTAAGCATTATTCAATATATCCCAAACATTCTCAACTAAAGCTTATGTTATGGGTACCTATTGGAATTGTCACACTGAGACGATTCTAATAAGTACCAGGTATAAAGGTTTTGGTGGAGAAATAAAGGAGTTAACAGGAGCTGTATATCCCATAATTCTCAACCAAACCCTAAATTATGGGTACTCATTAGAATTGTCTCACTGATACCATTCTGATGAGTACCAGGTATAAAGGGTTTGTAGGAGAAATAAAGGAGTTAGCAGAAGTTGTGCTTCCCTTATCTGGGTCTCTAAGTTTTTTTAAACTCGTGATACCTGGGCCATTCCTATGAAAAAAAGCTGATTGGGCGACTGATCTATTCCGGGTAGAATCAGTGAGTCCTCGCCATCATTTCGTTGCATCCAGGACTGAAGGGCCAGGTAAGCCATCTTCATTCCGCCATTGTCAGCAATGTTCTCTCCTAAAGTGGTCTTCCCATTCAACTGATATAATAAATATTGAAGATAACAATGTTGAAATTAATATTTATTATAATGAAATATCACTCAATTGTTATTGTTTTAAAGACATCATGCCAATCATGGCATGCTTTTTTATTCTGCCATTGTCAGCCATGTTCTGTCTTAACGAGGTATTCCCATTCAACAGCTGTAATGACAATGGCAAGGTGGAAATTAATATTCATCATAAATAAAATATTGCAATCAATTGTTATTGTTATCATAACATCAAGCCAGTTAGGCACGCTTTGTTCAGCCATTGTTAAACAATGTTCTCTCCAAATGTGGTTTTCCCATTACACTCTTATAATGATGATGATGATGATGATGATGCTGATGATAATGATAACAATAAAAATAATATTGAACAATTTTATAAATAATAAAAAAAAAATTTAACATACTTGGAGAAAAATGAAATAATACAAAACAGTCACATACGAGTCATAACTGTACAACCAGTTTAAGCAGGCCAGTCGGTCCATATTGCCAACTGAACGTTCCAAGGCGGTAACTGTCAGGTTTGCTCTTTTTGTTAAATTACTCAGCACAGATGTGTTCTTATTTTTACATGCATTTTTGATAACCTGCCTTAGATCCAATAAATATTCCAATTTAGACACTGGCTCAATGTGGAAAAGTTAATAGTCCACTGCAGATACAATGGAAAATAAGGGCCTATGTAAAATTGACAAAGCATCAGTGTATAAGGTTGATTGAGCCATAAGTATGAATAATCGTTATTCTACTAAGACACTATCACCAGCACACCACAGGTCACCTGGAAGACCTCAGACAAATGTCAGAGTAGAACCATCGGTGCACTGCAAGTCAGCTGGAAGACCTCCCCACATGAATGTTCTTGCCTCTACTGGGACTCACACCCATGTGAGACGTTACGATCTGTGAGTCAATCCACAACTTATGATTATTTTTTTATTTTTTTAAAAAAAATATTTAGAAATATAACATGATATCAGAATTAAAGTATATAACACACCATGACTCCAGTCCCCCAGGTTTCATCTTTTCGTACAAAATTTTCTCTTTTGCTTACAATTATTTCACACAGATTATCATTTATTTTGCAAGTCCAAGTTTGAAAGAAACTTTAGTATCAAGGGGGTGGTGGTGGTGGTTGAGTGGGGTGGGGTGGGGTGTGGTCTGTCCAACTTGTAAAATTCACAGAGGGGTCTTTTTCTGTCTCGAAAACTTCACAATTCTGTCCACCCAGGTCAAAGTGGGTTTTGTCCGGGGCAGATTAGTTCCTACATCCACTTACATGAGTCCCATTGACAGTATAGTTGCTGTAGAAATCCTCGAAGCATTTGGTCCTCTCCAGGAAGTTTATACTTGACTGGTTTGTCCACCAGTCTCGCATGTTACCCTGTTTATCAAAGTTACGACCTGAAAAATAAACAGTTGTATGTTTTTTATGTTTACAATTTGGTGGTTCAGCTGAAAGATTGTTTTCAAACTTTTGCCAATATTTCAATGAACCTACTGCTTTTTTTCCTTTGTCACATTTGCCCCTATTAACTATACTGATAGCTGAACTAAATCTGAGCCATAATAATAACAAGACAAAATAACTCCTTGCAAAATGTCTTTTTTCAGTCTTTGGAAGAAAAATAAAGATTTAATTATTAAAATAAATAGATAAATAAAAAAATATTTATTTCCATATACAACATAAGCATATATGGCATTTTAACTAAAAAAACACATACATGTATGTGTTAATGTTTATTGGGTTTATTGTCCCACCAACAGTATTTCAGTTATCTGGAGACGGTGTCCACTTGAAGCAGATGTAGTGCTGCCTTCACTGTGTATAGCATGCAGTGAACACCTGGCATGATACCACACCCAGTCACATTATCCTGACACCAGGTCAATCAGTCGTGGAACTACCCTTATATTTACTTGATCGTTAGCAAGGGAGCTATACTAATACCATTGTTAACAACTTTGGTATGTTGCAGCCCAGAACATGTATGTTTACTTGAAATAACAAAAAAATGTATGAATTAAATAACCAGGCCATGTCAATAAACATTACATATCAAAAACATCATAAAACAGAGTTTTACCTTGATTATCAAATCCATGTGTAAGCTCATGACCGCATATCATCCCAAAGGAACCAAAGTTAAAGGACCTAAAGTGTACCAAATATAAATATTATTGTTTACCAATATAACATCATCGGACGTCCACGCTCGACTATTCTGTTTTATTACATTTGTTGATCGTGGGTTTATTGGTAAATTTTCTGTCGTCTTATCTAACTGAATAGAACAAGAATTGGCCAATCATAATACTGCTTACAAAATCCATACTCTTCAGCGTGAAGACTAGAAGTATAACAATGGTTGCGCAAGTGCCACAATTGAAAGAAACAAGTTTGATCATTGGACTGAAATCGTCATCAGATTATGAAGCGACCAATGAAATATCAATCATTACCAGAAATGGCAAAAAGTGAAATAAATATCCCATGGAATAGGCGGTGATTGGAGAGTAACGGAATGGATTGGTCGTAGGTCTCCTACGATGCCTATATAAAAAACTTTGGTTCATGAACTAAATGATAAAAACCTTCCAAAGATGTTAATCATTAAAGGTGACCCTTTGATCCAAGATCTACTTTTTTTATCTAAGACCTATACACACAAATATCTTGCTCTAAAAAAATGTGATCTTAAGGTGAAAAACCATACAGATAGTCCCTATTTTCGAATTCAAATAAATGTCAGTTATCTTGCTATTGGCAATGTATTTTGCTTTTAAATTTGATTATATTCATCATAATGCAGTGGTGCTTATGACAAAATATTAATCAAAGAATGCGAATCACTTTGATATAAGACCTCTATACACAAATGACTTGCTCCCACAATATGAGATCAAAAAGCTATTTCAATAAATTTGATGAATAATCGTAACAGCAAGTTTTTGTTGGATTATTACAAGTTGGCAAAGAAAAGGACTTGGATTAAAAATTCATATATTTGTCAAAATAACAAAAATGACCTAAAAATGCCACAGTTGGATTAAAAATTCAAATATTTGTTAAAATAATGAAAGGGACATAGAAAAGTGCCTTAATTGGATTAAAAATTCACATATTTGTCAAAATAAAGAAAAGAACAGAGAAAAGTGCACCACTTGGATTAAAAATCCACTTTTTTTTCAAAATAAAGAAAATGACAGGGAAATATGCCTCACTTGAATTAAAAGTTCACATATTTGTCAAAATAAAGAAAAGGACATAGAAAAGGTCCCCACTTGGATTAAAAATCCACTTTTTTTTTCAAAACGACAGGGAAAAGTGCCTCACTTAGATCAAAAGTTTGCATATTTGTCAAATAAAGAAAAGGACCTAAAAATGCCACACCTGGATTAAAAATTCACATATTTGTTGAAATAAAGAAAAAGGCATGAAAAGTGCTTCACTTTGCCTTAAAATTCACATATTTGTCAAAATAAAGAAAAAGACATAGAAAATTGCCTCACTTGGATTAAAAAAACACCTTTTTTTCAAAATAAAGAAAACGACAGGTTAATATGCCTCACTTGAATTAAAAGTTCACATATTTGTCAAAAATAAAGAAAATGACCTAAAAATACCACACTTGGATTAAAAATTCACATATTTGTTGAAGTAAAGAAAAGAACATAGAAAAGGTCCCCACTTGGATTAAAAATCCACTTATTTTTCAAAACGACAGGGAAAAGTGCCTCACTTAGATCAAAAGTTCGCATATTTGTCAAATAAAGAAAAGGACCTAAAAATGCCACACCTGGATTAAAAATTCACATATTTGTTGAAATAAAGAAAAAGACATAGAAAATTGCCTCACTTGGATTAAAATTCACATATTTGTCAAAATAAAGAAAATGACAGGGTAGAATGTCTTACTTGGGTGAAGTTGGGTTGTATAAGGGTGGTCTAAGGATACCAGCTGGAAAAGCAATATGGTTGAAATCAGCGCTGTAGTAGCCATTCACTTCTGTTGGCGTCATACTCCACCTGACACAAAACATATTTTACAGCATTATCAGAAAACAGTGACAACACAATACAAACTGATAAAGTATAGACTTACTTTGATATATAACAGAATTGTGTGCTCCACTTGACTTAGTACTCAATACATACATGTGAACTATCCCATTTTTGGAGGGAGACTCCCACTTCTTAGGTTCAAAATTTTGAAAATGATCATTGTTTTACACTTTTTCGGAAATCTCCTTACTTGGAAAAAGGCAACTTCCATCTTTGTTTATATAAAAATAACAATTCTCCCACTTTGTTAGTGAAAATCTCCTTCTTTCCCCTCAGAAAAAAAAAATCACATCTATGTTGACAGAAAGTAAAAATTCTTAGTTGAAAAAAGGGAAACTACTTTACCAAAATTAATATAAGGGCTACCTGCTCGCTAGAAATCAGATTCCCTTTTGATATTTAACAAGCATTGCAAGTCTCAATGAATATATTTTCCTGAAATTGAGCTTAACATAAAGGTTATCTTATGAGATCCTGACACCGAAGGGAAGGCCATGACAATGCGTCCATTGTTATCTTGTGGATGCAATAAGACTTTTTTCAATTAAAACAGACTAAGGGCTACCTGCCTTTTAAAAATTAGAAAAAACAACAAAAACAACAACAACAAAACAACAACAACATCAGTTTCATTAGTATTTCATTACAACTGATACTATCCATGGTTATTTTCTTAATGGAATTCAATTTGTTTTAATAGAAAAAAACCTTCAACAAGTATATAGTCTAGCAATGGAGGAGTGCAAAAGGGTATAAGGAGGCTCATATCTGTTTAATCAAACTGAACTTTCTGTCCTGCATGTTCGCAATAATCTTCAAACTTTTGTACCAGTGGCCTTAATACTCAGTGCTAAAATCGATTCCTAAACCAAAACAATAAATATAATATAAAGATTTGTCTTTTGTTTTTTGTTACATATCATCAACACAATTATGGTAATATTGGTGATGTCCAGCTAATTATTGGTGGAGGAAGACCCAAGACTTATATCTGGGTAGAACCATCGGCGCACCGCAGGTTAACTGGAAAAACTCCCCACATGAAAGTTCTCGCCCCAACTGGGACTCGAACCCATGCAGTGAAGGGCTGAGGAGTTTTATGTCAATGACTCTATTGACTCGGCAACAAGCACCATTTATTGAAATTTTGCAAAATAACCACCCAGCACTAGTGCAGTTCATGAATAATCCCACACACAACGTAATATTAGTGCTATAGTCATTATTCACTTCCATAGGGTTCAAACTCCATTAAAAATAAAAAAAAATACAAAGTTTCAAAAAGGACTGCAAAAAACAACAAGATATAAATCTACATGAATTACTTACTCGGTTCTGTCTGGATCTTTTCTGTACCTCCAAAGATTTTTCTGCCTAAAGAATACATTCAGTTTCATCTTGCTCTCGAAAAAATCCCCCTCAACCAGGGTGACCTGCAAAAGAAAAAAAAGAGGGTAAAAATAAAATAAAACTTCAACTGTTATTCTGTAAAAATAAGGGTAAAAATAAAATAAAACTTCATCTGTTATTCTGTTAATCACTTATTGATAACTTTAGGCAAATGTTTTAGTTCCAGATTAGCTGGTTTCTGTCCCTCTAGCCCGTTCCTGCTCCTCCATCAACTTCCAATTCATGTATAAATGTGTTGTGGCATTTTTTTTAAAATTATCATTCAAGTTATAAGCTCTGAGGTCGATGTATATGGTAAGTTGAAATACCCTTTGTGCTTATTTATAGATTAGGAAAAAATGCACAATTAAAGAGATAAAATTCACCAGTTGCACTGACTAACAATTGATGTAGTGTTATAAACAGACTTTACTTGAATATAAATATATAAAATATGTATTTATGCCCAAATTTTCAAGATAAGGGGTAAGATACTGTTACATCTTTTAGATATACACAAACTGTCGGACACCACTTTAACTAATTTCTAATCTTATTTAAACATTCAAAAATACATAAAAAATAGTCTTAGATTAAATGGTTTTATGAATGTAATTTTCTTTTAAATTTTGTTTTTTTCATTTAAGTAAATATTATGTTAAGGTTACAGAAAACAATAACTCTGATACAATCTGAACATTTTCGCTTGTCTACAATCGCTGTCTGTAGCGCAGCAAATACTCCTGAAGTGTATCCCTTGTCAACACATAAAGAGAGCTGTCTGTAGCGCGGCAAGTACTCCTGAACTGTATCCCTTGTCAACACATAAAGAGAGCTGTCTGTAGCGCGGCAAGTACTCCTGAACTGTATCCCTTGTCAACACATAAAGAGAGCTGTCTGTAGCGCGGCAAGTACTCCTGAACTGTATCCCTTGTCAACACGTAAGAAGAGCTGTCTGTAGCGCGGCAAGTACTCCTGAACTACCGTAAATCCCTTGTCAACACATAAAGAGAGCATTCTCAATCATGGCAGGTACGCCTGAACTCTATCACTTGATCGTTATGAACATAACCAATAGTTCAATATTAATATAAAACACTTGCTTACATTCTCATAAAATTGATCGAGGTCAACCGGAGATGTGATGAATTCTGGGTATCCAAGCATCTTACTAACGGCCTTAGCTTTTTCAATGGCATAGCTGCGTGTAACATCATCCATCCAGGGAAGGTTAGCAAGATTGGAGATAAACGCATTTCGAACATCTTCGAACACTGACTCGACCTATCAGAAATAAATATATATTCTTCAACACAAGTATACAATGTATGCAAGCAGTTTATACAGGGTAAAAAATACAACATACATATATATACTTCTATTTGACATTTCTTCAATCTTTCTTTCCACTCTTTCTCTCTCCATTTCTTTCCATCTTTTCTCATTCTTGTTCCTTCAATCAAACAACACTTACATGTTTAAGAAAATTTGCTCGACACCATAAAAAAAAGGTCTAAAATGCTCTTAAAATTGTATGTGCCCTCCCCCCACCCCCACAAACAACACCTAACACGGGAAATAATGAACAAAGAGACATAAACTTACATTTCTGTTAGTTATAAAATATATAATCAAAGCGCTCGGAAGTGTTATTTGAGCGTTGTAAGTCGTACCCTGTACGTGATTACAGGTGTGCAAACAATGGTCAAAATTATTCCAAAGTAAAAGAAATGTACAAAGTACTGAAAATTGGAAAGCATGCAAGTCTTCCGCTACAAAAATAAAACTCTTCAAAAATACAGATTATACATAACAACAGTTGCATCAGTGGCTTACATCGATAATAAAAACCATTTAATAAACCATTCATTACTTTCTACATGATTTTGCATTTTAAATAAAGTTAAGTCTAAAATAAATGCTCATACATGCTATCGGATTTGACCAAAATAAACTGAGTTTGAAATTTACTACTACCCATTACGCCCCATTGATATGAACCTAAAAGTCCAACGTATGTTTGTTTGTTTATTGGGTTTATTGTCCCACCAACAGTATTTCAGTTATCTGGAGACAGTGTCCACTTTAAGCAGATATAGTGCTGCCTTCACTGTGTATAGCATGCCGTAAACACCTGGCATGATACCACACCCAGTCACATTATCCTGACACCGGGCCAACCAGTCGTGGAACTACCCTTATATTTGCTTGAGCGTTAGCAAGGGAGCTATACCACTACCATTTTTAACGACTTTGGTCGTTTGGATTGAACCCGGGGCCTCCCGTACCTGGAGCCGACACTCTACCGATTGCGCTACCAGGTCCGGTCTCTCAAGTATGCCATTCCTCTTTAAATGCACGTGGTAGCTTTTGACTGAGATGCTGACATTATACAAATGGTCTTTGTTATTACATAACCTGGATCAGAGCCACAGAAGGCAGTGAGAGCCTGCGCAGGATATCACAAATATCTGGGCCAATTATAGTATGTGTAGTCAGTGGAACAGAAGTTCTAATAACAGTTTGCTCCCCATTTGGACCCTTTTCTCTAATTTTCAAAGTGATATTTCTGCAAAACATTCTTCAATCATTAATCTGCATTTTATATATATATCTGAATCACACAGTATATTCACTTTAACCTCTAGATGAGACAGATAACTGTATTGAGATTAACATCTGAAGCAAGCCTAACCACACTTGACGCATCTAGTCACCTTCGACATACATTTTTGTTTCTTTACACGCACTACTTTTTTCAAGGCATTATTGGCCGCGGGTGATCAAGGTCATACAGGGTCAATCCTGTGTGCTCCCGTAATCAAGCAAGCAAGCGACACCGCCCAAAAATACCTTTTAACAAGGGAGATAACTCAAGGGAGATAACTCAAGGGAGATAACTAACAAGGGAGATAAACTTACATCTTGTTTGCTGTCGGATTTGAAGTATTTCTCCACATACAGAGCTCCCGAAGCAAACCCAAGATGTGCGTCAACTTTAAATAAACACAGCTTCCATCTGGCGGGATACTCTGGAAACACAAATATAGTCCTGAAGCCATGCATACACCCCTGTGGAAAATATGTACCGTAAAGTTTTATAGATAAGACGCAGTTTTTTTGCCCCAAATTATGATAAAAGAGTGGGGGATGCGTCTTATCCATGAGAATTTAAGTTTTCCCCTTTTTTCCCAGACCAGGTAATTGTTTCTAAACCATTCCTAACAAAGAAATATGGCAAACTATACCATTACATAGTAAAATATTTTTTTTTTTTTTTTTTTGGTCTGTACTTAAAAAGCATGTAAATATGTAAATTTTTTATGTAAAAATTAATTTAGTACAAGACTAATGGAGATTTACAAAGACATGGCAAATAAAAACACTCTGCATGTTGTATGCATAAAAAAACATCTGTTTGCAGCAATATTTACCAACCAGCTCTGGACTACTGAGTGTTTTATTTTTGAAAACTAAGACATTAAAAGGACTCACTTTTAGAAATAATATATAAAAAAATCTCAAACACTCTGCCATATCCTTGTAAGAAGAATGTTTTGAACATCCAGAAAATATTTGTAACAAAGAATAAATTTAACGGTGGTATCAGACAGTTTGAATATGCCAAATGCATGCAATGTTTTTCCACAATTTCTGGGAATGAATGCATAATTTCTGCATAAAGATATACTTTATTCTGAGTTAAGACTATTTGTAACATTACCTATATGTGAGACAGTACACATTGCGAAAAATAACTCTTGTGTTCATTTTTTTCAAACCTATAAATAAACATAAAGCGATTTCTGCTAAAAATAGATACCGCCATCAGCGCGGACTCCCCAGATGATGATATAACACCATCTCAAAAATATGTTGTCACATGTTTTTCTTAGTTGAAAAAAAAAGCTATCTCAGCAGCGTGGCTCAGATAGGAAATAATTGATTTTAATGACGATTGGGGTGTAAATGCATCACTTTTCCTACAGATCTAGGGCATCAGTGAACATCATTTTGCAGGACCTTTTCAGGTAACAATGACTTACTTGATTAAAAAAAAATTGGTCCAAAGTCGGATACCACCTTTAAAAAGAACAAATACATTACTGACTAGATGCCTTGGCCAAGGTACGGTAGACATTTGTGTTGCAAGCAAGTATTTTTAATATGTACAAAAATCTTTAAAAGTAAAGAAATTTGGTACTTTATAACCTTTATGCATGAGTTCTGATGTTTGTTTTCTTTCTTGTTACCTCCCAAGAATGTTAAGTACATATTAATATACATTTTGACAGAGTTTCAAATAAGCTGCAATCAAATGTGTGTCCTAATATAAACCTAACAAAATAACACAATAATATTATATACCCTTCAAATGTAAAGCATTTTGATTGGTCGAGAGCTTCGCATGCACGAGTCCGAAAAAAGATTACTACTCCGGGAATTAATATTGACTTTTGCTATTCTCACAATGTGTTAATTTTCCTAATTGTCATGGGCATTGTAAACAAACATGACGTTACGTAGTAAGCAGGCGAGAATGTTTCAAACCATGTCTACGGATGATTTGGAAGCCTTGAAGGAAAATATTGAATCAAAACAGGCCATAAAAGTGACATCAGTAATCTTGAGTGCATTTCAAGAGTTATCTTATGCATAGGCAAGTCAGTGCAGGCTTCGAAAACATGAATGCTGCTGAGCTTGACAATCACCTGGGATGTTTTTTTAAATCATCAGAATGCTTCAAATTAAAAGGGTATTTAACATAACAAGTAAATACTAATGTTGAAGTCGATATGTAGTTTTGTGGACAATATCTCACTACTCAGGTCCACAAAACAACATATCGACCTCAACATTAGTATTTATTGGTATAATATTAGATGTTTACAATATTTGAGGGAAAGTATGTGGCTAGTGCAGGACTTGAAATATGCACCCTTCACTCACAATCAGAACTCCTCGGGAAATTTCGTCCTTGGGACAATCATCCCTCGGATGTATCTGGTGCAATGATACTTACAGAAATCACGATCGTTTTTTTTTCGCCGGAAGTCTGAAGAATGACTAAAATGTAGTTCGCACAAAACATAGACAATGCAATCATTTGACATCTGTGTGTCTGCTGTGCTGGGTAAATTTAAATTGGATGATTTAAATTTGAAGCTGCCACAAATTAAAGTTTAACAGGCATCATACTGTAGTGAGCTGTCATCCGAGCTGCCATCTTTGTTTTGATGTCTGTCACAAAAGTAGTCCCTTTTAGGGAAATGGCCGAGGTGTTCCAACTACCTACATACATCCGAGATGATGATTCGTGAATTATCTGAGGTGTTCAGATTGCCTTCACTTATAGGCAGATTACTCTACAAACTTTTAGCTATCAAGACCACTCAAGTATTTGTATTTGGGTTCTACGGCACACAGACACTTGATAGGTCATACAGTGCAGAGACCACTCAAGTATCCAATTCAACATTTACCTTTAATCCCTGACACAACTTTATCAAACTCCAGTGCTGCATCTTGGAATGGCTGACTGAGATAATCCGTCATCCCTTCAACTCCATGCCACACTATGTAATTGACCAGGGTTCTGAAAAAAATTCCCCACATATATATACAGCATTCATACACACATTATACAGTGCTGCCTTCACGGAGATAGTATGTTATCCACGCAACTCCATGCCACTCTATGTAATTGACCAGGGTTCTGAAAAAATTCCCCACATATATATACAGCATTCATACACACATAATACAGTGCTGCCTTCACAGAGATAGTATGTTATCCACTCAACTCCATGCCACACTATGTAATTGGCCAGGGTGCTGAAAAATGCACCATACATATACAGCATTCATGCACACATAATACAGTGCTGCCTCCACAGAGAAAAAAAAAGTAATTCCCTGCATAATTAATAATTATGAAATGATGTAGTGAAAAAACAGATAATAAAATTATGTTGTGTATAATGAAAAAACAAACAAACAACATCAATCATTTTAAGAAAATGGCTGGACAAGGACATTTCTAAAAAAACAAAGAGAGACAGTCTAATGCACTATTACAACAGGATAATTCACACCTGAAAATGAGATGTACCAACTCAGTCTTGGGAAACATTTTTTCAGAAATGAGATGTACCAACTCACTCTTGGGAAACATTTTTTCAGAAATAAAATGTACCAACTCACTCTTCGGAAAACATTCTTTTAGAAATGAGATGTACCAACTCACTCTTGGGAAACATTATTTCAGAAATGAGATGTACCAACTCACTCCTGGGAAACACTTTTCAGAAAAAAGATGTACCAACTCAGTCTTGTGAAACATTATTTCAGAAATAAGATGTACCAACTCACTCATGGGAATCATTATTTCAGAAATAAGATGTACAAACTCACTCCTGGGAAACACTTTTCAGAAAAAAGATGTACCAACTCAGTCTTGTGAAACATTCTTTCAGAAATAAGATGTACCAACTCACTCTTGGAATCATTATTTCAGAAATGAGATGTACCAACTCACTCCTGGGAAACACTTTTCAGAAAAAAGATGTACCAACTCAGTCTTGTGAAATATTTTTTCAGAAATAAGATGTCCCAACTCACTCCTGGGAAACATTATTTCAGAAATAAGATGTACCAACTCACTCCTGGGAAACATTATTTCAGAAATGAGATGTACCAACTCACTCATGGGAATCATTATTTCAGAAATAAGATGTACCAACTCACTCCTGGGAAACACTTTTCAGAAAAAAGATGTACCAACTCAGTCTTGTGAAACATTTTTTCAGAAATAAGATGTCCCAACTCACTCTTTGGAAACATTTTTTCAGAAATAAGATGTACCAACTGAGTCTTGGAAAACGTTTTTTCAGATATAAGATGTACCAACTCAGTCTTGGGAAACGTTTTTTCCGAAATGAGATTACCAACTCACTCTTGGGAAACGTTTTTCCAGAAATAAGATGTACCAACTAAGTCTTAGGAAACATTTTTTCATAAATAAGATGTACCAACTCACTCTTGGGAAACATTTTTCAGCAGTGGTCCCAGCTTCTGGAAGTAAGTTGGGGTCAACACAATTACTTCTATGTTTTCATTGAGCGTTAAGATCTCACCAAACATGCCCTTCATGTAGAGGTACATGTTGATCTGAAAATATACAAAGAATTAGAGCAATAACAGAAAGAATTAAAGTCATAATAACACTGTTAAGACACATTGTTGTACCTTCTCCATAACTTTTTTGTTTGTTTGTTGTTTGTTACATATCATTAACACAATTATGGTCATATTGGTGATATCCAGCTTATTATAGGTGGAGGAAGACAACAGACTTACATCTGGGTAGAACCACTGGGGTACCACATGTTAGCTGAAAAAAACCTCCCCACATGAAAGTTCTCGCCCTGACTGGGATTCGAACCCATGAGGTGAGGGCCTAAAGATTTTCAAAGTCAAAGACTCTAACCACTCCGCTATGGGCGCCCCCCTCATAACTTTTTATATGGTCAGCAGTTTTAAAATAATGTTACTTATACTGTTACTTATCACATATTAGGACATTTGAAGTGAATATAAACAAGTTTACATGAGGGCACATCTCCTAATAATTGCAGGGGGGGAAATCAGAACTCCAGATATGAGAAATAAATCTCATTTTTTCATAATAAAAATTCCATAAACCACGGCTAAACCCTATATTGATGGAATAAATATTGCATAAAGATGGCCAGCTCAAAGATTTCCCCGACGTAAGGTTTTCACCTTGACCAGGCTTTGAACCTACGTGGTTAGGGATTTGGATTGTATTTGGATTTGCCGTTTTTTTTGCAGATACTGTGCAGCGACATTTCTATCATTTTAGCACAGGGGCACTTATGAGGTGCCCAGGGACTGAACTCGGCCGGTCCATTATACTGACACCAACGAGTCGTAATGCTGTCCCCTTAGCCTCAAGCGTTAGGGAGGGAAGCCACTACTACCAACTTTAAAGTATTTGATTGACCCAGCGGGGGTTTGAACCTGCTTCCTCCCGATCCGCAAGCCGACGCTCTACCACTTGAGCTATTGCAGCGGGCCAAGTGAAACGAGGAGTTATAAGTTGACAACTATCATTCAACCATCTGGGCCCTGTGTGAAACTGTGTGGTAGCTGTGTATTTAATCCAGCTTGAAATTTACTATACCAATACATAGAGGATCTGATATGAGCATTCATTAGATACTGAAAATATTAAACAAGTTGGATGTCATGATACGACACGAGGCTCTGCCGAGTTTTTTTTAACATTTTAGACAAGTTCAATATTTTTAGTATCTAATGAACACAAATATTAGATTCTATTTATCACATAACCAAAAACATCAGCTGTTTTTTGTTTACAATGCACCATCTTTTTATAGTATGAACAGTTGGCCTTAACATATGTAATTCGGTTTGGGAGAAAAATAGTTCCACTCTTTACTGGGCCATTTTCCATAAAAAGGGAACAGATTCATTCATAGTATGACTAAAATGTTATTTTTTATGAATTAAAATGAAATTGTCCAACAAAATGTAAAAAATGGCGACAACAAAATGATCAGGAAATGGTATATACACTTCACATACTTAATGACATCAATACGATAACTACCTAGTGTGTTATCAAACAATAATGTATGAGTGTTACCTCACGCTCGTGCAGTAGATTATGTGATCAATTATAATTATGTTTAACTTATAAACAAATTTGTTATTTACACCAAACCCTGTAATATTTTACTTATGTATAATTGGTCTGCTCAGTGTAAAAGTTGTATGTCGGTCCTAACTCTTTTGAACCAAGACCATTCATCCAATAAACGCACATATTTCAATGAAAATCAGTTTAGCACTTTATTTGATTCAAAGTTAAATGATCTAACAAGTCCTATTAGAAAAAGCAATGTTTTTGTTTTTTATTGTGCATTGTTAATATGCAATAAATTATAATTCAAAATTTAAACTTTTCTATTTGACAAACAGTTTGAAAGCTTTACCTGGTCCAACTACTTCTGACTTCATCAGCAGACTGGTTGTTTTAAAGATAGGAAATACTTTAAAACTTGTACAATGTGTACAAAAGAAAAGTTTAAAATGTGAACTATACAATACAACATCAAACAGATGAGTTTCTGTAACAAAATATCCATACATGTACTTCTATACTTACAAAGTTACCAGACAGGTTGTCATGGAACTCCTTCAGTGTCATCTTGTGGTAGTTCTTTACTGGATCCATCAAGTCTTCTTTAGGCACATGGATCTGGTCAGATAAAAACAATCAGTCAAATCATGTAGGTAGTGTAGCTGGTTCTAACCAACACATGTAGGTAGTGTAGCTGGTTCTAACCAATTCATGTAGGTAGTGTAGCTGGTTCTAACCAACTCATGTAGGTAGTGTAGCTGGTTCTAACCAACTCATGTAGGTAGTGTAGCTAGTTCTAACCAATTCATGTAGGTAGTGTAGTTGGTTCTAACCAACTCATGAAGGTAGTGTAGCTGGTCCTAACCAACTCATGTAGGTAGTGTAGTTGGTTCTAACCAACTCATGAAGGTAGTGTAGCTGGTTCTAACCAACTCATGAAGGTAGTGTAGCTGGTTCTAACCAACACATGTAGGTAGTGAAGCTGGTTCTAACCAACTCATGTAGGTAGTGTAGCTGGTTCTAACCAACTCATGTAGGTAGTGTAGCTAGTTCTAACCAATTCATGTAGGTAGTGTAGTTGGTTCTAACCAACTCATGTAGGTAGTGTAGCTGGTCCTAACCAACTCATGTAGGTAGTGTAGTTGGTTCTAACCAACTCATGAAGGTAGTGTAGCTGGTTCTAACCAACTCATGTAGGTAGTGTAGTTGGTTCTAACCAACTCATGTAGGTAGTGTAGCTGGTTCTAACCAACTCATGAAGGTAGTGTAGTTGGTTCTAACCAACTCATGTAGGTAGTGTAGTTGGTTCTAACCAACACATGTAGGTAGTGAAGCTGGTTCTAACCAACTCATGTAGGTAGTGTAGCTGGTTCTAACCAACTCATGTAGGTAGTGTAGCTAGTTCTAACCAATTCATGTAGGTAGTGTAGTTGGTTCTAACCAACTCATGTAGGTAGTGTAGCTGGTCCTAACCAACTCATGTAGGTAGTGTAGCTGGTTCTTACCAACACATGTAGGTAGTGAAGCTGGTTCTAACCAACTCATGTAGGTAGTGTAGCTGGTTCTAACCAACTCATGTAGGTAGTGTAGTTGGTTCTAACCAACTCATGTAGGTAGTGTAGCTGGTTCTAACCAACTCATGAAGGTAGTGTAGCTGGTTCTAACCAACTCATGTAGGTAGTGTAGTTGGTTCTAACCAACTCATGAAGGTAGTGTAGCTGGTTCTAACCAACTCATGTAGGTAGTGTAGTTGGTTCTAACCAACTCATGTAGGTAATGTAGCTGGTTCTAACCAACTCATGAAGGTAGTGTAGCTGGTTCTAACCAACTCATGTAGGTAGTGTAGTTGGTTCTAACCAACTCATGTAGATAGTGTAGCTGGTTCTAACCAACTCATGAAGGTAGTGTAGCTGGTTCTAACCAACTCATGTAGGTAGTGTAGTTGGTTCTAACCAACTCATTAAGGTAGTGTAGTTGGTTCTAACCAACTCATGAAGGTAGTGTAGTTGGTTCTAAGCAACACATGTAGGTAGTGTAGCTGGTTCTAACCAACTCATGAAGGTAGTGTAGCTGGTTCTTACCAACTCATGAAGGTAGTGTAGTTGGTTCTAACCAACTCATGAAGGTAGTGTAGCTGGTTCTAACCAGCTCATGAAGGTAGTGTAGTTGGTTCTAACCAACTCATGTAGGTAGTGTAGCTGGTTCTAACCAACTCATTAAGGTAGTGTAGCTGGTTCTAACCAACTCAAGAAGGTAGTGTAGCTGGTTCTAACCAACTCATGAAGGTAGTGTAGCTGGTTCTAACCAACTCATGTAGGTAGTGTAGTTGGTTCTAACCAACTCATGTAGGTAGTGTAGCTGGTTCTAACCAACTCATGAAGGTAGTGTAGCTGGTTCTAACCAACTCATGTAGGTAGTGTAGTTGGTTCTAACCAACTCATGTAGGTAGTGTAGCTGGTTCTAACCAACTCATGAAGGTAGTGTAGCTGGTTCTAACCAACTCATGTAGGTAGTGTAGTTGGTTCTAACCAACTCATGAAGGTAGTGTAGCTGGTTCTAACCAACTCATGTAGGTAGTGTAGTTGGTTCTAACCAACTCATGTAGGTAATGTAGCTGGTTCTAACCAACTCATGAAGGTAGTGTAGCTGGTTCTAACCAACTCATGTAGGTAGTGTAGTTGGTTCTAACCAACTCATGTAGATAGTGTAGCTGGTTCTAACCAACTCATGAAGGTAGTGTAGCTGGTTCTAACCAACTCATGTAGGCAGTGTAGTTGGTTCTAACCAACTCATGAAGGTAGTGTAGTTGGTTCTAACCAACTCATGAAGGTAGTGTAGTTGGTTCTAAGCAACACATGTAGGTAGTGTAGCTGGTTCTAACCAACTCATGAAGGTAGTGTAGCTGGTTCTTACCAACTCATGAAGGTAGTGTAGTTGGTTCTAACCAACTCATGAAGGTAGTGTAGCTGGTTCTAACCAACTAATGAAGGTAGTGTAGTTGGTTCTAACCAACTCATGTAGGTAGTGTAGCTGGTTCTTACCAACTCATGTAGGTAGTGTAGCTGGTTCTTACCAACACATGTAGGTAGTGTAGCTGGTTCTTACCAACTAATGTAGGTAGTGTAGCTGGTTCTAACCAACTCATGTTGGTAGTTTAGCTGGTTCTAACCAAATTATGAAGGTAGTGTAGCTGGTTCTAACCAACTCATTAAGGTAGTGTAGCTGGTTCTAACCAACTCAAGAAGGTAGTGTAGCTGGTTCTAACCAACTCATGTAGGTAGTGTAGCTGGTTCTAACCAACTCATGTAGGTAGTGTAGCTGGTTCTAACCAACTCATGTAGGTAGTGTAGCTGGTTCTAACCACCACATGTAGGTAGAGTAGTTGGTTCTAACCAACTCATGAAGGTAGTGTAGCTGGTCCTAACCAACTCATGAAGGTAGTGTAGCTGGTTCTAACCAACTCATGTAGGTAGTATAGTTGGTTCTAACCAACTCATGTAGGTAGTGTAGCTGGTTCTAACCAACTCATGTAGGTAGTGTAGTTGGTTCTAACCAACTCATGGAGGTAGTGTAGCTGGTTCTAACCAACACATGTAGGTAGTGTAGCTGGTTCTAACCAACTCATGTAGGTAGTGTAGTTGGTTCTAACCAACACATGAAGGTAGTGTAGTTGGTTCTAACCAACACATGTAGGTAGTGTAGTTGGTTCTAACCACCACATGTAGGTAGTGTAGCTGGTTCTAACCAACTCATGGAGGTAGTGTAGCTGGTTCTAACCAACTCATGTAGGTAGTGTAGCTGGTTCTAACCAACTCATGTAGGTAGTGTAGTTGGTTCTAACCAACACATGAAGGTAGTGTAGTTGGTTCTAACCAACACATGTAGGTAGTGTAGTTGGTTCTAACCAACACATGAAGGTAGTGTAGTTGGTTCTAACCAACACATGTAGGTAGTGTAGCTGGTTCTAACCAACACTTGTAGGTAGTGTAGCTGGTTCTAACCAACTCATGTAGGTAGTGTAGCTGGTTCTAACCAACTCATGTAGGTAGTGTAGTTGGTTCTAACCACCACATGTAGGTAGTGTAGCTGGTTCTAACCAACTCATGGAGGTAGTGTAGCTGGTTCTAACCAACTCATGTAGGTAGTGTAGTTGGTTCTAACCAACTCATGTAGGTAGTGTAGTTGGTTCTAACCAACACATGTAGGTAGTGAAGTTGGTTCTAACCAACTCATGTAGGCAGTGTAGCTGGTTCTAACCAACACATGAAGGTAGTGTAGCTGGTTCTAACCAACACATGAAGGTAGTGTAGCTGGTTCTAACCAACACATGTAGGTAGTGTAGCTGGTTCTAACCAACTCATGAAGGTAGTGTAGCTGGTTCTAACCAACACATGTAGGTAGTGTAGCTGGTTCTAACCAACTCATGTAGGTAGTGTAGCTGGTTCTAACCAACACATGTAGGTAGTGTAGCTGGTTCTAACCAACACATGAAGGTACTGTAGCTGGTTCTAACCAACTCATGTAGGTAGTGTAGCTGGTTCTAACCAACTCATGTAGGTAGTGTAGCTGGTTCTAACCAATTCATGTAGGTAGTGTAGCTGGTTCTAACCAACTCATGTAGGTAGTGTAGCTGGTTCTAACCAACACATGTAGGTAGTGTAGCTGGTTCTAACCAACTCATGTAGGTAGTGTAGCTGGTTCTAACCAATTCATGTAGGTAGTGTAGCTGGTTCTAACCAATTCATGTAGGTAGTGTAGTTGGTTCTAACCAACTCATGTAGGTAGTTTAGTTGGTTCTAACCAACTCATGTAGGTACTATAGCTGGTTCGAACCAACAACCTCATGGTCTAGAGTCCAGAGTCATATACTTTCAAACAAAAAAGATCAATTAAAAAAAAGTGTGTGTGTGTGTGGGGGGGGGGGGGGGGGTCATAATTTGGTGTTTGCATAAAACAACCTCAAGAGTCAAACTAACATTTTTTCAATTATAAGTCAATAACATTTTAACCTGATAGATTTTTTATATATCTGCTCATGTATTTTAATTTTAAAATGATTATACTCTTTAGGCATTAAACTTCATTACATTAGGCGCTGTATAATCTATCAAGTGTTCGTGTGCCATAAAACCTAAAATACAAAATACAAGAGTCAAACACTTTTATTCAAACATAAAAAAGATCAATATAATAAAGGGGGACATAATTTGGCATTTGCATAAATGAAACAGGAGAAGCCTTAAAAACGCCAATGTATGAATGAAATAGTAGTGGTGTAAATTCACCAGTGTATTAAGAAAAGGGTAATGTACATCATGTGAGGAGGGATGGGATGGGATTAGCCGGCATTTTTGCCAATTCTGCGCAGCAACATTTCTATCATTATAGCACAGGGGCACTTATGAGGTGCCCAGGGACTGAATCCGGCCGGTCCATTATACTGACACCGACGAGTCAGGTGTAATGCTGTCCCTTAGCCCCGAGCGTTAGGAGGGAAGCCACTACTACCAACTTTAAAGTCTTTGGTTTGACCCGGCTGGGGTTTGAACCAACGACCTTCCGATCCGCAATCCGAGGCTCTACCACCTGAACTATTGCGGCCAGTCATCATGTGAGTAACTGGAAAGTGTAGTGGTAGGACTAGAGTCTAATCAAGAGGTTCTTGGTTCGAATCTTGACAAAATAAACATTACTCCCTGAGACTGAATTCCCCTGAACTAATTCTGCTTGTGCCAAGGGTCATATCTGTAAAGAATTTTAAGGTTTTTTTTACTTAATCTTAAAAATGTCCTTAAATTTTAAAAAATCCTTTAATAGAAACATAGTAAGACATTTCTTATATTAAACAGATTTATGAATGAAAAATAAGACATTTTATAGCTAAGACATTATTTCAAAATTAAAAGGACTTTTCTAAATTTAAGAATACTGAAACACAAATAGGATTATTTATAAATATTACCCAAGACAGTGGAAATTGGTTGCTGCCAGAACGATTTAGAAAGAAACAACAACATTTGTCGCCCTGGTGAAATGGATTGATGGCATATATTAGGAACTGCAAACTTTCCCCATTGAGAAACTGTAGCATTGAGGAACTGTAGCAAGTGGATATAGTGCTGTATTCAATGTGACTTATTTTGACCAAGCTGCTATAAACTATACACCTGGAAAAAAGTTAAGCACCCCCTAATATTTTTAAAGCGTCTTCAGTATAAAACTTTCCTATGACATATTTCATATGAAAATAACTAGACAAATTGTAAAGTATGAAATGTCAACATGTTTGCTAACATAGCAAAGAGAAACTGGACCGAAAAAGAAGTATTTAATACCGAAAATGTTACATATTCAAGACGTATCATTTTCACAAAAAACATACGTAGGTTTAAGTATAGAGCAGCAGATGTCATTAGCAACTTGTTTGTTACAGTGTCTTGGTTAAAAGTCTATTTGATGTCTTAGGATCAATTTTTTACCTTAGTTGGTCAATACCTGGTGAACCCTCCACGTGCATGGATGACTGCCTCGACCCTACGTCTCATTCCACCAGTCAGACGCCATAATCACATTACGAATGCTGAACTACGCACAATATGCGTTATAAATCCCCATAGATGTTGCAAGGGCAAACTGCTTTTTGCCAAAAGCACGGGGTGCATGATACTCTTACCTATATCTGCGTACTGATTTTTTTGTTTTATACACAAAAATATTAGGGGTGCTTAACTTTTTTCCAGATGTATATTTGGACAACACAACTTACCATTGCGAGCTGCTGTTCAAAGTTATAAATATCCATCATTTTCTTCTGTATGTCGCCACCACCTCCGAGAAGCGTGACAAAATCTACACCAAACTTCAGCAGAGCCGTCTTTAATTCCTCATATTTGGTATGATTTGGGAAATATTCCTTGGGTGAGGCAAGTGATAGACCACTCTGTTCAAACTGTGGGGGAAAAATATGTCAATTCATACATAAGTCCATTTTTGCATCATAAGGTCCAGGATCAAACCTGGGGCCTCCAGTACCTGGAGCTGATGCACTACCAGGTCCGGTATTTACCAACTATTCTTAAGTAAGAATTGCTCAAGTCATAGATTTCAATCCACAATATCTTCCTTACTGGTTTATATTTAGCTACATGTCTGTATTTTTGCATGGCACATTAACTTTGAGCTTAAAATCACATTGAAATATTCATAATCAAGGCTATTTGTGTTGGTATGAAAATTGTGACTTAAGCTTTCATCATGACTTAGACTTAAGAATGGTTGGTGAATACAGGCATAGATGCATGTCTGTGCTCTTATTTTTTTACGGCCATTTAGAGCAAAATTTACACCCATTCTAATCTGTAAAAGTATGGGATGGGATGGGATTAGCCGGCATTTTTTGCTGATACTGTGCAGCAACATTTCTATCATTATAGCACAGGGACATTTATGAGGTGCCCAGGGACTGAACCCGGCCGGTCCATTATACAGACACCGACGAGTCAGGGGTAATGGTGTCCCTTTAGCCCTGAGCGTAAGGAGGGAAGCCACTACTACCAACTTTAAAGTCTTTGGTCTGACCAGGCCGGGGTCTGAAGCCACGACCTCCCGATCTGCAAGCCGACACTCAACCACCTGAGCTATTGCAGCCGGTGTGTAAAAGTATGTACTGTTCTCCATATATATATTTTTAAGTTCTACCTAAAGCCTGAAAAAAAAAATGTCATTTTCATCCTAAATCTGAACAGCTATATCTGTCTTATTTTCATATTTTAAGCAGAACATTAACATATTTACAAGTTTCATTGAAAGTAATACACTTAAAACACACTGATAATTACTATATAAACAGCACTGTATGCTGTTCAATAATTCCTCTAATGGATTTTGAACTTCAATTTTCCCATCTCAGAGGCTCAGACAACATTCCCTAACATTTTATAAAGAAAAATAAGTCACTGCAAATTTAAAATGAGAAGGTTATCGGAAAGAATTATAACTTTTACAGCATTGCAAGCAGTTCACCTTTTTCTCCCTAATGACCTTTAAACATTTTTTAATTAATTTTACCAATCTCAAAGGCCTCTCCACCATACCCTCAAAGATAGCAATATCATTTGGAATTTACAACAGCCTTGGGAGATGTTAGATGTTTGCTGGGTTTATCGGCCCTCCAACGGTATTTCAGTTCTCTGGTGTTCACTTGAAGCAGATATAGTGCTGCCTTCACTGTGTATAGCATGCCGTGAACACGTGGCATGATACCACACCCAGTCATACTATCCTGACACCAGGCTGACCAGTTGTGGAACTACCCTTATATTTGCTTGAGCGGTAGCAAGGGAGCAATACCACTACCATTTTTAACGACTCTGGTATGTCGCGGCCCGGGATCGAACCCAGAGCCTCTCATACCTGTAGTCAGCGGTCTTTCGATTGCGCTACCAGGTCTGGTCAAGACTGTTGGGTTAAGTTGATTAGTTAAATGCGATGAAAAGAATAAATTGCCACAATCTCATTGGCTAGTGTGTCTAAAAATTTCAATCAATCCCCTCAACACATGGGTTTAAGCCTCCTTCAGACAGGGATATTTTATATAGTAAGGTTTTTCAGTAACTTACTGGGCACAGATAGTTCTACCCAGACATTTGTCTGCCATCTTCCTCCACCGACAATAGCTGCATATCCCTATAATGATAATGATTATGTTGCTGTGATATATTTCAAGACTAAAACAAACTTACCTCGATGATGTATTTGCTGCTATTCTTGCTGTCTGTGGAGACTCCCATCTGGAACAAGGGTGACTTGTTTAAACGATGCGACACCAATAGAGCGTCTAGAAGCGCCCAGCGTGAAGTGTCAAAGGTACCTGATATGGGGTCTGAGGTAAGGGTCCAACTTCCAAGAGACTTTATCAACTGGAATAGCAGAAGAAAATAAGATAAAAAAATTTTTTTCCAACTTGATATTAATTTTTATTTCAAAGTTAGACTGGACAAAGTTTAGCACATGTAAATGACTCATAGAACCACAAGAATTTTTTTTCATTTTTTGTGTTCACTGGGTCAGCAATGAATACACTGTTAATACTTCACACAAAAAAGCTGCAGTCCTCACAATTTAAGAATGTTTTTTTCTAAAGAGTGACAAAAAGTAGCTCTATGTATTTCCATGATAGAATGTTGAACGAAAGGCACATCCCAGATCAACAAATGTTTAAATTAGATTACCTAGTGTTATAATGTTGAGGGTCAACTGATCAGGGTGTTTTTTTCCAACCAGAAAAATTCATTGGGGAGAGAGGCATAAAATGCAACAATGAATGACTTACAATGGGTCTGAGATTTCACCTGAAGTCTTCCCCAAGAAATACTTAAGAATTACACTTATCCCATGAAACATCTGTTGTATTATCATGACTACCAATAATGTTACTGATTTAAACAAGATGGCCATGATGGCCCCTAATCGCTCACCTGAGGACACGGGCTTTTAGGAGGCTCATAACTGGCATTAAGTAATTAGGGAGTTATTTACTTTAGAAATCTTTTATCGAGATTGGACCATTAGTGTGGCCACTGGGTTGATAACATTTTCTAGAATTTTCTAGAATTTTACCTAGTGACCTACTGAATCCACGTGTTTTATGTGTTTTCTAAGTTTGACCTAGTGATGTACTTTTTGAACCCATGGAACCCAGTTATGAACTAAATCCAGATTTCATGCAGGCAAACATTTTGGCCAAGTTTGGTGAAGATTGGGCCATAAATGTGATCTCTAGTGTGTTCACAGGGTTTTTCCAAGATTTGACCAAGTGACCTACTTTTTGACCCCACATGGCCCAATTACAACTCATCCAAGATTTCTTGCAGACAAACATTTTGACCAAGTTTGATGATGATTAGATAAAACTGTAACCTCTAGTGTGTTCACAAGCAAATTGGTGATGCTGCACGAGGGATGCTGGATGAAATGATATAAGAAATAAAAGCTCTCCTTGAGCAACGTTGTCAATAAAGCTATATAGCTACATGTAAATACTTTACTGTGGTATTTTGCAACCTCTGGTCAAATTTAAGTAAAAATAATGATCATATTTGTGTTGGTGCAAAGTGCTTCATAAACAAATAAAAGGACACTGTAAAAAGACTTCGCCTTTGTAAGTATTAAAAAGTAAACACTTCTCTATCTTTAATTACAACTTTGCTTACCTTAAGTACAGGTTTGTTTCCAGCCAAGTTAATCTTTGCCTGATCCTGACACATCTTGTAGAAGCTACGAGCCTTCTGAATGGCCGTTGAGTTGACATTTTTATACAGGCTGCCTTCCTCGGATAAGATCTAGGTTGTTAGGAAAATAGAAACAACATGAAAATGACATAAAAAGTATAATGTAGATAGGGCAAAAATGTGTCATGGTTATGTAACCAGATGTTTTAAATACAATTCACAGTAATAATTTATCAATACCTGAATAATAATAGGATAATAGATAGTTTCCACATTAGTGAAGATCACTTATCTTGGCAGCCATCTTTGATGTTTTCAGAAAAATTGAATAGAAGCGCAAAATTTCATTTTCTTGTAATTTCGTCATTTGTCGTCCAAAAATTAAAACCATACACCATTGGAAAGCTCTTAAAATTCATATTTTTAGAATACAATATTTTTAAAATTGATAAATGCACAAAGAATAAATACACATAAATAAATAAAATTATTGGCTCATCCTTTAACAAAATGAACAGTGTATCTTTTCTGGTTGTATTTTTTACCTTTTAAACTATCAAAATATAGTTTTGATATTTAAAATACTTCATAAAAGCTTTTAAATTTTATATAAAATTCAGTAAATTAGATGGAAAAATAAAAACACAGTGGTGAGTTTAATACAGCACATATTTCCAGTTTTTGGCCTGCATAAGCTTCTGCCTTCAAAGATGGCTGCCTTCAACTGTCTTATCAGTGCCTATGATAATACACATAAAAACTATCAATACTATAATATCTATAATATATAATAAGCAGGTTTCAATAGAATCTTTGAAACAAATCGATCAACACAAACTCTACTTCTGAAAATATCGAAACCACGGTTAACGTTAGACTCCATGTGTGGCAGCACCATGGCTGTATAAAAACTACAACATGGAAGAACAAACTCAGGAGAGTGAATCTATTACTGTAGGAATGGCAGCGGAGGCACAACATGAGGAAATGTTGCAGGTTTTTTTTCTATGATTCTCTGATTGGTTGACTCTAGCATAAAGTATAAAAACCTAGGTCTCTGATTGGTTGACTCTAGCTCAAAGTATAAAAAACTTGGTCTCTGATTGGTTGACTCTAACATAAAGTATAAAAAACTCGGTCTCTGATTGGTTGACTCTAACATAAAGTATAAAAAACTTGGTCTCTGATTGGTTGATTTCAGCTAAAAAATTGATAACTTTTGACCCTGTTCTAGGTTGATAAAAACAAATAACAAATAACACTCACATCTTTCATAATATCCTGAATTTCGTCAGTTATCTGTGCGAATGATCCATACTTGGGCTTCGAGGGAGGGATAGTTGTAATTTTCTCCCAATTCCCACAGCTGTATCCGTAAAAATCTGTGCATGGATTTACACTTGTGTCCATTTTGTTGAGAATATAGGCTGCTCCCTTTACACAGTCTTGGCTTGTGCATTGCTGAAGAAAACATCAGGCTCAAAATTTCTAAACAGAGTTAATCAGAGCTAAAGATAAGAGGAATTAATTTGATATTTTCTTGCCATATATCAATTTATCCTTAATTCAACCCAAAATTGTGGGTACTTATTAGAATTGACTGATCTAGGGTATAAAGAGTTTTGAGGAGAAATAAAGGATTCAGCAGAAGCTGTATATCCCATAATTCTCAACCAAACCCGATATTGTGGGTACTCATTAGAAATGTTACATCGAGACGATGTTAATGAGTACCAGGTGTTAAGGGCTTGGAGGAGAAAAAAATAAGCAGAACTTTGAAGTAACTTGTTCAAAGTATAGTGTAGGTTAAGTAAAAAATATCTACGATCTGAACTTTATGTGTATTTAAACTGTTGTGGCACTATTGAGCCAATCATGTTGTTGTTTATGATTAATTAATGTATACACATGAGTTATATAGTACCACATGCACATTTGGCAGGGACCACATATGCACTTAAAGCAAGCAATGTATTTACTTAAAGGCAATAAAAATTGAAATGTGGCCTTTTCTGGCTTCATACTGCAATCACAATTGGAGGTTAATGAGCTGGGGACAGGAAGTGTGTGTGTGTGTGTGTGTGTGTGTGTGTGTGTGTGTGTGTGTGTGTGTGTGTGTGCGTGCGTGCGTGCGTGCGTGCGTGCGTGCGTGCGTGCGTGCGTGCGTGCGTGCGTGTGTGTGGCGGGGAAGTCTAGCCGGCTGAACTCAGGAAAGGGGCGGGGATTAGATTATTACTGACCAATGGCAGTTCACCAAGCTCATGCGCATCAAGTGTGACTAAAGGTTTTACGACATATTCCCCATGACATCTCTGTGTACATTAAACTAATCCAAGTGTCCAGCTGTGATCTCACAGCATGGTATTATCTTTGGCGGACCATTAAAGAAGGCCGTATTCACTAAAAGAATTCAAAGTAAGACATACCTGAAAGCTATTTGACAATTTAGCTTCTTGGTAAACGATTACAACCACCATAACAACAATGATAACCATCGCCACGGCAATGAGACAAAACAACTGTCGCCATCTTTGCCTCTGTTTGGCTGCCAGCTGTTCTTCTATTGGATCTGGAAGACAGGTAAATAAAAAGTAGAATTCGTACAGAAGATCATCACATAATGACAGAATTATCCCCAAAAAATTGTTTGTTTTCATCCCTTAAAAGATTCATATTTTTCTCTTTTTATTTATGCAACTAATTATTTTCTATTTATCAGTGTATCAATATATCCATCTGGTGGACAGCATTTAAAATGGGTTCATATGATGCTGTTTGGACAAATAAATAATAGCAACAACCATATTGTTTAAACTCTTGTTGGTTCTGAAGGTGTTATCTTTGAGAGTTAAAATAGGGAACTGAATTGACGATAGATAGTGGGTGGAGCTTAGCTAGGATGGTACGCAGAGATAGAGAAAGTGGGTGGAGCTCAGCAAGGCTGATAAACAAAGAGGTAGAGAACAGAGATAACGGGTGGTGCTTAGCTAGACTGGTATGCAAAGAGATCGAGATAGTGGGCAGAGTTCAGCAGGGCTGATAAACAAAGAGGTAGAGGACAGAGATAGTGGGTGGAGCTAAGCTTGACTGGTATGCAAAGAGATAGAGATAGTGGGCAGAGCTCAGCAAGGCTGATAAACAAAGAGGTAGAGAACAGAGATAGTGGGTGGAGCTTAGCTAGATTGGTATGCAAAGAGATAGAGATAGTGAGCAGAGCTCAGCAAGGCTGATAAACAAAGAGGTAGAGAACAGAGATAGTGGGTGGAGCTTAGCTAGACTGGTATGCAAAGAGATAGCGATAGTGGGCAGAGTTCAGCAAGGCTGATCAATAAAGAGGTAGAGAACAGAGACAGTGGGTGGAGCTTAGCTGAACAGGTATGCAAAGAGATAGAGATAGTGGGCAGAGTTCAGCAAAGCTTATCAATAAAGAGGTAGAGAACAGAGACAGTGGGTGGAGCTTAGCTGAACAGGTATGCAAAGAGATAGAGACAGTTGGCAGAGCTCAGCAAGGATGATAAACAAAGAGGTAAAGAACAGAGATAGTGGGTGGAGCTTAGCTAAACTGGTAGACAGAGGCAGAGAGATAGTGAATAGAGTTTACCTCGTCTGGTAGAAAAAGAGACAAAAAGATAGTGGATAGAGTTTAGCTAAACTGGTAGATAAAGAGGCAGAGAGATAGTGGATAGAGTTAAGCTAGACTGGTAGATAAAGAGGCAGAGAGATAGTGGATAGAGTTTAGCTAGACTGGTAGATAAAAAGGCAGAGAGATAGTGGAGGGAGTAAGGCTAGACTGGTCGATAAAGAGACAGAGATAGTGGAGGGAGTTATCTAGATCGGTAAATAAAGAGGCAGAGAGATAGTGGAGAGAGTTATCTAGACTGGTAGATAAAGAGGCAAAGATAGTGGAGGGAGTTATCTAGACTGGTAGATAAAGAGGCAGAGAGATAGTGGAGGAAGTTAAGCTAGACCGGTAGATAAAGAGGCAGATAGATAGTGGAGGGAGCTATCTAGACCGGTAAGTAAAGAGGCAGAGATAGTGGAGGGAGTTATCTAGACTGGTAGATAAAGAGGCAGAGAGATAGTGGAGGGAGTTATCTAGACTGGTAGATAAAGAGGCAGATAGATAGTGGAGGGAGTTAAGCTAGACCGGTAGATAAAGAGGCAGATAGATAGTGGAGGGAGTTATCTAGACTGGTAGATAAAGAGGCAGAGATATAGTGGAGGGAGTTATCTAGACCGGTAGATAAAGAGGCAGAGAGATAGTGGAGGGAGTTATCTAGACTGGTAGATAAAGAGGCAGAGAGATAGTGGAGGGAGTTATCTAGACCGGTAGATAAAGAGGCAGAGAGATAGTGGAGGGAGTTTAGCTAGACCGGTAGATAGAGGCAGAGATAGTGGAGGGAGTTATCTAGACCGGTAGATAAAGAGACAGAGATAGTGGAGGGAGTTTTCCAGACCGGTAGATAAAGAGGCTGAGAGATAGTGGAGGGGGTTTAGCTAGACCGGTAGATAGAGGCAGAGAGATAGTGGAGGGAGTTATCTAGACTGGTAGATAAAGAGACAGAGAGATAGTGGAGGGAGTTTAGCTAGACCGGTAGATAAAAAGGCAGAGAGATAGTGGAGGGAGTAAGGCTAGACTGGTCGATAAAGAGACAGAGATAGTGGAGGGAGTTTTCTAGACCGATAGATAAAGAGGCAGAGAGATAGTGAATAGAGTTTACCTCGTCTGGTAGAAAAAGAGACAAAAAGATAGTGGATAGAGTTTAGCTAGACTGGTAGATAAAGAGGCAGAGAGATAGTGGATAGAGTTTAGCTAGACTGGTAGATAAAGAGGCAGAGAGATAGTGGAGGGAGTAAGGCTAGACTGGTCGATAAAGAGACAGAGATAGTGGAGGGAGTTTTCTAGACCGATAGATAAAGAGGCAGAGAGATAGTGGAGGGATTTATCTAGACTGGTAGATAAAGAGACAGAGATAGTGGATAGAGTTTAGCTAGACTGGTAGATAAAGAGGCAGAGAGATAGTGGATAGAGTTTAGCTAGACTGGTAGATAAAAAGGCAGAGAGATAGTGGAGGGAGTAAGGCTAGACTGGTCGATAAAGAGACAGAGATAGTGGAGGGAGTTTTCTAGACCGATAGATAAAGAGGCAGAGAGATAGTGGAGGGATTTTTCTAGACTGGTAGATAAAGAGACAGAGATAGTGGATAGAGTTTAGCTAGACTGGTAGATAAAGAGGCAGAGAGATAGTGGAGGGAGTTTAGCTAGACCGGTAGATAAAGAGGCAGAGAGTTAGTGGAGGGAGTTATCTAGACTGGTAGATAAAGAGGCAGAGAGATAGTGGAGGGAGTTATCTAGACTGGTAGATAAAGAGGCAGATAGATAGTGGAGGGAGTTAAGCTAGACCGGTAGATAAAGAGGCAGATAGATAGTGGAGGGAGTTATCTAGACTGGTAGATAAAGAGGCAGAGATATAGTGGAGGGAGTTATCTAGACCGGTAGATAAAGAGGCAGAGAGATAGTGGAGGGAGTTATCTAGACTGGTAGATAAAGAGGCAGAGAGATAGTGGAGGGAGTTATCTAGACCGGTAGATAAAGAGGCAGAGAGATAGTGGAGGGAGTTTAGCTAGACCGGTAGATAGAGGCAGAGAGATAGTGGAGGGAGTTATCTAGACCGGTAGATAAAGAGACAGAGATAGTGGAGGGAGTTTTCCAGACCGGTAGATAAAGAGGCTGAGAGATAGTGGAGGGGGTTTAGCTAGACCGGTAGATAGAGGCAGAGAGATAGTGGAGGGAGTTATCTAGACTGGTAGATAAAGAGACAGAGAGATAGTGGAGGGAGTTTAGCTAGACCGGTAGATAAAAAGGCAGAGAGATAGTGGAGGGAGTAAGGCTAGACTGGTCGATAAGGAGACAGAGATAGTGGAGGGAGTTTTCTAGACCGATAGATAAAGAGGCAGAGAGATAGTGAATAGAGTTTACCTCGTCTGGTAGAAAAAGAGACAAAAAGATAGTGGATAGAGTTTAGCTAGACTGGTAGATAAAGAGGCAGAGAGATAGTGGATAGAGTTTAGCTAGACTGGTAGATAAAGAGGCAGAGAGATAGTGGAGGGAGTAAGGCTAGACTGGTCGATAAAGAGACAGAGATAGTGGAGGGAGTTTTCTAGACCGATAGATAAAGAGGCAGAGAGATAGTGGAGGGATTTATCTAGACTGGTAGATAAAGAGACAGAGATAGTGGATAGAGTTTAGCTAGACTGGTAGATAAAGAGGCAGAGAGATAGTGGATAGAGTTTAGCTAGACTGGTAGATAAAAAGGCAGAGAGATAGTGGAGGGAGTAAGGCTAGACTGGTCGATAAAGAGACAGAGATAGTGGAGGGAGTTTTCTAGACCGATAGATAAAGAGGCAGAGAGATAGTGGAGGGATTTTTCTAGACTGGTAGATAAAGAGACAGAGATAGTGGATAGAGTTTAGCTAGACTGGTAGATAAAGAGGCAGAGAGATAGTGGAGGGAGTTTAGCTAGACCGGTAGATAAAGAGGCAGAGAGTTAGTGGAGGGAGTTATCTAGACTGGTAGATAAAGAGGCAGAGATATAGTGGAGGGAGTTATCTAGACTGGTAGATAAAGAGGCAGAGAGATAGTGGAGGGAGTTATCTAGACCGGTAGATAAAGAGGCAGAGATATAGTGGAGGGAGTTATCTAGACTGGTAGATAAAGAGGCAGAGATAGTGGAGGGATTTATCTAGACTGGAAGATAAAGAGACAGAGAGATAGTGGAGGGAGTTTAGCTAGACCGGTAGATAAAGAGGCAGAGAGATAGTGGAGGGAGTTTAGCTAGACTGGTAGATAAAGACAGAGATAGTGAAGGGAGTTTAGCTAGACTGGTAGATAAGGAGACAGAGAGATAGTGGAGGGAGTTATCTAGACTGATAGATAAGGAGACAGAGATAGTGAAGGGAGTTTAGCTAGACTGGTAGATAAAGAGAGAGAGATAGTGGAGGGAGTTTAGCTAGACTGGTAGATAAAGACAGAGATAGTGAAGGGAGTTTAGCTAGACTGGTAGATAAAGACAGAGATAGTGGAGGGAGTTTAGCTAGACTGGTAGATAAAGACAGAGATAGTGAAGGGAGTTTAGCTAGACTGGTAGATAAAGAGACAGAGAGATAGTGGAGGAAGTTTAGCTAGACTGGTAGATAAAGAGACAGAAAGATAGTGAAGGGAGTTTAGCTAGACTGGTAGATAAAGAGGCAGAGAGATAGTGGAGGGAGTTTAGCTAGACTGGCAGATAAAGAGACAGAAAGATAGTGAAGGGAGTTTAGCTAGACTGGTAGATAAAGAGGCAGAGAGATAGTGGAGGGAGTTTAGCTAGACTGGCAGATAAAGAGACAGAGAGATAGTGAAGGAAGTTTAGCTAGACTTGTAGATAAAGAGGCAGAAAGATAGTGGAGGGAGTTTAGCTAGACTGGCAGATAAAGAGGCAGAGAGATAGTGGAGGGAGTTTAGCTAGACTGGTAGATAAGGAGACAGAGAGATAGTGGAGGGAGTTAAGCTAGACTGGTAGATGAAGAGGCAGAAAGATAGTGGAGGGAGTTTAGCTAGACTGGTAGATAAAGAGGCAGAGAGATAGTGGAGGGAGTTTAGCTAGACTGGTAGATAAAGAGGCAGAGAGATAGTGGAGGGAGTTTAGCTAGACTGGTAGATAAAGAGGCAGAGAGATAGTGGAGGGAGTTTAGCTAGACTGGTAGATAAAGAGGCAGAGAGAAAGTGGAGGGAGTTTAGCTAGACTGGTAGATAAAGAGGCAGAGAGAAAGTGGAGGGAGTTTAGCTAGACTGGTAGATAAAGAGGCAGAGAGAAAGTGGAGGGAGTTTAGCTAGACTGGTAGATAAAGAGGCAGAGATAGTGGAGGGAGTTATCTAGACTGGTAGATAAAGAGGCAGAGAGATAGTGGAGAGAGTTTAGCTAGAATGGCAGATAAAGAGATAGTGGGTGGAACTTTGCTTAGCTGATTAACAGTTATTAAATATAGGCTAGATAATACTTCTTAATGCTTGGCAATAAGTATGATAACAAAAGTGTTGAATATTTTGAAAATTACTTATAAACTAAATACTTCAGCTTCTATCCTTAAAGCTGGTGTAATGAATCATTTAAAAATATTATTTTTATGTTGCAGGAAGCAAAGACAACAACACCAAAACAACAATAAAGTAAGGTTATCGGTAATATTTAAAAAATAATTCTGAAGATAACAATAGATATAGCTCATCCTTTTATAGGTACTGGTATATGCTTTTGTTAAAATGTAGACTATAAAATTTTTATGAAATGATGTTTTAGATGCTTTTTCTTTTATAATTCTAATTTTACATAAGTGTAAAAACGATACACAGTTTCATCATTTTACTATTTAAACAGATTTGTTCTGCTTAAGGCTTGGAATGGCTTATTTTTGATGTTAAGGGTTACAAGCAAAGCAAAGAGAAAAACTAAACAAAAAAATTAAAAAAGAAAAAAAAATCACCTAGAGCATCAGTATCCTGAAGTACATTATACTTATACCCCTCTGCCACCATCCTGTTTCTTGCTTTCTGTTCTCGTGGACTCGCACCTTCACTAAAATTGGTTTCTGTTAGGTTCACAGTATCTCTAAAAGCAGAGGCCATTATACTCCAGGGGAGGTAATACTTGTTTCTGCTGCTTACCTCCCTTTGACATTCAGTGAATTGTTCCTAGAATAGATTTTCTGTCCTTGCAATGGTCAAAGGTTGAAGGTGATGATTTGTAAAATTGTTTGTAATGTCACAACTTCCAATTCCAATTTTCATTGAATGTATCAGCTTCCAAACTTTTGTGTCTTAGTATCTCTCTTTGTTTGAGAGGTTGTTATCTTATATAATCCTGTCTGTCCTAGGTCAAAGGTCATAAGTCATGAACTTTTGTAACTTATCAAAGTCACAATGAAAAATAGTTCTTTTTGTTCTTATTTATCATATCTCAACACATGTAACAAAGTTGTTGGGGTTTTTTTTGTCTTTGCTCTTATAAATTCATCTTTTGACTTCCATGGAAAGTTATTCAATCTATACACCCTTGCACATGTTAAGGGTCAAAGGTGATGGTCTCCATTGAGAGATCCTGACTGACATGAACATATCCTCAATAAATTTTCAAACTGTTATCCAAGTTGGTTTGTCTGCACCATGTCTGTTAAAAAATAAAGTTATTCAAGTCTTCACATTTTTTTTTTTTTTTTTTATGTTTCTTTGATATTGTGTATCTGTCATGCAGCACCAAGACGCCAGATCACCACCCTAGCTTTTTGTCTCTTTAGTGTTCCGAATTTTTAAAGAGAATGTTCAAATAAAATAAGTGAAATGTAGGTCTTCATTGCAAAGGTGGTAGAAATAAGGATTCAAATGGGGTTGGGATCAACTGAAAAGAAAATTGAAACAAAATATTGTAGATTATGGAGACATATGTGGTTGGCATAAAAAACAACAACAGAAATTAAACTAAAAAAATAAAACTGAAAATAAACCAAACAAAAATTTTAGTTGCCTATTAGATAGCATTACAACAAGCATAAAATAAAATTCAAAGTGAAAACAAATAACACAAAAGAACAACAAACAAATGGCATAAAAACAGAGTCACATTACTGAATGAGTATTTTATCAGTGCATGCGAATGGGAAAAAATACTCAAAATTTTCCTGAGAAACTCAAAGCAGTACTGAAATTTGCCTACGGATCAAGACTTCTTTCTATCAAAACATTTTTTGTTGAATATTTTTGTTGTTTTACAGGAATAAGAACTCCACCCCCCAACCCCCCATCTTAAAAAAGTTGAAAATTTATCATACAAACACTAACAGTATGAAAGACTAAATAGTATACTTGTTATTTGTTAAAACATACAAATAATGGTGACAATGATTAACTCTTTATATTCAGGTAACACAAATAATTTGGGAGATGCTTTAAATTAATGGGCTGAATGGTGTTTTCATAAAGTAATGAGCTAATTAATATAGTGAGACTTTTTGTATCTTCAATGTTTTGTGTCTGCGATAGTTGAGAAATTAAATGTTCATGCAAGACTGAACAAGGTCCTTGTGCTTGGAAATATTTCTTCCAGTGTTCTTGCTTATAAAACTTGGAGCTTGAGTCTGAAATCTTTCTCAAGCACCTGATTGGTCAGATTTGGGTTCACATTTAAAATTTGACCAATGACATGACAGAAGTATGTCTCAGACTGCTGCACAAAGTTTTATAAGCTTGTGTCCTGGTCTTTCAACAGCTTTATTAGTAAATAAGGTCCTTAATTACCAACCATTTATATTAGGATTCTTATTTTTGCTGTTTTTTTGTTACATCGCACGAACACAATTATGGTCATATTGGCGACGTCCAGCTACTTATTGGTGGAGGAAGACCCCTGGGTAGAACCACTGGTGCACTGCAGGTTAGCTGGAAAACCTCCCTACATTAAAGTTCTTGCCCCAACCGAGACTCAAACTCACACGGTGAGGGGCTGAGGAGTTTCAAGACAGCGACTCTAACCACTTGACACCCCCCTTATTTTTGTATTTGCTACAGTAGCACCATATAAACAGTGTTACTGCTTCATGCTAAAACCTGCTGACCTAACAAAGTTCAACTTTTCCTAGCGCCACAAAAAGTAGTTCCATAATAAGACGTGAAATGACAGGCAGTCACGCAGTTTTAATCTCATAGTTTAATCATCAAATTTACACATTATCATGACAATCCTGTTTAAAATAGATGCAAACGTGATTGCAAAATGAATCAATTTGAAAAAAAAAACAAAACAACTTTGAAATTATATATTAAAACCCCTAGCATGCAAAATACAACATCCTGTTGTAAAATGTGTCATGTAACCATCTTTCTTGCATTCAACTGGTCTCGGTTTTCTACCTTTAATCTTCTTATTATGTCCACAACCTTGCAAACATGGTTCTATACTTTGAGAGAAATGGT
Organism: Sinonovacula constricta; assembly: GCA_007844125.1. Lineage (NCBI taxonomy): Eukaryota > Metazoa > Mollusca > Bivalvia > Cardiida > Solecurtidae > Sinonovacula > Sinonovacula constricta. The sequence goes on along the minus strand of CM017570.1, from coordinate 32,013,294 downwards.
TATCTACACAAAAAAGGATATAGTGGTTTATCTTTACCGATGCTGATTCTGACAATGGGCCAACCATTTGTGGAACTGTGCTAACAGGTACTTCCTATCTGAGTCGAACTGCAGAGATAGCTATTTTTTAAACTAAGAAAACCATGTGACAACTTAGTTTTGATCTCATTATATTGTCATTCTCACCATTCACTCTGACGCTGATATAAATTTTTAGCAGAACCCACTATCACACTTTTTATAGCGCTGGAAAGATATAGTGATTTATGCATGATTAATACTGTCTAACAATATAGTTATTGTTTGTTTGTTTGTCTATTGGGTTTATCGTCCCACCAACAGTTTTTCAGTTATCTTGAGACGGTGTCCACTTGAAGCAGATATAGTGCTGCCTTCACTGTGTATAGCATGCCATGAACACCTGGCATGATACCGCACCCAGTCACATTATCCTGACACCGGACCAACCAGTCATGGAACTACCCTTATCATTGCATGAGCGTTAGCAAGGGAGCTATACCACTACCATTTTTTACAACTATGGTATGTCGCAGCCTGGGATCAAACCTGGGGCCTCCAGTACCTGGAGCCGATGCGCTACCAGGTCTGGTCTGTCTCAAAATGTGACTTATTTTCCGAAGCAGTGAACACCACAGTGCTTTCATCGTAATGTATGACATCAAAGCTTAAAGCCAATACCCAGCAGGACATATATATTACAATTCTGCAACAATTAAATATAATTAAAAATTAATATAATTATTTACCACATTGAAACTTCATAAAAAAGCTTAGTTTTGCTGGTATGAAAATTGTGACTTGGGCTTAAGTCATATCTTAGACTTAATAATGGTTGGTGAATACAGGCCCTTGACAAATACTGTAAATCCAGATTAGCCAGGTCCCTGCTGGGAGCCGTCTGATCAGGATCTAAACTATTTTCTGCTAACTCTATATTTATGTTTTAACATTTACACGTAATATGTACCTGTGTTACATAAATTCAAAGTTTTTAAGCATATATTTGTCTGCAGCTTGTTTTATAAAAACTAAACGTTAAGCTGTAACGATAAAGGATTGCAGAACATCTAGCTTTTAATAATTTAACTGAAAATATCTTTAAACTAGTCAAATATTGAATTTAGAGCTTAAAAACACACTATAGCTGAATTAAAGAAAACGTTGAATTTTGTTAATGTGACACTAAACAATACCGCTATTCAACAACAAAACTAGGAATTTTGGGCTTTAACAAAACATAGTAAATACACATCAATGTTTGTCACATTATTCTTTTTTATATACATGAAATACTGTATATGGCATGATTATGGTTGCCATGGTAATGTCCTGTTGTTGAATGGTGGACATGGCATGATCAATACAGAACTGTGAAAAAATGTCCTGAATTATGTTGTAATAAAAAGATAAAATACTTTTGAATGTCAATAATATAAATCATATATACCAGTATATACTAATCATGATAGATGTACATAGTACATGTAGAAACAATGGAAGATCAGCATTGCTGACTAATGATGGTACTAAATAGCTGTGTGTTATATGGCTCTAAAAGTCTTAATAAAATCATGAATTTGTTTTTGGCGGAGTGGGGGGGGGGATCAGGTTAATGAATTTGTTGTCCATCCGTCCATCCATCTATCCATTCATCTATCTGTCTATCAGTCCTTAGACATAATTTTATTCGGGGTGTTTTTCTCCTTCAGATTATAGTTATGTTTATAAAGCTTATCGATTATCTTTGGTACAATGGGAAACTGTGCAACTGCAATCTGACTTAAGATCAGATGAACATTTGCTGAAGTTAACAAAATTTTAGATGCTGTTGGAACATATTTACAAACAATGAGCAGGTGGAGATTATTCATTTGTATTCTAATTACAGTTCTAGCTTTCCCCTAACTCTATGTGCTTCAACACATAATGGTACCCAAAATAAAGGGTAGCCAAAATAAAGGGTAGAACAACAGGATGTTTGTTTTGTTTAAGACTGACAGGCAGAAACACAATAATGGTCAATATAGAAAAAAACACCATTAGGGTGGGGTATGTATTATGTTAACCCAGTCCCTTTACTTGCTGGAAACACCATTAGGGTGGGGATATGTTCTATGTTAACCCAGTCCCTTTACTTGCTGGAAACACCATTAGGGTGGGATATGTTCTATGTTAACCCAGTCCCTTTACTTGCTGGAAACACCATTAGGGTGGGGATATGTTCTATGTTAACCCAGTCCCTTTACTTGCTGGAAACACCATTAGGGTGGGATATGTTTTATGTTAACCCAGTCCCTTTACTTGCTGGAAACACCATTAGGGTGGGATATGTTTTATCTTAAGCTATTTCCTTTACTTGCTGGAAACACCATTAGGGTGGGGTATGTATTATGTTAACCCAGTCCCTTTACTTGCTGGAAACACCATTAGGGTGGGGATATGTTCTATGTTAACCCAGTCCCTTTACTTGCTGGAAACACCATTAGGGTGGGATATGTTTTATGTTAACCCAGTCCCTTTACTTGCTGGAAACACCATTAGGGTGGGATATGTTTTATCTTAAGCTATTTCCTTTACTTGCTGGAAACACCATTAGGGTGGGATATGTTTTATGTTAACCCAGTCCCTTTACTTGCTGGAAACACCATTAGGGTGGGATATGTTTTATGTTAACCCAGTCCCTTTACTTGCTGGAAACACCATTAGGGTGGGATATGTTTTATCTTAAGCTATTTCCTTTACTTGCTGGAAACACCATTAGGGTGGGATATGTTTTTTTTCTTAAGCTATTTCCTTTACTTGCTGGAAACACCATTATTGTGGGGTATGTATTACCTTAACCTATTCCCTTTACTTGCTGGAAACACCATTAGGGTGGGATATGTTGTATGATAACCTAATACCTTTACTTGCTGGAAACACCATTAGGGTGGGATATGTTCTATGTAAACCTATTTCCTTTACTTGCTGGAAACACCATTAGAGTGGGATATGTTCTATGTTAACCTATTTCCTTTACTTGCTGGAAACACCATTAGGGTGGGATATGTTTTATGTTAACCTATTTCCTTTACTTGCTGGAAACACCATTAGGGTGGGATATGTTCTATGTTAACCCAGTCCCTTTACTTGCTAGAAACACCATTAGGGTGGGATATGTTCTATGTTAACCCAGTCCCTTTACTTGCTAGAAACACCATTAGGGTGGGATATGTTTTATGTTAACCTATTTCCTTTACTTGCTAGAAACACCATTAGGGTGGGATATGTTCTATGTTAACCTAGTCCCTTTACTTGCTGGAAACACCATTAGGGTGGGATATGTTCTATGTTAACCTAGTCCCTTTACTTGCTGGAAACACCATTAGGGTGGGATATGTTCTATGTTAACCTAGTCCCTTTACTTGCTGAAAACACCATTAGGGTGGGATATGTTCTATGTTAACCTAGTCCCTTTACTTGCTGAAAACACCATTTGGGTGGGGATATGTTCTATGTTAACCTAGTCCCTTTACTTGCTGGAAACACCATTAGGGTGGGATATGTTCTATGTTAACCTAGTCCCTTTACTTGCTGAAAACACCATTTGGGTGGGGATATGTTTTATGTTAACCTAGTCCCTTTACTTGCTGGAAACACCATTAGGGTGGGATATGTTCTATGTTAACCTAGTCCCTTTACTTGCTGAAAACACCATTTGGGTGGGGATATGTTCTATGTTAACCTAGTCCCTTTACTTGCTGGAAACACCATTAGGGTGGGATATGTTCTATGTTAACCTAGTCCCTTTACTTGCTGGAAACACCATTAGGGTGGGATATGTTCTATGTTAACCTAGTCCCTTTACTTGCTGGAAACACCATTAGGGTGGGATATGTTTTATGTTAACCTAGTCCCTTTACTTGCTGTAAACACCATTAGGGTGGGATATGTTTTATGTTAACCTAGTCCCTTCACTTGCTAGAAACACCATTATTGTGGGGTATGTTTTATGTTAACCTAGTCCCTTTACTTGCTAGAAACACCATTATTGTGGGGTATGTTTTATGTTAACCTAGTCCCTTTACTTGCTAGAAACAACATTATTGTGGGGTATGTTTTATGTTAACCTAGTCCCTTTACTTGCTGTAAACACCATTATTGTGGGGTATGTTTTATGTTAACCTAGTCCCTTTACTTGCTGTTAACACCATTATTGTGGGATATGTTTTATGTTAACCTAGTCCCTTTACTTGCTAGAAACACCATTATTGTGGGGTATGTTTTATGTTAACCTAGTCCCTTTACTTGCTAGAAACACCATGATTGTGGGGTATGTTTTATGTTAACCTAGTCCCATTACTTGCTAGAAACACCATTATTGTGGGGTATGTTTTATGTTAACCTAGTCCCTTTACTTGCTGGAAACACCATTATTGTGGGGTATGTTTTATGTTAACCTAGTCCCTTTACTTGCTGAAAACACCATTAGGGTGGGATATGTTCTATGTTAACCTAGTCCCTTTACTGGCTGGAAACACCATTAGGGTGGGATATGTTCTATGTTAACCTAGTCCCTTTACTGGCTGGAAACACCATTAGGGTGGGATATGTTCTATGTTAACCTGGTCCCTTTACTTGCTGGAAACACCATTATTGTGGGGTATGTTTTATGTTAACCTAGTCCCTTTACTTGCTAGAAACACCATTATTGTGGGGTATGTTTTATGTTAACCTAGTCCCTTTACTTGCTGGAAACACCATTATTGTGGGGTATGTTTTATGTTAACCTAGTCCCTTTACTTGCTGGAAACACCATTATTGTGGGGTATGTTTTATGTTAACCTAGTCCCTTTACTTGCTGTAAACACCATTAGGGTGGGGTATGTTTTATGTTAACCTAGTCCCTTTACTTGCTGTTAACACCATTATTGTGGGATATGTTTTATGTTAACCTAGTCCCTTTACTTGCTGGAAACACCATTAGGGTGGGATATGTTTTATGTTAACCTAGTCCCTATACTTGCTGGAAACACCATTAGGGTGGGATATGTTTTATGTTAACCTAGTCCCTTTACTTGCTGGAAACACCATTATTGTGGGATATGTTTTATGTTAACCTAGTCCCTTTACTTGCTGGAAACACCATTAGGGTGGGATATGTTTTATGTTAACCTAGTCCCTTTACTTGCTGGAAACACCATTAGGGTGGGATATGTTTTATGTTAACCTAGTCCCTTTACTTGCTGGAAACACCATTAGGGTGGGATATGTTCTATGTTAACCTAGTCCCTTTACTTGCTGGAAACACCATTAGGGTGGGATATGTTCTATGTTAACCTAGTCCCTTTACTTGCTGGAAACACCATTATTGTGGGGTATTTTATATGTTAACCTAGTCCCTTTACTTGCTGGAAACACCATTATTGTGGGGTATTTTATATGTTAACCTAGTCCCTTTACTTGCTGGAAACACCATTATTGTGGGGTATTTTATATGTTAACCTAGTCCCTTTACTTGCTGGAAACACCATTATTGTGGGGTATTTTATATGTTAACCTAGTCCCTTTACTTGCTGTAAACACCATTATTGTGGGGTATGTTTTATGTTAACCTAGTCCCTTTACTTGCTGAAAACACCATTAGGGTGGGATATGTTTTACGTTAACCTAGTCCCTTTACTTGCTGAAAACACCATTAGGGTGGGATATGTTCTATGTTAACCTAGTCCCTTTACTTGCTAGAAACAACATTATTGTGGGGTATGTTTTATGTTAACCTAGTCCCTTTACTTGCTAGAAACACCATTAGGGTGGGATATGTTCTATGTTAACCTAGTCCCTTTACTTGCTAGAAACACCATTATTGTGGGGTATGTTTTATGTTAACCTAGTCCCTTTACTTGCTAGAAACACCATTATTGTGGGGTATGTTTTATGTTAACCTAGTCCCTTTACTTGCTAGAAACACCATTATTGTGGGGTATGTTTTATGTTAACCTAGTCCCTTTATTTGCTAGAAACACCATTATTGTGGGGTATGTTTTATGTTAACCTAGTCCCTTTACTTGCTGGAAACACCATTAGGGTGGGGGTATGTTTTATGTTAACCTAGTCCCTTTACTTGCTGGAAACACCATTAGGGTGAGGGTATGTTTTATGTTAACCTAGTCCCTTTACTTGCTAGAAACACCATTATTGTGGGGTATGTTTTATGTTAACCTAGTCCCTTTATTTGCTAGAAACACCATTATTGTGGGGTATGTTTTATGTTAACCTAGTCCCTTTACTTGCTGGAAACACCATTAGGGTGGGGGTATGTTTTATGTTAACCTATTTCCTTTACTTGCTGGAAACACCATTAGGGTGGGGATATGTTCTATGTTAACCCAGTCCCTTTACTTGCTGGAAACACCATTAGGGTGGGATATGTTTTATGTTAACCTATTTCCTTTACTTGCTGGAAACACCATTAGAGTGGGGGTATGTTTTATGTTAACCCAGTCCCTTTACTTGCTGTAAACACGATTAGAGTGGGGGTATGTTTTATGTTAAAGTGTCAGAAAAATGCTCTTTTGAGGAACAGGATGTTATTTTCTATCATAAAACATGTCAGAGATGCTCAGTGTAAAGGTCATGACTGCCAGTTAGCCAAATTGCTGAAACTATCGAAAAATTAACATGAAGGCTTGTATCACAACATACCGTAAATGGTGCATTAAGTGCAATTACCTCTTAAAAATGATCCATTATTTAACCCGATCTTCATGTAGTTTCTCTTTGTTTCAAATTTAGTTACGTTATTTGTTAGATGGCACTGACACAATTGTGATCATAATGACAAAGTCCAGCTAATTACAGGCAGAGGAAACCCCCAGACTTATATCAGGGTAGAACCACTGGCGCACTGTATGTTTTAAGGTAATAGGTAATACCAAGTTATAGTCTACTTTCAAGCTAGTCCTCGCTCAGCCAACTTTACAGTTCACCCCCTGGTCATTGGATGTATTGGTAAATCCCGTACAATGGCAGCTGACACATGGCGCTGGGAAGTCATATTACTGACCCGAATAACCCTCGCAGGTACCCATTTACACACCTGTGTGGAATGGAACAATTTGAGATAAATTTCTTGCTCAAGGAAATTAGCATTGATCTGAACGGGGTTCGAACCATGAGTCGTGCGTCCTACCACTGGACTATTCCACTCCTTCATGTTTTAAGCCATTAGCAGAATAGTATCTATTAAAAGTAACATATTGGACAGTTCTTTTAACAAAAATGACTCCGGTATTCCGACTGAATTATGCTGAACAAACAACCTTTTAAAATGCAATTTTATTCTTATTATCATACATGATTACTGGTAGTGGGCTTGGCTTGGCTGTTTTAAGTCCCAGGTTTGAACCCTGCTTGCTGCACCAAAAAAAATGTTTATTGTACCTTATTAAATTAATTTGGTATGTCTTCTTTTGATTTTATAACAATGATGATAGCATAAGAGTTGTGCGAAACTGTTTAAAAAGGAAAACAAACAGGTAGACACATCCTGTAAAGTGATCTCTGGGCTACATGTTTATTTAAATATTTCTGGAGTGAATGTTGCACAGTTTATGACGCATGTCAACACACTGTGCTTTAAAATGCCAACGAAAGCTCATAACTCACAATACACACCATTGTGCCAACATAAACATAAACAATTACAGCTATTAGGTCTTTCCCCTAAGCATAAATGATACCATGTACACCAATTTTCAATTATGCTTGTCTCCAGCATAATGTTAGTTATTTAAAACAAGGTTTTTTTTACCGTATATAGAAGGAGGTGTTTAAAAGCCTCTTCCTTTCAGGAAATAAGCCAAGTTTTTCTACTAAATATGAAAAGTCCTCTCCGATAACATCAACCCTCTCCTGCATGTATACGCCATTTTATGCCTTTATAAACCATTCACAATCATTAGCAGAATCTGCATGACTAACACTTTAAGGGTAGACTGATTCAGCCTTAAATCTATTATTACAAATTGAACATACATTTATGAAAATCTTTTAATCTCTTTTAAAGAAAAACAACAAAGTCAGGTGAATTTTCAAAATTATAGATGGAACTATGAATGAAAGGGTTAAATATTTTGTTGCCATGGATACATAAGATGCAGTTTAGTGACTACAGAGGTAGGTTGAGTTACCTGGACTATGATAATCCAGTGTGGGAGTTAAAGAATGAGAAAAATAGAGAGATGGCCTTGTAACAAATATACAAGATGTATGACAATGACAGCAAATAAAAAGTTAAAAATTCACATTTTGGACCTTTGTTAATAAAAAGCAGGGAAATTTTCCTCTTGTCAAAGGCCCCAGGTCCGGTTCCCATTTTCAGAAAAAAAACCTACATTAAGCATATACTCCATTATATACATAGACGGGGACATCACTTGAGTTTAGCCACCTCTGTACTACTTGAACAGGAGCAGGAAAAGTGAGCCTTCACTGGGATTCTAACCACAGATCTCCCCAATACTAGTGGGTAGCTCTACCAACTGAGCTAAGGAAGCTCAGTGAATGAACTTCCAGTGAAATTGTTACACTATGGCACTTCACAGATAGTCAATATGGGGGATTTGTGCTCCTGTGTTGTATTGTTACACTATGGCACTTCACAGATAGTCAATATGGGGGATTTGTGCTCCTGTATTGTATTGTTACACTATGGCACTTCACAGATAGTCAATATGGGGGATTTGTGCTTCTGTGTTGTATTGTTACACTATGGCACTTCACAGATAGTCAATATGGGGGATTTGTGCTCCTGTATTGTAATATGGTTTGTATGTCAATAGAAAGATGAAATTATATTTCATCTAACAAATAAATATCCTTCCTTCACCAAACTAGCCGGACATCATCTAATGACCAAAACTTGTTGGGTTTATCATCTAACACCAACAGTATTTCAATTATCTGGAGACGGTGTCCACTTGAAGCAGATATAGTGCTGCCTTTGCTGTGTATAGCATGCTGTGAACACCTGGCATGATACCACACCAAGTCACATCCTGACACTGGGCCAACCAGTCATGGAACTACCCTTATATTTGCTTGAGCATTAGCAAGGGAGCTATACCACTACCATTTTTAACGACTTTGTTATGTCGTGGCCTGGGATCGAGACCAGGGGGCCTCCCATACCTGGAGCCGATGCTCTACCGATTGCGCTACCAGGTCCGATGACCAAAATTGTGTTGTTGCGACGTATTAATAAATATGTAAAAGGTGTTCAGGTTTGGGTATGTTTCATGCTAAAACCTTTATTTCTCAATCTAGACCTTTAGTATTCATGGTCATTAATTAGAATTTGGTGATGTTATTATTGCAGTACCTACAACATAGGGATTCATTGTCACTGACAATTGGGTTTGCTCTATTTTGTATGTTTCTTACAAAGTGTTGTCGTAACTTATAAAACTACTGGCATTAAGGATTAAGATAAATTACACATTTACAAAAATGGCTATACCCACTACATTTCATTTTAAACAGGAATTTTCCTCATTTTCTATCGTTAACTAAAACTTTTTTCAAAAACCCCAAAGCAATAGTATCAATACTTTGCCAATAGCTTTTTACATGTTCATAAATATTTTTTTATAAAATACATACAGTCAACAAAATACTTATAATAAACAAAAAAATAAGTTTATTTTTTACAATTATCTTAATTTATTCAAGAAAACAAAAACTCATTCTGACAAATTATTTCATTAATTGAAAAACACTTTTAGTTATTGAAAGCTCAGTTTGCACCCCTTTTTAAACCTAATAAAACAAAGTAAATATGTCTAAGCATAATTTCAGCCGTCAAATTGTCACTGACAATTGGGTTTGCTCTATTTTGTATGTTTCTTACAAAGTGTTGTCTTAACTTATAAAACTACTGGCATATCAATACCTTCGTCCCTTGCCATTTTAAATTTCAATACATGTCGCATTACTCATAGGACTTTGTCATATTTTTTTATTGTACATAAATTGCTTAAAATATTAACCACTAGATTAACCTCCCTTGGCATATGACAACACAAATAAGCTATTGCAATCCGCCATGGCAACAAATTTAACAGAAGTGTTGTGGATATGCTCTTCCCAGAGCTGTCTTCTTGGGTACCTTAGTTGGTAGAGTACCTGACTCCAGTGCAGGAGGTCCTGGGTTCAAATCCCATCCTGGGTAAAACCTGGTTCACATAAGAAGTGAAAAGAAAGGAAGTTCGAAGGTATTCAAACCACAGACCGACCCCTTACAAGTGGGTTTCTCTAACAAATAATCTATAGAGGAGAGACACAGTGAACAAACTACCTGTGATAGTGATACAGAATGTACCTACTGTATTGATTGATGAAAAAAAATTGCGAAATATGTAAATATGTCTAACTGTAAAGCCTGCATTAAAATTCATTATGCAAAAGTTTGCTTAAATTTTATAGGGTATTCTATGTATTGCAGGTTTGTGCTGTTCAGGAAAGGCAGAGAACCTGCCAGATATTTTGCTATGTTTGGGGACTACTGAAAGGCAGATTAATTCATTTGCTAAATTGTAACAGGAGTAGAAAAAGTGAGCCTCCTCCTGGATTCGAGCCACAGACCTCTCCAATACTAGTGGGGGTCGCTCTACCAACTGAGATATAGAGAAGACTGTGAATGAAGTAATAAATGAAACTTCTACAAAACGTTTTTTGTTTTGGTTTGGATTTTTCCATCACATCGACACAATTATGGTTATTATAGACAAGAGATAAACTTTTGTAAGGTTTTGCCCAGAAGGGGCTCAAACCGTTGCAGTAAAGGACTATGGTATTAAGATAAATTACACATTTACAAAAATGGCTATAGCCCCTACATTTCATTCTAAACAGGAATTTTCCTCATTTTCTATCGATAACTAAAACTTTCTTAAAAACCCAAAGCAATAGTATCAATACTTTGCCAATAGCTTTTTACATGTTCATAAATATTTTTTTATAAAATACATACAGTCAACAAAATACTTTTAATAAATAAAAAAAAAAGTATGTTTATTTTTAGCAATTATCTTAATTTATTCAAGAAAACAAAAACTCCTTTAGACAAATTATTTCATTAATTGAAAAACACTTTCAGTAATTGAAAGCTCAGTTTGCACCCCTTTTAAACCTAATAAAACAAAGTAAATATGTCTTAGCATAATTTAAGCTGTCAAACAAGGATTTGTTATATAAAGAATACAAATTTAAAAGATAGCTCAAGTGGTAGAGCTTTGGCTTGCGGATCGGGAGGTCGCGGGTTCAAACCCAAGCCGGGTCAAACCAAACACTTTAAAGTTGGTAGTAGTGGCTTCTCTCCTAACGCTTGGGGCTAAGGGAACAGCATTACGCCTGACTCGTCGGTGTCAATATAATGGACCGGCTGGGTTCAGTCCCTGGGCACCTCATAAGTGCCCCTGTGCTATAATGATAGAAATGTTGCTGCACAGTATCAACAAAAATGCAGACAAATCCCATCCCGACAGTTTGCCAGTATCAAATTCATGTAACATTACATTACCACTGCATTTAGGGAATTAGGACATAATTTCTGCATAAACTCATACATTAATTTAAGTAAAGAGAGTTTTAAACAGTGACTATCATTAGACAGTACACATTGCTAAAAAACACTCTAAAAGTTCAAACATTCCAAATCTATAAACAATCACGATAGTGATCTCTGCTAAAAATAGCTATGAACGTCAGAGCAAATTACCCGGATGACGATACAACGTAATCTCAAATGTGAGTTTTCACATGGTTTTCTATAAAAATAGCTATCTCTGCAGCTTGGCTCAGATAGAAAATACCTGTTTGCAATGAGGAATGTGGATTAATGTGTCACTGTTCACACTGATCTAGGGCATCAATGAGAAGCATTTGTAAGATCTTTTCAGCTAACAATGACTTATTTGATTATTTGAGAAAAATATATTTTGGTCCAAAAACTGTCGGATACAACCTTTAATATATCCTTTCACAGACATATTCCTTATTATGTTGTTGGTTGTTTTTTTTTAATTATGAAACTAAAATATGATTATTATTGATTATACAATGTATAATAATATAATGTATTATTCAAGTTTTATTAAAAGTGACGTACATGTATGTTCTTATTATGTTTTAATTGGATTATTTTACTACTTACTGCTCTATAAAGTCTTTAATTGACTACAAGTAGTTAATTAACTTTCAAATAAAATTTTAATTACATGCTTTTACACAATTTATTGTATCATTTAAGTCTTAATTAAAATAATAAAATTTATAATTATTGGTTAGTAATATATGACTCAATTCCAATTTCCAGATGACTAAGAGAGTTTTACCAGAACATTTAACAATTAACCCATACATGCACATGTCATTTTAGACCTTTGCATGGCATTAACAATTTTCACCTTATTTTCAGCATAACTAATTATTTAATTCGAAATTTGTTATGTTTTTGAGATACATCACAGCGACCAATTATGATCATAAAAGCAGTGTCCAGCTGTTTTGGTGGAGGAAGACCCAAGACACATGTCTGGGTAGAACCACCGGCGCACCCCAGGTCAGCTGAAGACTCACAGTTACCAGTACTTTAGTAAGTGAAATATATATTTCAGTCTCACACCAAACCTATGCTCCAAGCCCTGGTGATCTTCCTGTCTAGAGTTCAACATCTTAAAAACTAGGATATGAGAGGCTTATAAAAAAATCGCAAGACTACATTCATAGAAATAGCTACTGACCAACTCAAATGTCATTACTGTACTTAAGGTTGAATCCGACAATATCAAATACATATAACAATCTCCAACCACTGCTTTTAGGAATGTGAGCATAATTTTTATATTAATTTATACTTTAGTTTTAACAAATACAATTAGGAACACTAACTGAATTGATAGACAAAAATGTGTATTCTTCCCAACTGCGTAAAAACTCGACAATGGTCTCTGTCAAAAATAGATATCGATGTCAGAGCGAATTACCCGGATGACTATATAGCGTGATCTCAAAAAGAAGTGATCACATGGTTTTCTAAGTTTAAAAATAGATATCTCTACAGCGTGGCTCAGATAGGAAATACCTGTTTGCAATGACGAGAGGTGATTTATGCCTTACTGTTTACACAGATCTAGGACATCAATGATCAGCATTTTGCAGGTCCTTTTCAGATAACAATGATTTATTTGATTTTTTGAGAACAGAAAGTTTGGTTCAAACTGTCAAATACCATCTTTAAGCTTTAAATAAAGATATAAATCAATTATTATATTTCTAAAGCATCGCAAGAGAAGAATAACTGCAAGGAACATGTGTGTTAAAATTTGTCGTTATCATTGTCGTTATTATTGTATTGTTTACTTTTATTTTGTTTTTGCAGTGACTAATTATGGTCATAATGGTTCTGTGGCAGAAATGTTTACTATATAGTTATTAATGAATTACCTCCCTTAATAATCCACCTGGATGATGGTCATAATAGCAGTGGTTCTACCCAGACACTAAAGTACCTGGATGTCACTAAAATGACTCTAATTGGTTGCTGTTTTGAGGGATTTGGGATTGGCATTTTTGCCGATACTGTGCAGCGACATTTCTATCATTATAGCATAGGGGCACTTATGAGGTGCCGGTACATTATACTGACCCTGACGAGTCAGGCGTAATACTGTCCCCTTAGCCCCGAGCGTTAGGAGGGAAGCCACTACTACCAACTTTAAAGTCTTTGGTTAGACCCTGCCAGGGTTTGAACCCGCGACCTCCCAATCCACAATTTGTTCTTCAAACACAAATAAACAGGAAGAAATGACCAATTCACTGACTTAAATCATTTGCTATGTTTATCTTCCAATATCAACTAATTGTTTAAATTCCTGTACCTTTACAATAACACCTAATTAAATCACTCAATATGATCAACCTTTTACGTAAGGTATAGAATACTATAGATAGTTTCCATGTGATGTCATAGACACTGTCAAGTCAGTTTAAGGCAGCCATCTTGGAAGGCAGAAGCTAATGCAGGCCGAAATCTGGAAATATGTGCTGTATTAAACTCACCACTGTGTGTTTTTATTTTTCAGTCTATTTTACTGAGTTTTATATCAGATAAAACAGCTTTGATGAAGTATTCTAAACATCAAAACAATATTTTGATAGTTTAAAAGGTAAAAAAAAAATGCAACCTAAAAGATACACTGTTCATTCTGTTTAAGGATGAGCCTTTAATTTTATTTATTTCTGTGTATAAATTATTTGTGCATTTATCAATTTTTAAAATATTGTATTCTAAAAATATGAATTTCAAGAGCTTTCCAATGGTGTATAGCTTTTAATTTTGGACCACAAATGAAGAAATTCCACGAAAACAAAATTAATTTACCCTTCAATACAATTCATATGAAAATCCCTTGAAGTTACCATCAAAGATGGCTGCCAAGATAAGGGAATTATCACTGATGTAGAAACTATCTATAGCATGGCAACATTGAACCGGCAATCGTTAGCTTTCAACAATGCAATCGCAAAACCTCGGAAAATGTTCGGTCTTACATAAATACATGGACGGAAATCCTGATTATGTAAACAGTTTGTAAACCGTTAACCATTTATGGAAACCTGTGAATATGCATGAACGTAGGCTTAATGTTGCCAAATAATAGTTATCTAATATTTATCTACTTACTATGGCAATAATTGGTCACAAAGTATTTTAAAAAAAACACAAACAAACACTCTAGTGATATATACACCATTCCTTACAAAAACTGTTTGCATTCTATTGTCACAGACCTATAGTCCACATATGCTGGTACATATTGGTTGCGTTTCATCAGAAATCTGAAGATCGATTGAAAATGTTCTAAAATTTCAGTCTTACGATCACTCCTAAGTGTGTTTCAACAAACTGTCGTAAGTGTGATTGGTAGCAAATCGATCAAATTAAAGCATTCTTAAGATTTAAGAGCGATTTCGCTCTAAGAGTGATTTCCGAAAAAGTAATGAAATGCTCTTTAAGAAGGAAAACCATTCTTAAGGTGGCATCAGACAGTTTTGACCAAAAATATTTTCCTTAAACAACCAAATAAATTATTGTTCTCTGAACAGATCTCACGAAATGCTGTTAAATTGATGGCCTGCACCTATGTGACAACTGAAACATAATGCCATAATCATTATGACATAAAAGTATTTCCTATCTGAGCCATGCTGCACAGTTAGCTATTTTTAAACTAAGAAAACCACATGACCATTTATGTTTTAGCTTATCCAGGTCATTCACTGTGACATCAATGTCTGTTTTTAGCAGAAATCCTAAATGTTTTTGTTTATAGATTTGAAAAGAATGAACATTTTGAGTGTTGATTAATGTGTTTTACTGCTTTAAATTTGAGATACTATTTAAAATCATCTTAGCTTAGACTAAAGTGTGATATTTCTGGAGAAATTATACACAAATACCCTAAACAGCTGTCATGTTACATATTTTTGATACGAGCAAATAAGGGTGTAGTAGCAGAGTCACCGATTTGTAACTCCTCTGATTGCTTAGCCTCTCACTGCTTAGGTTCGAGTCCCGTTCGGGGCGAAGAACTGAATGTGAGTAGGTCTTCCATCTGTCTTGCAGTGCGCCGGTGGTTCTACCAGATATTTGTTTTAGATTTATGATGAAACACACCCATTGCCAACAAGGATCATATAGACCTAAAATGTACCCTAAGTATAACAAACCTTAAAGTACAAATCACTTTTTGAAGAAACTTTCTGAAATAATCAGTCCCCTATGTCATGTTTATTATCCATTCCCTACAAATACCTTCAGCACATACCAATTGTCACAAACATAGACTTGTATAAGACATTTGTCACACTATATAATCCATATAAACAACATAACTTTTCAACAGTAAAACAAAATCAACAACACATACCAATGTATTCCACAAACCAAACACTACCACTATTTACTTCATGGCTGTCTACTATATACAGGCACTACTGTAGCCACGTATTTCACTGACAAAATGTAGTAAATAGAGTGTAAAGAAGAGACCCTGTGAACAGTGAATGTAAAATAGAAAAGTTAGCTGGGAGGTAAACCATTATCCCCCACCACCCCCACACACATCCACACACTGTCCAAAAGTGTATCACTGTATAATCTACCTTTAGTTGTACATATAATTTTAAGGTGGTATCCAATTGTTTATCATCACCAAATACACATCACTCTGTAGTTGGGGAATTTTGGCACAATTTCTGCAAAAAGTCAAACCTAAGCCTAACACAAGACAATTTTGAACAATGTCTAAATTATAAGACATTAGAAATCGTGAACTAAATCACTCTAACTGCAAATTCTTTCTTAAACTATAAATAAGCATGGTTGTAATTTCTAAAAATATACATCGACTTCAGAGTGTATTACCCGAATGATTATATAAAGTTACGGGTCACATGGTTTTCTTAGTTTAAAAACAGCTAACTGTGCATCGTAGCTAAGGTATAAAATACCGATTTGTAATGACGAGTGATGCGTCATGCTTCACTTTTCACATAGTTGTAGGACATCAATAATCAGCATTTTGTGTGCTCTCTTCAGGCAACAATAATTTATTTAGTTCTTTGAGATAAAAAAATTGGTCCAAACTGTCAAATACCACCTTTAAAGGTAGGTTTGCTTGTTTTTGAACTACCTCCCAGTGTATAATAGCTCATAGGTTATTCTAGCAACATCCCTCTATTTTGGTGAAGGAAAACCTCTGACAAATGTCTTGGTAGAACCACTGATACACTGCAACTAAGCTGGAATACCTTCACACATTTTAAAAGTCCTCTCTCCCAGGACCATGAGTCGAACCCACGCAGTTAGGCGCTTAGCAGTCGGAGGCGTTGACAGTCGGCAACTTGACTACTCCAGTGTTGGATTATCCCTGTATATTGATAGATATATATACTGAATTGACTATACTTATATCTCTGATTTCCTGAATCCCATTATAGTGGATCCCAGGTCCAAGCCCCAGGTCGGATATAAGATCAGAGTCTAGACAACTTATCACACATTGCCCAATATTGATACTCTCTGAGTACTGGTTCTACCCAAGTTTGTAAATTTTATAAAATCTTATTATTGTACATTTGTAACAACATTTAAAACTATAGTCATACTCTTCTTCAGTCTTCACTGAAATTTAAAAAATACTGGTGCTTCAGTTAACAAACTGACAATATCTACTGGACTGGAATGGACCAGATTTTACTGGACCAGTATGATTTTCGCATTTTGACACAAACAGTTGGTAAGCTAACCGAGGTATTACGAGTGGTTGGGTTCAGTAAGACTGTAACACGTTGTTTCCCTTTTGACTCTCTCTGATAGCTACATATATTATCATGACAACAAATAACAAACATACACATTATTGGTATAAGCCATTGGGAAACAACCAGACTGCTTATTTATTTTTTTATAACTAAACAAATCAAACTTCAATATGATAGAAATCATTTCAAAGATATATTAAGCCATTGCCTTCAAACAATATCTCAATATCTGCAAAAGATGTCTTTAAGTAGAATAAAAAAACGCGTCTGCTAGCTAGCCGGTCCCAAGGCTGAATGGACTTACTATCCCTGCACGAAATCGACGTGCATATACCTACATCCCCTATCGGACTAACCGTAACAAAGGAAAACAATTTTCGTCTAATTCATCGCTTCAACCAACGAAAATTATATTTAGTTTTGTTTAGTATATATGATTTTATAATAATTCAGAATTTTGAAAATGATGTGACGGAAAATTCTGGTAGACCGGCGGTCAATTTTACTAATAAAATTTAATGGCCGACAGAGATTTTGGTCGCCCGGGTCCGTGGTCCACCAGGACTTGTCGAAGACTGCTTCTTCCTTTGTTACAGATACATGAATTTTGAAAATATTAATATGTATATATGCTTTTTTCCCTCCAAAATGGGAGAGAAAGAATACAAAAAGTGACAATACAGTAAAGGACGTTTGAAAATTAAATCTGGACTTACAAAGTCCGTATTTACAAGGCTTAGTCAAATTTGGGAGATCCAGACCACCCAGCTCCTTGCTGGGAGATGTCAGATCTGAATCTGCACTAGCCACTGCTAAGCCTCCAGCAATGGGCATTTTAACCCTGTCATGAAGTTTTATAGTTAATAATTAGGAATTAAGTATATTTATTTCAAGCTTTTGGGTGAAAGAATGAGAAATTCTAGTGAAAGAAAACCTTATCCTTTCACCCTGGGCTCACAGTGCAATAAGAGGGTTATAATAACCACTCTAGGTCCCATGGGAGGTTATTAATAACCACTCTGGGTCCCGTGAGGTTATAAATAACCAGCCTGGGTCCCATGGGAGGTTATTAATAACCACTCTGGGTCCCATGTGAGGTTATTAGTTTTTTCTGGGGGCATGGCAAAAACATCTGATTAAAATAAAGTTTAAAGATGTAATAAAAATGAAATAAAAATTTGTTGATTTTAGTGCATGATTGTATTTTAAAGCACTCGTGGTAATAAAAAAGAAAAAAATTCACTCATGGCTGGGCCTTTATGAAAAAAATATTTTCCTATGACCACTTGTAGAATTAAACATGATTACAAACCGAAATCAACAAATATTCTCGATATACATTTATACTCCTCACCCCATACTATAACAAAAACTTTCTGTCACAGTTGAATGAGCGCATACAGTAAACTGATCTGATCTGACCAGAGTATGATATTTATTTAAGCGACAAGAAGGTTTTGCAGTGGGCTGACTAATTTCTATATTCATAAGCTGGTCGGTCTTAAATGGTAAAATACTGGAAAAAATACAATGGTTTGTAAAGACGGGACATGGAAAAGTTTCTCCACAATCTGTTGATTTTGTGACAGGTCATGTTGACCACCTTGACATTTCTGGGTGTATAGACCCCCAGGTGATATGTATCAATACTGGTATATTGTCACAATTTATAACTGAACCTTTAAGGTATATACTCCAAATTTTCACCTCATAACTAAAGACAACTGCTCCCTGCCTTCCTCGCTGTCTCTGTCCCTATCTCTGTCTCTCTAATTGTCACTCTATCTCTCTTTATCTTTCTCTGTCTCTCTAACACATTTTTCTATCACTTAGTTTATCCTCAACTTAACTTAAAGCAGATATAGCATCCTCAAAATAATGTTGCCTTTAGTGGGATAGCAACATGAGAACTGGCAGGAATATCACAGGTGCAAGGGTTATAAACAAGTAAGTGTGTGTACTATATACAGGGTTATCACAGTTGGGACATGTTTTTAAAGGCATCGAAAATGGGCTGCTTTAGAGCCTCACCTCACACCCCAAAGAAAACACCATACTGTGAGATCACAGCTTGAACACCTACTTTTGTGTATTATACACAAGGATGTCATGGCTGATAGGTCATAGAAAGAATCACATTTGATGCACATGGACTTACTGCACATCCATTGGACAGACTAAGGCTGGGTAAACCCCCATCACCCTGCTACAGACCAATCACATCCCATTGTGAAGCCAGATAAGGTCACATATCTAATTTCCATTGCCTTTAAGGTATTTATTAATATTCGGGACATTTAAGTTGAACTTCCCCCAAACAAAAACCAATTACATTTCGAAGTAATATTTACCCTATCAGCAATGCTGGTGACTTGCATCAACAAGTATATCTAACACAGTAGTCAACAAATAAAAAGTTATTTTTTTTTATTATTATTATTTATTGTTTTTTTTATCATAATTTTTAATCATAATTTATTTTTATTATTGTTTTAAATAAAAATCCCTCATCCTCTGAGGTTTGGCAGACAGTAAAGTAATCAACACATAATTCTGGCTATGTTATTAAAATAGGGCAGAAAAGGTGACAAGAGAAAAAAGTTAATAATGAAAAATCAATCACTTACCTTTTCCTAAAAACTCAACCTCGGAAGTTACTGAATCACCATCATCAGCAATATTGCCATCGATGTTGTTATCATCAAAGTCATGGCAGCTGAAGGGGTTCTCTTCGATATCTAACGTGTGATAGTGGGTCGCTGAATTGGCCACCAAACCGTAGGTGGTTCGTAGAGGCTGAACTGTTGACTTGTCCACCAGATCAAGTGGCTGCCACTCAGCTATGTGAGGTTTCATTTCTGCCTGTTGAAGATATTAAATTGGTTTTGTTATATCTGTATATTTGTTATAATATAATGTCTTCCACCACCATGATAATGGAAATTTCAGCAATTAGCAACTGCAATTTATGTGTTGATTAAGTAGGACCTTGGATTACAAAATATCCAGGTAGAACCACCGATGCATGCTGATCTAATTTTTTGTTATTTACCGTTAGTACATGTTCCACATATTTGTGAAAGGTTTTTTTTAATATTTTTAATATCAATGTTGTTCGTTTAATTTTCACATTTTATATTTTGACAATATTTCACTGCAGCTTAGGACTTGTTAATTGTTTGATTCATTGGCAAACCTTAATATATGCTGTGTTTTTTTCAATCAAAAGTCAATCATGTCTGCCTGATTTTCACCATGTTTTCTCTACTGATGCATAACAGAGACTGTATGTGTCATTAAATATCTAAGAATGACTCAGATCACCCCTCACAGGTCCGCGCATAAACACATCTGACTCTACTCAGTAGACTACTGTAGACAGAACAAAACAAATTATAAAGTAGGCTACATTAATATAACCAGATCGCAAGTAACTGTTTCTACTCTGTCCAATGCTGACAAATAAATAAATGATACTTGAACAGAAACAGCATTTTTATGTTTGATAAACTAATGAATATTTATTATTTACATTTGGAATTTCTGAACGTGTCTTACTAAGAACTTAAGAAGATTCATGCCTACCTTTCAGACAAGTCGATAAATAGCTCAAAACGGAAGGCATTTTGATAATTTAAAGCTTAAATTACTTCAAATACCTGTAATTTTCATGGTTAAGCTTGTGGGTATTGTTTTTATATGTTACCAAACATGATATTTGTAATAATAAACCTGTCTGAGTGTTTTTCGTGTCTCGCTAAAAAATTTAAACATGGCGGGTGTAAACTAGTATAAGGGAAATAACTCTAACATAATAAATTGAGGATATTTGCAGTGGTTGTTTCCCTTGTCTTTGCAGGAGTACAAGCACGACTAAAACCATTGGAAAATATGGCGCATGAAATCAATATCAATTTTCTTTCCCTTTTTATATGGTTAATGGAGCAGGCAAACAGGCATTGACACGCTGATAAAAAGAGACAGATGTAAACAGACAGAAAGGCAGACAAATAGACGGCCAGAGAGATTAGAGAAAGAGAGATGGAGAGAGAGAGAGAGAGAGAGGGAGAGAGAGAGAGAGAAAAGAAAGAAAGAATGAGACAGACAGACAGTGACAAAAAAGACACACAGACAGAGGGAAGACAGACATGCATTGAAACATAGACAGACAGATAGTTAGCCATAAAAGATAGATACAGATAGAGACAGACACTAACAGACACACAGAGAGAGAGAGTATAATACAGACAGACATAAACACGTACGGGGTGATAGAAAGACAAGACAGCGATACAGAAAGAGAGAGAGACAGACTGAGAGAAATGAAGAGACAGACTAGAGAGAGATACGCAGAAATAAAGACAGAGACACTGAGAGCAGACAAACAGAGACAGACAAAAACAAAGACACAGAGAGGGACAGACAGAGACAGTGACAGAGGCAAACAGACAATGACAAAGAGAGAGAGAGACAGACAGACAGACAAAGACACACAGAGAGGCATATACATGTATGGAAACAGAGATAGCGAAACATAGAGGCCGATAGAGACAGACGGACAGACAGGGAGAGACATGCAGTGACCTACAGACAGAAACAAAGAGTTAGACAGACAGACAGACAGACATATAGTGTGTTTGAGAGAGATGTCGAGAAGGAGATACTGGCAGTCAACGACAGAGAAAGTGTGTGTGAGAGAGAGGGAGAGACAGACGACAAATATAAAGACGTGCAGAGAGAAGAGCGAACACGCGAGTGAGAGAGAGAGAGAGAGAGAGACAGACAGAGAGAAACAGAGAGAGAGACAGAGAGTGACACACAGAGACAGAGAGAGAGAGAGAGAGAGAGAGAGAGAGAGAGAGAGAGAGAGAGAGAGAGAGAGAGACACACAAACACACACATAGATAGAGAGAAAGAGTATTTTTAAATAATTTCATATTTACAAGGTTGGTCGCTTCTTTGCTGATAACAATTATTGAATTAAAAGCAACGATTATAAGATCTACAGCCTCAACTCGTCCACAAAGTTCTCTATCCGGACAGGTACATATAATTGATCCCCACGGTTCATTCCAGCAATAACAGACTCCTTCACATAAAATGTGATGTAGATGTTTGTCTTTCCTCATGAGCCAATGTATAACACGTGCACGAAAAGGTGCGTCCAGCTGGTACTTAACTTAATAACTCTTGATCGATCGGAAACACTCGTAACCATTCGGTAATTTTCGTCAATAATTTCTAAGCACTTTTTTTACATTTAAGCATATTATATTTTCTATAGTAAAGTTTACGTGCTGAAGCCTGTAATATAAATAAATTAATACGACAATAAAAATTTTAAAACAGAAACAGCCCAAATTCCACCAAAACTGGGGGAAGGTTTTGTACATGTATTTGATATGTATGTAAAATTTCGGATATAATTATCCGGAGGTCGCCAAATTTTCGGATACCTTCTTTAAGTCATTCGATCATTTTACTTGGTCTCAACATCGATGTCATAGTTTCCTGGTCGATGTATATAAAATGTGTTACATTCTGCAGCACGAGTTTTATGGTCGTGTTAATAGAAGTTCGAGATTAACAGCTGTTCCCGGGGTAAATATCAATAATAACGATGTATCATACTTGACGCGGACAGTCCCAGCAAGAGGCATTGTATATGGATGCAGGGGCGGTTCAAGGATTTTTTTATGGTGTGTGTGTGTGCCCAAATTGAACGAGCACCAGAGGTTCTAGTCGTGCTAGAGGGTTCCGGAGGGGGGGGGGGGGGGGGGGGGGGGGGGTTGATTAATGTGTTTTACTGCTTTAAATTTGAGATACTATTTAAAATCATCTTAGCTTAGACTAAAGTGTGATATTTCTGGAGAAATTATACACAAATACCCTAAACAGCTGTCATGTTACATATTTTTGATACGAGCAAATAAGGGTGTAGTAGCAGAGTCACCGATTTGTAACTCCTCTGATTGCTTAGCCTCTCACTGCTTAGGTTCGAGTCCCGTTCGGGGCGAAGAACTGAATGTGAGTAGGTCTTCCATCTGTCTTGCAGTGCGCCGGTGGTTCTACCAGATATTTGTTTTAGATTTATGATGAAACACACCCATTGCCAACAAGGATCATATAGACCTAAAATGTACCCTAAGTATAACAAACCTTAAAGTACAAATCACTTTTTGAAGAAACTTTCTGAAATAATCAGTCCCCTATGTCATGTTTATTATCCATTCCCTACAAATACCTTCAGCACATACCAATTGTCACAAACATAGACTTGTATAAGACATTTGTCACACTATATAATCCATATAAACAACATAACTTTTCAACAGTAAAACAAAATCAACAACACATACCAATGTATTCCACAAACCAAACACTACCACTATTTACTTCATGGCTGTCTACTATATACAGGCACTACTGTAGCCACGTATTTCACTGACAAAATGTAGTAAATAGAGTGTAAAGAAGAGACCCTGTGAACAGTGAATGTAAAATAGAAAAGTTAGCTGGGAGGTAAACCATTATCCCCCACCACCCCCACACACATCCACACACTGTCCAAAAGTGTATCACTGTATAATCTACCTTTAGTTGTACATATAATTTTAAGGTGGTATCCAATTGTTTATCATCACCAAATACACATCACTCTGTAGTTGGGGAATTTTGGCACAATTTCTGCAAAAAGTCAAACCTAAGCCTAACACAAGACAATTTTGAACAATGTCTAAATTATAAGACATTAGAAATCGTGAACTAAATCACTCTAACTGCAAATTCTTTCTTAAACTATAAATAAGCATGGTTGTAATTTCTAAAAATATACATCGACTTCAGAGTGTATTACCCGAATGATTATATAAAGTTACGGGTCACATGGTTTTCTTAGTTTAAAAACAGCTAACTGTGCATCGTAGCTAAGGTATAAAATACCGATTTGTAATGACGAGTGATGCGTCATGCTTCACTTTTCACATAGTTGTAGGACATCAATAATCAGCATTTTGTGTGCTCTCTTCAGGCAACAATAATTTATTTAGTTCTTTGAGATAAAAAAATTGGTCCAAACTGTCAAATACCACCTTTAAAGGTAGGTTTGCTTGTTTTTGAACTACCTCCCAGTGTATAATAGCTCATAGGTTATTCTAGCAACATCCCTCTATTTTGGTGAAGGAAAACCTCTGACAAATGTCTTGGTAGAACCACTGATACACTGCAACTAAGCTGGAATACCTTCACACATTTTAAAAGTCCTCTCTCCCAGGACCATGAGTCGAACCCACGCAGTTAGGCGCTTAGCAGTCGGAGGCGTTGACAGTCGGCAACTTGACTACTCCAGTGTTGGATTATCCCTGTATATTGATAGATATATATACTGAATTGACTATACTTATATCTCTGATTTCCTGAATCCCATTACTGGTTCTACCCAAGTTTGTAAATTTTATAAAATCTTATTATTGTACATTTGTAACAACATTTAAAACTATAGTCATACTCTTCTTCAGTCTTCACTGAAATTTAAAAAATACTGGTGCTTCAGTTAACAAACTGACAATATCTACTGGACTGGAATGGACCAGATTTTACTGGACCAGTATGATTTTCGCATTTTGACACAAACAGTTGGTAAGCTAACCGAGGTATTACGAGTGGTTGGGTTCAGTAAGACTGTAACACGTTGTTTCCCTTTTGACTCTCTCTGATAGCTACATATATTATCATGACAACAAATAACAAACATACACATTATTGGTATAAGCCATTGGGAAACAACCAGACTGCTTATTTATTTTTTTATAACTAAACAAATCAAACTTCAATATGATAGAAATCATTTCAAAGATATATTAAGCCATTGCCTTCAAACAATATCTCAATATCTGCAAAAGATGTCTTTAAGTAGAATAAAAAAACGCGTCTGCTAGCTAGCCGGTCCCAAGGCTGAATGGACTTACTATCCCTGCACGAAATCGACGTGCATATACCTACATCCCCTATCGGACTAACCGTAACAAAGGAAAACAATTTTCGTCTAATTCATCGCTTCAACCAACGAAAATTATATTTAGTTTTGTTTAGTATATATGATTTTATAATAATTCAGAATTTTGAAAATGATGTGACGGAAAATTCTGGTAGACCGGCGGTCAATTTTACTAATAAAATTTAATGGCCGACAGAGATTTTGGTCGCCCGGGTCCGTGGTCCACCAGGACTTGTCGAAGACTGCTTCTTCCTTTGTTACAGATACATGAATTTTGAAAATATTAATATGTATATATGCTTTTTTCCCTCCAAAATGGGAGAGAAAGAATACAAAAAGTGACAATACAGTAAAGGACGTTTGAAAATTAAATCTGGACTTACAAAGTCCGTATTTACAAGGCTTAGTCAAATTTGGGAGATCCAGACCACCCAGCTCCTTGCTGGGAGATGTCAGATCTGAATCTGCACTAGCCACTGCTAAGCCTCCAGCAATGGGCATTTTAACCCTGTCATGAAGTTTTATAGTTAATAATTAGGAATTAAGTATATTTATTTCAAGCTTTTGGGTGAAAGAATGAGAAATTCTAGTGAAAGAAAACCTTATCCTTTCACCCTGGGCTCACAGTGCAATAAGAGGGTTATAATAACCACTCTAGGTCCCATGGGAGGTTATTAATAACCACTCTGGGTCCCGTGAGGTTATAAATAACCAGCCTGGGTCCCATGGGAGGTTATTAATAACCACTCTGGGTCCCATGTGAGGTTATTAGTTTTTTCTGGGGGCATGGCAAAAACATCTGATTAAAATAAAGTTTAAAGATGTAATAAAAATGAAATAAAAATTTGTTGATTTTAGTGCATGATTGTATTTTAAAGCACTCGTGGTAATAAAAAAGAAAAAAATTCACTCATGGCTGGGCCTTTATGAAAAAAATATTTTCCTATGACCACTTGTAGAATTAAACATGATTACAAACCGAAATCAACAAATATTCTCGATATACATTTATACTCCTCACCCCATACTATAACAAAAACTTTCTGTCACAGTTGAATGAGCGCATACAGTAAACTGATCTGATCTGACCAGAGTATGATATTTATTTAAGCGACAAGAAGGTTTTGCAGTGGGCTGACTAATTTCTATATTCATAAGCTGGTCGGTCTTAAATGGTAAAATACTGGAAAAAATACAATGGTTTGTAAAGACGGGACATGGAAAAGTTTCTCCACAATCTGTTGATTTTGTGACAGGTCATGTTGACCACCTTGACATTTCTGGGTGTATAGACCCCCAGGTGATATGTATCAATACTGGTATATTGTCACAATTTATAACTGAACCTTTAAGGTATATACTCCAAATTTTCACCTCATAACTAAAGACAACTGCTCCCTGCCTTCCTCGCTGTCTCTGTCCCTATCTCTGTCTCTCTAATTGTCACTCTATCTCTCTTTATCTTTCTCTGTCTCTCTAACACATTTTTCTATCACTTAGTTTATCCTCAACTTAACTTAAAGCAGATATAGCATCCTCAAAATAATGTTGCCTTTAGTGGGATAGCAACATGAGAACTGGCAGGAATATCACAGGTGCAAGGGTTATAAACAAGTAAGTGTGTGTACTATATACAGGGTTATCACAGTTGGGACATGTTTTTAAAGGCATCGAAAATGGGCTGCTTTAGAGCCTCACCTCACACCCCAAAGAAAACACCATACTGTGAGATCACAGCTTGAACACCTACTTTTGTGTATTATACACAAGGATGTCATGGCTGATAGGTCATAGAAAGAATCACATTTGATGCACATGGACTTACTGCACATCCATTGGACAGACTAAGGCTGGGTAAACCCCCATCACCCTGCTACAGACCAATCACATCCCATTGTGAAGCCAGATAAGGTCACATATCTAATTTCCATTGCCTTTAAGGTATTTATTAATATTCGGGACATTTAAGTTGAACTTCCCCCAAACAAAAACCAATTACATTTCGAAGTAATATTTACCCTATCAGCAATGCTGGTGACTTGCATCAACAAGTATATCTAACACAGTAGTCAACAAATAAAAAGTTATTTTTTTTTATTATTATTATTTATTGTTTTTTTTATCATAATTTTTAATCATAATTTATTTTTATTATTGTTTTAAATAAAAATCCCTCATCCTCTGAGGTTTGGCAGACAGTAAAGTAATCAACACATAATTCTGGCTATGTTATTAAAATAGGGCAGAAAAGGTGACAAGAGAAAAAAGTTAATAATGAAAAATCAATCACTTACCTTTTCCTAAAAACTCAACCTCGGAAGTTACTGAATCACCATCATCAGCAATATTGCCATCGATGTTGTTATCATCAAAGTCATGGCAGCTGAAGGGGTTCTCTTCGATATCTAACGTGTGATAGTGGGTCGCTGAATTGGCCACCAAACCGTAGGTGGTTCGTAGAGGCTGAACTGTTGACTTGTCCACCAGATCAAGTGGCTGCCACTCAGCTATGTGAGGTTTCATTTCTGCCTGTTGAAGATATTAAATTGGTTTTGTTATATCTGTATATTTGTTATAATATAATGTCTTCCACCACCATGATAATGGAAATTTCAGCAATTAGCAACTGCAATTTATGTGTTGATTAAGTAGGACCTTGGATTACAAAATATCCAGGTAGAACCACCGATGCATGCTGATCTAATTTTTTGTTATTTACCGTTAGTACATGTTCCACATATTTGTGAAAGGTTTTTTTTAATATTTTTAATATCAATGTTGTTCGTTTAATTTTCACATTTTATATTTTGACAATATTTCACTGCAGCTTAGGACTTGTTAATTGTTTGATTCATTGGCAAACCTTAATATATGCTGTGTTTTTTTCAATCAAAAGTCAATCATGTCTGCCTGATTTTCACCATGTTTTCTCTACTGATGCATAACAGAGACTGTATGTGTCATTAAATATCTAAGAATGACTCAGATCACCCCTCACAGGTCCGCGCATAAACACATCTGACTCTACTCAGTAGACTACTGTAGACAGAACAAAACAAATTATAAAGTAGGCTACATTAATATAACCAGATCGCAAGTAACTGTTTCTACTCTGTCCAATGCTGACAAATAAATAAATGATACTTGAACAGAAACAGCATTTTTATGTTTGATAAACTAATGAATATTTATTATTTACATTTGGAATTTCTGAACGTGTCTTACTAAGAACTTAAGAAGATTCATGCCTACCTTTCAGACAAGTCGATAAATAGCTCAAAACGGAAGGCATTTTGATAATTTAAAGCTTAAATTACTTCAAATACCTGTAATTTTCATGGTTAAGCTTGTGGGTATTGTTTTTATATGTTACCAAACATGATATTTGTAATAATAAACCTGTCTGAGTGTTTTTCGTGTCTCGCTAAAAAATTTAAACATGGCGGGTGTAAACTAGTATAAGGGAAATAACTCTAACATAATAAATTGAGGATATTTGCAGTGGTTGTTTCCCTTGTCTTTGCAGGAGTACAAGCACGACTAAAACCATTGGAAAATATGGCGCATGAAATCAATATCAATTTTCTTTCCCTTTTTATATGGTTAATGGAGCAGGCAAACAGGCATTGACACGCTGATAAAAAGAGACAGATGTAAACAGACAGAAAGGCAGACAAATAGACGGCCAGAGAGATTAGAGAAAGAGAGATGGAGAGAGAGAGAGAGAGAGAGGGAGAGAGAGAGAGAGAAAAGAAAGAAAGAATGAGACAGACAGACAGTGACAAAAAAGACACACAGACAGAGGGAAGACAGACATGCATTGAAACATAGACAGACAGATAGTTAGCCATAAAAGATAGATACAGATAGAGACAGACACTAACAGACACACAGAGAGAGAGAGTATAATACAGACAGACATAAACACGTACGGGGTGATAGAAAGACAAGACAGCGATACAGAAAGAGAGAGAGACAGACTGAGAGAAATGAAGAGACAGACTAGAGAGAGATACGCAGAAATAAAGACAGAGACACTGAGAGCAGACAAACAGAGACAGACAAAAACAAAGACACAGAGAGGGACAGACAGAGACAGTGACAGAGGCAAACAGACAATGACAAAGAGAGAGAGAGACAGACAGACAGACAAAGACACACAGAGAGGCATATACATGTATGGAAACAGAGATAGCGAAACATAGAGGCCGATAGAGACAGACGGACAGACAGGGAGAGACATGCAGTGACCTACAGACAGAAACAAAGAGTTAGACAGACAGACAGACAGACATATAGTGTGTTTGAGAGAGATGTCGAGAAGGAGATACTGGCAGTCAACGACAGAGAAAGTGTGTGTGAGAGAGAGGGAGAGACAGACGACAAATATAAAGACGTGCAGAGAGAAGAGCGAACACGCGAGTGAGAGAGAGAGAGAGAGAGAGACAGACAGAGAGAAACAGAGAGAGAGACAGAGAGTGACACACAGAGACAGAGAGAGAGAGAGAGAGAGAGAGAGAGAGAGAGAGAGAGAGAGAGAGAGAGAGAGAGAGAGACACACAAACACACACATAGATAGAGAGAAAGAGTATTTTTAAATAATTTCATATTTACAAGGTTGGTCGCTTCTTTGCTGATAACAATTATTGAATTAAAAGCAACGATTATAAGATCTACAGCCTCAACTCGTCCACAAAGTTCTCTATCCGGACAGGTACATATAATTGATCCCCACGGTTCATTCCAGCAATAACAGACTCCTTCACATAAAATGTGATGTAGATGTTTGTCTTTCCTCATGAGCCAATGTATAACACGTGCACGAAAAGGTGCGTCCAGCTGGTACTTAACTTAATAACTCTTGATCGATCGGAAACACTCGTAACCATTCGGTAATTTTCGTCAATAATTTCTAAGCACTTTTTTTACATTTAAGCATATTATATTTTCTATAGTAAAGTTTACGTGCTGAAGCCTGTAATATAAATAAATTAATACGACAATAAAAATTTTAAAACAGAAACAGCCCAAATTCCACCAAAACTGGGGGAAGGTTTTGTACATGTATTTGATATGTATGTAAAATTTCGGATATAATTATCCGGAGGTCGCCAAATTTTCGGATACCTTCTTTAAGTCATTCGATCATTTTACTTGGTCTCAACATCGATGTCATAGTTTCCTGGTCGATGTATATAAAATGTGTTACATTCTGCAGCACGAGTTTTATGGTCGTGTTAATAGAAGTTCGAGATTAACAGCTGTTCCCGGGGTAAATATCAATAATAACGATGTATCATACTTGACGCGGACAGTCCCAGCAAGAGGCATTGTATATGGATGCAGGGGCGGTTCAAGGATTTTTTTATGGTGTGTGTGTGTGCCCAAATTGAACGAGCACCAGAGGTTCTAGTCGTGCTAGAGGGTTCCGGGGGGGGGGGGGGGGGGGGGGGGGCGACATTCGCTCTCAGAAAACGTTTGAAATATAGCAACTTATTAGAGCCCTTTTCTGCGTTCCAGGGACTGCTGGAAAAAAAAGATTCCATGAGTACAAACTGTTTGCATTGTCGGCGACAAAGATAATATATACAATATTTTTGACATGGGATGAAGGGAGAGGACAAATTGAGCGAGGACCATATGTACAATAAGTGTTTGAGTGTCTGGGAGGATGCTCCCACAGGAAGAGTGTTGACATCTAGACGCCAAATAGTGCCATAACTCAGGCGCGTTTCTGCCATTACGCACTTTACGCACGTGCGTAACTTCCGTTCGAAAAATCGAAAATCTGAAAGTACCAAAAACACTAAGAAAGTCGATGCCTACACCGGGTTAGGAGTGATATATCTTATTTCCGTAGTTTCTTTGTTATAAAATCTTATTACCACATCATTAAAGATGAAAACGTTTTAAAATGATTAACTTATACACGTCAGGATTTTAGTCGTTCATATTTTTCCTTGCATGTCCGCATTTTACCTGTTATTCATTAGAAAAGAACCGAATATAATCAAAAGTATTACTACAAAGGTTTATTTCCCATGTAATTGTGCGTATTTTCAAAAATGGCCCAGATACGCGCCTGCTATAACTTGCATTTCGGATGCTTGACAAACCTTCATATAAAGCATATTCTGACACAAATAATTTAATATTAATGCGTTTTTTCTCCCTCAGACATTTTAGGCGTAAATACATGTACGTGACTCATTTTATCTGCACATGTAGTACTGGCCACATATGTGACAATACCCAATACCATTACTA
This sequence comes from Sinonovacula constricta, assembly GCA_007844125.1. Lineage (NCBI taxonomy): Eukaryota > Metazoa > Mollusca > Bivalvia > Cardiida > Solecurtidae > Sinonovacula > Sinonovacula constricta. The sequence continues at coordinate 31,981,643 of CM017570.1, read as the reverse complement.
GAGCCATAAAGATGTTACACACCCTGAAATCTGAAATGTTCAACAAAATACCTTCATGGAAAGGGGTCATGGATCCCCGCCCCCTCTCGTCGCTAGATCCGACTAATTGGGTGCAAATACTGTAGATCTTTATCAGATAATCCCAACAGTAACCGATTGATTTGGATGCCCCACTATTTGTCAAAAAGCATCTGCAGTTTGTATTAAACTGTTCAAATAAAACCGTTAGAGTTGAAATGTTAAAGAAGAGAAATAACAGAAAGAATAGAAGAACAAATAAAAAATAACTAAAATACAATAAAGCCATCATCATCATCTTCTTCGTCGTCGTCATCATCATTGCCATCATCATCATCATCATCATCATCATCATCATCATCACCCACACCAACTTCAACACCTAGAATAACGTAACCAGCTTCTTTTCCTAGTTTTTATTTATTTTATTTTTTTCATTTTTCTCTATTTCTCTGCTTCTTTGAAAGCCAAATATATTTATTCTCCACCTAGCCCACCCACTTATATGCCGTAGTATTTAAACACCCATGCTTTTTATTTTATCCAGAATGTCGGTCTCCTTCCCAACCCAACCCCAATCCCTGCCACATATTTACACTTTTGGGATCCGCCCCTGGTGTTTCAATTATACTTCTGTCTAAGACAGAAAAGTTATCTCCCCTATTTTTAATTTACAACTGTTTGTTGTAGACTTTGAACTGAGCTCTACTACTACTGGTACCTCAAATTTCGTTGAAATAAGACGTATGTACGTATTGTCATATAGATATTTGTTGGTTACATGATTCTAGACGAACTCGACATCCATCTAATTAGTTTTTATTTTAATTTTGAGTTATATCAATTCGAAAGTTGGCAAACTTTATATTCAGTTATAAGACAAAGGACTGTGTTTAGATTTACATTACATTGATTTAAATAAAGTTCTCCCTTTTGTCTCGTTTGAAATCAGTTGAGTTTTAAGAACTTCCAAATTGGGAAATGCTTTTCTGACAATAATTTTTATTTACATGCATAATCCTGATGTCGAATGGTTCAAACTATACAATCGATAAATGTGATTAAAATTGAATTTATAGATAATTTCCATGTGATGTCATCGACACTGATAAGACAGTTTAAGGCAGTCATCTTTGTGGGCAGAAGCTAATGCAAGCGGAAATCAGGAAATATGTGCTGTATTAAACTCAACACTGTGTTTTTATTTTTCAGTCTATTTTACTGATTTTTTTATCAAACTTAACAGCTTTTATAAAGTATTTTAAATATCAAAACTATATTTTGATAGTTTAAAAGGTTAAAAAAATACACCCGAAAATGAAACACTATTCATTTTGTTTTAGTATGAGCCAATAGTTTAATTTATTTCTGTCTATTAATTCTGTGTGCATTTATCAATTGTAAAAATATTGTATTAAAAAAATATGAATTTCAAGAGCTTTCCAATGGTGTCTAGTTTTTAATTTTCGGACCACAAATGAAGAAATTACAGGAAAATCAAATTTACGCTTCTAAACAATTCATATGAAAATCCCTTGAAGTTACCATCAAAGATGGCTGCCAAGATAAGGGATTTTCACTGAAGTTGAAACTATCTATAATTAGATTTACAATACATTGATTTAAATAAAGTTCTCCCTTTAATCTCGTTTGAAATCAGTTGAGTTTTAAGAACTTCCAAATTGGGAAATGCCTTTCTTACAATAGATTTTATTTACATGCATAATCCTGATGTTGAATAGTTCAAAATATACAATCGATAAATGTGATAAACTTGAATTTATTTAAAAGAAAAGCACATTTTTAGACAACAAAATTTAAACAGTAAATGTTTTTGCAGAAATTTGAATAAGTATATAGTGGTCGCTAGCCCAACAGCAAAAAACTAGTAGATTTTCTCTCGGGCTAGTAAAAATTCCCATTTAACTATTTACCTGATGGGCTGCTAAGATCCTGATTGTTAAAAAATCACTGTACTTTCATTTTTAATTTGTAAACTTTTGAGCTGCTTATTTCATTTTGGCAAGCTGTTAGCGTACTTGTAAAATTAAAACAGATTTTTTTTCTGGCTAGTGAAAATTGCTAAGTTACAAGCTCAACTTGCTTGTAAAGTTCAGTCCTAATATCTATGACTGAGTATACTGAAAAGTTGTTTAGAATAATTATTTAGAATAAGTACATTCGTGATTAAGATGCCTTTCTACTTTTGTATCCTACTTTAAGTGAATAAATTTCACTGATATGTAATTCCTGACCTTCTTAATGCATTAGTTCAAATCCAAGTTGGGACAAGAACTTTTATCTGTCCAACAAAATAGCTGGATGACCCTTTTATGGCCATAACTTTGTCGATGATATGTACTTAAAAAAGTACAACAAACAACAATAATTGTATCAGTAGAAAGGGAATATGTTACTGAAAAATGCCTTAAGTGAGTGACTTATCAGGGTTACTTATGTGAAAAATAAGTTTCTGTAAAAATATGTGACACATTACTTGACCTCTCCCCTCTCATTTTGAACCCTGATGCATTTTTTTTATTATTTATTTCAGGCTCCACTGTTCAGCCATGTTTAAAACAGGACTACTTATCGTCACAAGGCCATTAAATCAAGTGAAAGCCCTCATACCATCCTACCTTACTGAAGCCAATCGCTTGGTCTCAAAAACACTTTATGTTCATTTCCAACCGGACTTTAATTTTGATAAATCAAACCACACGCAAAACAACAAATTGCTGCGATCTGTTCCGTTCACTGCAGATACACGTCAGATTGTAAAAGAATTCTATGCAACGGGCACAAAGATGTGCAACAAGTTAGATATGAGGGTTTTGTTAGGCAACTTCATGAATTCACCCTGCCATGTGAGTAAATATGAGTTGACAAATGTCTGTGATTTGGTTATGGTGGATTGTGTAATACAAGATACAAGAAAAGCAGACTTTGTTTCATTGATTAAGTCTAAGTTTTCCCTTAGCCAGTCGGTTGAAGTTGAAAGTTTGGATATCGATGAAAACTCGAAGCATGAAAATGGAGATGATGGAGAGCCAAAAGAAACAGAGGCAAAAAGATTAAAGTTGGATGAGAGTGAGGTAACTGCTTTAATTCCAAATTATAAAACAATATCTATGAAATGTGTACAATTTATTTACTTGTAAAAATACAGATTTTGTATTCTGCAAAGTTTTTTTTTAAGATTTGAAAATAGAGTTTAGTAGATTGTTTTATTGGGTAGTTAACAAATACAAATGTTTTCTATTTGTTTGATATTTGTTACATGAGATGAATGTTATATTGATATTAAGCTTAAAGTTTATTTAACTTACTTTAACTGGCCCTGCAGTAACTATATACCAAATACCTACGCACAAGGTAGGTAAGAATGTAGTTTTTAAACAGAGTAAAGTCCCTTCTCATATGGTAACACCAAATACAAGTTTAAATCGGGTTTCATATTAAGCATCCTTGTCAGATCTGTTAAAAATAAAAAAAATAAATTGATCAGTTTACCTGCGATAGTATGCAGGTTATTTTTTTTCAATGAAACGATGACAAAACAATGTAAATGCTGTCTTCATAAAAAAAATGACCCTTCGTTAATAAAAAAAATAACTACATAGTTTAGCATCTTACATACATGTGAACTTTCTCTGAGGCCAAAGTGGGAGATTTTCACTTGCAAAATGGGAGATTTGTTATTTTCATATAAACAAAGAAGGAGTTTATTTGTTTCCAAGTAGGGAGATTTCTGAAAAACAGCCCTCATTTTCAAATAATTTTTAAATCTTAAAAGTGGGAGTCTCCCTCCAAAAGTGGGAGAGTTTACATGTATATGTATGTTATATTGATATTAAGCTTAAAGCTTAGAGCTTATTTGACTTAACTGGCTCAGGTATGTTAGTAACTTAACTGGCTCTGGTATGTTACTAACTAAACTGGCCCTGGTATGTTGCTAACTAAACTGGCCCTGGTATGTTGCTAACTAAACTGGCCCTGGTATGTTACTAACTTAACTGGCCCTGGTATGTTAGTGAATTGACTCCAAGCACTGGTTTGTAAGTAACTCAACTGGCTCTGGTATGTTAGTGATTTGACTCCAAGCACTGGTTTGTTTATGGTCATTAAAACGACATACAGCTGTTGTTGGTGGAGGAAAGCCACAGACTAATGTCTGGGTAGAACCACTGGTGCATTGCAGGTAATTTGGGAGACCTGCCCACATTAAAATGCACCCAGACTGTGACTCATATCCATCAGGTTAGATGCCATGGAGTAAATAAAGTTACAAGTCAGCAACTCTATACATTAGGCCATGCTTCCAGAAAAATTATGTATGTGATTTGTATGCTTCAAAGATTTTGTTAAGTTTTAAAAATACTGTTTGATAAATTGTAAAGCAATATTTGAAGATACAGTTAAGTGTAGAAATTCAAATTGATTGTTTATTTCAAAAACCTACAGACTAAATTTTTTAAATCTGCTGTTATAATATGTCAGCCATGAACACCTTCTGTATGTTTAAATTAAATAGTACCTTTTGGTAACATTAAAAAATGGAAAAAAATAAACATAAATCCATTTTTATCTTCTCCAGACTCAGCCACCAAAGATCCAGCAGCACAGTAACGTGGCATTAGGAGGGACATTTGATAGACTTCACACTGGCCACAAACTGCTGTTGTCGGAAGGCTGTCTGCTAGCTACTGATTCCCTGACGGTCGGTGTTACCGTGGGAGATATGAACAACAGTGAGTGATAAATCATTTTTCAGAACTTTGCTACATTTTAATTTATTATTTTTTTTATTGATAATAACTACATAAATTATTAACAAGTAATATTGCTAGTGACTTAAAGGTGATGTCCAACAGTTTGCCGATATCAAGTGCATGTAACAATATTTTTCCATTTTTGGAGGAATTTATGTATAATTTCTTCACTAACTGTTGCTTTAGTGTAAATAAAACTGTTTTGAACTCTAACTGTATTGTAAGACAGTACAAATCTAAAAAAAAAACACTTTAAAAGTTCATTTTTTCTAAATATATAATAAGCACATAGCAATTGCTGCCAAGAAGATCTCTATACCAGAGCAGACTACCCGGATGACTATATAATGTGATCTCAAATGTAAGTTGTCACATGGTTTTCTTAGTATAAAAATAGATATCTCTAGTTCTCTACAGTGTGGCTCAGATTTGTTTGCAATAATGAGTAGAAATTGAAGCTTCACAGATATAGGGCATCCTTTTTAGAGAACCATGTCAGGTAACACTAGTAATGCGTTGATAATCGAAAGATATCGATTAGCGGCCTGAAAAGTTTCTCGATGTCGATAATCAATGTCATTCTCTCATAATCGATTTATAGAAGATTGCGAATGCACGCCAAATTAAAGTATGGGTTCCAGCTTTTACCCTTATCCGGCCATAAAGGGAAATCACTCTGAAGATTAAAATGGCGGCCCGTGAGATTTATGAGCATATAAAAATAAAAAGCAAGTGAAAATATTGTAATTTGTCATTGAAACACCAAATGTTTTGTAAAAAGTGGCAGCAAGTACACCATAGTATTGAGTAATTATGTGAGCTACTAATCATCCGATTTCCCAACACTAGGTAACACTGACTTTTTTGGTTATTTGACAAAAAAAAAATTTGGGTCCAAACTGTGGGGTACTACCTGTAAACAGATAGTGCTGAATCAGAAGGCAGCTATTCTGGATCTGCACTTTTAACCTTACACTCATCACTTCGGCCAATGCAGGTTAAAAGTTAAAATATAAGCGATATTTCTCATTTTTTCTCATTAAAACTTGTAAGGACCCTAATTGTGTGACTGCGACATAATTTAACACAAAACATGTGGTATATTTCAGAGAAAGTGCTGTGTGAGCTTATAGAGCCAGTGGAGCGACGTATCTCGGTTGTTCGACATTTCCTGGAAGACGTCAAGCCCACCATAGAATATAAGCTGGTTCCCATCAATAATGTGTACGGGCCTACGATAACAGATCCGAATCTGGATCTCATTGTGTTGAGTCAGGAAACCAAAAAAGGAGGGGAGGTCATCAACACAGAGCGAGAGAAAAAGGTAAAGATGAGGATATAAGAGTGGTCTACCTAAGACAATATGATTTTTTTTTAATTTAATCTTTGTAGTTGCAAGTGTTGTTGGTCTTGGGTGACTTTTTATTTTATTTTATATATTTAAATAAATTGCCTCAACTAATTAAGGTTATTATTGCAACCGCAAACAATTTTGGTGGAGTAAGCCGCAGACAAATGTCAAGGTTGAACTACAGACATACCGCAGGTCAGCTGGAAGACCTTCCCACATTAAGTCCTACACCTGAATAGGACTCGAAACCTGAGTGGTGAGAGGCTTAGCAGTCAGGGGAGTAAGATTTTAAAAAAAGACACAACAAAATTCGAATGAGCAAAACAAGAAATGTTAAGAGTTATATAATGAACTAGTGGTTGTTTCAGAAACAGGAAATGTTAAGAATTATATAATGAACTAGTTTTTGTTTCAGAAACAGGAAATGTTAAGAATTATTTAATCAACTAGTTTTTGTTTCAGAAACGTAAATGTAAAGAGTTATATAATGAACTAGTTTCTGTTTCAGAAACAGGAAATGTTAAGAATTATATAATGAACTAGTTTCTGTTTCAGAAACAGGAAATGTTAAGAATTATATAATGAACTAGTGATTGTTTCAGAAACAGGAAATGTAAAGAATTATATAATGAACTAGTTTCTGTTTCAGAAACAGGAAATGTTAAGAATTATATAATGAACTAGTGATTGTTTCAGAAACAGGAAATGTTAAGAATTATTTAATGAACTAGTTTTTGTTTCAGAAACAGGAAATGTTAAGAATTATTTAATGAACTAGTGATTGTTTCAGAAACAGGAAATGTTAAGAATTATATAATGAACTAGTTTTTGTTTCAGAAACAGGAAATGTTAAGAATTATTTAATGAACTAGTTTTTGTTTCAGAAACAGGAAATGTAAAGAATTATATAATGAACTAGTTTTTGTTTCAGAAACAGGAAATGTTAAGAATTATATAATGAACTAGTTTTTGTTTCAGAAACAGGAAATGTTAAGAATTATTTAATGAACTAGTGATTGTTTCAGAAACAGGAAATGTTAAGAATTATTTAATGAACTAGTGATTGTTTCAGAAACAGGAAATGTTAAGAATTATTTAATGAACTAGTTTTTGTTTCAGAAACAGGAAATGTTAAGAATTATTTAATGAACTAGTTTTTGTTTCAGAAACAGGAAATGTTAAGAATTATTTAATGAACTAGTGATTGTTTCAGAAACAGGAAATGTTAAGAATTATATAATGAACTAGTTTTTGTTTCAGAAACAGGAAATGTTAAGAATTATTTAATGAACTAGTTTTTGTTTCAGAAACAGGAAATGTTAAGAATTATTTAATGAACTAGTTTTTGTTTCAGAAACAGGAAATGTTAAGAATTATTTAATGAACTAGTGATTGTTTCAGAATGAGAAACAGGAAATGTTAAGAATTATATAATGAACTAGTTTTTGTTTCAGAAACAAAAAACAAACCAAAGTTTGGAACTATTTTTTGCAGGGTATGAAGAGAATGGCTGAATACACAATAGAACTGCTGGAAGATGATCTTCATAACCAGTATGAGGAAAGTAAAATCAGTTCCTCATCACTACGGAAACGGTTGCTTGGCACATTAATCAATCCATTGAAGGTATGTTTAGTGTTTAGTTGTTAGGTTGTTTACAAATGTTTCTACAAGCTTGTTTGGGAGTAGAGATACCAAGAAGGCCAGAATTGGTATACAGTCTAATTTTGATACTGCAGGTTGCAATTTAATGAATGTACATCCTACCACAAATACAATGGCCATTACCATCATTATTCTGTTATATTCTATGTAAAACTGTTATATTCCTTCAGATCTTGATCAGACTGATGTATGAGATTACCACATTCATTTCAATGTATCGCAGTCAATTGAATCAGTCATCTACTTAATGAGGTGACAATTTTGTTAATGCTGATTCAATGTGTTTACACACCTCTGTGAATGACCATAACTCTTGCATTCAACTCCCTATTCACCTGATTGACATGTCAGACAGCAAGTGCACTTTGTTAACCATTTTACGCTGACATGACATTCAGCATATTAGCTGACATGCTTTGAAGGAGTTGTAATCGTGGCAATGTAACACTGTTACAATGTCATGCAGTGGATGTTTGTTTTTTCTGCATTACTTTTGTGGTGATAACAAGATTTGAAACTTCTAGTTCTGGTTTCATTGTTAAATGGTTTAATACATATCTTCTTAAGGGGACATTTATCTTTAAAAGGGTTTAAGGGAATTGAAAGTGTCAACATCATGGCCTTGTCTGGCTACAAATTGGGAGGTCTATAAGTTTGGGTGGAATTGGTCAATTCAGCTGAGCTAAGTTAGATTTTTTAGTGCTTTTTCTTGGCTATTGTGCCCAAATCTTTGGCTAGTCATGCCTGAGTTGATTTTAACTGAAGGATGGTTGTTTGGTATATTTGCAGTCCACTGTGAAGACCAGTGATCGTCCATACATCATTGGCCTGACAGGAGGTATCGCCAGCGGAAAGTCGGCCATCTGTAAACGTTTGGAAGGTTTGGGAGCAGTGACAGTCGACTGTGACAAGCTCGGTAATTGGTCCTTTCTTAATTGTCTCGAAAGTGTTGATAATCCAGTTTATTTATATAATATCCAAATAGGGATGGGATTAGGATTTGGCAGCATTTTTGCAGATACTGTGCAGCGACATTTCTATCATTATAGCACAGGGGCACTTTTGAGGTGCCCAGGGACTGAACCAGGCCGGTCCATTATACTGACACCAACGAATCAGGCGTAATGCTGTCCCCTTAGCCCTGAGCGTTATGAGGGAAGCCACTACTACCAACTTTAAAGTCTTTGGTTTGATCCGGCCAGGGTTTGAACCCATCTTGATCTGCAAGCCGGCGCTCTACCAATTGAGCTATTGCGACCGGTTAATATCCAAATAATGGATGGTGGCAGGTTCTAAACAAAGGTAACATACTGATGCCAGGGCACACCTGGCCTAATGGTCGAGTTGCCAAATGGTAACTCCTCAGACTGCTTAGCCTCGCACTACATCAATTTGAGTTCCGTTCTGGGAGTGAAGGACTAAATAAATGTGTGAAGATCTTCCAGCTGATCTGAGGTTCTGGTGGTAAGCATGGTTTTCCTGTATTATATATATTTATTTCACATGACTAATATGCAGGAATTATGTGAAAGATCTTCCAGCTGACATTTGTCTTGGGGGGAGGGGGGTGCTTTCCTAACTAAAACGGCTGGACATTGCTTAAATGTCCATAATTGTGTTACTGCAATGTATTTCAAAAACAAAAGCACCATTAACGGGTTTGTGAAGTTTAAGTAGAAACTGTCATTATAACAATATAGAACTTTGTTACTGGACATGGTAGTGCTCCAGGTAGTGCCCTGAATTTGAGCCTAAGGCCACAACATACCAGAGTCGTAAAAAATGGTAGTGGTATTGCTACCTTGCTAATGCTCAAACAAAATAAAAGGGTTGTTCCACATCTGGTTAGCCAAGTGTATTAGATAATGTGACTGGGTTTGGTATCATGCCAAGTGTTCTCGACATGCTATACTTAGTGATACCAATACTGCATCTGCATTCAAGTGAACATGTGTCCAGATAAATGAATTTGCAATGGGTCCACATTCCAAATGTATAAATTATGTTCTGTAAAATTTGTTTGCAGCTGTTTAAATGATTTTAACACTAAAAATGTCTTGGGATGACTATTTAGTTATGGTGTATATTTGCTAATTTATTATATTGTGCATGAAACACCATTTTCAGGGCACAAGGCCTACGTGAAAGGTACACCAGGATTTGACAAGGTGGTCACTGAATTCGGAGATGCTATCATAGGTGAAGATGGAGAGGTGAATCGGAAAGAGCTCGGCAAGATTGTTTTTGCTGACAAAGTAATGTATATATACATGTATATATAATTTTTCCAGTAAACCAAGCTAGCTTAAAGTAGAATGCCTGTTTAGTTTAAACCTTTTTATTTATGGTAGATTGGGAAACTAGTTTGTTCACTTGATATTAATTCTTCTTGACTGGGTGCGAACTGTGGCGTAGTGGTAGAGTCACCAACTTGTAACTCCTCAGACTGCCTAGCCTTTCACCACGTGCGTTTGAGTCCCATTCGGGGCAGAGGACTTAATGTGAGAAGGTCTTCCAGCTGACTTGCTGTGTGCCTTAGGTTCTACCCATTCATGTGTCGGGGGTCTTCTACCAATAAACTGGACGTCGCTATAATGATCATCAATGGTCACTGCAATGTATTTAAAAAACAAACAAACAAACTTCTTGACTGTCCACTCCCCTGAGTAGAACCAGTATTCATGTACAAAGTAACTTGAGCAGTGTGTAGAAAACAGTCTAGCTCAAGGACTTACATCATATGGTCTGTTTTGGGGTTCCCACCCGGGACCCTCCATTCCAGTGTCCACTGTCCTAACTGCTAGACCATTTGTATTCAGTATAAGTAACTCTCTCAGTACCTTGCCACTGTATATTAGAGAAAAAACACCCTGTATTCTTCAAGAAGCAAGACCATTTACTGCACATTAACCCTGTCATTTATAGTTCATTTATAATTTTAAAAAATTCAGTTGACTTTGTTGTCTTTTTTGTAAAAGAGATAGAAGGATTTTAATATATATATGTTCCACTTATAATAATTCATTCAAGGCTGAACCAGTCTATACATTTTGTGTACATCAACCCTAAGTCATGCAGATTCTGCTAATGATTGTGATTGGTTTGTAAAGGCATAAAATGGCATATACATGCAGGAAACGGTTAAGATAAATGTCCCTTTAAAAAGATATGCACTAGATTTGTAGATGGTACTATCTTGATTAACTTTAGGTTTTGTTTGCGCTTCACTTGCTGGAAATGTAATTAGAGTAAGGTATGTTTTATGTTTAAGATGGTATCGGACAATTTGGACCATTTTTTTTTCTCAACTTTAGGTTGTGCATAATGTTGTTTATTGATGCCCTAGGTCTGTGTGGACAGTGAAGCATAAATCCCCACTCATCATTGCAGACAGAAATATCTTATCTGAGCCACGCTGCTGAGATAGCTATTTTTAAACTAAGAAAACGATGTGACAACTTATTGTTGAGATCACGTTATTACAATTTTTAGCCCAGATTGCTATCAGGCTTTTTTTTTATAGATTTGGAAAGAATGAACTTAGAATGTTTTTCAACAATGTCCAGCTTCAATGGCAAGTTGTTGAATGTTGTTTTAAAAGACAATACTAAAAATCACATTTTTATATAAAATTTTAATTTTTCAGAAAAATCTAGAAAAGTTGAATAAATTGGTATGGCCAGAAATTGCTGCCCTAGCCAAACAAGAGATTGAGCAGTTTTCTAAAGGTAAGATTCAACTTTAAAGTTCTGATTTTTGTAAAATGGAAGACAAAATGTATATGTTTATGATCAGCTTGATATATAACAAAAATATGTCCCTTTCATTATCTCAGAGTATATGCTATTTAGAAAAGAATGACTTTTATGTTCATATTATCACAGTGAAAGGAACTCATTATTAGATCAGACCTGGATTCGATCCCAGGCCACGACATACCAAAGTCATTAAAAATGGTAGTGGTATAGCTCCCTTGCTAATGCTCAAATATAAGGGTAGTTCCACGACTGGTTGGCCCGGTGTCAGGATAATGTGACTGGGTGTGGTATCATGCCAGGTGTTCACAGCATGCTATATACAGTGAAGACAGCACTATGCCTGCTTCAAGTGGACACCATCTCCAGATGATTGAAATACAGTTGGTGGGACAATAAACTTAATAAACAATAAAATGAGTTAATCATGAAACAGAGACAGGGACAATTTCAACAGACAGCAAGTGCAAGCATCAATGTCATATTTAAAGTCATTACAATTTTGAAAACATATTTTGTCTAGTGTATTGTATTATTACCATATTAATTAGTTTTAAATTTAAATAATATTATCAAAGATATTTATTAAGTTAAATAAAAATAATAACAATACTTCAAATACTTGAATAATACTAGGATTGTATAAAGAGTGAAATAATGTGCCGTTTGTTTAAGCTGAGTACAAAGGTTAACCTGAAGTTGGGCAAGAATGACATGGATAATAGCCAAAACAATATACATATTGTGCACCGAAAAAATAGTAAAGTGGCAATAAAGATGCACTATTTTACCCTTGATTGATGCTTACGTCAAAATATAGATGGGAATCGTGAGCCGGTGCACCATATGAATGGCACCATTGACAGAAAATACATGGGAGATCAGTGATTAGTAGAATAGATGCGCTGTTAGTATAGAGTATATATTAGGGGTGCAGGGCAAAAAAAAAAAAAGAAAAGGAGCTAAAATGGAGAGGGCTACTTACGCTACACTGTTGTTTGATTGTAAAATGTTACTTTCACTAATTAATCGTGGAATGATGTTGTGTTCTACTGCTCCGATACGTCACACTAGTCCTGTGACATTTCTTGTAAATAATCAACTCTTTACAAACATCTCTTCTTCTAGGTTTTCTTTGAAAAAAACATTTTTCATCAGAACAATACTTTCAGTACTTAGACTCTTTTTATCTCTAGCTGCCCACCCTGTGATTGTATTGGAAGCTGCTATTTTGTTAGAGGCAGGCTGGGAAAGCATGACACATGAAGTTTGGGTCACTATCATTCCAGAGGCAGAGGTAAGGCTGGATATTTAAGTTGATCCTTTAAGAAAACCATTCATATATGAATCACTTAACAAATAAGTGATTGTGTGCATCAAGAAATCATTACATTACAAAACTACATTGCAATAAACATTATTTTTGTAATTTTAAATAACAGTATAGTTTTTTCATCATTTTTTGTTGTTGTAACTTTGAACTCTAACTGTTGCACATTAGCCTGAATATGTCGTTTAGGGATGGGATTGGGATTAGCCAGCATTTTTGCCGATACTGCGCAGCGACATTTCTATCATTACAGCACAGGGGCACTTATGAGGTGCCCAGGGACTGAACCCGGCCGGTCCATTATACTGACATCGACGAGTCAGGCATAATGCTGTCCCCATAGCCCCGAGCGTTAGGAGGGAAGCCACTACTACCAACTTTAAAGTCTTTGGTATGACCCGGCCGGGGTTCGAACCCACGACCTCCCGATCATATGTTGTTTAGATTCTCTGCAGCTGTTTGAAACTTGAGTTTGCTTTTCACATTAACTTGCAGAAAATATTTTTTTTCTTCATCTTAAACTTCATGTATATCAATGCAAGACTTTGAGTGGTTATAGAAAATCGAACATCAAATATTGTTTATATATTTATATTGAAAGTATTGATGACATCCCTATTTATGACCTCTTCATGTCATGTAGATTAGTTCTACCTGGATGTGTTCCTTGCTAACATCCACTGACAATTAACCATATTTTATTACATTGTAATGACACAAACCATATTCAGTTAAGATACACTAATATCAATAACATAATCAAACTGTTTTGGACTGTGTCCAATTCTAAACTTGTTCGCTTTCTAAATGAGACTGGTTTTCTTCATAACGTTTTAAAGCTTTTTATTATTATAACCTGTTTTCAATTTTCGTTCTCACTGTTTTAATCTCATAGATGTCTGTATTTTTCTGCTCACATATTTTAATCATAACTTATTTATACTCTTTCTTTGTTAAACTTTATCGTGTTCAGCACCATATAATATGACTTACCAAGTGCCCTTGTGCCAAACCTATACCCCCCCCTAAACTTCACCCACCCCCACACAAAATAAATACATGGATTATGGCATCTGCAGTGTGGGATTAACATAGTTGTTGACTTAAATGACGATAACAAAATTGTTAAAAATGTTGTGACACTTCCATTTCTTTTAAACTTTAAAGGTGTTGTCCCACAGTTTGCCTATATCAAATATTTATAACAACATCAAATCTCTGTTTGGGGTATTTGTGCATAATTGCTGCAGAAACAATCATACTTTTATGTAAACTTTGACAATTTTCAACAGTATCCCAATTTCAGGTCAGTAAAACTCGCTAATCAACATTTAAAATGTTCATTCTCTTCAAATCCATAAATAAGAATGATAGGGATTCCTGCTAAAAATGGACATCGATGTCACAGCGGATGGTTTGGGTAAACTAAAACATAAGTGGTCACATGGTTTTCTTAGTTTAAAAATAACCAACTGTGCAGAGTTGCTCAGATAGGAAATACATGTTTGTAATGACAATTGTGATGTTATGGTTCACTTTTCAGTCAGGTGTAGGACATCAATAAACAACATTTTGCGAGATCTTTTCAGGTTACAATAGTTTATTGAGATAAATTAATGAAAATTGTTTTGGTACAAACTGTCAGATATCACCTTTAAGACAACACAGTCTTTTTATAGTACAACATGTGCACATATTATTTCAAGGTAATATTTTACTCCATCTTTCATTGTAATTTAACAGTGTTGTTTCTTTTAACTAAAACAAAAAAAAAATTATTTGACCAACTGTGGCCAAGTTGCTTAATGTGTGAATGGTAAAAAAATATTATATGGTGCATTTATTTCTCTGCTAGGCAATCAAAAGAATTATGGAGAGAAACAAACTTCCGGAGGATCAGGCCAAACAACGTGTCCAGTCTCAGCTGTCTAATGCACAGCGAGTGAATAAGTCCAACGTGATCCTATCGTCTTTGTGGGAGTATGAATACACACAGTCCCAGGTATTTCATCAATTTGTCAACACAATACTAAACAAATAGTCCGTGTCAAACTGCTCAAAGGATTATGGGTAGTACAGCCATGACATTTTTTTTATTCATAACAGTTTTCAGTTTATCTGATATAGTTTTGAGCACATGTGTCACTCCTATTTTCCAGCAACATTTGGTACCAAAATATCATCCATTTTATAGCTGTAAAGCAAACATGGTCATGTACCTTGAAAGTGAAAGTAGACTTCAAAACATATTTAATGTTGTGGTAATATTTTAATATAATCAACAAATGACTATTTTTAAACACAACTAAATACCAATAAGGGGTACCTGTGGCCGAGCGGTTAGAGTCGCTAACTGGAAACTCCTCAGCCCCTCACCGCGTAGATTCGAGTCCCCAACGTGGCAAGAACTTTCATGTGGGGTTGTTTTCTAGCTAATCTGCGGTGCGCTGGTGGTTCTACCAAGACCTAAGTCTGGGTTTTACCTCCACCAATAATTAGCTGGATGTCGCCAATATGACCATAATTGTGTCTGTGCAATGTAACAAAAAACAAACTAAAACAAAACAAACAAACAACTACAAATAAATGTCTCATTAAAAAGAAATATAGGCTTATATGTATATATATTAAAATACAGAACTATTTTTCTATGCAGAAGCACAAATCCTCAAAATTGGCACTACTTCCTTTATGTTTATGATTCTTTCATATAAAATTAGTTTCTTTTGTTTATTAGATTTGATTTTATTAAATTATCTTCACAATCAACAGATTTTGTTGTTAGTTTGGGAACATTGAAAATAGAACAAAATTGTTGGATATAACCATAAAATAGTGTGTCATTATTATAAAAGAGAATGTGAACATTATAAAAGAGAATGTGAACATTATAAGAGAGAATGTCAACATTATAAGAGAGAATGCCAACATTATAAGAGGGAATGTCAACATAATAAGAGAATGTCAGTATTAGAATAGATAATGTCAATATTATAATAGTGAATGTCAATATTGGAAAAGAGACTGTCATTAATATTATAGAAAATGTCAATATTGTAGGATAATGTCAATATTGTAACAGAGAATGTCAGTATTAAGATAGAATGTCAATACTGCAAGAGAGAATGTTGATATTATGATAGATCGTGCCAACATTAGGATAGATAATGTTAATATTATCATAAAGAATGTAAATATTACAGAGCATGTAAATACTGTGAGATAGGATGTCAATATTATAATAGAAAAGTCACTTGTATAAAAAAATGTCAATTTGATTTTTTTACCTTAGATTAATGTGATTCCTTTAATTGAGTGTACATTTTTCTATTTTACAGGTAGAGAAAGCTTGGAAACTGTTGAGGGAGAGGATTGGATTGAAGGACATTGTGAAATCAAACATGTAATAACTGCTTGGAAATGTTGGTCATGCTTGTAATTAAATCACTTATTGTACATCAGACAATTGTTAAAATATGTTAAATATATAAGGACATTGAACAGTCCTTTATGCAAGTATTGTAGGGAAAAGACGATTGGTACAACTGGATTACCAATCCACAGAGGACACTTGTTAAAATTTGATTTAAAGGAGGTATCCGACACTTTGGGCCAACATTTATTTTCTCAAATAGCCAAATAAGTCATAACTACCTGAAAAGGCCTTCAAAATGTTGTTCATGGATGTCCTAGATTTGTGTGAACAGTCAAGCATAATTCAACACTCGTCATAGCGAAAAGGTATTTCCTATCCGAGCCACATTGCAGAGATAGCTATTTTTATACTGAGACAACCATGTGACCACTAACTTTTGAGATCACGTTATATAGTCATCTGGGTAATCCGCTCTGACGTAGATATCTATTTTTAGCAGAGACCACTATCAAGTTTTTTATACAGTTGGAAAGAATACACATTTAGAGTGATTTTTATTATGATTAGATTTGTCTAACAATTCAGTTAGTGTTCAAAATCGTATTATCACGACTAAAGTATGGGTTTATGAAAAAAATATGCCCAATTTCCCCAAAACAGTGGTTCGGTATTGTTACATGTTTTTGATATAGGCAAACTGTTGGATACCACCTTTAATATAAAAGACCTTGAAAAGACCAAGCATAAGAAAAAATAAGGTCATATGATTGGATCACCAATTACACAGTGTACATTTGTTAAAAAATGATTAAATATTGATTTAGACAATGTGTGGAAAGTGTAGGGGAAGTAGAGTCATATAACTTAATTTCCAATTGACCATCATACAATTATTACAAATAAATATAGAGACATTGTGAAATTCAACATGTAAATAATGTAGCGATAATTAAGATCTTACAATTGAATCACACATTGCACATCGTATAATTGTTTAAAATGATTAAATATAAAGACATTGTGAAGTCCAACATGTAAATAATTTAGGGATAATTCAGATCTTACAATTGAATCACACATTGCACATCGTATAATTGTTTAAAATGATTAAATATAAAGACATTGTGAAATCCAACATGTAAATATTGTATGGATAATTAAGATCGTGTAATTGGATTCCACATTGTACATCGTACAATTGTTAAAATAAGATTAAATATTAAATAAATTGTGTTCTCAGGGACCATAAAATTGTAATCTTCATATTTTGTAGTTTTTTTTTTTACTTTTCTTTTGGTATTCACTTTGTGTAGATTTCGTTTATTTAATGATTTCACTAATTGTATTGTGCACATATTTGCAGTTTAAGCTTACTTGAAGTATTCATTTAAGTGGTCACCCCATGATCTAGAGGTAGTGTTGTGGGCTTGTAAGTTCTCTGCCATCCAGATGACAAGTTGTGGGCCTGTGGTTCTACCCAGGCATGGGAATCTAATTCTTTAACATTACTTGATTACCTCATTAGATTTTATTGTAAAAAAATTATTCCTCTGCTGTATTTTACTTAAAGTTTGAGTTTATGCAGTAAGTTTGCCCTGATTCCCGAGAACAGGGGTAAAGTGTTTGTTACAAATACTAGTTATAGGCAAACTGTCAAATACCACCTATAATGTGAGAAGGACTTCTAGCTGATCTCAAATGATTATGTGATGTACATTTAAAGTATAGTACATTTTGTTAGATGTGTATGTTAGGTAGATGGTACTTCCATTATGATTATATGTTACAGATCTTAGTCAATATTCAATGTCGGCTTGTGAATCAGGAGGTCATGGGTTCAAACCTCAGCCAGGTCAAACCAAAGACTTTAAAGTTGGTAGTAGTGGCTTCCCTACTTACGCTCGGGGCTAAAGGGACAGAATCACGCCTGCCTTGTTGGACCGGCCAGGTTCAGTCAGTGGGCACCGCATAAGTGTCCCTGTGCTATAATGATAGAAATGTCACAAAAGCACAGTATATGCAAAAAAGTCCGCTAATCCAATCCAATCCAATATTTAAGCAGAACGTTTATAAACTTACATGGCAGTAACCAGTGTGAATTGTTATCCAAAAAATTTTTCACAACATGAATAACAAATCCATTTAAACTCTTTTGGTATATACGCTATCCCTAAATGGATACAAAAAAGGTTAATCAAAATGTGAATGTTAAGAAATTTACATTATGTTATATGTCTTGTTTATTAATGACTAAAAAATCTATTGTCTTTTAGAAAGACTTTATTTTGTGTAGTAGTGTTGCTTCTAGTTTTGTACTGTATATATCGACATCAGCAAATCTTAGTAAAGACTTGTACTAGTTTTTTATTTGAGTTTTGAATTACTATTTGTATATGCGGTAATTTTAAATAAACTTTTTATAAGCAGTATCAGAAGCATTTTTTTCCTATATCCACCTAGAATTATGTCCCTTTGACAACACTCCACATCAACATGAAATCTCCAATGACATCACAGTCATCTGTTTATATTTATCCATTGTTTTGTTTTTAAATTTTAAAAATGTTATAAATATAATGAAAATGATGTAAAATGCTTGCAAAAAATTGATACAGGTAATACCGAGTTAGGTAATACCAAGTCATAGCCTACTTTCAATCTACTGCGCATTCAGCCGACTTTACAGTTTACCCCCTGATCATTGGGTGTATTCATTAATGCCATATTATGAAAGCTGACACATGGTGCTGGAAAGTAATATTATTGACCCAAATAACCCTTGTAGGTACCCGTTTATACACCTGGGTGAAGTGGAACATTTTGAGATTCGAACCACGGACACCGGAGTCCAGAGTCGTGCATCCTACCACTGGACTATTCCGCTCCTCTATAAGGAGAATTCTTTGTAAATAAACAACATTATCAATTAAGGAAAACAGTTCATGGTCATTTACACAAGTGTTTTTTGTAGTTATCTCTTCCTGTGTATTTTTTTTCTATTCATCAACTTCTGGTCCATTTTTTGCTCTTTCATAAACTTTGATATTGCATGTTCATACGCTTAAGAGATCAATCTAAAATTTCCATGCCATAAAACCAAGCTAAACAGAACAATGCTTTGTTATGTTTTTGTTTATTACGGATATGTGTGCCTGCAGACATTTCTTAAGTTTTATACCAATAATATCAGATACTACTGTACAACTACTAAACATATATATCTTTTTAATTTGAAATAAAACAACAAGAGGAAAACACACAAACATTTTCGTTATCAATTTATGTCTCAAATAGTTAATGCTGTAACAAAATTTGTCAAAACTTTTAATTACCATTTTATTGGTACCTTAGAAAATGCTGATTTCTAACCACATAAAATGTATGTGGCATATTGTAAAAATTGACCCTTATCAAGAAAGATGCCCATTTTAAACAATATTGCCCTTTACTCGAGTTGTTTAAGCAATAAAATAAGAAAGCAAAATTGCAATACAATGTATAAAACATTACACTTTTTTAAAAATAATACAATTTCTTGTGATTTTTAATCTGAATTTAATAATTTAATGACATATTTACAATATGTGTCATTTGAAATAAAAGAGGGAGACATGGAAAACAAGAAAACTCCTGAAAAAAGACTGTTTCAAAAAATATATTGAACGTATCTTGACATCATATTCTTAACATTCATGATAAAGTTTATTTACACGAAAATTACAGGTTCCATTCCAACCTTTAAGAAGTTAAAAACCAAGTTCTCTTCACTCTGAGATGAAACTATAGTGAAACCTGTCCAAAAGGCACCTCTGAGCTCCAACAACCTCTGAGCACCAACAACCTCTGAGCACCAACAACCTCCTAGCATTAACCCTTTTATTTCTCCACTTAAGTTATAAGTGCATTTTAACCTCTTAGCAGCACCTCCTCTGAGTAAAGGTAAACGGGCATTCAAATCTGTCCCTAAAGGCTGTGATAACCATTGCTTAGCACCACGTGGGGGCTACTTGAGAAGTTTCACACTTCTGTTAATTGATAAGGAATCTTGGTTGACTGATTTAGTATAGGTATAATTCAGTGTCTGTTTGACAGGTAACCAGTTAGGTGTGAAAAGACCGGATAACCTGGTTTCAAAATAGTGCTTATAAAAAGAATATTATCATATAATTGGCAATAGTAACTAATAATGTGTTTATTAAATCCACACAAGATTATTGTTGACTTTGCAAGAAGTGAAAATGACAATGATTGCTCTTTATCTGCAACTTGCAATTCTAATTTATGGTGACTAAATATTAATGCATTCATCTACTTTCATAATTTAGTTCTCAGTTTCATTTACTTAGTTTACTTAATTAAGTTGTTTTATTTAAGACTTATCAGATTCTACTAATGAGAATTTTGACTGTTTCAAATTACACTGTGTAAGTATGTATAATCTTCCAGTTCTTATATTTCAGCAAAAATCAAATACATTTTGAATATGTGATACCATATTTTGATATTTTTAAAACATCCATAAGGATATATTGAATAAAAATACTGTTTTATATAGGGTATTTTAACTTGGAATCAATGATGAACTCTGCACAGCAACACCTCTCAGCAGCAACAGTTTTCTGTACCTACGTTGCTTGCAGAGGTTTCACTGTATATTAATCGATTACTCTAAAATATCCATACTCATGCACAAACATGCACACACACCCCCAAAAAAATGGAAGCAGACAAAATAAAGCCTGCTTAATGCATTAATCATTACACAACATTCACATGCACAACACATAATGTCATCTTTAAAAACTGTTTATTGAACAATTCTTTACAAAACATCTTCCAATATAATCAGCACCAACATCAAAATAACTTTTTGAATATTTTGATTTCTTAATAAATATATACATTTCGATATTGATACTCAAACATTATAATCTGGTACAATAAAAAAATCGAAAATATTGCACAGTCTGAATGAGTATCAACACAAAATAGAAAACATAACTGTTCCACAACAGACTTCTTTGAAAATCTTAATTACCGGTACACTATAATATAATGCCCCACCCATTTCCTTTGCAAATAAAATAATTCTTTTTACAAAATTACTTTGTTTTGTTTCACAAATTTTTACATTTTCATGTCTTAACATTGTTACATTCTTAATCTTTTTTTTTATATTTCCAAATCTTTGCATCACTGATAAGAACATGTATTAAAACATCTCCAAATACTATTTTATCTTTAATTTTTATCATTCACTTATAAATGTTAAAATCTTAACACAGCATCAACAAACACAACAACAAAAATCAATATTGATAACACTATGAATCCTGGGTTATGTCCGTGTTGTCAAATTTCTTGGCAACAAAAGCACCCCCTTGCCGGCGGTAGAAAAAGTATGTTCCTAGTACACCCAATATGAAGGCCACCACCAACAGGGCAACACCCATTCCGGCCATGGCGCCTAGCAACAGAAATAATCAAACACTCTATAAATGATTAGATGGTTATTCTCAATGAGTATTGTAGGTCATGTTCTTTTTTGCTAGAAATATTCTCTGATGTTGCTAAATAAAAAAACCCTATATCTCGTTATAGAAGCAACATATTCAAGAGGGTATTTCAAAGAAGTGTGTAGAAAACATTTTTTTCTCGAACCTTCAAATTTCAGGGTGAACATCAGAGAAGGGCATTTTTAGCACCCTTTAAGTCATTGATAATTGGGGTGTGTAAAAATCTCGGCTTTATCTTGCTTCACAGTGGGGGCGTTTAAAGCTAGGTTATGATGGTGAATTGGTATCCATTTGTGGAGTGTTGTGAGTGATAGTGGGGTCAAAATGGTTGGACACAACTTCGGCCGCAACTTTCTTAGGGATGTGATGAGTATTAGAGGCATGCTGACCAATGCAATACAGTAATTATATATGATAATGAATCAAGTGAAACTTAATTGTTTTATGACCTTCCCCACTGTGATATCCTTGTATACAGTATCACACTAACTGGTTAACGCCCCTTCCCACGACCATTCCCACTGTGATCTCCCAACATGGTGTTGTCTTAGGATGGGTACAGGGTTACCCAATCAAAGGACAATGGTGGGGACAGGGTTGCACAAAAGAAGGACCTAGTCTTCTTTTTTTAAAAGATAACCAAAATGACCTTTCTTCACCCAAGATGATAGCATGCTGTGAGATCACAGCTGGACACTTAACTTGCAAATTATACACATACTTTATAGGATAAGAGGTAGTAAAACAATTAATTGCACTTGATACCCATGGGCTTACAGCACTGTCATTGGTCATTAACAATTAAATCCACACCCATACTGATACCACTGCAATCTGGGGCTGTGTCCAGCTGGCTAGACTCACCCCAACCCATTAACCTCCCACTGTGATCAACCTTCCCCACAACCCATTAACCTCCCAAAATGTGAAAGCCATATAAGACCACATTCCAAGTTCCATTGCCTTTGAATATTAGAACCGTGAACTTACCACCTGAGGCGCCTGAGGATGAGACAGAACCCTGTTGCTGGATTGTGTAGTAGGCGTTCTTGATCACGTGTTGGGTGTTGGTCAGGGTAAATGGTGTAGCTGTCATGTCTTGGATCTATGAATTACGGATAAGATAGTAAACAACTTAATTAATCAATGTATTAATTTAGCAACTATTATATAAGGAATCAAAGATTATAGTCGCTGCTTTATATGATACCATAAATATCATCACCATCATCATCTCCACCACCATCGTCATTACCACCATGATCATTATCACCATCTTCATCATCATCTCCACCACCATCATCATCCTTATCACCATCACCACAATCATCATCATCTCCACCACCATCATCATCAACATTATCAACATCATTATCACCATCACCACCATCATCATCTCCATCACCATCACCACCATCATCATCATCTCCACCACCATCATCATCATTATCACCATCATCATCATCATTTCCACCACCATCATCATCATTATCACCATCGTCATAATTATCATCAACCTCAAGTTACATGAAGACCTTTACCCTAACAATTATTATAGCACTTTAAAATAATAAGCATTTTTTCTCCGTTTATGACCACCATTTTATAATCATGTCAGTCAGTTCACATTAATCTTTTAACCACAGCCTTGACCTTTCGTTACCATAGCAACGACATTTCCGTACCTGTTGATTGGAGTCTCTCATCCTGATTCTAACCAAGCCCCCGTTGATCTGTCTAGACAGTTGGGTTGCTACCGTGGATAGGTCATTCTCGGGCTTTGGGGCTACCACGTTGCCTAGCAACAATATAGCAACAACACGGTATCAATATAGGAAAAAAACTGGCAAAAACATTACCCCGCCTAACAACAACATAGTTACATAATAGCAACCCCTTGGTACCAATATACATGTAAACACAACTTGGAAACAACATGACAACAAAATCACTCTGCCTAACAACAATATACCAAAAACATTGTTTCAAAAAAGCAACTGTATCACGATGGAATGGTAACAGTCACTTTATTATATTCAATGAAAGGCATTAATAAATAGTCTCCCCTGAATAATTCCTAAATGCAAGAAGGTCCTTATATTTGTTTTTGACCGTCTCCAGATAACTGAAATACTGTTGGTGGGACGATAAACGCAATAAACAAACAACTGTTTTACTCTGTTTTTATGCTTGTACTCTTTGGAGTGTATGCTGTTTTTTCTGCCTGTTTGTGATACCAAGGTTAACAATCATCAACAAATACTTCCATTTTCTTCTTTAAATAACATATCATGAGAAGTATTTAAATGTATTTCAAGATTATATTTATGCAAAAGTAAGAAATTTTACTGTTTGTAATTGCAATATCTACAAAAGAACAGGCGATAAAGGCAAAGAATTCAAACTAAAAGGACCTACCTGTTTGGAATACCTCGGATATTAACTAACAAGGGAGACAATTTACATTTCACCATTGTACCCCATTGGTATGCTACTTTTTTCGGAAGTACAAGTACTTTCTACCAAAGAAAGTAGTCTCAATATTCATCTAGTCCTATTTACGTCATCACCCAAAAGTAGGTCAAACTTGAACTAAGAGGGTTATGCCGACAATACTATCCACTTACCTACAGCAGGTGCCTTGTCCAGGATTGTGAAGCTGACGAGAATCGTTGAGCTAGACTGATAGTCCACCTGAGAATTAATCAAGCAATATTTTTATTTATTTTATTTTTTTTTAAAGAAAAATAAGCGACGTTAATTGGGGTTAGATAGATAGATAGATAGATAGATAGATAGATAGATAGATAGATAGATAGATAGATAAATAGATAGATAGATAGATAGATAGATAGATAGATAGATAGATGCTTAATTCATTCATACATTAGGCCAATGGCCCGTCAGTGCACAGAATGTATTAACAAATAATCGAAAATTGAGCGTAAATTGGGGTTAAATATATATGACAAAGTCCTATGAGCATTGCAACATATAGATCTACCAAAATTTTAAAAATCAAATGACAAATGAATTCACATGTAAGCCAAATGTAAAAGTAACAACAAATTTGTGATGAGTCATTTAACAAAAAGAACAAACCTAACAGTAGTTAAAGCCATACTAATTCTCGTAAAACTATATAATGTACCTAAAGTACCACTATAAATCTAGAATGATATGGTACAGAGGACTGATCCAAACATTTATGACTGTTCTCACTAGTGGTTCGATTTTAATCTAAATTAACGGACTAGCACCGGTTTAAAGCTATAAAATATGACATAAAGATAGTTTTCATATCAGTATCAGTGAAGATCCCTTATCTTAGCAGCCATCTTTGATGGCAACTTCAAGGGATTTTCAGATGAATTGTTATAGAAGCGTAATTTTTTTTTTCTTGTAATTTCTTCATTTGTGGTCCAAAAATTAAAAGCTATACATCATTGGAAAGCTCTTGAAATTCATATTTTTAGAATGCAATATCTTTTAAATTGATATATGCACAGAGAAATAATACATGGAAATAAATAAAATTATCGGCTCTTCTTTAAACAAAATGAACAGTGTATGTATTTTACTTGTATTTTTTTTACCTTTTGAACTATCAAAATGTAGATTTGATATTTAAAATACTTTATAAAAGCTGTTAAATTTGATATAAAATTCAATAACATATACTGAAAAATAACAACACAGTGTTGAGTTTAATACAGCACATATTTCCAGATTTCGGCCTGCATTAGCTTCTGCCTTCAAAGATGGCTGCCTTAAACTGTCTTATCAGTGCCTATGACATCACATGGAAACTATCTATTGTTAAATGTTGAAAATCGTATACATGTACACACCTTGTCCATGTTGCATAAAGCCCGGATTGACAACATTTGCTTTCTCAAACATCAGTGTGATAAACCTGCCATGCGGATCAGGACGGACTAACTTTTAAATGCATAAATTTCATTCTGCCTTTTTAAATTCTAAACGTCGTAAAATTGTACAAATTATTGCTTTCAAGGGACGCAACAACTTGTGATAGAAATAGAATAGTTTTGAAAGATTTAAGTCCCTTCGTTTTTGTATCGTTCGTGTCATATGACGTCACATGTGTTGACGTAAATTTCTTGGAAAAAACACGTGTAAGTTTGTAAAAACAGGCTTAGAAGCAACAGAACTTGGTGTTATTGCTATTGCTATTGGTGTTATATATAAAAAAGGCAAAGGTGTACATGTACAATTTGGATTTGAGTGCAGTGATGGTATGTGAAATTGTATTAGTTTCCGTCGATTTCGTTCGCGTAGAACTGTGTAAAATGAGACCAAATTCTGTGGTCCTGCGAAACTTAAATCTGTTGACCCTGAATCTTCACCATCCATGATTGAGTTCGAGTTGGATTGTTCCGTGATGCGCCAACTGAGAAGTCTTAGTCGCTTTGGTTACAAGTAAGTTAAATGTTAATTATGTATATTATAGGTCGTATTTCATGAAGGTTTTGTAATTTTAATTTATTTGGTTATGTGCGTATTAAACCATAACACTCACATTTGGGCCCGTATGCACCAACCATTCTTAAGCCTACATCACGAGCCCAAGTCACAATTTTCATTCCAACAAAATTAAGCTTATTTGTGAAGTTTCAATATGATTTTAAGCTCAAAGTAGCAAAGTTAAAATATCATGCAAAATACAGACATGTAGCTAAATACATAATGAATATATTGCGGATTGTTCAAAATCAATGACTCGAGCAAATCTTTCTTAAGAATGGTTGGTGAATACTGGACTTGAACGCAATTTCACCCAGACATTTGTCTTTGGGTCTTCCTCCGCCAAAATAGCTTGACGTCGCTATAAATTCTATGATGTTCATATTTAAAAACCCATACCAAAACATACAAAGGGGGAGTTCACTTACCTGGAGATTATTTATACGGAGTGGGGACAACATTATGTTGTTGACGAAGCAGGCTTTGGAGATCGCTTTAATGGTTGCATACTTGAACAGTTCTATGTTAGAGCCGACCACTGTTTGGAAATTACCTGCGAACGTAGAGAAATAACTGTTAATGCATGAAGGTTACTGGTGTATGTCTGAAGCGGTGATCACAAAAAGCCAGTGGAGCATGGACCGAGTCCACCAGAAATCTCTGTCGGTCCAGTCAATATTTTGCCTGATTTTGCCAGGAAGGTGGAGCAAATGTCCAGTGTTTTAAAATATCATTAATAAAAAACTGCTGAAGAACAGATAAAATGCAGAAAATATACAATATATTACCACCTAATCTACGACAGAATATTAAATTTTCGTCTTGGTAAGTGTCAAATTTCTGGGGTCAATAATATTAAATCTAAATCGAATACAAACAATGGAAAATCCAGAACATTATTTTACTCAGTAAAATAAATCAGATACAATTTAGAGGGTTCGTTTCAGAGAGGTTAGACAAAGATTAAGTAAATTGTAGTTATAAACTCCATTCTTCGTTTTATGTATCATATTGGCCATAAAAAGTGACACTTATGATGTTTTTATCTTATTAAAGTCCTATTTATCTATTTTAATTAAACTTTGCTTTAAGCCATTTAAGGGTTATATTCCCTTCGCTGCTCTAAGAAGGTTACCAGGGATGCCATTTTAGAGAGGTTAAACACAAGCTAGTCCTGGTAATCGGACAGTAAGATCTCCCTGAGAAGTTTCACTATTAAGATTATATGTCATTATGTATCTGGAAGTTGGAAAGTATATCGGACTGTAGAAATAATTTAGGTTTGAAATATAAGAATATGGAAGTTAAAATTAGTATATAGGTCTTTTTTCCAGATAACTGGAAAAAATAACGGCCATTACATTTAAATTTTGTGTGTGCTTAGTTTCAAATCTGTTTGCATAAATTTTATTATTAAGGTATTGTTATTTCATATTAACTGTAAAGGTATTATTTAAAAATATGCATTGCTTTGTGTTGCTTGTCATGACTTGGTCATTAGTTGTTTTGTTTTTTTCAAAAATGTCAAAACTTAAAGTTTGACATTTTTGGCAAAAAATACATATTTAGTCAAAAAACACATGGTAATTTAAAAACATTTTTATTATAATTAATATTTTATTAAATATGAAATAAATACAACCAAATCATTGAGTTTATGCAACCAGATTTGAAACTAAGCAAAAACAAAGTGATGGCCGTAATTTTTTCCATTTATCTGAAAAAAAAAGACATATACGTTTGTTAGAAGTGGCGCTCTATGAAGGTTTTATATCTAGCAAAAACATACATGGAGCATATCCAGATCTTGGACGTTTTACGTCTATCTAGTTAGGTTAATTAGTTCAGCATCAGTATTAGTTTAAACTCATGGAAGGTTACTGTTTGGAGTATATAACCTGGTTGTGAAGAAGAATGTCCCACTGTCAGAGGTGACGTACCATAGAGGTTTGGTAGTTATCGTATAATTACCGAGACACTGAGAGGTTTAGAAAGCTATAAGGGGTATTTTTAAGGTCTTTAATATTTGCACTTGTAAACGCGTGCATACATGTAGAAGGCACAATAGTTCTGACTATCAGGGGATGTTCTGTGAAGGAATACAAGTTAAAGGATATAAATACTGTATTCATGTGTATTTATAAAGTATATTCGACTGTCAGGTGACGTTCAAGGGCAGTTTTAATTTTTGAGTATAAATAGGCATCTATGGTTATTCAAAAAATGAAAGCCGCTTCTCAAAGGTTATGTTCGATGGAGGTGTTATACAGACCGGGTAGTTGGAAAGTAAAGTCCCGCTTCTCTGTGTAGTTGTAGCACTGACTGATATCGTAACTCCATACAGCGGGTTGACCTTCATCGTAGTCGTAAATGTTATAGACGAATTTACGACCCTGTAGCAGAAAGGATGGTAGGGTTTAATGTCTTATATGGATAATTAAAAATACATTAATATCCTTCACAATAAGTACATACGTGCATATAATAAAAAATACTAAAGACTCGCACAACCAACCGTACTTTTACAATGCAATCGGTACACCTCGGATAATTCACGAATTATCTCTTGGATGTATGCAGGTAGTCGGATGACTTCGGCCATTTCGATAAATGGGACTGCTTTTGTGACAGACGTCAAAATAAAGATGGCAGCCCGGATGATGGCTCACTACAGTATGAAGCCTGTAAAACTTCAATTTGTGGCGGCTTCAATTTTAAATCATCCAGGTTTAATTTACCCACCGCAGCAGGCATGCAGCTGTCAAGCGGTGCCATTGTTCATGTTTTGTGCGAACTACATTTTAGGCATATTCTTCTTCCAACTTCCGGCGAACAAAACGATCGCGAAAGGATCAGAATGTCCTACAAATAACTGCTAAGAACTGAATTGTTCAGAAAAATAGACGGCATGAACTCAGTTATCTATTCCTGGTAGCGAAGAATCTAGTCAGGTCTAAATACTATAATCACTCGGAATACAAAGGCCATTTCTACTTCTTATAGCCCGGATACCACCGAATTGTTGCGAATTGTTCAAACACAAACCGTGTAAATTGTATGGGCATATCGCTCTTACTCACGTTATAATAGATCAGTTTCAGGACAGCTCCGTCTGACGTCTGGATAATGTGACTGGGTGCGATTTCATATTTATTTTAATGGCCTGTGAAGGCAGCACAATGATAAGAAAACAAAACAATAGAAATTACCATAGTGTCAGTCATCGACATTTTGACTGGAAGACCAAACTGAAGAGGCTCGGGAAGGTTTTTCTGATAGTCAGCCTAATATGAAAAATAAGAACATACTCAACATAGACACGAATAGAGCTTGTGAAAAATACAAACAACAACGTGTAATCATAACAATCAAATACTAAGAACACACAGACGCGAATATAGGTAGTGGAAATAGAAAACAACGTTTTTATCATAAAAATTAAATACATTGATGTTGTTCTCTCACAGTGAGTTCACCATATAAGGTGGGTACATGGGTAAAGTCTCGATCCACTGATTGTAATCAGTATAGGCTTGAAACAGGGGCGGATCCACTAAATTTTGGTGTTAGGGTGGTGGGGTGGGGGTATGAATCCAGATTCATTCAACTTTATCGCAGTAAGTACTAGATATATATATATATATATATATATATATATATAGTGTGTGTGTGTGTGTGTGTGTGTGTGTGTGTGTGTGTGTGTGTGTGTGTGTGTGTGTGTGTAGTATATATATATACCCACCACCCAACCCCCACCCTGCATCCATCCCTGACATATGCAGGCTCATTCACTAAGATTATGCAATCTGGGCACATTTGCCCTCAAAGCATACACGTCAGGAAAAATAAATTCAATCATCTATTGGAACTTTTATTATTGTTTCAAAAATGATTTTGCTGAAGGTTTTTTTATGCACTTTTTACAAAAGTTGAAAAGTTATTGAGGACACGCAGGAAAATCCAGTGCGATTCAACAGTACGTGCTTCTTCTATGGAATAAATTCTGAAACTTAATTTGTGTGTTTTTATAAATTGTTGAGACAAAATCCAATAAAATAGAAAGTTTTATTGTTAAATATATCGTCTTAATCTCGTTAAAGGTTAAGTACACCCGAATGTTTATTAACGCGCTTGACGTCATGTATTTATGCATGACGTCACAGGATTAATACAGGTTGTAAATTTTCGTAATTCTTTTACGGGAAATGTAAATATAAACATTATTATTATAAAATGTGACATCACAAACATACCAGCTGAAAATAATGACGTAAGCAATTACAAAAACAATTACAAATGGCACCGTAGACGTTGTATTTTTATGCATAAGGTGACGTCACTTACCGTCGCAAAATACCATTCCCACGTCACGTTCACATTCGGGCTGTCGTCTAAAGCTCGGCTTCCAATCCACACGTCGGTGAGAATGTCACGAACATTTTTCTGTAGTAAATCAATGATTATTGAAATAAAAAAATAATGGTAATATGGATTTTCGATATAACCCACAGGTGCTAGTATCAAAAAAATAAATTCCTACCTTTTTCTTTTTATATGATACTAGCACCTGTGATATAACCCACTCTAAAAAGTCTTGATGATATAAATATACCTATGTGAAACTGCATAAGATGATGTTGATGTTTTAAACGATGAGTTTGTTGATGCTGCTACTGATTATAATGATGATTGTGAAGGTGGTATCCGACAGTTTGGACCAACGTTCTGCATCTCAAACAACCATATAAATTATTCTTTCCTGAAAATATCTCGCGAAATGTGTGAGGAGTGAGGCATAGCACAACACTCATTACAAACAAGTATTAAGTTAAGCTATTTTAAAACCACGTGACCACTTTCGATATCATTTTATATCGTTTTCTCGGGAAATCTGCTCTGACGTCGATGTCAATTTTTACAGAAATCCCCATCGTGCTTATTTAAAGATTTGGAAAGAATGAACATTAAGATCGATTTATTTCACGATTTGTGCTGTTTAACGATAAAAATAATGTTCAAACTCGTCTTCTATTCGTCAGTGCGAGTTAATAAAGAGATGTTGACCAACGTCCCTTTAAAGATAGTATCAGACAGTTTGCCTACATCTTATATAAGTAACAGTATCAGTAAATAAGAACGATTGGGATTTCTGCTAAAAATAGGCATCGACGTCACACCGGATGACGTGGATGAACTAAAACATTAATGGTCACATGGTTTTCTTGGATTAAAAATAGCTTACCGTGCAGCGTGGCTGAGATAGGAAATACATGTCTGTAATGACAATTGTGGCGTTATGGTTCACTTTTCCGACAGGTGTAGGACATCAATAAGCATCATTTTGCGAGATCTGTTCAGGTAACAATAGTTTATTATGATGATTAATGAAAATATTTTTGGACCAAACTCTCGGACTCCACCTTTAATAGGAGTAAGCTATTGTTACCTGTACCTGCAATAGGCAACTGTTGGGTACCACCTTCAGTGATAACAGTCCTAGGGAGCTGGATCAAATAGATATGTTGCTGCAAATGCAGTATTATTTCATGGAGAAGTATGGGATTGATTATGATATGTTGCTGTTGGTTAAGGAGAAGTGGTATATGATGATAATGCATGTATATTTTTTTTAAAAATAAAGGGTTTTGATAATAATGTAGAATAAGATTATTCTGATGCTGATGCTGCTGCAAATGAAAAAGATGATTATGATGATGTTGTTGATAATAATGATGATGATGATGATGCAGATTATGCAGATGATAATGCTGCTGCTGCTGATGATGATGATGATGATGCAGATGATGATTATAGTGTCGTGGTTGTTATTTTGTTTAAAATGCTTTTGATCATAATGTAGAGTAAGAATCTTCTGCTGCTAATGTTGTTGCAAATGATGATGATGATGATGATGATGATGCAGATTATGCAGATGATGAAGATGGTGATGATGATGATGATGATGATGATAGTGTTGTGGTTGTTATTTTGTTTAAACTGATTTTGATCATAATGTAGAGTAAGAATCGTCTGCTGCCAATGCTGTTGCAAATGATGATGATGATGATGATGATGGTGACAGAGCTGTTGCTGGGACTGATGAAACAAATTTTGTTTCTCCTGATGATGACATTTGCTATCATACCGTTCCCTCGTAGACATATTGCGCCTTATCGAAATAGAAGAACTCCTGTGCCGTCCTAATTCTCACGTGCTGGGCACTATCAACCGTTCTGACGTCAAACGCGGAAGTATCGATGGTGTTGACCACGCAACCGCCTGTGACATCATCAACGATGTAAGCAAGTCCTAGATGCAGTAAAAGGAATAAAATCAGCCGTGCGTTTAAAACATCTTATACATATTGTATGCTACGTGTTTAATTTTAATTGCATTTCAACGGATGATTTTCTCTTTTTTGTACTCTTCAAAAATATTTATGACGCAAAACACTGCCAAAATATTTGATAATACGACTCTTTTAACTGCGCATTTAAATCGGTCCAGTAAAAGGTCGGTTACAATCCGGCAGTAGACCTTTACCGGACATTTAGTTCGGCCCAGTAAGAGGGCGGTTACAATCCGGCAGTCGTCCTTTACCGGACATTTAGTTCGGCCCAGTAAGAGGGCGGTTACAATCCGACAACCTCTCTTAACCGGACATTTAATTCGACCCAGTAAGGGGTCAGTTACAATCGGACATCCTCTCTTTACCGGACATTTAGTTCGGCCCAGTAAGAGGGCGGTTACAATCCGACAACCTCTCTTAACCGGACATTTAGTTCGGCCCAGTAAGAGGGCGGTTACAATCCGACAACCTCTCTTAACCGGACATTTAGTTCGGCCCAGTAAGGGGGCGGTTACAATCCGACAACCTCACTTAACCGGACATTTTGTTCGGCCCAGTAAGAGGGCGGATACAATCCGACAACCTCTCTTAACCGGACTTTAAGTTCGGCCCAGTAAGAGGGCGGTTACAATCCGACAACCTCTCTTAACCGGACATTTAGTACGGCACAGTAAGAGAGTGGTTACAATCCGGCAACCTCACTTAACCGGACATTTAGTACGAGGGCGGTTGCAATAAGAGGTTTGTTTATGCCGGTTTTACTCACCTGTATTGAAGTCATGGACTCTTGTGGTCGGATTAGTGGAGTCTGGGCTTGCTGACATGTCAAACTTGACAATGTTGTTGTCAAAGTCGTATTGTTCCTGCAATTCAATGTATCAAGTAATTGATTATGCATAATTCATTATATTTTTTCATTCATTCATTGATTTTTTAATAATTGAGTGTTTATTTTATTTATTTATTCTGTCATTGTGAAAACATCTTTATTCATTTATTCATATCTTCATTTTAAAGAACGATATTAAACATCTAAACAATATGGAAGAAGCTACAGTTAAGTTAATTGGTCATTTTGCACACGGTAGAGCATCGGCATGCGGACCGAGAGGTCGCGGGTTCAAACCCCGCCGGGTCAAACCGAAGACTTTAAAGTAGTAGCTTTCCTCCTAACGCTCGGGGCTAAGGGGACAGCATTACGCCTGACTCGTCGGTGCCAGTATAATGGACCGGCCGGGTTCAGTCCCTGGGCACCTCATAAGTGCCACTGTGCTATAATGATAGAAATGTCGCTGCACAATATCGGAAAAAATGCCAGCAAATCCCATCCCATTTTGCACATAAGTACACTACTTATCAATCAATGCATACATTAACCAATATCAACAGGTCATATTTGATGTACAACACGTGCCTTTGGATATTTACAAACAAATAAAGCAGCACACGAAAAACCAACGAAATAGCCAATAGTTGTGAATAATCCGGATTTAAAATTCTTACTAACAAATCAAAACTACTTAGTTTGAAAGTAATATTAAACGAGAACAGAAGATCAGTCAATAAATTCGTACATTTAAATGATCATTTGGTTTGTAAATCCGTAAAAATAACACATTCTTACAGGTCTTTGTATTCAATCCACAAAATCAATCCATTCGTACAGGGTGAAAGCAATAAATAGTTCTTTATCACTCCTTTAACATCAACAATTTCTTCCGGTTCTTAATCGATAAATCCACCATCACACACAATTAAATAATTACATTAATTATGTTTATAATCACGCAACAATTTACCGATGCCCTAAATGTATTTAAAAGTGAAGCATCGTCACTGCAAAACAGGTATTTGCTATCTGAGCGACGCTGCGCAGTTAGCTTTTTTTTAAACTAAGATAACCACGTGACAACATACACCGAGATTACGTTATTTCATCATTCGGGAGACGTCGATATCTATTTTTAGCAGAAATCCCGTCATGATTATTTATAGATTTAGAAAGTATGAAGATTTAGCGCGTTTTTTGTTTAGGATTCGTAGTTCCTTACATTTAAAGAAGTATTTAAAATCGCCTTTGCTGTGACTATAGTGAGAGTCCATGTAGAAATTATGGCCGAATTTTCCCGAAACAGGCCTAATATATATTACATGTATTTGATTTAAGCAAACCATTCGATTCCACCTTTAACACAAAAACTTACCCAAACTCCCCGCAGTGATTACTTCCCTTGACAGTACATTATATCACTGCCACCAGCAAGTTTTTTTCGCCCAAATACAGGCGGATAGTTTTTTTGTTTTTTTTTTTGTTTTTTTTTTTCTGGACTTATCTCCTCAAAGTATAGTATCTTTCCTTTAAAAAGTATTAATTTATCATATTAAAAATAAAAAGTAACTTGAAATGTAAAAAAATATGAAATTATGAAAGTCAAATCTTAAAGTTTATGGAGGCCGCCATGTTTACTTCACGTGACACTCTATCGTCACATGATCCTTGCTGGGTGCAGAGATTTAAGTAGCAACGCGTGACGTAATCGCTGTGAGGAGATTGAAACTTACCCTGACATGCGCAATGATATTAAAGTCTTGAGAAGGTTGAAACGTTAAGGTCTCGGCGCTAAAACGGAAGGCGGTTGACGGAGTTGGTAGTGGTTTGGTATTCTTCCTTTTGGGACAGACGACACCGTCCGGAGTCTGAAATACAGAGGGTTGTTCGATTTGTTCTAGATTGTTCATTTTCCATAACAAGAAATCTCTTAATTTTTGCTTCCAGTGAACAAACATCAGGCCGAGGTTGTTTGATTTGCTCTAGAGCATAAGCTTGCCAAACAAAGGAAACTCACAATTTCTGTTGTCTTTCCAGTGAACAAACATCGGGCAGAGGTTTTGGAGGCTTTCTCGATTTGTTCTAGAACTTAAACCTGTTATACCAAAGACTCTCTCAGCTTCTGTTTTCTTTCCAGTGTACAAGCATCGGTCCGGGTCATATTGTGTTTTTATGAAATCATCTACCTTTATGTATAACTGTCCGTTTCAAACGTTTCCAATAGATAGATATGCATTAGTTATATCTAATGTAAAAAGATTTATACTTCATACAGTTTTTTGTTTCTTCTTTTTTTTTGTCTAAGAAATATTCAAAGTTTTATTATCTTATTTTAGTATTTTCATCTTATATTTACTTATTCTGATCTTCACCACAAGAAATGGTTTCATGTGCATATTGCAGCGCGATGCGTGCTCAGTAGTGTGAATACGTCCACAATAATCCTACGGGAACAGGTTTCCAATAATGAAGATAACTAAACTGATTTGAGCAATATGAGTAAAGACATTTAGTTTATAAAAGCGATGGAATTTACCTCAAAAACAGTCAGATGGTTCGGAACGACATTGAAAGTGGCGAATTCGTAGATGTGGTCGAATTGCCGATTCTGGCCATTTGGCAAACGGGTATTACCGTAGACATGGAATCGAACAGGCATCTGTTGGTTGAAGCCAGGAGTCAACCAGGCCGCAGCTGCGAACATATTCTGGTAAATAATCATCTGACTTTTTGCTTGGTGATGTTAACACGTTATGTAACGTTGTAATGAGAACACTGTATGGACTTTGCATTATGGGGTTGGATGATCGCACTTCGGTCTAACACATTTAGAGATCCGCTTCGATAATGGACCTCATAGTGTGTTAATATGCCCCATACAACATTTTATTTTTAGTCGTAAAATATTTTAGTAATAAAATGTAGGTAACAGTAATGGCTACGTGATACTGCTACAATGCATAAACTTATTAGCAGACAACTCGAATTTATTATATTTATTATTATTTTAAAATGCAGTATTATAACAAATGAAAGATGAACACTTACTCGAGTAATAATAATCTACCGTCATGGTAGACTTAGAAGATGGAATAACTACACATGATCTCCATAGGTTTGTTTGAATTCCGCGTATTGCCGTTTGGTTTATATACTTCACCGCCGACCCGGAACCATAATTCATGATGGAGGTTAGACTAGGAGTGCTGGTCGGGTCAAACAGATTTAAACTGGTTCGGAAAGGGTCAGTCGTTCGCACAGTGCTGATCGCCTCCACCATGCATGTACCTGTTAACAATTATATTCAACAATTAAATTCACTGTTCGGAAGGGGTCAGTCGTTCGCACAGTGCTGATCGCCTCCACCATGCAGGTACCTGTTAACAATTTTATTCAACAATTAAGTTCTCTGTTCGGAAGGGGTCAGTCGTTCGCACAGTGCTGATCGCCTCCACCATGCATGTACCTGTTAACAATTATATTCAACAATTAAGTTCTCTGTTCGGAAGGGGTCAGTCGTTCGCAAAGTGCTGATCGCCTCCACCATGCATGTACCTGTTAACAATTATATTCAACAATTAAGTTCACTGTTCGGAAGGGGTCAGTCGTTCGCACAGTGCTGATCGCCTCCACCATGCATGTACCTGTTAACAATTATATTCAACAATTAAGTTCTCTGTTCGGAAGGGGTCAGTCGTTCGCAAAGTACTGATCGCCTCCACCATGCATGTACCTGTAAGCAATTATATTCAACAATTAAGTTCTCTGTTCGGAAGGGGTCAGTCGTTCGCACAGTGCTGATCGCCTCCACCATGCAGGTACCTGTTAGCAATTATATTCAACAATTAAATTCACTGTTCGGAAGGGGTCAGTCGTTCGCACAGTGCTGATCGCCTCCACCATGCATGTACCTGTAAGCAATTATATTCAACAATTAAGTTCTCTGTTCGGAAGGGGTCAGTCGTTCGCACAGTGCTGATCGCCTCCACCATGCAGGTACCTGTTAGCAATTATATTCAACAATTAAGTTCCCTGTTCGGAAGGGGTCAGTCGTTCGCACAGTGCTGGTCGCCTCCACCATGCATGTACCTGTTAACAATTATATTCAACAATTAAGTTCTCTGTTCGGAAGGGGTCAGTCGTTCGCACCGTGCTGGTCGCCTCCACCATGCATGTACCTGTTAGCAATTATATTCAACAATTAAGTTCTCTGTTCGGAAGGGGTCAGTCGTTCGCACAGTGCTGATCGCCTCAACCATGCAGGTACCTGTTAACAATTATATTCAACAATTAAGTTCTCTGTTCGGAAGGGGTCAGTCGTTCGCACCGTGCTGATCGCCTCCACCATGCAGGTACCTGTTAGCAATTATATTCAACAATTAAGTTCTCTGTTCGGAAGGGGTCAGTCGTTCGCACAGTGCTGATCGCCTCCACCATGCATGTACCTGTTAACAATTATATTCAACAATTAAGTTCTCTGTTCGGAAGGGGTCAGTCGTTCGCAAAGTGCTGATCGCCTCCACCATGCATGTACCTGTTAGCAATTATATTCAACAATTAAGTTCTCTGTTCGGAAGGGGTCAGTCGTTCGCACAGTGCTGATCGCCTCCACCATGCATGTACCTGTTAACAATTATATTCAACAATTAAGTTCTCTGTTCGGAAGGGGTCAGTCGTTCGCACAGTGCTGGTCGCCTCCACCATGCATGTACCTGTTAACAATTATATTCAACAATTAAGTTCTCTGTTCGGAAGGGGTCAGTCGTTCGCACAGTGCTGATCGCCTCCACCATGCAGGTACCTGTTAGCAATTATATTCAACAATTAAGTTCTCTGTTCGGAAGGGGTCAGTCGTTCGCACAGTGCTGATCGCCTCCACCATGCATGTACCTGTTAACAATTATATTCAACAATTAAGTTCTCTGTTCGGAAGGGGTCAGTCGTTCGCAAAGTGCTGATCGCCTCCACCATGCATGTACCTGTTAGCAATTATATTCAACAATTAAGTTCTCTGTTCGGAAGGGGTCAGTCGTTCGCACAGTGCTGATCGCCTCCACCATGCATGTACCTGTTAACAATTATATTCAACAATTAAGTTCTCTGTTCGGAAGGGGTCAGTCGTTCGCACAGTGCTGGTCGCCTCCACCATGCATGTACCTGTTAACAATTATATTCAACAATTAAGTTCTCTGTTCGGAAGGGGTCAGTCGTTCGCACAGTGCTGATCGCCTCCACCATGCAGGTACCTGTTAGCAATTATATTCAACAATTAAGTTCTCTGTTCGGAAGGGGTCAGTCGTTCGCACCGTGCTGATCGCCTCCACCATGCAGGTA
This sequence comes from Sinonovacula constricta, assembly GCA_007844125.1. Lineage (NCBI taxonomy): Eukaryota > Metazoa > Mollusca > Bivalvia > Cardiida > Solecurtidae > Sinonovacula > Sinonovacula constricta. The sequence goes on along the minus strand of CM017570.1, from coordinate 31,942,860 downwards.
CCTGTTAGCAATTATATTCAACAATTAAGTTCTCTGTTCGGAAGGGGTCAGTCGTTCGCACAGTGCTGATCGCCTCCACCATGCAGGTACCTGTTAGCAATTATATTCAACAATTAAGTTCTCTGTTCGGAAGGGGTCAGTCGTTCGCACAGTGCTGATCGCCTCCACCATGCAGGTACCTGTTAGCAATTATATTCAACAATTAAGTTCTCTGTTCGGAAGGGGTCAGTCGTTCGCACCGTGCTGATCGCCTCCACCATGCAGGTACCTGTTAGCAATTATATTCAACAATTAAGTTCTCTGTTCGGAAGGGGTCAGTCGTTCGCACCGTGCTGATCGCCTCCACCGTGCATGTACCTGTTAACAATTATATTCAACAATTAAGTTCTCTGTTCGGAAGGGGTCAGTCGTTCGCACCGTGCTGATCGCCTCCACCATGCAGGTACCTGTTAGCAATTATATTCAACAATTAAGTTCTCTGTTCGGAAGGGGTCAGTCGTTCGCACCGTGCTGATCGCCTCCACCATGCAGGTACCTGTTAGCAATTATATTCAACAATTAAGTTCTCTGTTCGGAAGGGGTCAGTCGTTCGCACCGTGCTGATCGCCTCCACCATGCAGGTACCTGTTAGCAATTATATTCAACAATTAAGTTCTCTGTTCGGAAGGGGTCAGTCGTTCGCACAGTGCTGATCGCCTCAACCATGCAGGTACCTGTTAACAATTATATTCAACAATTAAGTTCTCTGTTCGGAAGGGGTCAGTCGTTCGCACAGTGCTGATCGCCTCCACCATGCATGTACCTGTTAACAATTATATTCAACGATTAAATTCACTGTTCTGCAGAGTCAGTCGTTCGCACAGTGCTGATCGCCTCCACCATGCATGTACCTGTTAACAATTATATTCAACGATTAAATTCACTGTTCTGCAGAGTCAGTCGTTCGCACAGTGCTGATCGCCTCCACCATGCATGTACCTGTTAACAATTATATTCAACAATTAAATTCACTGTTCGGAAGGGGTCAGTCGTTCGCAAAGTGATGATCGCCTCCACCATGCATGTACCTGTTAGCAATTATATTCAACAATTAAATTCACTGTTAAATGGTGCAAACAATAAATTAGTATAAAAGAAGCAACAACCATATCAACGAATGAAAAAAAGAACAACTACAACATGTAAACTTGGTCATTGGTAATCTCTTTGATTGAATCGATAGGTTTATTATTTATTATAAATTCGTTAGCAAATGTGGATGTACTGTAAGGATGTTTGTCGCGGAAATATAAATCAAAAGGCAATGCTGCACTTTAAAACATCTAATATTTTTACTTGTTCAATCACATTTTTAAAAATTTAATTCCGTCCACGCCCATCACAGAAAAGCGAGCGTGCATTTGCCACTCTTCATTAAATATATATTTTTACATTATCTTAAAAGACTTACGCTTTAACATAAAATACGCATTTCTTTGAAATAACTCCACAAAATCTCAATTTATAAAATAATTTACGATTAACCGCACTTAAACATGATTTATTAACTCAAAACCCTAATGATAACGCACAACAGAAACAAGGCACATGTAATTGTCTTGATGTTAGGATGGAGAAATGCTAGAGAGGAAGTTCATGCTTAATTTTGCCTTTACATGTACGGATCACTAAACGAGGTGCATGTGGAAATTGTCGGTTTGTATTAAGCGCCATTTCTTATAATATCTACGCGAAAAATAAGCGACCGTGTGTACAGAAAACAGACCTGGTGAAAATAATAATGGATTTTCTATGCAAGCGACCAAATCGGAACACCTCAGATAATTCACGAATCATCTCTCGGATGTATGTAGGTAGTCCGATGACCTCGGCCATTTTCCTAAATGGGACTACTTTTGAGACGGGCGTCAAAACAAAGATGGCAGCTCGGGTGACAGCTCACGACAATACTATGTCTGTAAAATTTCACTTTATGGCAGCTTCAATTTTAAATCATCCAATTTTAATTTACCCAGTGCAGCAGAATACGCAGCTGTCAAACGATTACATTGTCTATGTTTTGTGCGAACTACACTTTAGGCATATTCTTCTTCCGGCTTTCGGCGATCGTGATTTCAGTAAGTATTATTGCCCAGATACATCCGAGAGATGAGTGCCCCAATGACGGAATTACCCGAGGAGTTCCGATTGGATTGTCCAGAAGACGGAATTACCCGAGGATTTCTGATTGGATTGTCCCGAGGACGGAATTACCCGAGAAATTCCGATTGCATTGTCCCGAGGACGGAATTACCCGAGGAGTTCCGATTGCAAGCGACATTTAATGTCCTCCGATTAGCGTTTAATACTTTGTTTGAATACAATGATTATGACAAAAACACTACAGTTTTTGCAGTAATAAAAGTAAAGGTTTGAGATAAACCACGATCGTATAAATTGTATCTATTCAAATTGTTCAATGAGTTTTCTAATCAGAAAGCAATACTTTCGCCATTTTTCTTTCCTTACCAGCAACTCTGTCTATCGCGAAGATTTCGTCGGTGGCGAAATTATAAATATCTTGAGATCGAACGCCTGCATTGTCGATATGGATGGCGATTCGGTTTCCATCCTTGTCAACCCATAGGTGAAAATCAGCCGTGTAGTTGCGATTTAGGATGTTCGCCTCAATATGTGCGTCGTAGAAGGATGGAAACGATGGCATCGCCGGATCTGTGAATGAAAAGATATATATATATAAAGTGTTGTTAATTGCAAAAATCGAGATTATCATATACTAAATTAACTTTTGTGGACATGGCAAAGATGCAATGTCAATATAACGAAATGTAGCTATAGATAGTTCCTTTATCAGTAGAGATCCAGTATCTTTGCAGCCATCTTTGATGGCAACTTCAAGGGATTTTCAGATGAATCGTATAGAAGCGTAAGTTTTATTTTCTTGAAATCCCATCATTTGTGGTCCAAAAATTAAAAGCTGTACACCATTGGAAAGCTATTGAAATTCATATTTTTTAAATACAAAATACCACATTTAAAAAAAATGGATTAATGCACTCAGAATTAATACACAGAAATAAATAACATTATTGGCTCATCCTTAAAGAAAATGAATGGTGTATCTTGGTTATATTTTTTTGTACCTATTAAACTTTCAAAATATAGTTTTAATATGTAAAATACTTCATTAAAGCTGTTAAAATTGATATAAAAATCAGTAAAATAGACTGAAAAAACAACAACACAGTGGTGAGTTTAATACAGCACATATTTCCAGATTTCAGCCTGCATAAGCTTTCTGCCTTCCAAGATGGCTGCCTTATCAGTGCCTATGGCATCACATGGTAACTATCTATTGACGGACAAAGATGACTCTTAGCAAATCTTTGTAGAACCGCAGGTCTGCTTGATGACCTTCTACCCCCACCTAACACTTTTGGCCCCGACCAGGACATGCACTGACGCGATGAGGTTCGGCTATTAATAGACGAGGTACATAACGTGTTTCCTTTATTTTGGAAACCAGTGAAACGCTCCATGTATGAACGTGTTCTTAGCCATCTAATAATAAACAGAACCGTGGTGGGTACGAATCTGATACCCATTCCATTGGCATTGATTATTCCTCGTTTTCAAAATGAAAGAAATATTGAGTTATCTCCCTTGTGGGAAGGTATTTTTTTATTTACTTAATATAAGAAATATAATAATTATTTTTAACTTGCTTTTTTTGAAAGAAAGCGCTGCTTTTTAATAACTTCATATCTTAATCATTAAGATTCCATTCTATGTGCATGCTTCAGTCTTAAGTGATTTTTGAAAGATTAAAATATAGGACAATCATAAGTTTTCTGCAGTAAGTATATACCAAATACCTACCCACAAGGGAGGTAATGTTGTAATAAAGTAAAACCCCTTTACTTGAGAAAAGAGGAATTCTAACGCGATAAACGAAATTACAGTATAAGCATAGAAGGATTGTTATTTGTATTGTGCAATATTTTTTCAAAAATGCAGAATATCCGTGATTGTCTCGCTCGTTGTTTTTTTCTAGACTATAAACTGATCCTTTTTTTTGTACTGATCAAATTTATTTATTCTGACAAATTTATAAACATAATTACTAAGTATTTTCTTCGGAAATTCTTGTACTTTGTTAATTGGCTACAAAAGTTTATTACAGTAATTATTGGTAATAATTATGTACAAAATTGTTTGATGACGTCATGAGTACAAATAAGTAAACCATTTTTAGACATATGTCAATCTCGTTATGTGTTATTGCAATAATCAAGGATACACTTCACTAAATCTCATATGCTACACTTTACTAAATTAATTGCAGTACTCCAGTTAATGTTAGAATTAAGGTTGCTCTAAGCTAAACCTCAGGTTGTTGGGATCTGACCATATAAAAGTACATAGTATTGGTAACATCACACTAAATGTGTTTTAATTTTTAAGTAAAAATCAATGTGACGATGCGCTAAATGTAGATGTATTTGTTTTGTAATAATTGACATTAATCATACCATTGGGCCCTGGTACCTGCGGTGTGCATGCTGGGTTTTGGCTAGCAACCGTTGCTAGGCAACAAAGAAATACGAGAGCTGCCTGGAGACTGAAATTGAGAATAAATATTTACATAAAACACATTTCAAGCAAAAGCAAGATGGATATTTTATTGTCTATATATGTTTATAAAATTGTTAAAATGTATTTGTGTTTGATTTATACATTGTACATACTCAATCATGGCTATTTTATTTCATCTTTCCCACTTTTCGTTTTTAAAGGGACGTGACTCTATTTATTCAAATACTACTCTCTCACCTCCATTAGGGTAGGTATAAGGTATATAGTAACTGAAATAAAAATTTTTTCACCTTTTTAACTTTGAGAACACTTGAAACTACAGCATGCATAAAATTGATCTTTTGAAGTACAAAGAAGTTAAAGTATGTGGGCTCTATCTTAAATATAAGCAAACTAGATATAAACTTAGAAATATTTCTTATTCCGTTTCTGGCTCTCCGCTGCTCAATTAGAAGAAACTTAGGCTGCTATTAGCCAACCATTTTTAGATGAGTCATGATTTACGACCCCACTTTTATATATGTTACAGCTATCAAAGTTTCAGAAATACCATTATCATCATCATCATCTTCATCATCATCATTTTAATCATCTTCTTAATAACCATAACTGTACATATTTCTTGCCATTTTTAAACATATAAAGAAACTTTCTTAGACAAGTTTGAAACAATTAATTACAATCCATTGGGAAACAGTTTCTTTCAGCTTATGAATCCCTCTCGACTGCCCACTTCCTGGGAAGAACCAGTGCTAAGGTACTGAATACCTGAAGGAATGTGCAGTAAATAGTCTTGCTCAAGGACTAACATCACGTGGTCGGTTTATGGGTTCGAACCCGGGATCCTGCGATCCGAAGTCCAATGTCAATGAGCATGGACTACCGCTTTCTTTCTAATATTAAATGGTTTTATGAATGCAACTTAAGAAATGATCTCATATCTTAGGAAATATCACAAGATTTAAGTTGTTTTTAGTCGGAAAAAAAAAGATTTCTTATAAAAGTACCGACCCTGAAAAGAAGGGACAATGTGAATGGTATGAGAATGGAGAGAGTTAAGGCATGACTTGAACACTAGCGAAAATGTCCGCACAATTTGGTGTAACTTTTTTTCCAAATATTTTTCGATAAATGGTTGCTGTGTTTCAAATTGGAAATAAGATCTTTTGATTAAATGATCCAATTTATCTAATAAAATGTGTCCATAAGTCAGGTTTACACATTTCTCGTGTACGATTATGTACACTTTTGCTTAAACTTTGAAAGGATAATACGTGGTGTAGGCAGCTATGTGAAAAAATATAACAGTTTGTTTACATGTAAAAAAAATCTCTTGATTTATCACCCAAAAATCCGACGATTAGAAAACAATAATATATGTAGATATGAGAATATGTGATGTGTACATTAATGCAGCTCGCTTGTTGAATCCAACCTATTCAACATATTAAATAACAATGAATAAAATGCCAAATGTCTTAATTAGTTTAATTGGTTGTACGTATATATGACATTAATTGTCTTGAACAATTAATCAACCAACAGCGTCCTTTTTGTTGTACGGAGAAAATGTGGATGCTTAAAAAGAAGTGCCGGGAAAGTTTATTTAAAAAAAACAACAAAAAACAACAACAACAACATACCATCAGGAAAACGTGACCTTCATACTTAATATAGTACTTAATAATGCATACATTCTTATAATGACAGCATTTGCCGGTGGTAAAATAATAATATTATGTTATAATCTGTAATGTTATAGCTACGAAGACAAACTGATCATTCTTCAGTCATGTCGCTAACTTCATTCTTGTTGCAGCTTTTTTATTCTTTCTTTCAAATAACGCTGTTTCGTACTGATAACAAATTGAACTAGCCAATAAACTATAGCGAAACTCTATGATTAATAAGATATGTAAAAAATACAATAAAAGAGAAAGAAATAAAAAGTTCTCAATACGTACCGCATCTTAGTTGCCGCCATATTGAAAAAATGTCGTCTGGTAGGTTGATACAATTGTAGGATATTCATCCGCCCACTTTTTGGTCGACCGTATCACGAAATTATCAGTTGAACATATCTGAGATAATACTCAACGGTTTAAGTTAGTACGATATCACCCTACATGTACATTTATGCCGAATGAGAGTTGGGTAAATTTTACATCTTTAATCTAAGTCTTACTCAACCTAATGTACATAGCGGGTCTGTGACCAAGAGTTTGCGAGTAGCCGACTTTTTAACCCCTAATCTCCTTTTTATAAGTTCGCGACTAAACACCAAGAACTCCACATGCGGGATTGTCTTGAAGGTGGCGTGCAGTTCATCGATAGATATATAAAAATAAGTTATTCCGTAACTTAAAATTAAATCGTTTTCTTTTTATAAATTTCTTGTTTTTAGAAATAAAATCCTAGCGACACAATGATGTCCTTATATAGACGTCCAACTATTTTAGTGGAGGAAGACGCCCCAATCCCCCCACCCCCCCCACCCCACGGGACAAATATCTGGGTAGAACCACCGGCGAATCGAACGTCAGCTGGAAGGCCTTTTCACATTTAGTTCTTCGCCCCGACCAATACTCGAACGCGGTGAGAGGTCGAATAGGCAGAGCAGTTATGAGTTCGAGACTCATCCCCATGACTACAGGCTCCAAAGAATTATAACTTTAAGTTACTGTAATGCGCATTGCTGTTCATGTAATAATTACTTTGAAATAAATATATATAGTAAGTATAAGAAAACTTAAATTCTTGTTAAATAGAAAGTATATCATGTGTAAAAATGAACGTATATTTGGTTTACATTCGTATTTAAAATCAAAGGTAATATTTCAGATGCTTGCCTGTGTGTAATCAGTTATCTAGTATCTGTCACTATCAGCCGAGATGACATGACCAAAGTTTACTTGATGATCATAGATAGTTGCGTTCGTTGACGATAACGAAGCCGAGTTCGACTACAACTTAAGTATCAACCGGAAACTACATTGAGTGACACCGCACCCGCTTTCTCCTGAATGTAAATAAATTGTACAAAACAGCTTAAATTGTTGAAAAGCGTTCAAAGGTATTGTCTATGTGTATTTTATAGTCACTTGCACATAAATGATGACAAACTTTTAAAATTAGTTCAGGGAATCAAACTTGTCGCTGTGTCGGTCAACAGTGTATGCCGAGGACACTCGAGTAATCAAGATTTACGTTTGAACTTGGCCCAGGGCGGAAAAGGACCTGTGTCGTTAATAAAGGTAGGTAAAGGTTAATATTTCGTGTGTGTTTTTTCCTAATGCACATTTGATGTTTTAAATATTTTTATTTAACTATAAATGAAAATAAAACGATATTATATTTACATGTATATGCATTAATAAAATTAAAAAATAATTTTAAGATAGGTGGGCGTCTTCGGTCTATTCAAAGCAACCAATTTCTGATTCTGACGTCTGCGTGTATACTGCTTGATACTAACCATGCACCGTGGAAATACTTCTGCAGTCAAATACACCTAAATCTCATTCATGGAAGAGTAGCATATCTTGCTAATTCGATTTATTTGATGTATTTATTATATAATATTATATATCCGTCATCCCATCCTGCTTTATCTGTCTTTCCTTTTCTTTCTACAGTGTCTTTTTATTTCATTCTTCTTGTATGTCTTTCTGTTCTTCCGTCTTTCAGAAAACTTTTTTTTATTTTCACCAGTATTGCCAAAAATTTGATACCAATTTACATGTACTCGTATCACAACGCACGGATATTTTAAATATGCAAAATGCCTTCCTCGACGCACCGACAACTCATAAATTTTACATAATATTGTAATAATTAAATTACAAACTTCAAACTTACATGATAAAAGTTTCTTTTAAATCTAATATGATCGTGTAAAAACATGAATGTCAACATATCTATCAATGTACTATGCTCTCTTGGGTTGCAACAATAGTAAACAGTGTAGATTTTTAAATTACCTGTTGATGTATTGTTTTTTCTCTACACCAGACAAAATGGCGGGTCAATCGAATTGGTGGTCTGCTGTGGTCGCTGCCGTCGTTGTAGTGTGCTGCTTCCAGAGCGCCATGTGCGCACTAAATGGGATGGATCCAAGCATTTGTTCCCCACCCACTCCAGCCCCTAACCGTAAGTCAGCATGGAGATAACCTTACCTTCATATTTCTACTTACTTGGTTAGTGGATTAGGAAAAATAACAAGTTATTTCATCTCATATTGCCTTATCTCGAAGGTGTTCCTCGGTAGAACCGACGATTACTGTATATGTTTACCCTCGACAGTCTTATCTTTAGCCTAAAAGCCTTTGAAAAACCCTTAATATTAAAGTAAAATATCTGATGACTTGTTAGTGAGTGTGATGGTAGTAGTGGTAGTGAAGATGATTATGGTGATGATGATGATGTTATGATGATGATGTTGATTATGAGGATGATGATGATGATGATGATGATGATGATGATGATGATGATGACGACGACGACGACGATGAAGAAGAAGATGATAACGATGATAATGCTAATCCTGCTTCTGAAACCATTCTGATTTATTGTTGAATTACTTTTGACGGACGCACGCAGAAGGACAAGGGTAAGCCTTAATGCCTTTTCATTATAATTTGAAAATCCTTAATAATTCATAACTCGAAACATGTTATTGTTTGGCTCTAGCTCCCATGCTGCCAAATATCACTGACCAGTTCAGCACGCGGATCGAAATGGTGATTGTCAACAAAAATGAGACCCAAGTTCTTCGTGAATTTTTCGACCGACCCAATAACAGGGCTTTTGTCAGTCAACAGACGCCGCTGTTTCTGTAAGTAACCTTCTTCAGTCGCTTTTGTTTTGGGTGTGTCAGGATTATTGTCACTATATTGATGGCGTCCTCAGTGTAGTCTGCTAAATAATGGTAGATATATAGTTTGCACCGACACAGTTTGAGCATATTGGCGCCTTTCAGTAATTATTTGTGAAGATATTTCCCTTGACAAATTTCTGGGTATTTATCCCCCCCCCCCCCACCCCCCTCCCCACCTTCACACTTCCCCACTGATCAGGCCTAGCAATCCAGCCGCTGTTTCTTTACGGTGACTTGTTATCCAGATAGTGTAATTATCTCCCTTTAATAAATAAAGAAATAGAAAAATAAAATGTATCCTCTTATCATACATGCTTCAGGTGACAAAAACATAACTGAATACTAAGTATATGAGTTAAATATTCAACTCCGAACATACATACTTATTTAAAATACAGAAAAAAAATCGATTTTGTAACTTGACTGATCGTTATGTAAGGATAATTCGACCTATATATACATTGATTGGTATCAAGTTTATACCCTGAATCTCCTTATCCTTCAATAAACCAACTATCAGTAAGTAAATAATTTACAATGCCTGCTGTATGTGACGTGGTATATAAAATCATAATGTTTCCTTCATTGAGGACACGGACGTCTATTTAGGTAATGCCACTCACCCATAAATAAGCGCTGATTTAATGATCAAATTGAAATTTGCTGAAAATGACTAATTGATATTTACTGTAATTTAATTGTTGTTTTCATATATGACTCGTGGTAAGCTACTTCTAAAAAAATCAGGTAGGACGCATTATTGTTGCTTGTTTTTTTTAATGTTGTGTCTAGGTAAGACGCGTTGGTGGTTTATTGATTTTAATTATAACTTAAGAAATGTTAATTGATTGTAATTGATGTACATGGTACGACGCATGGATAGTTTATTGATTTTAATTACATTTCAGGTGCAATGCGTGTTTTTTCTAACGTTTCATTTGCAGTTCAGGTGCGATACGTGGTTAGATTATTGATTTTTAATTGCATTTCAGGTAATAGGTGTCGTTATTATTTTCTTACTGCAGTTCAGGTTCGAAACGTGGTTAGATTATTGTCTGTTTGTTTGTTTATTGGGTTTATCGTCCGACCAACAGTATTTCAGTTATCTGGAGATGGTGTCCACTTGAGGCAGATATAGTGCTGCCTTCACTGTATATAGCATGTTTGTTTATTAGGTTTATCGTCCGACCAACAGTATTTCAGTTATCTTGAGACGGTGTCCACTTGAAGCAGATATAGTGCTGCCTTCACTGTGTATAGCATGCCGTGAACACCTGGCATGATACCAGGCCCAGTCACATTATACTGACACCGGGCCAACCAGTCGTGGAACTACCCTTATATTTGCTTGAGCGTTAGCAAGGGAGCTATACCACTTCCATTTTTAACGACTTTGGAATGTCGCGGCCCGGGATCGAACCCGGGGCCTCCAGTACCTGGAGCCGACGCTTTACTGATTGCGCTACCAGGTCTGGTAAGGTTAGATAATTGATTTTTAATTACATTTAATATACGCTACATGGTTAATTTATTGGTTGTTAATTATAATTCAGATTCGACACGTGGTTAGATTATTGATTTTAATTATATTTAAGCTACGCTACATGGTTGGTTTATTGGTTGTTAATTCAGGTACGACGCGTGGTATGATTATAATCAGAATGAGTTCATTGGATACCTGACTGAAAATCGTAAGTGAAATAAATAAACAACAACAACGTAACACCGATATGATGTTTTGCTTAAATGTTTTGTTCTGTATGTACTTATAATTTATCTTTAGATCCACATGTAATCAACACAACATCATCACATATAAATAATGATCAAATACTGATTTATTCATACATCGACTTATTGGATTTTTATTTATTGAATTCATCGATTTAAAGATCTGAAGTTATTGAATTTTCTTTTAAATTAACTAAAATTTGCATACCTGAGTTCATGTAGTTAAAAGATAATACAGTTACACAAATTAACCACATAATTGATTGTTCTGGTGTTCTAAATGTATTTTATTTCACAAATGGCCAGCCACCAGTTGTGCCGCTGAGGACATGTCGACTTCAAGTCATCGGTTTTTGTTCGGATTGGAGAATATTAATGGAAAATCTACGGAGTTTTCTGGGGCTCGAGCACTGCACTTCCAGGGACCTGCCATCAACCAAGTATGTTCTTGTTGTCAAATTAATCTTATCGAACAAGTATCTTGGTGGCGCCCTCTGGGCGTGTCATCGATTTGTAAATTCCTGTGGGTTCCGGTCCTGCTTGGTTATAGCGGAAACTTTCATGGGAGAATGTCTTCTAGCTGACATGCGAAATGCTCGGCGGTTCTCCAGAAGAATTTGCTCAGGATTTTTCTCAACTAATAGTGGGTTTTTTCCGCCAATATAGTCGTAAAAGTGTCGGTGCGATATAACAGTAAAAAAAAAACAACACAAGCTAGAAATCACATTGACACAGTTATCGCCCTAACTGGGGGGTCCCTCCACTTTGACATGTTGTATCTTATTGTACCAATGAACGAGTTTGTTAAATAAAAACATGTTTAACACAAAAGGCATCTTTTCCATGCCAAGCTTTGCGGCGTTGTATTTATATACACGTGCATACTTGTAGTTGCTTTCAGTTTATATTGGTGAAGAAAAACCTTGGAAAAATGTCTGGGGTAGAACCACCGGCGCTCGGCTAGAAAACATCCTCGAATGATTATTCTTACCTATAAAAATAGAGTTATGGGACATGATTTCCGGTCATGCGCTCTGGACATGATTTCCGGTCATGCAAAAGGGATTGGGATTGGGATTTACCGGCATTTTGCCGATACTGTGCAGCGACATTTCTATCATTATAGCACAGGGGCACTTATGAGGTGCCCAAGGACTGAACCCGGCCAGTTTTTATTATACTGACACCGACGAGTCAGGCGTAATGCTGTCCCCTTAACCCCGAGCGTTAGGAGGGAAGCAACTTCTACCAACTTTAAAATCTTTGGTTTGGCCCGGCCGGGGTTTGAACCCACGACCTCCCGATCCACAAGCCGACGTTCTACCACCTGAGCTAAAAGTACAGAAGAATTAAATCTTAAAATAAAATCACACAATTGCCTTTTTATTCTACAGTTCAACCACAAAACCGCAAAACAACAACAACAGCAGCAACAATTGACCCTTAATATGTACTCCTTCTTATAACTTAACACTTGCTTATGTGAATCACATTGTCAAAACTCACAAAGAAATTGCCATTCTTTCTGATTTAGACCTACATGGGTAGGACGACGATCCGTGGGAAAATCGTCGATCACTGGCAATCCTGTCAATTCTGGAGAGATCAGTCAGCCGCCATGAAAGTAGACTGGTACTTTACAGGTTAGCTACTTCCGGTTTATTTCTTTGCGCGTGTGTGTGTAGAATGAGTCTTCCGTCATGAAAGTAGACCGTAGTACATTTCTGATATAATTTTAGGGTAGACCGGCTATGTCAGTCAGTTTTCGCCGATGTATTAATTTCCAAGTGATGTCATAGGTACAGATAAGACACTTTAAGGCAGCCATCTTTGAGGGCAGAAGCTAATGCAGACCGAAGTCTGGAAATATGTGCTGTATTAAACTCACCACTGTGTTTTTCAGCCTAATTTAATGAATTTTATATCAGCTTTAATGAGTATTTTAAATATCAAAACTATATTTTGATAGTCTTAAAAGGTTAAAAAAAAAAAAAACCACAAAGATATACTGTTCATTTTGTTTAAGGATGAGCCAATATTTTTTTTTATTTCTGTGTATTAATGCTTTATGCATTTGTCAATTTTAAAAATAGTGTCGGCGCCGTATGACCTGTTAAGTGTCGGTGTGCCGTAAAACCCAAATAAATAAATAAATAAATAAATAGTGTATTTTGAAAATGTGAATTTCAAGAGCTTTTCAATGGTGTACAGTTTAAAAATTTTGGACAACAAATGCAGAAATTACAAGAAAATATAATTTACGCTTCTGTACATCTGAAAATCCCTTGAAGTTGCCATCAAAGATGGCTTCCAAGATAAGGCATATTCACTAATGTGGAGACATCTATAGCCTGCGCAACGGAACGAGTTTTCATAACACAGTTATGAATTAACCCGCCGCTCAACAAGTAGTCCTAGTTTCTAATTACCAGCATTAATGTTGACGGCACTTACTTATTAGTTAATACTACTTCTAACAAAATAATAATAAATTAATTCATTTCTTTGTAGAGTCTACTGTTTTTTTGTTTTTTTGTATCTGTATTGACTGATAGATTGGACGAATGTAACTGCACACCGACAACAAAAGGGCGACTACTCATATAAACTGAGACAGCAACGTTCAAATACCACAAAAACTTAACTCAGACAATTAAGTGCAGTTTTGTCGACGAAACACAGTATATTTAAGTAATGGGTTTTAGCGACGTAAATGCAATATGTTAATTGATTGATCGTAATTGAAAAATAATGTCACATGGTATCTAGAAGAGAGGAATTTTTCATTTCCGGCAGAAGAACTACATAAAATTGTTGATAATAAAATGAATTTGTTTTTTTAATGACCATAGAAGGTGTGTAGATGGTTGTGGCATCGTGTTCATTTGTATATGGAATTGAGAAACCGCAGTCCAATGTTCATCAGAGGAAAATACACGTAAACATTTCTAGCCAATGATACCTAAACACTGGATAAATGATTAAACAATTTACCGTTACTACTAAATTTCTTTTTGCCTGAGCCTCAAAATGTAAACAAATAACCTAATCTATATAATCAATGTAAAATAAATATCATTATATAACTGGCGTAACTCTGGAGAGCGTGGGCTCGTTTGGAATAACATTTTAATGGGGATAATATGCAGACGCTACGCTGTTTGGTGCGATACGTTTCTAAAAAAACAACAGAGTATGCCGAGGGAAGCAGTGCAGCTTGCAATTTAGAAACGATGCCAATAATGTAGCAGGTAATAAGGGGGAATATACAACTGTTTGGTAATGTCTTGTTTTAAGAAAAGAATCGAGTATTTAAAGTCGGAAGTTAACAAGACAGCTTGCAATAACAAAAATGTAGAAGGAATAAAACAAAGTAGCCGATATTTGGTTCCCAGCATATTTATGCTACTTCCATTTATATAATCAATATCATTTCAGCTCGCGGCTACTGGAACTCGGCTTACGGTCTGTCTGTAGTGCCGGTAATGGCCCATGTCCAGGGTCGAGTAGACAATGGGACGAAACCACACAACTTTGAACACTACTACAATTTCTACCAGTGGTTCCCGCAAATTGATGCTATGGAAAATCGGGTGTTTGAGGTATTACCAAAATAAAGCTCACTCACGTTCTAAAGACCATCCTAGCCCTTAAGACCATTCACGTTCTAAAGACAATTCCAGCCCTTAAGGCCATACCCGTTCTAAATACATTCCCGTTTTAAAGACCATCCCAGCCCTTAAGACCATTCCCGTTCTAAATACATTCCCGTTCTAAATACATTCCCATTCTAAAAACATTCCCATTCTAAATACATTCCCGTATTAAATACATTCCCACTCTAAATACATTCTCATTCTAAATACATTCCCATTCAAAATACATTCCCGTTCTAAATACATTCTCATTCTAAATAAATTCCCATTCTAAATACATTCCCGTTCTAAATACATTCTCATTCTAAATACATTCTCATTCTAAAAACATTCCCATTTTAAAAACATTCCCGTTCTAAAAACATTCCCGTTCAAAATACATTCTCATTCTAAATACATTCTCATTCTAAATACTTTCTTATTTTAAATACATTCCCGTTCTAAAAACATTCCCGTTCTATATACATTCTCATTCTAATTACATTCTCATTCTAAAAACATTCCAATTATAAAAACATTCCCGTTCTAAAAACATTCCCGTTCTAAATACATTCTCATTCTAAATACATTCTCATTCTAAAAACATTCCAATTATAAAAACATTCCCGTTCTAAAAACATTCCCGTTCTAAATACATTCCCGTTCTAAATACATTGCCATTATAAATACATTCTCATTCTAAATACATTCTCATTCTAAAAACATTCCCATTCTAAATACATTCCCGTATTAAATACATTCCCACTCTAAATACTTTCTCATTCTAAATACATTCCCATTCAACATACATTCCCGTTCTATATACATTCTCATTCTAAATAAATTCCCGTTCTAAATACATTCTCATTCTAAATACATTCTCATTCTAAAAACATTCCCATTTTAAAAACATTCCCGTTCTAAAAACATTCCCGTTCTAAATACATTCTCATTCTAAATACATTCTCATTCTAAATACTTTCTTATTTTAAATACATTCCCGTTCTAAAAACATTCCCGTTCTAAATACATTCTCATTCTAAATACATTCTCATTCTAAAAACATTCCAATTATAAAAACATTCCCGTTCTAAAAACATTCCCGTTCTAAATACATTCCCGTTCTAAATACATTGCCATTCTAAATACATTCTCATTCTAAATACATTCTCATTCTAAATACTTTCTTATTTTAAATACATTCCCGTTCTAAATGCATTCTCATTCTAAATAAATTCCCATTCTAAATACATTCTCATTCTAAAAACATTCTAATTATAAAAACATTCCCGTTCTAAAAACATTCCCGTTCTAAATACATTCCCGTTCTAAATACATTGCCATTCTAAATACATTCTCATTCTAAATACATTCTCATTCTAAAAACATTCCCATTATAAATACATTCCCGTATTAAATACATTCCCACTCTAAATACATTCTCATTCTAAATACATTCCCATTCAAAATACATTCCCGTTCTAAATACATTCTCATTCTAAATAAATTCCAATTCTAAATACATTCCCGTTCTAAATACATTCTCATTCTAAATACATTCTAATTCTAAAAACATTCCCATTTTAAAAAACATTCCTTTCTAAAAACATTCCCGTTCTAAATACATTCTCATTCTAAATACATTCTCATTCTAAATACTTTCTTATTTTAAATACATTCCCGTTCTAAAAACATTCCCGTTCTAAATACATTCTCATTCTAAATACATTCTCATTCTAAATAAATTCCAATTCTAAATACATTCCCGTTCTAAATACATTCTCATTCTAAATACATTCTAATTCTAAAAACATTCCCATTTTAAAAAACATTCCTTTCTAAAAACATTCCCGTTCTAAATACATTCTCATTCTAAATACATTCTCATTCTAAATACTTTCTTATTTTAAATACATTCCCGTTCTAAAAACATTCCCGTTCTAAATACATTCTCATTCTAAATACATTCTCATTCTAAAAACATTCCAATTATAAAAACATTCCCGTTCTAAAAACATTCCCGTTCTAAATACATTCCCGTTCTAAATACATTGCCATTATAAATACATTCTCATTCTAAATACATTCTCATTCTAAAAACATTCCCATTCAAAATACATTCCCGTATTAAATACATTCCCACTCTAAATACTTTCTCATTCTAAATACATTCCCATTCAACATACATTCCCGTTCTATATACATTCTCATTCTAAATAAATTCCCGTTCTAAATACATTCTCATTCTAAATACATTCTCATTCTAAAAACATTCCCATTTTAAAAACATTCCCGTTCTAAAAACATTCCCGTTCTAAATACATTCTCATTCTAAATACATTCTCATTCTAAATACTTTCTTATTTTAAATACATTCCCGTTCTAAAAACATTCCCGTTCTAAATACATTCTCATTCTAAATACATTCTCATTCTAAAAACATTCCAATTATAAAAACATTCCCGTTCTAAAAACATTCCCGTTCTAAATACATTCCCGTTCTAAATACATTGCCATTCTAAATACATTCTCATTCTAAATACATTCTCATTCTAAAAACATTCCCATTCTAAATACATTCCCGTATTAAATACATTCCCACTCTAAATACATTCTCATTCTAAATACATTCCCATTCAAAATACATTCCCGTTCTAAATGCATTCTCATTCTAAATAAATTCCCATTCTAAATACATTCCCGTTCTAAATACATTCTCATTCTAAATACATTCCCATTTTAAATACATTCCCGTTCTAAAAACATTTCCGTTCTAAATACATTCTCATTCTAAATACATTCTCATTCTAAATACTTTCTTATTTTAAATACATTCCCGTTCTAAATACATTCCCATTCTAAATACATTCCCATTCTGAAGACCATCCCAGCCCTTAAAGGTGGTATCCAACAGTTTGCCTATATCAATTACATATAACAATACCAAACCAATGCTCTTGGGGAATGTGGACATTTTTTTCAATAAGCCCATACATTAGTCTTTTGAACACTAACTGAATTGTTAGAACTAACAAACAAAAACACCCTTAATATGTACTCTTTCCAACTGTATCAAAAGCTCGATAGTGGTCTCTTCCAAAATGGATATCGACGTCAGAGCCGATTACCGGATGACTTTATAACGTGATCCCAAAAGTAAGTGGTCACGTGGTTTTCTAAATGTAATAATAGATATCTCTGCAGGGTGGCTCAGATAGAAAATATCTGTTTGCAATGACAAGTGGTGATTTATGCCTGAATGTTCACACAGATCTATAACAGCAAGGAATAGCATTTTGACGGACCGTTTCAGGTAACATGATTTATTTGGTTCTTTGAGAAATGAAATGTTGGTCCAAACTGTCGGAGACCTCCTTTAATACAATTCCCAGTCTAAATCCATTCCCGTTTTTAATGAACATTAAGCTGTAATGCCTAGTTCATCTCTAAAGACCATTCCTGTTCTAAAGACCATTCTTGTTCTTAAGACCATTCCTGTTCTAAAGACCATTATTGTTCTTAAGACCATTCCTGCTCTAAAGACCATTATTGTTCTTAAGACCATTCCTGTTCTAAAGACCATTATTGTTCTTAAGACCATTCCTGCTCTAAAGACCATTATTGTTCTTAAGACCATTCCTGTTCTAAAGACCATTATTGTTCTTAAGACCATTCCTGTTCTCAAGACCATTATTGTTCTTAAGACCATTCCTGTTCTAAAGACCATTATTGTTCTTAAGACCATTCCTGTTCTAAAGACCATTATTGTTCTTAAGACCATTCCTGTTCTAAAGACCATTATTGTTCTTAAGACCATTCCTGTTCTAAAGACCATTATTGTTCTTAAGACCATTCCTGTTCTAAAGACCATTATTGTTCTTAAGACCATTATTGTTCTTAAGACCGTTCCTGCTCTAAAGACATTTCTCGCTCTAAAGACCATTCCTGTTCTAAAGACCATTATTGTTCTTAAGACCGTTCCTGCTCTAAAGACATTTCTCGCTCTAAAGACCATTCCTGTTCTAAAGACCATTATTGTTCTTAAGACCGTTCCTGCTCTAAAGACATTTCTCGCTCTAAAGACCATTCCTGTTCTAAAGACCATTATTGTTCTTAAGACCGTTCCAGCTCTAAAGACATTTCTCGCTCTAAAGACCATTCCTGTTCTAAAGACCATTATTGTTCTTAAGACCGTTCCAGCTCTAAAGACATTTCTCGCTCTAAAGACCATTCCTGTTCTAAAGACCATTCTTGTTCTAAAGACCATAAAAGACCATTCCTGCTTTAAAGACCATAAAATGCCATACCGGTTCTAAAGACCATTCCTGCTCTAAAGACCATTCTTGTTCCAAAGACCATAAAAGACCATTCCTGCTCTTAAGACCATTCCAGCTCTAAAGACATTTCTTGCTCTTAAGACCATTTCTGTTCCAAAGACCATTCCTGTTCTAAAGACCATTCCTGTTCTAAAGACCATTCCTGTTCTAAAGACCATTCTTGTTCTAAAGACCATTCTTGTTCTAAAGACCATAAAAGACCATTCCTGCTTTAAAGACCATAAAATGCCATACCGGTTCTAAAGACCATTCCTGCTCTAAAGACCATTCTTGTTCCAAAGACCATAAAAGACCATTCCTGCTCTTAAGACAATTCCAGCTCTAAAGACATTTCTTGCTCTTAAGACCATTTCTGTTCCAAAGACCATTCCTGTCCTAAAGACCATTCCTGTTCTAAAGACCATTCCTGTTCTAAAGACCATTCCTGTTCTAAAGACCATTCTTGTTCTAAAGACCATAAAAGACCATTCCTGCTTTAAAGACCATAAAATGCCATACCGGTTCTAAAGACCATTCCTGCTCTAAAGACCATTCTTGTTCCAAAGACCATAAAAGACCATTCCTGCTCTTAAGACCATTCCAGCTCTAAAGACATTTCTTGCTCTTAAGACCATTTCTGTTCCAAAGACCATTCCTGTTCTAAAGACCATTCCTGTCCTAAAGACCCTTCCTGTTCTAAAGACCATTCCAGTTCTAAAGACCCTTCCTGTTCTAAAGACCATTTCTGTTTTAAAGACCATTCCAGCTCCTAAGACCAATCTCGCTCAGAAGAATCCTATTCGATTTTCATCTCTTCTGCTTGTTTTATTTTATCATAGTTTTCATTGTGATCGTTTCTGTAGACACTCTTTTCGTATCCGTTCCGCTCATGTTTTTTTCACATTTTTTTTTACTTTTTACCCATTCCGCTAATTTTCCTTTTTCAGACACCACATGGCGTGCAGTGTGCAAAAAGGAAGTTAACACAACCACTTCCGGTTGTACCAAAGGACGCGTTCTCGTTGACTGTCGAGTCCATCGATGAGACTAAATCCTCCATCAGCTACATGCATGTACGTCACGTGGTCGTATTACACTCATAATAACAAACGTACCGTCTGGGATAACATCATTATAATTTTCATCTCGAATATACATTGTATATGTTTGGTGTACATGTGCAGGCGACTTACAACTCAACCGCGTGTGTTCGAATCTCGGTTGGGGCGAGAACTTTCATGTGGGGTGGTTTTCCAGTTAATCTGCAGTGGGTCTACCCAATCCCTAGTCTGGGATCTTCCTCCACCAATAATAAGCTAAAGATTACCATGTCAAAATAACTATGTCTATAACAAAAACAACAACAAACACCTGCAACTAATTAGGCCCTCACTGTTTGTGTTAAAAGCCCTGTCGGTACAAACCTTTGAGACAGAAGTCTTGCCGCTTACATTCAGTGTTATTTTTAGACATTTTCAGGGAACTTTTCCTCACCAGTTTAAGCTGTATGCCGCTTAATGGCAAGGCTTTAGAAAACAATGCAGATAATATTCTGTTTCTTTTCTCTGTGATGCCGAACATTGAAATGTCATAATTTATCAATGTGCTAAAATTTAAGGTTCGGTGTGAAATAGCACCGTTAAAAAGCTGCTTACATTAAACTTCACCTTCCACCTGCCCCAGGTTCATTGAATTATTAATGTCACCGGATAAACTCTTATAGATAACACCTTGATCAAAGTTTGCATCATTCAATTTACATTTACTGAATTCTGGACAAAATAGCGGCCATATTGCTTAAAAGCAAATATAACCGGTACTTGACAATGTATTACTATGCATGTATTATTAATTTATTTTCCAGCGCTATATTACTGTTTATTTTTGGGGTTTATCTTTCCACCAACAGTATTTCAGTTATCTGGAGACGGTGTCCACTTGAAGCAGATATAGTGCTGCCTTCACTGTGTATAGCATGCCGTGAACACCTGGCATGATACCAGACCCAGTCACATTATCCTGACACCAGGCTAACCAGTCATGGAACTATCCTTATAGTTGCTTGAGCGTTAGCAAGGGAGCTATACCACTACCATTTTTAACGACATTGGTATGTCGCGGCCTGGGGTCAAACCCGGAGCCTCCCGTTCCTAAAGCCGACGGTCCAGCGCTATATTACGGTCAAATTTCTAATAATTGAAATTATATTGCATTTGCATATCGCTTATATTTGCTTATTTGAAACGCACACATGCACATTTTGTAAAATAAATAAAAAGTGATGACCTTTCAGCCATATTTTTCAGTATTTATACATTTTACTCGAACTTTTAGTGCAACTTGCGGAGACTGCGTTTCCCGACGGAGGTTTTAGAAAATGAAAATATTTTGTATATATTGAAAATTATGTTTTTGGCATAAAATAATAGATATCTGGTGTCAAATCGTTTTGATGTAATTCGCGGTCAACAAAACAAGTATTTTTCTTACGACATGTTGGAAAAAAAATCATCTTACAATACACACAGAGAAATCCTCTTTCTTTCGCAGCCGACCTAACAAAATTCAACTATTCTTTCGCGACAAAAAGTAGTTCTACGTATTTCCATGATATACTGTGTATTGAAAGGTAGACAGTTTAAATTCGGCAGCAGATTCATCAAATTTTTACATTAGTATGCCCAGCCTGTTTAAACAAACTGTTTGAGACAAATAATTACAACACGCAACTCTTGATGGACAGGTATTATTAAAAAAACAACCTCTTATGTGTTATAGGAAACCTTCTACGTGAGCCAGAAAATTGTGAGATATGACCATCGACCCAACAAAAACGCATCTCCTTATGGGACGGATTACCTTACGGAGGTTCACGACTTTAGGACAGGTGAAATATAGATCAATGGCAAAGACCGGTGTACATGAAATAAATGTCAATGGCAAAGACCACATTAAATAAAGGTCAATGGCAAAGACCTCTGTGCATGAAATAAGGTCAATGGCAAAGACCGGTGTACATGACAGAAAGGTCATGACAAAGACCGGTGTACATGAAATAAAGGCCAATGACAACGACCGGTGTACATGAAATAAAGGTCAATGGCAAAGACCGGTGTACATGAAATAAAGGTCAATAGCAAAGCCCGGTGTGCATGAAATAAAGGTCAATAGCAAAGACCGGTGTACATGAAATAAAGGTCAATAGCAAAGCCCGGTGTGCATGAAATAAAGGTCAATGGCAAAGACCGGTGTACATAAAAAAAAGGTCAATGGCAAAGACCGGTGTACATGACAGAAAGGTCAATGACAACGACCGGTGTACATGAAATAAAGGTCAATGGCAAAGACCGGTGTACATGAAATAAAGGTCAATGGCAAAGACCGGTGTGCATGAAATAAAGGTCAATGACAACGACCGGTGTACATGAAATAAAGGTCAATGGCAAAGACCGGTGTACATGAAATAAAGGTCAATGGCAAAGACCGGTGTGCATGAAATAAAGGTCAATGACAACGACCGGTGTACATGAAATAAAGGTCAATGGCAAAGACCGGTGTACATGAAATAAAGTTCAATGGCAAAGACCGGTGTACATGAAATAAAGTTCAATGACAACGACCGGTGTACATGAAAAAAAGGTCAATGGCAAAGACCGGTGTACATGACAGAAAGGTCATGACAAAGACCGGTGTACATGAAATAAAGGCCAATGACAACGACCGGTGTACATGAAATAAAGGTCAATAGCAAAGACCGGTGTACATGAAATAAAGGTCAATAGCAAAGCCCGGTGTGCATGAAATAAAGGTCAATGGCAAAGACCGGTGTACATAAAAAAAGGTCAATGGCAAAGACCGGTGTACATGACAGAAAGGTCATGACAAAGACCGGTGTACATGAAATAAAGGTCAATGACAACGACCGGTGTACATGAAATAAAGGTCAATGGCAAAGACGGGTGTACATGAAATAAAGGTCAATAGCAAAGCCCGGTGTGCATGAAATAAAGGTCAATGTCAAAGCCCGGTGTGCATGAAATAAAGGTCAATAGCAAAGCCCGGTGTGCATGAAATAAAGGTCAATGGCAAAGACCGGTGTACATGAAATAAAGGTCAATAGCAAAGCCCGGTGTGCATGAAATAAAGGTCAATGGCAAAGACCGGTGTACATGAAAAAAAGGTCAATGGCAAAGACCGGTGTACATGAAATAAAGGTCAATGGCAAAGACCGGTGTACATGAAATAAAGGTCAATGGCAAAGACCGGTGTGCATGAAATAAAGGTCAATGTCAAAGACCGGTGTACATGAAATAAAGGTCAATGGCAAAGACCGGGGTACATGAAATAAAGGTCAATGGCAAAGACCGGTGTACATGAAATAAAGGTCAATGGCAAAGACCGGTGTACATGAAATAAAGGCCAATGACAAAGACCGGTGTACATGAAATAAAGGTCAATAGCAAAGCCCGGTGTGCATGAAATAAAGGTCAATGGCAAAGACCGGTGTACATGAAAAAAAGGTCAATGGCAAAGACCGGTGTACATGAAATAAAGGTCAATGGCAAAGACCGGTGTACATGAAATAAAGGTCAATGGCAAAGACCGGTGTGCATGAAATAAAGGTCAATGTCAAAGACCGGTATACATGAAATATATGTCAATGGCAATGGAAAGTCTGTTTTGAGGATTTTCAATACCAAGTACGGGTCACAATTCGGTACAATGAGTTCTATTTTTCTATTTTATTATTTTATTTTATTTATTTATGTTTAAAAATGTCTGTCACAATTTCTTATAAAGTTGTTTTAATCATTTACGTCGCCTTGATGCTTAGCATCAACTGTTTTTTTAATTAGTTGTCAGACAAATGTAAAGCCAGAGTTGACTTTTATATCACCGGTTGTTTCTTTTAGGTGTGGCCTACATTACGGACAGAAACAGAGGCAACTGTAGTTATCGGCCAATCGAATCATTTGACTTCGATGACAAGTACATGGCAGACTCCAACCAGGTTAGAATCCGCACAGCCAAGGAGTTCTTCTACTTCGACAACGCCATTCAGCCCTCTTACGAAGGAAAGGTGGGTGTGATTTTATAATCATCAGCATCATCATCATCATTATAACTGTCATCATCCTGTTCCTTCCCGCTTCCTCGACATCACAATCATGCTCCTTCACCTCCTCATGCTCCTCCCCCTCACCATTCTGCTCACCCTCATCCTGCTTCTTCTCATCATAATCTTCCTGCTCTTCTTCCTCCTCCACCGACTCCTTCTCTTCCTGCTCTTCTTCCTCCTCCACCGACTCCTGCTCTTCCTCCTCTACCTGCTCCTTCTCTTCCTGCTCTTCCTCCACCACCTGCTCCTTCTCTTCCTGCTCTTCCTATTCCTCCTCCACCTGCTCCTTCTCTTCCCCCTCCACCTGCTCCTTCTCTTCCTCCTTCACCTGGTCCTTCTCTTCCCCCTCCACCTGCTCCTTCTCTCCCCCCTCCACCTGTTCCTTCTCTTCCTCCTCCACCTGCTCCTTCTCTTCCCCCTCCACCTGCTCCTTCTCTTCCCCCTCCACCTGCTCCTTCTCTTCCCCCTCCACCTGCTCCTTCTCTTCCTCCTCCACCTGCTCCTTCTCTTCCCCCTCCACCTGCTCCTTCTCTTCCTCCTCCACCTGCTCCTACTCTGCCTCTTCCACCTGCTCCTTCTCCTCCTGCTCTTCCTCTTCCTCCTCCTCCTCCACCAGCTCCTTCTCTTCCTGCTCTTCCTCCTTCACCTGCTCCTTCCCTTCCTGCTCTTCCTCCTCCACCTGCACTTCTCTTCCTCCTCCACATGCTCCTTCTCTTCCTCCTCCACCTGGTCCTTCTCTTCCTCCTCCACCTGGTCCTTCTCTTCCTCCTCCACCTGGTCCTTCTCCTGCTCTTCCTCCTCCACCTGCTCCTTCTCTTCCTCCTCTACCTGCTCCTTCTCTTCCTTCTCTTCCTCCTCTACCTGCTCCTTCTCTTCCTGCTCGTCTTCATCCACCTGCTCCTTCTCCTCCTGTTCTTCCTCCTCCACCTGCTCCTTTTCTTCATGCTCTTCCTCTTCCACCGGCTCCTTCTCTTCATGCTCTTCTTCCTTCACATGCTCCTTCTCATCATGCTCTTCTTCCTCCACCTGCTCCTTCTCCTCCTGCTCTTCCTCTTCCTCCTCCACATGCTCCTTCTCTTTCTGCTCTTCCTCCTCCACCTGCTCCTTCTCTTTCTGCTCTTCTTCCTCCACCTGCTCCTTCTCTTCATGTTCTTCTTCCTCCACCTGCTCCTTCTCTTCCTACTCTTCCTCCTCCACCTGCTCCTTCTCTTTCTGCTCTTCTTCCTCCACCTGCTCCTTCTCTTCATGTTCTTCTTCCTCCACATGCTCCTTCTCTTCCTACTCTTCCTCCTCCACCTGCTCCTTCTGTTCCTGCTCTTCTTCCTCCACCTGCTCCTTCTCTTCCTCCTCTACCTGCTCCTTCTCTTCCTGCTCTTCCTCCTCCACCTGCTCCTTCTGTTCCTGCTCTTCTTCCTTCACCTGCTCCTTCTCTTCATGCTCTTCTTCCTCCACCTGCTCCTTCTCTTCTTGCTCTTCCTCCTCCACCTGCTCCTTCTCTTCCTGCTCTTCTTCCTTCACCTGCTCATTCTCTTCCTCCTCTACCTGCTCCTTCTCTTCCTTCGCCACCTGCTCTTTCCCCCTTCACCTGCTCCTTCCCTACCTGCTCTTCCTCATCCACCTGCCCCTTCCCTTCCTTCTCTTCCTTCTCCACCTGCTCCTTCCTGCTCTTATTCCACCTGCTCCTTCTCTTCTTGCTCTTCCTCCTCCCTTCTCCTTCTCTTCCTGCTCTTCCTCCTCCACCTGCTCCTTCTTTTTCTGCTCTTCCTCCTCCACCTGCTCCTTCTCTTCCTGCTCTTACTCCTCTACCTGCTCCTTCTCTTCCTTCTCTTCCTCCTCCACCTGCTCCTTCCCTACCTGCTCTTCCTCATCTACCTGCTCCTTCTCTTCCTTCTCTTCCCCCTCCACCTGCTCCTTCCCTACCTGCTCTTCCTCATCCACCTGCTCCTTCCCTTCCTGCTCTTCCTCCTATACCTGCCCCTTTTCTTCCTGCTCTTCCTCCTCCACCTGCTCCTTCTCTTCCTGCTCCTCTTCATCTTGCCCCTCCTCCTCATAATCCAGCTCCTCATGCTCCTCCTTCTCATCATCCTGCTTATTCTATTCTTCCTCCTCCTCCTTCCCTTCCTGCTCTTCCTCCTCCACCTGCTCCTTCTTTTTCTGCTCTTCCCCCTCCACGTGCTCCTTCCCTACCTGCTCTTCCCCATCCACCTGCTCCTTCCCTACCTGCTCTTCCTCATCCACCTGCTCCTTCCCTTCCTGCTCTTCCTCCTCTACCTGCTCCTTCTCTTCCTGCTCTTCCTCCTCCACCTGCTCCTTCTCTTCCTCCTCCTCTTCATCCTGCCCCTCCTCCTCATAATCCAGCTCCTCATGCTCCTCCTCATCATCATCCTGCTCATTCTATTCTTCCTCCTCCTCCTGCTCCTTGTCTTCCTGCTCTTCCTCCTCCACCTGCTCCTTCGCTTCCTGCTCTTCCTCCTCATAATCTAGCTCCTCATGCTCATCCTTATCATCCTGCCCATTCTGTTCTTCCTACTCCTCTTCATTATCCTGCTCATTCTATTCATACTCCTTCTCATCCTCCTACTTCTCCTCATCGTCATCTTGCTCTTCTTCCTATAAACGTGTTAAAAAACCCATTTAAAACGGTGTAAAAATACTTGTATAACATAAAAAAATGTGTTTATATCTTTTTTTTTTTAAGAAAATAGTATTTCATAAAATTGAAATGTTTCTGGTAAATAGTATTGCATCTTGTGTATTTATTTTTCATAATATTTTTGTTTCAGAAAGTCGTCAGAAACATTAACTGTGACACTTGGATTGCTAGCCGGAACGATTTCCCCGCCCTGAATCCAAACACCTCCACCTGGGAATGGTACTTCGCTGATGTAGGTCACAACACATGGGCCTTCTTTACCTCTATTTTTAAAGAGTTAGAAATTGACAAACGTACCTCTATTTCTTATTTGAAGAGTTGTCAATATCAAATCGTACATTTTTTCTGAAAAGTTGGAAGTGCACAAAAGTACGTCTATTTCTGAAAAGTAAGATACACACAAACGTGCCTCTGTTTTTGATGTGAAGAGTTAATACATAAACTTACCTCTATTTCTGAAGAGTTAGACGTTACCGACTTTAATCAGTTTTTGAATGGAAAAGAAAGAAAACAAAACGTTTCTAACGAGTTAGAAATACACAACGGCACCACTGTTTTTGAAGAGTTAGAGACACGAAAATGCACCTCTATTCCCAACGGGTTAGAAATGCACAAAAGCACCTCTATTTCTAAAGAGTTAGAAATACACAACGGCACCACTATTTTTTAAGAGTTAGAAATACGAAAATGCACCTCTATTTCTGAAGAGTTAGAAATAAACAAATGCACCTCTATTTCTAAAGAGTTAGAAATACGAAAATGCACCTCTATTTCTGAAGAGTTAGAAATAAACAAATGCACCTCTATTTCTAAAGAGTTAGAAATAAACAAAGGCACCTCTATTTCTAAAGAGTAAGAAATAAACAAAGGCACCTCTATTTCTAAAGAGTTAGAAATACACAAAGACACCTCTATTTCTAGAGAGTTAGAAATAAAAATGCACCTCTATTTCTAAAGAGTTAGAAATACACAAAGACATCTTTATTTCTAAAGAGTTAGAGATACGAAAATGCACCTCAATTTCTAAAGCGTTAGAAATACACAAAGGCACCACTATTTTCAAAGAGTTAGAAATACGAAAATGCACCTCTATTTCTAAAGGGTTCGAATACGCAACGGCACCTATATGTCTAAAGAGTTAGAAATACAAAAATGTACCTCTATTTCTAAAGATTTAGAAATACACAAATGTACCTCTATTTCTACAGAGTTAGAAATAAGAAAAGGTACCTCTATTTCTAAAGAGTTAGAAATACGAAAATGAACTTCTATTTCTTCAGAGTTAGAGATACACAAAAGTAGTTTATTTTCTGAAGAGAGTAAGAAAGGCATATATACCTCTTGTTCTGAGTTATTAGCTTAGATATATACAAACACATCTCCATTTCTGAAGAGTTAGAAATACACAAACACTTCTCCTGAATTGAAGAGAAAAAATTTCTACATACAAATCTCTTTTTTTTTTTTTTACCAGCATTTGTACATGTTGATCTGAAACCGCTTATTCTAAAGAATTAACATAAATACATGTTTACAACATTAAACAAAAGACTGTTCTGCCATTAATATACTTTAAATCCATGTTTTTTATTAAATAAAAAACAAAGATGGTGGCCCTTGAAAACAAAATTCACTTGTATTGCTTTGCACATACATGTAGTTATCAATTATAGGTCGGTCCCTTATTTCATTAACTTTTTAATTTAATCCAAATTTACAAGGAACTAAAAAGTGTGTGCCTTAATTATGTGTTTACTAGTTTACTGTTTTATTAGTTTTACCTGTTTCATTTTCCGTATAGAAATCATGGCAAGAGCTCAACGCAGGGCCTGAAGCCGGAGCTATCCCCGTACAGATGCGGCTCAATATGCCTTCAGTAAGTATACCCAGCCACCGGTTCTGGTAGCACTTCCGGTATAGAATGCAAATATATAAGTAGTTCCGTAACTGGTCGGTATTAGGATATGGGGGCTGGGTATGGTATTATGCTAGGTCACTATATCAAGTGGACACCGTCTTCAGATAACTGAAATATTCCTGGTAGGACGATATAGCCAAGAAACCAGACTTCAATAAAGGAACTTTAATAAGGTGTGTTCCTACTTCCTAGTAAGTATGGCTTCGAAACTTTGGATCCTTGGTTCGAACCTCAGGTCAACTGTGAAAGGTTAATCCTGGGTCGAGACTATTTATTGCATATTGCTATAGGTACTTACTTCCGGAGTACTGGTTCTACCAAGCGAGTTTGTTAATTGGGTTTATCGTCCCACCAACACGTTTTCAGTTATCTGGCGACGGTGTCCACTTGAAGCAGATACAGTGCTGCTGTCACTGTGTAAAGCATGCCGTGAACACCTGGCATGATACAACACCCTGTCACATTATTCTAACACCGGGCGTTAGCAAGGGAGCTATGCCACTACCATTTTTAAAGACTTCGGTATGTCGCGGCCCGGGATCGAACCCGGGGTCTCCCGTACCTGGAGCCGACGCTCTACCGATTGCGCTACCAGGTCCGGTGCCAAGCAGGTAAGCTGTTGAGAGAGAGAGAGAGAGAGAGAGAGAGAGAGAGAGAGAGAGAGAGAGATAGGGGGAGGGAGGGAGGAAGAGAGATAGAGAGAGAGAGAAACAAAGTGTGAGACTGTATAATATATATACTCTTTTCTCTCCCAATCTGTTTTGATATTTCATCGATTCCGATTCTATTTTTACACTGAATGAAGACTTCCGCTATAAATACGTATTGAAAACAAATTTTGGTTGTTTCTAAAATAGCTAACAATGATGCATGTTCATAGAATGGATAATCACAATATAATGTCTTTTGTATGAAATGACGGTACAAACTCAAGTCTGTGACACCAGATATCGATGTTTAGCAATAACTTGCAAATGAACCATATGTTTTAGCATTTTTTGCTGTGCTTTGTTTTCTATCACATAGTGTCGGAAAACAAAACTTAAAATGCTGAATATATTAGCGAAAATAAATTAGCTAACCTAAATGTACGAAGGGGTGTCATAGAAAATCGTATACTTGTCATTTTATCAATTAAATTGTTGATAATCATTTCTAACAGATGTAAGTTATTCAGTTTATGTTGCTTATTCTAGAGAAATTGGAACTACGAATATAACATCTATCACTTCCAAAAGTCCAGACCAGACTTGCTGAGATTCGATATAAGTGCCTGTTATGAGTTCGCCAAACGCAGGAAGTTCCGGTTCATGTTTAAAGGTAGGCAGTTAAGCTATAAAAAAATAAAAATATAAGCCTTGTTGTATTTATATTTATTTTTTTATTATTATTTATGTCATAGGGTTGTATATTGAGTGAATAAGTTAGATAATTAGTAGATAATTAGTAAATAATTAGTAGATATATTATTATTATTATTATCACTTTTATTATTAGATGTTTTATTATTATCATTATTGTTATTATTGTTATTATTATTATTTGTATTATTATTATTATTATTTGTATTATTATTATTATTTGAACTATTTTTATTATTATTATCATCGCTATTATTATTATTATCATCATCATCATCGTCATCTCTTTTTTTATAATTATTAATAGTTTCATTATTTTATAAAAATTATTATTGTTTTAATAATAATAATTACTATCATTATCGTTATAATTATTATTATTACTATTATAATTATTATTATGGATTATATTTATAAATTTTATGTGCCATGAAAAAATGTTTTATTGTTATTATTGTTATTATTATTATTTGTATTATTAGTATTATTTTCATTATTATAATTATTTGTATTATTATTATCATTTTCGCTATTATTATAATTACAATTATCATTATTATCATCATCATCGTCATCTCTTTTTTTAAATTGTTAATAGTTTCATTATTTCATAAAATCATTATTGTTTTAATAATAATAATTACTATCATTATCGTTATAATTATTATTAATACTATTATAATTATTATTTTTATTATTATTATCATGGATTATAGTTATAAATTTTATGTGCCATGACAAATTGTTTTATTAAAAAATCTGACTTAAATTTACATTTGCTTCAGAAAACAACAATGTCTGTTATTACAAGATCTTCATCAGAAGGCTCAATAAAATTAAAGGGATATGATTTTTTTCAGTTGACCCCAATTCGATGCAAACTATAAGTAACAATGTTGAAGTGTTCAAATATTTCGTCCTCCAAGCTGTCATGAAGGCGACAAAACTGCCACCACTTCGTGTCGCAAATCTGCAGGTAAGACTTTGTTGTGTATATAGAAACAACACCACTCATTGTTTTGTATAGAAACAACATCGACTGTTTGTTGTGTATATAGATACAACATCGACTGTTTGTTGTGTATATAGAAACAACGTCGATTGTTTGTTTTGTATATAGAAACAACATTGACTCTTTGTTTTATATATAGAAACAACATGGACTCTTTGTTGTGTATATAGAAACAACATCGACTGTTTGTTTTGTATATAGAAACAACATCGACTCTTTGTTGTGTATATAGAAACAACATCGACTCTTTGTTGTGTATATAGAAACAACATCGACTGTTTGTTTTGTATATAGAAACAACATCGACTCTTTGTTGTGTATATAGAAACAACATCGACTGTTTGTTTTGTATATAGAAACAACATCGACTCTTTGTTTTGTATATAGAAACAACATCGACTCTTTGTTTTGTATATAGAAACAACATAGACTCTTTGTTGTGTATATAGAAACAACATCGACTCTTTGTTGTGTATATAGAAACAACATGGACTCTTTGTTTTGTATATAGAAACAACATCGACTGTTTGTTGTGTATATAGAAACAACATCGACTTTTTGTTGTGTATATAGAAACAACATCGACTGTTTGTTTTATATATAGAAACAACATTGATCTCTTTGTTTTATATATAGAAACAACATTGACTCTTTGTTTAATATATAGAAACAACATTGACTCTTTGTTTTATATATAGAAACAACATTGACTCTTTGTTTAATATATAGAAACAACATTGACTCTTTGTTTTATATATAGAAACAACATTGACTCTTTGTTTTATATATAGAAACACTATCGACTCTTTGTTGTATATATAGAAACAACATTGACTCTTTGTTTTATATATAGAAACAACATTGACTCTTTGTTTTATATATAGAAACACTGTCGACTCTTTGTTGTGTATATAGAAACAACATTGACTCTTTGTTTTATATATAGAAACACTATCGACTGTTTGTTGTGTATATAGAAACAACATCGACTGTTTGTTGTGTATATAGAAACAACATCAACTGTTTGTTGTGTATATAGAAACAACATCGACTGTTTGTTGTGTATATAGAAACAACATCGACTGTTTGTTTTGTATATAGAAACAACATCGCCTTTTTGTTGTGTATATAGAAACAACATCGACTGTTTGTTTTATATATAGAAACAACATTGACTCTTTGTTTCATATATAGAAACAACATTGACTCTTTGTTTAATATATAGAAACAACATTGACTCTTTGTTTTATATATAGAAACAACATTGACTCTTTGTTTTATATATAGAAACACTATCGACTCTTTGTTGTATATATAGAAACAACATTGACTCTTTGTTTTATATATAGAAACAACATTGACTCTTTGTTTTATATATAGAAACACTGTCGACTCTTTGTTGTGTATATAGAAACAACATTGACTCTTTGTTTTATATATAGAAACACTATCGACTGTTTGTTGTGTATATAGAAACAACATCGACTGTTTGTTGTGTATATAGAAACAACATCAACTGTTTGTTGTGTATATAGAAACAACATCGACTGTTTGTTGTGTATATAGAAACAACATCGACTGTTTGTTTTGTATATAGAAACAACATCGACTGTTTGTTGTGTATATAGAAACAACATCGACTGTTTGTTTTGTATATAGAAACAACATCGACTCTTTGTTGTGTATATAGAAACAACATCGACTCTTTGTTGTGTATATAGAAACAACATCGACTCTTTGTTATGTATATAGAAACAACATTGACTCTTTGTTGTGTATATAGAAACAACATCGACTGTTTGTTGTGTATATAGAAACAACATTGACTCTTTGTTGTGTATATAGAAACAACATCGACTCTTTGTTGTGTATATAGAAACAACATCGACTGTTTGTTGTGTATATAGAAACAACATCGACTGTTTGTTGTGTATATAGAAACAACATCGACTGTTTGTTTTGTATATAGAAACAACATCGACTCTGTTGTGTATATAGAAACAACATCGACTCTTTGTTGTGTATATAGAAACAACAACATTGACTATTTGTTGTGTATATAGAAACAACATCGACTCTTTGTTGTGTATATAGAAACAACAACATTGACTCTTTGTTGTGTATATAGAAACAACAACATTGACTCTTTGTTGTGTATATAGAAACAACATCGACTGTTTGTTGTGTATATAGAAACAACATCGACTGTTTGTTTTGTATATAGAAACAACATCGACTCTTTGTTGTGTATATAGAAACAACATCGACTCTTTGTTGTGTATATAGAAACAACATCGACTCTTTGTTTTGTATATAGAAACAACATTGACTCTTTGTTGTGTATATAGAAACAACATCGACTCTTTGTTTTGTATATAGAAACAACATCGACTGTTTGTTTTGTATATAGAAACAACATCGAATCTTTGCTTTGTATATAGAAACAACATCGACTGTTTGTTGTGTATATAGAAACAACATCGACTGTTTGTTGTGTATAGAAACAACATCGACTCTTTGTTGTGTATATAGAAACAACATCGACTGTTTGTTGTGTATAGAAACAACATCGACTCTTTGTTGTGTATATAGAAACAACATCGACTCTGTTGTGTATATAGAAACAACATTGACTCTTTGTTGTGTATATAGAAACAACATCGCCTTTTTGTTGTGTATATAGAAACAACATCGACAGCATATCAATAACGATAATCACAACGACCATTTAAACAACAAATAGAAAGATGTTTATGTCGAAAAGACAAGACAATGACAACAAAAACAACGTCAAAAGACGAGGGGGTGGGGTGGGGGTAGAAATAAACTAGACAGATACAACCGATACGATGGCATTGAATTTATCCAGCCATTCACGTTACATTAAAAGTACATCTTTAAACACGTGTGTACATTAATTAAACTTTGTTATCTCACCTGACTTAATCTAAGAAATGCCCTCAAATCTTGATAAATGTCTTAGATGTGGGATAATTGTTTTATTAATAATACTATTGAATCTAAGAAATTTTACGGTGTAAAAAACAATAGGAAATATCTTAGTTTAAGACACCCCAGGATGGTATCCATAAAGATTCTATCTAAAGTCCTATTTTATGATTTAAGCTTAGACAATTTCCTAAATTGTTAAATATTTTCTAAGATCTGTGTTTTTAAGCTCCAACCTAAAAATATCTTTGATCCCGCCCCTACACACATATTTAAAAAATTTCTATCTTTAAGTTAGGAAAACTTACATTAGATTAGATGTGGATACTCCCGAGTACATTTATTGCCGAGAAAAGTTAGTGTCATATGTAGCTTTCTTTTCAAACAGGCCTTCTTTACCGACAACATCGTGATTGGGTTGGAACTACTTGACGTAGCGCCGACCAATATCGGTGACGTCAAACGTGACCCCAACTACCAGGAAGTTAACCTTGACTTCGCGGCCAATACACTGACGCAACTGATCCAAAATAACCAGTTCTCTGTCACTCTAAGCGGCTCGGACTTTCCTAACGTATGTAACTGCTTATATTATAAATTTATTTATAAACCTTTATTTTTTACATTTCACGCAATGGTCATAAAATCCATTAACAAAAGAAACTAAATGGGGAAAGTTTAGACGAATAAACAAAACATCGGTTGTAAATTTTTAAACATATCAGGCTCTTTTTTCACATAAATCGAAAAAAATAATGTTCATCACTCTTTTGGCTTAGTTTCAAATCTGGTTGCATAAACTTGATGATTTGGTTGTATTTATTTCATATTTAATAAAAATATAAATTATAATCAAAATGTATTTTATATATCCATATGTTCTTTGATCAAATATTTATTTTTTTGTCAAAAATGTCAAATGTCCTAATGACCAAGTCATGATAAGCAACACAAAGCAATGTACATTTTTTAAATCATATCTTTGCAGTTAATATGAAATAAAAATATAATCTTCAAGGGATTTTCAGCTGAATTGTATAGAAGTGTAAATTTTATTTTCTTGTAATTTCTTCATTTGTGGTCCAAAAATTAAAAGCTATACACCATTTTAAAGCTCTTAAAATTCATATTTTTAGAATACAATATTTTTAAAATTGATAATTGCACAAAGAATAAATACACAGAGATAAATAAAATTATTGGCTTATCCTTAAACAAAATGAACAATGTATCCTCTTTAGTTGTATTTTTTTTCACCTTTTAAACTATCAAAATATAGTTTTGATATTTAAAAGACTTCATAAAAGCTGTTAAGTTCGATATAAAATTCAGTTAAATAGACTGAACAAATAAAACACAGTGGTGAGTTTAATACAGAACATATTTCCTGATTTGGAAACGATAATTGCATCGCATCCATTATAAACTGGGCACCGCCGCTAGAACAATAATTGTACCGCAGCGATGTACTTCCAAAAGAAATCAGCGTCTGTCAGTCTCGGTGACACTGTCCCAAGGTCAATTTATATTTTACATTTCATATACCAGTTTGTGTTTTTGCACTGAAGAATTGCGCATGGGGACATCTGTTGTGCTTCAATGACGTTGGAATGTTTTACAATTAATACAAATTTAATATTGATTATCTTCATTTTTAAGCCAAGTTTTACAAATGATTGATTTCTTGTTCTAGATAAGCCCTCTGACCGCCCTTCCTAACAGCGTGACGCAGATATCTTACGTTAACACTACGACAACAATCAACAACGTCAATCAGCAAGGTTACGGAGCCGGTAAGTTCACGTGACGTCATCTTTGTTGGCGGATTTTTGTCAAGTAAAAAAGCAATCGGAACGCCTCGGATAATTCACGAATCATCTCTCGGATGTGTGACGCGAAAATAAACAAGTCAGTGTCGCTGACGTCATCAAAACAGCAAAGATAAATGGTTTGTTTTCTCGCCTGAAAATGCAGTAATTGTTGTAAATCTGACGACATGTGAACATTTAAATTGATAAATGAAAGTTTATAGGGTGAAATAATTCTATACACAACACCTATTGCTTCTTTTGAAGAAGAACTATTTTATGGTGTATTCTTCTTCCGGCAGACAAAACGAAAGTGATTCTGTAAGTATCATTGCACCAGATGCATCCGAGTGATGATTGTCCCGAGAACGGAATTACCCGAGGAGTTCCGATTGGTAAAATAGTATTACTAATGTTCCAGAACCACTTCAGAAGCTACCACTCATAATCGAAAAGTTAAAAAGCGAGGTCCTTAAACATGTTTTTTTTCCGCATAAATAATAAAATTCACGGGACTACTGCACAATAGCGGGCGCTAAAAGTACGGTAAATTGCACGTGCTACTTTGTTGTATATAATAGTGCGTGCAAAAATTCTGTTTCGTAGTAAGGCCGTAAAATTAAAAAATAAAGCCGAAAACGGATTCCTCGTGAAAAGTTTGGTTTATACCATGGTATTAAATACCACTGGTTTTAATAAAAAAAAACAATAAAGATCTACTCGATTTACCGTTTTATAACGAAAGGAATGAATGAAATTCCGTTGATAGAAAAAATGCAAGTGCGCAAATTTTGATTGGCTAAAACAAACATGGCGGCTTTTGATTGGACGACGGTAAGTAGAACGAAAGAAGCCTAGTGTCGGTCCGCAATATCTCTATGGCAGTCTGGATGACTTTGTGCTATAATAAGGTAAGTAGCGACAGTTTACTGCATTTCAATAAATTTTGTTAGGGGCTGCCGCCCCCACATCCCTGCTAATTTAGAACAAAATCAAGTGAATCGAGCGATAAAATAGATCAAGCGAGTGTAAAAACAACCCTAGAAGCGATCGTGCACTTGCTACGCGTCAAATGCGCATGCCCTAAAAAGTAAAGAATATGGCGGAATAGCGCCCGCTAAAGTCCATTCTAGCCAAATTCACGCCATCCTAAGGGATAAAGTCATAGATCCATCCATCTATGTCGATGAAAGCATTTTAATAATGTGTTAAAATACAAATAAATAAATAAAAATACAACAAAAGGTCAGGTCATATTACGGTAAATCTGTTTACTTTACTTAAACACTTTGACTGCTTGTAGATTTTGTATTCTATATAGTTTTAATACTTGTTGCACTTTTCTAATCGGGGTGCCGCTATGCTATCTGTTTAAGAAACAGAAAAAAATGTTTACTTGAAATGGTCTAGCAATTAGAGATACGTTATTGCAATATCGAAATCTTTTCTTATGAAAAGTAGATAATATCTCCAAAAGACAATATCTAATTTCTAAATTACGGGATACTATTTCGTAATCGCAAGATATTTTCCTAACAACCTGATGTTTATCTCAGTTTTAATTTTAACTTACAGGATCCGGTTTTTCTATAACATCTTTGATACGGCGTGTTAAATTAACATATTAATACAACTTCCGCCTTTGTGTTTCAGGTCCCATGGCCGCTGTTGGCATCACGATGCCGATATTGGGTGGGGGCCTGGGTATGGTGTTTGCCTATTTCTTCTTTAAATAGGCGTAGGTATGCACACTTTAATTACTCTTACATAGCATAAATGTAATAAACAAGGTTGTAAACATTAACATTGTTATACGACATCCATCTTTGATGTTATGCGTCAACACCAGACTGAACGACCAGGCTGTGTGAAAGCACTAAAAGTATAATGTGCACTGACTACTTTCAAACTTTGCTGACAAAATAACAATCTTTACAAAGACACTGGTGCCTGCGTGTCTTTGTTTATTGGGTTTATTGTCCCACCAACTGTATTTCAGTTATCTGGAGACGGTGTCCACTTGAAGCAGATATAGTGCTGCCTTCACTGTATATAGCATGCCGTGAACGCCTGGCATGATACCACAACCAGTCACATTATCCTTACACCAGGCCAATCAGTCTTGGAACTACCCTTAATTTTGCATTAGCGTTAGCAAGGGAGCTAAACCACTACCATTTTTAACGACTCCCGTACATGGAGGCGACGTTCTACCGATTGCGCTACCAGGTCCGGTGCCTGTGTATGTATTTGTAAAATAAAATATATTATTATATCAATTAATTAACGGCGCTCTACCACTTGTGCTATTGTTATATAGTAATGATTTGTCAAATATACAATACAATACTCAAGCGGAAGAGCGTCGGCTTGCGGATCGGGAGGTCGCGGGTTCAAACCTCGGACGTGTCAAACCAAAGACTTTAAAGTTGGTAGTAGTGGCTTCCCTTCTAACGCTCGGGGCTAAAAAGACAGCATTACGCCTGACTCATCGGTGTCAGTATAATGGACCGGCCGCTTTCAGTCCCTGTGCACCTTATAAGTGCCCCTGTGCTATAATGATAGAAATGTCACTGCAAAGTATCGGCAAAATGCCGGCTAATCCCATCCCAGCCAACAATACAATACAAACTGTTTATTCAGCATGAAAACTTTCACAGTTTATAGCTGTTGCAAGTGAAATGTGATAATGTTGCATGCTTTAATAATAATTATGAAGAGTTAACAAATGAAAACATAAAGTAGATAAAGGCTGCATGAAAATATGAAACAATGATATTTTTTGCTGTTACTAATGTAATTGTATACTTTAATTCCTGCTTATACACAATTCTCTCTTTTTAAAACTGAAATATAAATATATTTTGCAATGCTAATTTTAGTACGTTTACATGTTGTTGACATAAGAGATTTGAACTCGTTCATACTGGGCCATCTACAAAAATAGTTTCCTAAATATTTTCTTCTTATTTCTGAATAACATGGGCAAACTAATAGAAAAGTGAAATTCCGTTTCTACAACGCCCATGTTGCAAACTGAACATATATTAATTCTATCTTTAAGTGTCACCTTTGTCCAAGTGTTGAGACTAAGAAGGACGAATTGTGTCATTATCACGGAAAAAGGCAACACTGATGACAACCACCACCACCACCACAACAACAACAACGACGACGAAGACGAGATTGACGACCTAGACGACAGCCGCAGCGTCAACCACGACAACAATGGCAACAACGAAATAAGTAAACGACAACAGAAGCAGCAACGAAGAAAAAAACACTTATGCATAATTCAGTAAACAAGGTCATAGTGATAAGAATTTATAAATAAGACAATGAATACATTATACTAGAGTTATTTACAGCTGTACGGGATATTACATCTTGGGACAGCCACTTATGGTCATACAAAGCGTTAAGAGGTTGTCCTTTGCTCCTTAAGTCTATCTTGATAGCAGTTTTTTCTCCTACTGTATGACCCTTGACTCCACCACCGTAATAAGGTTATTGACAGAACCATCCATAAAAGTGCAATTTTATTATAAAGCATAAATAATTGACTTATTTCCGATCGTACGAACGAGCGAACCTATGTATTATTTTATTCAATCGTGTTATTCGTTGTTATTTTTATGTTATTATCGTGTTATTTTTTTTTCTGAATGTTTTAAGATGTCTGTTTCAATTAATAGCAAAGTAATCATAGAATAAAAACGGCAGATTTCCGTTCCTACGAACAACTCAGAATTATTTCGTTCAATCGTGTTATTCGTACCAAAGGGTTATTTTTTTCTGATTGCTGCAAAATAAAAAAAATATTTTTTGTTGAAAAGTGTTGATGTTTTAAACATAAAGGCTGAAATAAAAGTCATTAACATGTTAATTGTACATTTATTGCGAATACATTTTAAATGATAAAAGTTAACTTCACTTCGTCAATTGTCTGTCCTATCTTAATTATATCTTTCTAACTAATGTCAGTTGTTGCCACATAATTGCGTAAGCTTCACAAACATTTAATATTTATTTCTGGTATAAAGTATAATAATGAATAACGTCATATACTGATGAATTTTGTAATTCGCTTATTTTTTATCTTTATGTCTTGTATTTTTTGTGCATTATTTCATTGATCTTTATATGGTATAAACATGTATACTATGCATACTCAGTCATGAAATATTTGTAAATATAACAATCATATGTTATCAATGTGTTTGCCTGTGGCTATTTCTTAGTTAATTTATTTTGATTTTATCTAATTCTGATTAACACTACTTTCTAAAAGGAAACATGTATTGAACACAAAGAAAAAACACACAAAATAATTACTAATTTTATAAGATTGGAACTTTTATTTAGGTCATACAGAAATATAAATTTGTGTTATTATATCTACATTTGAAATACAATTGTAATATCTGACGACAAAGCGAACTTCTTTATTTCGTCTTTTTTTAAAGTCGACTAAACAAATAAAAAAATTCCGCACTTAGTCATTATTTACTGTTATTTTGTTATTCGATTGTTTATATGTTTATTTTTCTTCTGGAAACTGAATGCGTAAAGTAAATCAATAATTGACATGGTATGACAGTGGATCAAATAATAAACACATTGGGTGACTTATCCATCCGTTGTCTGTAAGTTTTCTTTATTGTTAAAATTATTATTCATGTTTTATGTGTGAGGGGTAGTGTGTGCGTGGGTGGGCGGGTGTCGACTATCGTTCCATCAACATTATTTAAATTATCTTAAGTCCACTTGATGCAGATATAGTGCTGCCTTTACAGTGTCTAACATGTTTTGAAGGCCTGGCATGATACAACACTCAGATATAGTGCTGCCTTCACAGTGTCTAACATGTTTTGAAGGCCTGGCATGATACAACACTCAGATATAGTGCTGCCTTCACAGTGTCTAACATGTTATGAAGGTCTGGCACGATACCACACACAGTCACATAATCCTGACACCGGGCCACCCAGTAATGGACCTACCCTTATATCTTCTTGAGCGATAAGGGTTTGAACTTGATACCTCCCGCACCTGGAGCCGATGTTGTATAGACTGTACCACAAGGGAAAATCTAATTTTTAATTTAACTACTTCCACACTAAAACGATAAACTAGAACAACGCTGTTTAAAATGCATTCGTCTTCCAATTGCAATTAAAAAAAAAGCAAACCTAAAAAAAGAAACTTCCAAATAATTTCTTATAGCACCGAAGGTTATTTGTCAAATGTCGTCTATATTACACATTTATTACTGTTATCAATCCCCCATTTATTAAAATGACAAAGAAACTATATCTCTATCGGCAAATTAATATTTGTCACATTTCACATTAGACCGAGATCGCGTGAATGTCTAGAAATTCACAACG
Organism: Sinonovacula constricta; assembly: GCA_007844125.1. Taxonomy (NCBI): domain Eukaryota; kingdom Metazoa; phylum Mollusca; class Bivalvia; order Cardiida; family Solecurtidae; genus Sinonovacula; species Sinonovacula constricta. The sequence continues at coordinate 31,901,496 of CM017570.1, read as the reverse complement.
TCAAGCAGTTATAGGCCCATTAATTAAAATATTCGACGTATTATTTCGCCATAATCTTGAAGACCCATTGTTCTATATAAAGTGTTCTTATTTTTAATGACTCAATCGGAATAAAATATCCCCGAGTTAATGTGTTTATGATTGAAAATATTAAGAAATTAAAAAAAATCACCAACAAAAATTAATGTTGCTTAAAAAAAGAATTAGTAAATAAAAGGTCTCATTGATCGATCTTTTCTTGTCAGTTCATTTGCACGTTGATTAAAGCATACCAAAATGCCAAACGTCTACGTATTGTGACAACTAATAAGTGCTAGAAATTAAAATAAGCCCTGCAGATATAAGTATTCTAGAGATAACTTTTTATTCACGCGGTGAATTATAATGCCAAACATCATTCAAGTTTACAAACGTTAATTTTGCAAGCTGTGGTAACTTGTGGGGCGTATCCAGAAAATTTTGGTGTATGTGCGTGCGTGCGTGTGTGTGCGTATGTATCGAGATGCATTCAACTTTCTCGCAGTAATTACTATATATATATATACACACAGTACATGTCCCTCGCCTCCACCTAAGCAGTCAAGAGACAACATTTACTTTCAAAGCTTAGTATTTTTTAAACTTACATGTATGTGTTTTCACAACTGTACTCTTTTACCTTGGGATGGGGTGCATTCCCCTATCCCCGTCCCTGGATCCATCCCTGTAGCTGAACAACTATTTTCGTAGAAATTATGTTTAAATGAAACATACGCATCAATTGTAACTTAAATATAATAATATGATAACTGATGAAGCTTTAAGTGAGGCACAAAACTTTTTTGTTTGTTTCTGAATTAATCTCGCAATTTATCAATAAATATGACCAAGTTTCAATGAAAAGGGTAAATAAGTACTGAAAATAAAACAAAACATTTTAGTTTTTGCAAAGCATATGTATTTGTGATAATCACCGCAAATAAAAAAAAGCATACAAATCGCTTTCAACATGAAAACTAAAATTAAATAATCGAAATGTTTCAGCTTAACGCAACAAGCGAAAATTTATAGATTTGGAGGCTGACAGTTAAGCCCGGAAACGATTTTACTTTTCCAACAAAACTCGTGGAATCACGTGACATTCTTGAAAGTCATAACGAGAAGAACATGATCTACTGCAAAGTCTCGCATTATCACGTGCGACACGAGAACTGCAGTATCAGGTGGCATGCAAAATGCCCTTAATAGTTTTGCGTCATCACTTAAAACGTGAGAACATCCCACAGAATCACCGTTTCCAGTACTGGTTTATAAACTCCTGCCCAAAAGCTGTAAATAAACAAGCTGATCTCTAGTCGGCAACCTGAAAATCTCGCGGCATTGCGCATGGGCGAGTTCCTTCCGAGGACGAGAACCTATGACATTGCAGCTTGCTCGGCCAGGGGAGGCCACCGTACAGCAAATTATAATGACTCTGACAATCATTTTGAACCTCCTCGCAAAGCTCCCTGCACGGGATGGTAAACGGTAGTCCACGCTGACGGAGGCAGAACGGAAAGTGTAAACCGCAGAGGAAAAAACGAATGTTTGCGTTGCATTCGGTGTCAATAAGAGGCTTGTAGAAGTCCAGCTCTACGGTGATCTCAGAGACGTTCCGCTGCAGGAAGAGGTTGGGAAGAGATCCGAGGTTGATCGGAAGGTTTTGACACAACGGGATGGTATTCTCAGTGCAGTAGGTATGTTCAATGAGACGTCGCTCCTTCACAGGGGGAATACAAGTCTTGTCGTTGCGCTTGCTCGGGAAGCGGTTACATCTAAAATTAATAATGTGGTGTTTGGTTGAATGTGTTTACATGTACAAGTAATATTACTTGACCCACAGGATGGTCCATCAGAGTGTGATTACTAGCAACATCATCATGAACATCATACATCATAATCATCATCATCATCATCATCATCCGTTTCCTCATCGTCATAATCGTCATGAACATGATGATGATGATCATCATCGATGCTATAAGTGACAACCGATGCAAAAACCTAAGGTGTTCCATTATCGAACATCTATGTCCGTAAACCAACTAATAATTATTTCTGAATGAAATCACGTGATATTGTTATTGTTTTGGGTGCTTTACATCCTCAATTCGTTTGAAACACATGAAAAGAGATCGCTAAATTTGAGATCTGAGAATTTTTAATCATTTGAGATCATGGAGATGCAAGAAATTCAACCACTCAGATCTGTGGCCTGCGCATCTTAGCTCCCAAATCCTGATGTACTTATAGCAAACCACAGGTTGCCAAAAAAAAAAAAAAATTCAACTTCCGACAAAAAAAAGATACTATATGTACTTACTTGTATTCTCGCGCGGCCAGCGAGACTTTGTACTTACTTGTATTCTCGCGGTCAGCGAGACTTTGTACTTACTTGTATGCTCGCGGCCAGCGAGACTTTGTACTCTTCATTGGCTTCTTACACAGTTTTCTGGCTTTGTTGCACGTTTCCTTACACGGTCCTTCAGTAGTGTTGGTCGCAGTGTTGTAGCGGGGGAGGTAGTACGAACATACGAACAGTCGGAAATTGGCGGAACAGCCGTAATCCATATACACCCACATGTTCTGGATACTCCTGTAAAGATAAAGTAAATATAAGAAAATAAATACAAAAATTAAAACCTTCAGTGTTCGAATGTATAGGTAAATAAGAAAAGGTCCTATCAAAACTTCCACAGATTTTAAAATTTTATCTACCAGTAGACAAAGGCAAATAAGGTTAATGTAAATGTGACAAAAACACAGAGACGAGACATAACACACATAAAGAAAAACCATCAGTTACCGCCTTGGAACGGTCAATCGTAAAAAGGACCGACTGGGGTGCTTAAACCTGGTTTGTGGAGCGCCCCAACCTCGCACTTCCTGAAGGTTTTTCTAGCAAACAAACTGTGTAAATAACAATATGCCATCAAAGTGAAACAACTAACAGTAAGCACCTGCTTAAACTAGGGAAGAGAACACCCGAGACAATTTTCGGGCTAGACCGCACCACAGGTCAGCTAGAAGTCGTTCTCACATTATGGCCTTCGTCCCGAACGAAACTCGAGCCCGCGCGGTGAAAGGCTAAGAAGTCCGAGGAGATACATGTTCAAGTCGGGAACGCTACCACTACGCCACAGGCGCCCCTCTGCAGAGCAGTTAATTAGAATATATGTTTGAAAAAAAAATCGGCCTGTGGAAACCATTCGATAAAAACTCCAAGAGCCTCCTTGCTTGCAACGACAGTACTTCTAGCAAATTAAATAAATAGTTTTACATCGCTCTATAATTAACTTTGAAGTAAGAAACCTCTTTAAGCGACATAAACATGAACTTAATTTCATTCTGCAGTGCACGTTGAAGTAAAAAAAACCCCGACAACTTGACTTTGATTAATTAAAATCTTAAAAAAACTTCAGTAAAGATAAATACACTTTTGAGTACTTTGCGATGGAGGTCTTAGAAATGTTGGGTACTGGGATTTTTTGGGCAATTTTGCCGATAGTGTGCAGCGACATTTCTATCACCATAGCACAGGGGCACTTATGAGGTGCCCAGGGACTGAACCCTGCCGATCCATTATACCGACACCGACGAGCCAGGCGTAATGCTGTCCCCTTAGCCTCGAGCGTTAGAAGGGAAGCCACTACTACCAACTTTAAAGTATTTGGTTTGGCCCGGCCTGGGTTTGAAACCTCGACCTCCCGATCCGCTTTTGTTTATTGGATTTATTTTTAGTTAGGTGCCACATGTTACGACTGCGACTGCTTCCGAAAATGCACTGAATTACAATTTTTGAACTTCCTTTGATCGTATGTGAACTCAAAGAGCAGAAATTTACTGGTATACGTCATACCAAGGCTGTGGTTGTTGTTTTGTTATAACGTTCCTGCTAAAATATCTTGTTTGAGACAAGATGGGGACTCAGGGAACTCCGTACAATAACAAGGAATACAAAGTCAAATAAACGCGTTACAGTATTTCATTTTTACGAAGAAAAAGCATGGTAATCCATGTCGGGGCTTCAGCCAAACTTGTTTTAACAGGTTTGAAATATGTACATTTACAGCGGAGCGCCATCGTCGGACACTCACGACCGATCCATTCCGTTACTCTCCATTCATCGTCCGCGGGATATTTAGTTCACTATTCGCCGTTTCTGGTAATGACATTTCATTGGTCGCTTCATAGTCCGATGAAGATTTCAGTCCAATGATAAAGCTCGTTCTTTCATTGTTTCGGCTTTCCTTCCAAAATGACGTCATCAATGCAAATAGAATTCAGGTTTCCAGATACTTAGCTACCTGAACACGTACGAGTAGCGGAAATGTAAGCTTTGTTTTGAACGGCTGGTATCTATTCAAATTTATCTCTCAACACAGCTATATCGTAGATGAAAATCCCACGCTATATTAATGGAGTGAAACGCATTCAGTAGCCCGTCAATGGTGGAGAGCTAGAGATATATGTACATCTATAAGTCTTTGTCACGTTTATACATATATTTATGGTGTATATCTTTATCTGGTGGTAGTTTCAATGTTATTAATATGGTAATTTGCAAATGACCTTTTTATTGGACTATTAAATGTTACCGACATTTTACGACCATTTTTTACAGATATATAGCTGGGAGCTGTATTTCTAGAGAGTTCTCACTAGTTATCCCCCTTTTGTCTTTATAGATAGTTTCCATGTGATGTCATAGGCACTGATATGACAGTTTAATTCAGCCATCTTTGAAAGCAGTGGCTATTGCAGGCCGAAATCAGGAAATATGTGCTGTATTAAACTCAACACTATGTTGTTATTTTTCAGTCTATTTTACTGAATTTAATATCAAATTTAACAGCATTTATGAAGTATTTCAAATATCACAACTATATTTTGATAGTTTAAAAGGTAAAAAAAATACAACTAAAAAGATACACTGTTCATTTTGTTTAATGATGAACCAATAGTTTTATTTTTGTCTGCATACGAATTTTTGTGCAATTATCAATTTTAAATAAATTGTTTTTAAAAAAATATTAATTTCAAGAGCTTTCCAATTCTGTATAGCTTATAATTTTTGGACCACAGATGAAGCAATTACAAGAAAAATAAAATTTACTTTTCTATGCAATTCATCAGAAAGTCCCTCGAAGTTGCCATCAAAGATGTCTGCCAAGATAAGGGATCTTCACTGATGTGGAAAGCATCTTTTAGATGTTCACTTATAAAAAAGCACAATTTGTTAAAGAAGTTTCGACTTGCCACAAATTAACAACAGCACCAACCAAACGCTTTCAAATATAGTGTAGCTTTTTATCTCGTCGTAATTGTTATGAGACGGAATCATAATTTTGTAAGATAGAAACTATATAAGATATGGAAAATAATTATACAAATATGAAAAGAAACAAACACAACAACAACGGAAAAAAAGCAAAAAATAAAATAAATATTTATTTATTTATTGGGTTTATCGTCCCACCAACAGTATTTCAGTTATCTGGAGACGGTGTCCACTTGAAGCAGATATAGTGCTGCCTTCACTGTGTATAGCATGCCGTAAACACCTGGCATGATACCACACCCAGTCACATTATCCTGACAACGGGCCAACCAGTCGTGGAACTTCCCTTATATTTGCTTAAGCGTTAGCAATGGAGCTATATCCTTACCATTTTTAACGACTTTGGTATGTCGCGGCCCGGGATCGAACCCGGGGCCTCCCGTACCTGGAGCCGACGCTCTACCGATTAAATAAATAAATAAACGGCCCCACTGTAAAAAAGAACTATAAGTTTACCTACCAATAGACGTCCACCTGGGTGTTGTCGCCCATCGGATTCGGTAGCATTGTTGTAGTGTATGGTACAAAATTCTTACACATCGGTACCATAATCTCCTGAATCCCTGGCGCGTTAGCCGTCATGGGAAAATTACCGCTTTGTCCTGCGACAAGAAAAAAGGTCCAAGTCAAAACAAAAGCAATGTCCCAAGTGTTAGCCATTTTGTTTGTCTATCGAGTGGTGAGGATTCAGTTACGATGTGAACTGTGAAAATGTTGGTTGGTATGAATGTTGTTGAACAAACGTGAGGGGCTTGGGGGTGAAATGTGGTTAAGTTTATAGTAGTGTCGCGAGATGTTGGACAGATGCTATAAATAGTAACATTCGTGTTTGAGGATTATTGACATAATGTGAAGTTCAATAACTCAGTCCTTTTATTATTCATTTTTTGTGTGCAAAGATGGTGCAGTTATTATACATAAAAAACAACAACAAACAAACCTGTCGCTGCTTTACAAGTAAATGACTAGGTAAAACTGCCTTCTTAGATAACAACAACAGCAGTAGCAGCTGCAAAAACACAGCAGTTAACAATAATTGGTCTTTGAACGTGGTTTCTGATCTAATAAAATACACATTCATACAGGGACCAGGATCTTGAGAAAGACGTTTGAAGCGTTTGGATCGTAGAATGTATTAGAGCAATGTATGCCACCCCACCCCCACCGACACCGCAACCCCACCCCACACCGACTACACCAACTATAAAATCTAAATTTTTAACAAAGTAGATAAAATGTGTACTTGTTTTGTTATTGAAATACATCACAGGGACCAATTATGATCATTATAGCGACGTCCAGCTATTTGGTGGAGGAAGACCCCAGACTTATGTCTGGGTAGAACCACCGGCGCACCGGAAGTCAGCTGGAAGACCTCCCCATATTAAGTTCTTTACCCCGATCGGGAATCGAACCCACACTGCAAGACACTTATGTTACAGATTGTCGACTCTACCACTACGCCACTGTCACTCTTTTATGTGTACTTGAACATCTACACATGCATTAAAAAAATTAAGATGTTGCCATCTTGCCGTGGTATAGCTATACAAAGCGGTACTTAGCACCGGTGTTTCTGGGAGGCTACTTAACTGCTCATTAATTTTGCAATTACACTGAAATCATAACAAAAATCCCAGAATTGCACTTATCGCTTGATGGAAAATAAAAGGCTTTGCTCCGGCATGGTGGTAAAATTCCACAAACTTGTAATTTTTCCACCTCCGTCCTTGTGAAGCCTTCAATATACATTGGACAGACACTGAATGGAATACGAGTACGTGGCGTAGAAAATGGCAGCAACTAATTTAATAATCTCTTATCGCGATAACCTTCAATGCTTTGTTAATGTTGAGCGTTGGTGGTACAGTGGTTAAGACGTATGACTCTGGATTAAAGGGTTCTGGACTCGAATCTCGAAATCGTACAGTTGGTTTTAGTCGTTTTTACGTTTTAAGACTTTTTACTGCACATTGCTCTGTGGTGTTTTTCATTCTGACTAATCAAAAAACAACAACAAAACATAAGAAAACAAATAAAAAAACTAACAAACAACCAAAAACAAAACTTAGCAAAACAACAACAACAATATCAAACAAAGCAAAAAAAAAAACAAAAAAAAAAAACAAACAAAAAACAACAACAAAAACAACAACAAACATAATAAAAACACTCAAATGTTTTATATTGTTCCGAAGATATAAGAAATATTCTTGAACTTCATTAATAAAATCATTTACGTTGACAAATTTCTTAGTAGGCCTTTTTATTGTTATTTAAGGCAACTTTTTAGTTTGAATCGTACAACTTAACCCAAGAATCTTCGTGAATACAACCCCTGGTACCCAGTTCTACCTAGTAATGGGCAGACGGATTAATATAACCGGAATTGACTTGTTTTTGTATACAACTATATAGGTCTATGTATATTCTAAACTAAAATTGTAAAGGAAGACAACAAACATTTCCGGGTATAACCGCCGACCGACGCATCGCAGGTCAACTAGAAGACCCCGCCCAACAATGCGTGTATTTTCCCCCCGACCGAGACTCGCGCCTACGCAGTAAGAAAACAAAGACTTCTGTTACATGTTGGCGAATTCATACTGCACGATAACGGCCACACCTTATGTTTGGATAAAAAATGGTAAATGTGTATATATGCGTATCGATATATATCCCTCTACAAATCAGGATGTTAGATCTTATATGTAACCGGCATGAAAATATTTTACTTTTTTCAAACGCCGATGTGATACACCAGATGGACTAGTTGCACAAATGCATAAATTACTTGCCGGTCATGGACTGAGCATACTTCGTAAATCGTATAAATGTTCAGGTTGTAAGGGACGCAACAACTTGTGATAAAATAAACTAGTTTAGAAAGAATTAATTCCCTTTGTTTTAATTCAGGTCATATGACGTCACATGTGGTGACGTAAATTTCTTGGAACGCTACACGTATCTGTGTAAACACAGGCTTAGAAGAAACATAATTTAGTATAAATTTATAAATGGCCAAATGTTTACACATACAATTTGGTCGATCATAAGATGTGCAACTGCATTAGTTTTTTCGTCGATTTCTGTCGCGGAGAAAAGAGACTGTAACCCACCCGTGCATGGTTTTGTGTGAGTTTGACAGTACGGCGATTCGTCTGCTATGAAGTTTTAGTGACTTTGCCTACAGTACAAGTAAGTTTATACATTAATAATATTTGTTGTAGGATTTTGTACTTTTACTTTTTTTGTTTAGCATATATCCAAAAGATTATGACTGTGTAGAGTACTGTACCCACAACCGGCTCTCGAACCCACGTTGTAGATTTGAATTGGTTTGTTTATTTGTTTGTTTATTGAATATTGGGTTTATCGTCCCACCATCAGTATTTCAGTTATCTGGAGACGGTGTCCACTTGAAGCAGATATAGTGCTGCCTTCACTGTGTATAGCATGCCGTAAACACCTGGCATGATACCACAACCACTTACATCTTGAAACAGGGCCAACCAGTCGTGGAACTACCCTTATATTTGCTTGAGCGTTAGCCAGGGAGCTATACGACTACCATTTTTGAATTGGTATCCACCAGTTTGCTTATATCAAATACATGTAACAATACCTAACCACTGCTTTGGGAGCGTAGGGCATTTTTGCTGTATAAACTATAAAGTCATACTTTTGTCTAAATAAGGATGACTTTGAACACGATATTGTTAGACAAGTAAGTAATCAAGAAAAAACACACACTCTTCTTTCTTCACTACTCTGAAAAAAGCGCTATTGTGGTCGCCGCTAAATATAGATATCGCGGTTTCCCCGGATGACAGTATAATATGTTCCTAAAACTAAGTGGTCACGTGGTTTTCTAAGTTTAAAAATTGCTATATCTGCAGCGTGGTTCAGATAGGATTGTTTGCAATGACGAGTGGTGGTTTATGCTTGATTGTTCTCACAGATCTTGGGCATCAATAATCAGCTTTTTGCAGGAACTTTTTAGATAACAATGACTTATTTTGTTATTTCAAAAAAATAAATTTGGTCCCAACTGTCGAATACCACTTTTAAAAATACTGGGCATGTGATATAGAGCGATTTTCCACCCGATTGAAGCATTGTTCCAACTCGCCTTAATTTATAATAAATGATGAGCTTATGCAGAGAGTATCCCCAACATACCCCAAAACCTCGGTAGTATGCCGTTATATGATTTTGATATAGGCAAACTGTTGGATATCACATTGAAAATAAGTCGAAATAACTTGTTTGGCAATCGACGAAATAATTATACAAATGGGTTTGTACTAATTTCCTATCTGAGCCACTCTGCAAAGTAAGCTATTTTTAACAAAGAAAACCACGTGACCATTTACATTTTACGTTATGTTATATCATCATCCTCGCAGACATCGACATCTATTTTAGTAGAAATCCCATCGTGTTAAGTTAAAGATTGAAAGGATGGACTTGTTGATCTCTTTTTCACGATTTACAATTTAAGCAATTGTTCAAAATGGGATGGGGTGGGATTTGCGTCGGCTTGCGGATCGGGAGGTCGTGGGTTCGAACCCCGGCCGGGTCAAACCAAAGACTTTAAAGTTGGTAGTAGTGGTTTCCCTCCTAACGTTCTGGGCTAATGGGACAGCATTACGCCTGACTCGTCGGTGTATGTATAATGGACCGGCCGGATTCAGTCCCTGGGCACCTCATAATTGCCCCTGTGCTATAATGATAGAAATGTCCCTGCGCAGTATCGGCAAAAATGCCGGCTGATTCCTAATCCCTAATGTTCAAAATCATGCAGAAATTATGCATAAATTTCCCAGACAGCGAGGAAATATAGTTACATGCATTTGATATATAGGTAAACTGTCGGATACTACTGTACAATTCGACAGTTAGGACAAGATATTGTTTTTTTTTCAAATAACCATGTAAGTCATTGTTAACTGAAAAGGTCCTGCAAAATGCTGTTCATTGATGTCCTAGATCTTTGTGTACAAAGAAGCACTTGTTATCGCAAACAGGTATTTCCTATCTGAACCCACGCTGCAGAGATAGCTATTTTTAAACTAAGAAAGCCACGTGACAACTTGAGCTCAGTTATATTGTCATCCGCGAAGTCCGCTCTGAAGTCGATAAATATCTTATGCAGAGATCAATATCGTGCTTATTTATAGATTTTGAAATATTGGACATTTAGAGCGGTTCTTTCGCAGTGTGTATTGTCCAACAAAATCTGTAGCGTTTCAAAATCGGTCTTACTTGGAGTAATTATTAGTTTATACAGAAAAAAATCCTAAATTCCCATAGAACAAGGGCAAGATGTGTATACCACGTGAGATTTACTTCTGCGGCTTATTATGCGAAAAGAGTACTGGACATATAAAATTCCCTTTCAACCCCTTTACACATTGTTCAAACTACCTGGATGGCATAAATATATATATATATATATCAGCCATGTTCACGCGCACGTGCGTGCCTGCGAGTGCTTTTCGTCTGGTCCGGGCTTTGTTTAAAACATGTAGTGTGTGTCAGGGATGGATCCGTGGGTGGGGGCGGGGGATGCGGGGTATTCATCTCCCCACAAACCAGGTAAAAGGGTAGAGATGTGAAAACACATAAAAGTAAATTTTGTCTATTTACTGTTTTGGTCGAAGTATATTTACTATGATAAAAAATAAAAGGATCTTGAATCATACCCACTTCCCTACCAAAGATTTCTGGATTTGCTACTTGTGTGAGTGTGTGTGTGTGTGTGTGTGTGTGTGTGTGTGTGTGTGTGTGTGTGTGTATGTCTGTGTGTGTGTGTGAGTGTGTGTGTGTGCGTGCGTGCGTGAGTGTGTTTGCTTGCGTGCGTGCGTGAGTGTGTGTTTGTGCGTGTGTGCGTGCGTGCGTGCGTGCGTGTGTGTGTGAGTGTGTGTGTGTGTGTGAATGTGTGTGCGTGCGTGCGTGCATGTGTGTGTGTGTGTAGGGGGTGGGGTCGGGGGTGGGTAGGAGGTGGGGGGGGGGTGCGCTGGCTCCGCTCATATGTCTATCCGTCAATCCGCGCCTGACCACAAACATGTTGCAGATGCTTGCACAACAGCACAACAAACAAGGCAATTCAAAAGCATTGTTGGTTATTATCTTATCCAATTAAATCTATCTAATTTGCTGGTGAATACGTTAGGTTTAAGTAAGCATGCGTTAACTATTTACGTTTTATTTCCTGCTTTTTTATAGGTCGCTTCAGGCAAATAAAGTGCTCAACTATAATTACAGAATACCTTGAAGTAGTTAGCTGCATAATGTGGATGCACGCTAATGGGGTACATTGGTGAGATAGAAATTGTCTCCCTTGTTAGATAATATCCGGGGTATTCCAAACAGTAGGTAGGTCCGTGCAGTTGAAATTCTTGGACTTCATCGCCTGTTATTTTGTAGATATTGCAATTAAAACAGTGAAATTTCTTACTTTTGCATAAGTATAAGCTTCAAATCCATTTAAATACTTGTAGAGACTTGTTATTTGAAACAGAAAGTGGAAGTGTTTGTTGATGATGGTTGACCTTGGTATCACAAGAAAGGCAGGTAAGTCAACATACACCACAAAGAGCACAAGCAAAAAAACCGAGTAAAACAAATGATAGGACCTACTTGCATTTAGCGATTATTCAGGGGAGACTATCCATTAATGTCTCTCATTAGTTAAGTATCAGTCACTTTCATAGAACCTGTTTTATGATAGGACTTCAGTTTCATAGACAGCTTCTTCTGGAGGTGAGCTTCACTGTAATTACAGAATACCTTGAAGTAATAAAATGCATAATGTGAATGCACGCTAATTAGTTAAGTATCCGTCACTTTCGTAGAACCTCTTTATGATTGGACTTCAGTTTTATAGACAGCGCCTTCAGGAGGTGATGTTTACTGTGATTGGATTTATTGCTTAACGTATTGCACGTTTTTCGCTTAAAGGTTGTATCCGACGGTTGCTTATAAACCAACATGTTAATTAGTCCCCTTCCGGTGTTCACACCGGTAGGGGACTTTAGGTTTACTCTCCGTCCGTCAGTCCGTCAGTCTGTCTGTCTGTCCGCTAAAAATCTGGATCCTTTGATAACTTAAAAACTATAAAAGCTAGGCGCATGAAACTTGGTATGTTAATAGGTAGCAATGTGTACAATATGCACGCGCAAAATTTGGGTCGCTACCTTGAAGGTCAAGGTCACAGCATGACCTTGAAGCAAAATCGTGTCCAGCCCATAACTTCGTTATTTGAAGTCGGTTTTAAAACTATTTCACAGAAATGATCACCATATTGAGATGACGTGTCGCGAGCAAGATTTGGGTCACTACCTTGAAGGTCAAGGTCACAGCATGACCTTGCAGCAAAATCGTGTCCGCCCCATAACTTTGTTATTTGAAGTCAGATTTTACAATTATTTCACAGATATGATCACCATATTGAGATGACGTGTCGCGAACAACATTTGGGTCAATACCTTGAAGGTCAAGGTCATAGCATGACCTTGCAGCAAAATCGTGTCCGGCCCATAACTTTGTTATTTGAAGTCGGATTTTACAACTATTTCACAGAAATGATCACCATATTGAGATGACATGTCGCGCACAACATTTGGGTCGCTACCTTGAAGGTCAAGGTCACATTATGAGGTTGTATCCGACAGTTGCTTATATAAACCATATGCCAACATGTTAATTAGTCCCCTACCGGTGTAGCAAAATCGTGAAGTTTTGGATAGCGCATTCAGGTGCACTTACCTTAAATGATAGTGCATTAAGGTGCTCATACCTTAAATAAAGGCCAAAAATAAATGTCATGATAAGTTAACAATTATTTAGGCCAGGTGAATTAAATTTTTTTATGTGAACCCCAACTACTGTTTGGGTGAGAGGAGACTATAGATTTGCCCTGTCTGTCTGTCCATTTGTCCAACAAAAAATCTGGATCCTGTGATTACAAAAATGAATGTTTGAGCTACATTGATGGATCTTGGTATGTTAAATGATGCTAGATAAGGCTAAAAACAGACAATCGGTCAAGTGTCCTTTGTTCAGGGTAAAAGTGTGTCCGTTGTCCACAGATGACAGGTGTCCTTTGTTTACAGGTCAATTATAGAACGATTTCCTTTGGGGAATATTGATGGGTCCATTGAAAGCAGGTGTCTGCTGTTCTCAGGTGTCCCTTAGCTCAGGCTGACTTGTATATGTATTTGTAGATTTCCTTGTTTATTACTTCATTTTTAAACCATAATTATACAAATACAGACTTCAACCTCGAATTAATTATAAATGGCAATAAACAGGAGCGTATGATAATTAAAGCACTTTTTGAGGGACCGGTAGGGGACTTCTGTATTGCCCGCAGTACTATCAAATGCTTGTTTATTTTAGTTTAAGTAGAAGCTGTCTATAGCACTACCTTAATTGCTAAATAGCACTGATCGTGAAGGTGGCGTGAGTGATTGGAAATACACGTTATTATGATAAGCACCATGTATTGTGCTTCGCATTTCACACAGACGTTTCGGCAACATTTTTCGGTATCTTTTCTAGTAACAGTAACAGATGTATTGTTTGAAAATAAAGTTAATTCAAACTGTCTGATACCACCATTGATTAAATAAGAGTATGCACATTATTTGAAGATGTGGTGGCAATGTTACCAAAAATAGACATGAAAGATCAGGAATGTGCGACATCCATGGCGACGCAGAGAACATGTGCTTAAGAAGATGGATGTTTGCTGAAAATAAGAATATCTGCCATCATGCTGTCTAACTTGTTGTCTGTCTTATCGAACTTGCAAGCTGCACTGATAACTTCGACATAATTTTTAAAAACAAATAAAAAAACAAACAAAACAACATCAACCTTACCAATCAGCCGTGATTTCCAGTTATTGCCTGCTGCATTATTGACATCTATTTATAATTGCAAGCTGCACTGTTTCGACATACTCGGTTCTTTTCATGAAAAAAAAAGAAACAACATGCACGCACGGCGGCACGCACACACACACACGCACTCGCACGCACGCACGCACACACACGCGCGCACACACGCACACACACGCGCGCACGCACACACACACAGGCACACGCACACGCACACACACGCGCGCGCACGCACGCACGCACGCACGCACGCACGCACACACACACACACACACACACACACACACACACACACACACACACACTGCAGGCTGCATTACCGACATTTATTTTTAATTGCAATCCCAATGTTTAACCTCGACATACTCTGTTCCTTGCTTGAAAACAACAACACAAACAAACAAAATAAACACCCACCTAACAGATGCAAATTATCAGATTTGCTTGCTGCATTATTGACATTAATATATTTGTGCAAGCCGCACTGTTAACTTTGGCATACTCTGGGGTTTTTTCTTGGAAAAAATTGCCAAACAGCTGCGAATCCGTATTATTGTATAAACTGAAAACTATTTTTGTCGATAACCTTATGTGCTGTAAATATGCTACTATTGAACAGAGAAAACATGACAAACATGTAATTTTTGTTTTAATCAAACAGGCTGAATCTTTGGTGGACTGGAACCTGTGAGTCTTGTAAGACAGTTTAATGCGCTACATGAAAGATAATTAAGGAAGATAACTCTTGAAATACTAAACGGAGACTATTCCGGTGTTACTTCCCTTACCTACTTCACGCGTTGATTGGAGTTGCGTTTAAATGCTAAATTTAAAGGGATGTTTATTAAATATAGACCTGCTGAAAGTGTAGCTAAGGTTATAGTTTCTTTTTTCCCTGTGTTCTAGGGACAATTGATCATTTTTTTTTCCTTAGACAGCAAATCTCTTGGCTGCGACATAGACGACAATAAACAAAATATTAAACATATTTTAGAAATCAGTATTAAGCATCTTTACACATAAAATAATGTGTTGCCCTTAAATAACTTTACATAACCCAATTCAACTTTGCCAAAGATAAAAGAATGTAGCGGAAAGCCGTCAATTGAGCGGAAATTCACCTGTTGATCATAATGTATTGATAATGGTACGCAAGGTCTTTTAATGTGATTAATCAATCTGTGTGTTTATAACTCGACGTCAAAATCCAATATTTTGAGATCGATGAAGCAATATCCGCAATGTTGACACAGGTAGAACCACGAAGCGTAGCGAGATTTTATGCTTGAAGCCGATAATCACATTCGATCAATATTGTAACAAGTTTTTGTTTAGAATTGTTTGTCACCTGGACGTCATAAATGGTCAGTTTATGACAACTTATAGCTACAATGGACGAGTAAAAACCTGACGACTAGACATCCGGGTTGTTGGGTTTAATTTCTTTTGTTAAAAAATATCTCGCCAAGGCAACTATGGCAGTACTGACAACGTATTCATAATGGATCTGAATGATTTTTTCTGACTTAGAAATATTCTTCAGTCTAAAAACATTTCCTAAGGTATATGGTCATTTTCATTCATAAAAAAAAAAATAAAAAAAAAATCTTAGTATTTTTTAAAAAAATAAGTAAATGTATTAGTTTAAGTTAGAAAAATAACTAAGATTCACCATGAATAGGATCTCAGGACCTAATGTCTGGGCAGAACCACCGACGCACAGCAGATCAGCTGGAAAACTTCAACATATTTCAACATTATTATTCTTAAAACGGTAAAACGGCCTGAATTAGTATAGATGATATATAACATTAAATAAATGTTGATTAAACAAAATATAAAACACGGGAGATTTAGAAGAAGACTAGGAAACGAAAGGATGAGATTGGATACGAGAAGAAGACGAAGAAGAAGGGATGATAGTGAGAAAGGAAAAGGTGAAGGCGAAGAAAGAGAGGAAAAACAAGAAAGTATGGAACGAGATGAAGAAGGAAGCGTAGCAGAAGTGGAGAAGGTGGAGAGGAAGACAAAGAAGACAAAGAAGTAAAAGATAATGAACAGAATTATTAGAGAAAAATAAGAAGACGAAGAAGATGAGAAGAAAAATAAAAAGGGAAAGAGTAGCAGACGAAGAAAAAGACAGGAAAAATAAGAAAAAAACGAAAAGAAGACGAAGAAGGGGAAAAGACGGAAAAGAAGAAGAAAGGAGAAAAATATCAGCAGATAAGAAAAAGTAAAGATCATGAGAAAGGAGAATGCACTAATATTCTTATGCGATCTTTCTGCAGTAAAAGCAGTGTTTGAACTAAAAAAACACATGTTAATTAGAAGATGAGCAATGCTTACCTAAGACATAAATGGTCTCGCATGGCAGATCACGCATATAATTATGTTATATATGAATGGCGGAGGGTCGTGGGAAGATGCGATTTTGTTAAAACCCCGAAATTATTTCATCGCATCTTATTACTTATAATTAACAGACCGTGGTGGCAACAGACTTGTCATCACTGGTGTGCTTCTTTACGGTTGTCGATCCACATCTACTAGGGGAGAAATTCATACCGTACTTTTATCTCCTTCCTTTATCTCGTACTTTTCAAAAGTAGTATCCAAATCTTTGCATATACCAAAGACAGAACCTTACCACTGTTTAAGGAAATATGGGCATAGTTTCACCATAAACTCATGCTTTAGTCTAAATAAAGACGATTCCGAGAACTACCTTAGTCATGAATACCTTAATTATAAATACCTTAATCATAAAAACCTTAATCATAAATTCCTTTATCATAAATATCTTAATCATAAATCCCTTTATCATAAATACCTTAATCGTAAATACCTTAATCATAAATACCTTAATCATACATACCTTTATCATAAACATCTATATCATAAATACCTTAATCATAAATAACTTAATCATAATTACCTTAATCATGATACCTTTATGATAAATACCATAATCATAAATACCTTAATCATAAATATCATAAATCCCTTAATCATAAATACCTTAATCATAAACAAATACCTTAATCATAAATACCTTAATCATAAATCCCTTTATCATAAATACCTTAATCATAAATTCCTTAACCATAAACAAATACCGTAATCATAAATACTTAAATCACAAATATCTTAATCATAAACAAATACATTAATAATAAATATCTTAATCATAAATACCTAAATCAAAAACAAAATCCCTTAATCATAAATAGCGTAATCATAAATACCTTAATCATAAACAAATACCTTAATCATAAACACCTTATCATAAAATACTTGTTTTTAAAAAGTGGTATCCGACAGTTTTGTCCAAAACATTTTTTCTCAGATAACCAAATTAGTCAAATGCTGTTCATTGATGCCAAAGATCTGTTTGAACATTCGGTTAAACAGTCTTAGGCCAGTATTCACAAACTACTCTTCAGTAAGAATTGCTCAAGTCATGGATTTTAATTCGCAATATCTTCATTATGTATTTACCTACATGTTTGTTTTATTCGTGACATTTAAACTTTGCTACTTTGAGCTTAAAATCGCACCCAAACTTCATAAATAAGCTTATTTTTGTTGGTATGAAAATTGTGACTTGGGCTTAAGTAATGACTTAGGCTTAAGATAGGATGGCGAATACGGCCTTGGACAAAGTTGATCTTATTCCGACAACATGTAGTTTTGGGAATTTAATGTAGGAATGCTGAAAAATTCTTATTGATAGAATAATTCTTTAGAGCATGCCCTAATTTTGAACAATATTCTTACGCTGAAAAAACAACAACACAACAACAATGAAATGTCGATTTCACAAATTAATTTAACCCACACACTTCCACGCCTATGTTAAATGACTACATTATTTTATTTATCGTCCCGCCAACAGTTCAGTTATCTGGAGACGGTGTCCACTTGAAGCAGATATAGTGCTGCCTTCACTATGTATAGCATGCCGTGAACACCTGGCATTATACCACACCCAGTCAAAAAATACAAAGAGAAAAATGTATATATGTTATAAAAACAAAAACAAAGTAAACTGTCTTCAATTAAATAATATTTCTCAAAATAGTAGTGTTAAATAAGGATGCTCGGACAGAAAAGAAGCACAATGCATGATTCCTCCTGCCACACCCATTAACCGTAATGACTAAATTGATTGGATAGTTCGTCAACATACCCGTCCCTCTTTCGAGCACACATGTACCCGGTAGGGTTGGAAACAGTTTGTCTATATACTATTTAAAGGTGTTATTCGACAGTCTGGACAAAATATTTTTTCTCAATTCACCGAATGAGTAACTGTATCGTGAAAAGGTCATGCAAAATGCTGTTCAGTGATGCCCTAGATCTATGCGAAAAGTGAAGCATTACACCCAAACTGTCATTGCATGCAGGTATTTTCTATCTGAGCCGCGTTGCAGAGATAGCTATTTTTAAACTAAGAAAACTATCTAACAACTTACATTCGGGATCTCGTTGTATTGTCATCCGGGTAGTTCGCGCTATTTTTAGCAGATACTTTTTTTTTTATAGAATTGGAACGAATGAACATTTAGAGTTATATTTTTCGCAGTGTGTGCTGTCTCACATATAGGCAGTGTTCAAAATCGCCTTTACTCAGAATAAAGTATGAGATTCTGCAAAAATTATGCATAAATTCCCAGAAACCGCGGAAAATATTGTTACATGCGTTTGGTATTGGTAAACTGTTGGATAAAACTTTTAAAGGCTGTGTGAAGATTGTTTTCCAATATTCTGCACGTCTAGATAATAAGAGATGTTCTAGAAACTAGCCTGCGTAATAACTGCTTACATTTACATAACTGCACGTTGCAATTTCGCATTGAGAAGTCATTTTTATAATTGTTCCATTCCCTGGATAGTGCGGCATGAAACAACCCGTCTTATACAATTTTGCTGTAAAGAAACAGCGAAACTGCGCCAAAATTTGAATAAGTTCAATAAAGTAAGGTTTGTATGTTGTTATAATGTAAGACCACTACGTGGATAAGATCATCGCGTGAACAAGAAAACTGTACTGTTACAGATCACACCGATAGAAAGACCACTCCGCCATTAAGATAAATCCTTAATTTAGACCTTGCCTTTATTAAGATCCCTTTGCTATGTCGACCACCCTGCTATTGTGACCGTTCTGCTATTAAACATACTTGGACTTGTAATGTAGACCACTTCGCTTTAGTATCATTCTCCTATTTAGACCACTGCTATTTAGACCAAGTTGATATTAAGACCATTTGGCTATTAAGGCCATTCTGCTGTAAAGACCATGCTGTTGTTAAAACATTCGGTTTTAAAGACCACTCTGAAGTTTAGAGCAAATTTCTTTGAAGATCAATCTGCTATTAAGACCACTTTGATATTAAGACAACTACGCTACTAAGACCGCTCCGCTCTTAAGACAACAACCCTATTAAGACCACTAAGCTATTTAGACCACTATTAAACCATTCTGCTATCATGACCACTCCGCATTTAAAGCCATTCATCTATAAGGGCCCTTCTGCCATTATGATCATTTTGCTATAAGGTTCATTCTGCTATTAAGATCAGTATGCTATTATGTCCATTCTGTTATTAAGAACAGTCTGCTATTAGGTTCATTCTGCTATTAAGACCAGTCTGCTATTAGGTTCATTCTGCTATTAAGACCAGTCTGCTATAAGGTTCATTCTGCTATTAAGACCAGTCTGCTATTAGGTCCATTCTGCTATTAAGACCAGTATGCTTTAAGGTCCATTCTTCTATTAAGTCCAGTCTGCTATTATGTCCATTCTGCTATTAAGAGACCAGTCTGCTTTTACGTTCAGTCTGCTATTAAGACCAGTCTACTATAAGGTTCATTCTGCTATTAAGACCAGTCTGTTATTAGGTTCATTCTGCTATTAAGACCAGTCTGCTATTATGTTCATTCTGCTATTAAGAGACCAGTCTGCTTTTACGTTCATTCTGCTATTAAGACCAGTCTGCTATTAGGTTCATTCTGCTATTAAGACCAGTCTGCTATTAGGTCCATTCTGCTATTAAGACCAGTCTGCTTTTAGGTTCATTCTGCTATTAAGACCAGTATGCTTTTAGGTCCATTCTGCTATTAAGACCAGTCTACTATTAGGTTCATTCTGCTATTAAGACCAGTATGCTTTTAGGTCCATTCTGCTATTAAGACCAGTCTGCTATTAGATCCATTCTGCTATTAAGACCAGTCTACTATTAGGTTCATTCTGCTATTAAGACCAGTATGCTTTTAGGTTCATTCTGCTATTAAGACCAGTATGCTTTAAGGTCCATTCTTCTATTAAGTCCAGTCTGCTATTATGTCCATTCTGCTATTAAGAGACCAGTCTGCTTTTACGTTCAGTCTGCTATTAAGACCAGTCTACTATTAGGTTCATTCTGCTATTAAGACCAGTATGCTTTTAGGTTCATTCTGCTATTAAGACCAGTATGCTTTAAGGTCCATTCTGCTATTAAGACCAGTCTGCTATTAGGTTCATTCTGCTATTACGACCAGTCTGCTATTAGGTCCATTCTGCTATTAAGACCAGTCTGATATTAAGACCAGTCTGCAATTAGATCCTTTCTGCTATTAAGACCAGTCTGCTATTAGATCCATTCTGCTATTAAGACCAGTCTGCTATTAGATCCATTCTGCTATTAAGACCAGTCTGCTATTAGATCCATTCTGCTATTAAGACCAATCTGCTATTAGGTCCATTCTTCTGTTAAGTCCAGTCTGCTATTAAGACCAGTCTGCTGTTAGATCCATTCTTCTGTTAAGTCCAGTCTGCTATTAGGTGCATTCTGCTATTAAGACCAGTCTGATATTAAGGCCAGTCTGCTGTTAATGCCATTGTTCTTTTATGACCATTCCTTTTTACTACTCGACGATAAAGACCAATCTACGATTCAGATCGGCCGCAATAGCAAAGGTGGTAGAGCGTCGGCTTGCGGATCGGGAGGTCGTGGGTTCAAACCCCGGCCGGGTCGAACCAAAGACATTAAAGTTGGTAGTAGTGGCTTCCCTCCTAACGCTTGGGGCTAAGGGGGCAGTATTACGCCTGAATCGTCGGTGTCAGTATAATGGACTGGCCGGGTCAGTCCTTGGGCACCTCATAAGTGCCCTTGTGCTTTAATGATAGAAATGTCGCTGCACAGTATCGGCAAAAATGCCGGCAAATCCCAATCCCAATCCCTCTACGATTTAGACCTCCCTGCAATTTAGACCCATCTACTATAAACACACACAATAATTAAGAAAACTTCACTAATTAAAACACTCCATTCTCAGCTTTTAAGACCCAACTGCTAGTGAAATCAATCGGCTGTTATTTTAACCAGTTCTTATATTCTATTACAACTCATAAGATTCACAGTAACGTGACTAAAAAAGCATACACACTGAATGGGGACCCACATACTTAACAATAAACGCAAATAATTATAATGACAAAGCCCGGGAACCAGCACAATACAATTGTATAAACTGGTTCCACTCACCTGTTGTTCAATCCCTTCCAACGATTACCTGAATGAGTTTTACCGGTTCATTGAAAGGTGTATTAATACGTTTAACACTCTGCTACACAGAAGACAAGCTCTATATGAGTAGTGTGACAGTAGCGGTCGAACCTAGCGGGCAGACGAACTGGATTTTTTGAAACACCGTCCGTGCATGGACTTGACTAGAGAATCAGATTCATAAACAATCTGCCAAATATTTAAATCTGGATTTTCTACATTGAAAATTGTGTTTTGGATAAATTTCGGATTTTGGCTATTTTCTTCATTTCTCGTCTGCGTGATTTTGCTGCTCAGTTGTGTCGTTTGAAAAAATTGGAAAATTTCTCTTCAGACGTCTACCGAGTTTTGAATTAATGATTTGAAAAAGAAGCTTTTCGAAATCGGCTGCTTGTGGAGATACTACCAGCTACTACAAAAAGTACAAACTGCCGCAGATAAGTAATTTGATTTACATTGCTTTTGGAAATTGCCCTGTAATGATTGGAATACATTAAGGTTTGAGAGACACACATGTGTATGGATTGAAAATCAACAACATCAACAACAACCAGATTCTATTGAATGTCCGGCGAGAACTAAGACAGTTTAAATAAGGCTGTGTTTGTCACAGGTGTATTTAAGCGTCCGTGACTGTGTGAACTGAAACATTAGTGTATCCGTCCGCGCGTGATGCGTGTGTGTATACGATAGGGAGGGGCTATTGGGTTTGTAGTTCCTTTTGAATTCTATGGGGAGGGGCGGTTATTGAGTAGAACCGGAATTTCAATACATGGATTTCTACAGGTGATCGGAGTTTGGGGTATATAGTAGGAAAATAATCGGAATATTGTTATAAATCGTATAATTCGTATATTGTGATTTTATAAACAAGGCATAGAGTATTGGATGCCATAACGTTAGTGTGTTTTATTTTGTATTTTTTTTTCCGGAAAGTGATTTTGAAAAAAAAATATGAGGACTTCTAATCGGATTTCTCTTGTGTTGGAATTATTCATAGTGTTGACTGTGGGTATTGTAGTGACCGATGCTCAATGTAAGTAGAGTTCATTTTTCTCATACTTAGAGTTCTTTGTTTTTATTTCCTTCTGTATAGTATATTTTCAACTTGTTATAAACCTCATTAAGTGGTGTCGCAATATGGCTTACACAATCGTGTTCTCAGTACATTGTTAGCTGTACAGAAAATGGCTTACATGAAAATAGTATCGTCATTTGATCATTGTTTTCTGTCCTCATATTGAAACCTTTGTTTGACCATGCACTCTGTGTGTAGAAAACGCCGGAAAGGCTTTGTCATGCATACTTAAGAAGCTCTTGTGGATTCATCCCTCTGTAAATACGCCGGGTTGTATTACATATATTTTTTAACTTGATAGATTATTTATCGTGTGAATTTGCTTCCCATAGAGCTGTTTGTTCAGGAAGCTCGATTGATATCGAACATGCGTATTGAGCAGGGTGGTCCTGGGTACAATATCCATACGTGTGTTATGAACCAAGGTGCCATAACCATTTGCCCAGGATGGTGTTTGAACCCACGACCTCTTGCTCCCGAGTCATGTGCTCTACAAACTGAGTTACCCTGACAGGCAGCTCTGTGGAAGGCATATTCACAACACTAGGTAAAATGGTTTGTTGCCGCTTTTTTTACAGCGTTTGTTAGTAAATTTATACAACTGGTCGTTATTGTGCAGTTGTTTATTCAGACTACTTTTGCTTCTTTGGTGTTACTTTATTATATCTGCAATAAATCCGAGTATCATCGATAACCACGAAATGAGGAAGAGTTGGCCATAACCGTAATGCTTATATACTGATGGCAATTATCAAATAATTAACATACATGTATGCATGTTTTACATTATCTGTTGTTTTTTGTCAGTCTACTGTAACAGCTCCTCATCCTCATGTTCTTATATAACTACCAACCCACACACCGTGCATCTCTAATCTTTCCTCTATACAAACAGGTTGCAATATTTGATCATGTAGACAATAAGCGTTATAGGAAAACTTTATTTGCTGTGTTCGTATGTAAATGTTTATTAATACTACTTTATGTCGACACCACATGTCGCTCTTATCCTTATTTAGAATATCTGATTTGTACTTGTAAAAAATATTATAAAACAACAACAACAACAGCCTGATGTCAACATTTAATCCGGCTACTTTGTGCGAGTACGTATAATATATATGTTTTTCTCTTTAAATAAAACTAAAACTGGTAATGATTTAATAATTTGATATATGCGTACTTCTTAGTACGTTCTATAGCCGTGAAGACAAAAAAACAAAGCGTTCACCCCTCTGCATCTTTATTACAAATGTATTTACAGCATCACAAAAATGCAGCACTATGAATGTTTTTGTTTTGTTTAAACAAAATACAGTCTCTCATTATCCCTGTAATGAAATCACAGTGATGGCAGCACTGTGTCTGCTGTAACACTATCTCCCTGTGCTAACTATAAATTATGTTTACGTCATACGAGTGGCATATTGACGAATCGGCGTTTTGACGTGTTGACGGTTTAAGTTGCAATCGAATTGTCGCTATCATGTGCCAAACTGTCGGGAAACACCCTTAGGCCTTTGGTGTCCCATTAGTACAGGCGGTATTTGTTGTCTGAAAGTGCCAACCCTGTCGTTACTTCGTAGTATTGATTGATCTTTATAAATAGCGGTATAGCTGAAAGCGGTTTGAGGAGAAATGATTGACAACGTTGAAAATGGTCTGTTTACTTAAATATTTCACGTATCGGTCCAATTATGGTCATTATAGCGACGTCTATGCGGAGGAAAATCCCAGATGTCTGAGTAGAACCTCCGGTGGCGCCCTGCCGGTTCTCCCCAAATGAAAGTCCTCACCCTTACCGGGACTCGAACATACTCGGTGGATGGCTGAAGGGTTATAAGTTTGATACTCTAACTGATTGGCCATCGGCATCCATGTTATGCCAGGGTATGAACAGGAATCGACCTAGTAACCCACGGATTGTAATAGATATAGCTCTAGCTGGCATAGATTCAACACATGATTTGAATTTATGAACTGTTAAATGGTGGTATCCGACAGTTTGCCTTATAGATACATTGATTTTTTTTAAATACACTGCATTGATCATTTATGATCATTATAGCAGAGTCCAGCTTTTTGTGGAGGAAGACCCCAGACACAGGTCAGGGTAGAACCACCGACGCACCGCAAGTCAGCTTGAAGGCCTTCTCGCATTAAGTCCTTCGCCCCGAACGAGACTCGAACCCACGCGGTGAGAGGCTAAGCAATGAGAGGAGTTACAAATCGGCGACTCTGCCAGTACGCCACGTACGCGTATTCCCTATATCCCTGTTCTGGGGAAATTTGTGCATAATTGTTGATTGAGTTTATACTTTAGTGTAAGTAACGACTGTTTATAACGTTACTCCAATTGTCAGACATTACACATCATGAAATATATCGCTGTAAATGGCAGCTATTTCCAAAAATCTATAAATAACCACGATGTGAATTTCAGATGAAAATAAATATAAAGGAGATATTTGACAACCCGGATGGTCATGTAACGTTATATTAAAAGTAACTGGTCACATGGTTTTCTGAGTTTAAAAATATCTGTTTGTTGGGTTTATCGTCCCACCAACAGTATTTCAGTTATCTGGAGACGGTGTCCAGTTGAAGCAGATATGGTGCTGCCTTCACTGTGTATAGCATGCCGTGAACATCTGGCGTGGTACATTTTGTAATGACAACAGGGGTCTTACACTTTTCTTTTCACTCGAATGTCGGACATCGATAAACAGCATTTCTCGGGAATCTCTGTTCAGGTAACAATAGCTTGACGAGAGAAAGAGAGACAAAACATTGGTCCAAACTGTCGAAGACCACTTACAACAAAGGATATTATATTTGCAACGTGATTGTCCCCATTTTTACATTATGTAAACGACACAGGATTTGGCGCTAATCGCCCACATGACAATGGAATTCTTCGTCCCAGAAAATCAATAACCTAAGCATATAAAATCTATAATACACAGCCAGGTAGTGCTGAACTGAAGCGAATGGCATTTTTGCATATGGCGTTTTTTGTAAGACAAACAATACAACCTAAAAAGGGAATTGAAGCGGGTAAGAATGGCTTGTATAGCTTTAGGCGACGTCATTGTCTTATCTACCTGGTTGAAGATTTCATTGTTCTGAACTCCGTCATTGTAGCGGTGTCTTTTGAAGATTTATTACGATATATCGTGATGACATAGTCAAATGTTGAGTATCAATATATCGGTCTATATTGAAGGATCGGGGTTATATTTGATGTTACGGTTATATATTCTGTTTTAATCAGCCCTGCTGGGGGTATAGCATTAATATTACAGCATATATACTTTAAATAAACTTTGAGTTTGGTCTGAAACAGGTCCCGTGTTATCGTTTAAGACTTACGAGACATACTTTTCAATCCGACTTAAGATCTGACACTAAATCTGAGTTAAGGCGGATTTTTAATCAGTGTTAACAAAATAAACATTTTTATTGGTTAATCCCTGGTCACATATGAACTACCATACTAAGCCCGGGTTGACGACGACCAACCGGAATCCTGCGGGTCATATATATTCGTGGCAAAGTCGCCGACCCGTAATTCATCTGAATGCTTAGCCTCTCATCGCGTAGGCTCGAGTCCCGTTTTGGACGAAGTACCAAATGTGAGGAGGTCTTGCATCTGACCTGCGATGTGTCGTTGGTTCTTTCCCAGACATCTGACTGCTTTCCAGATATCTGTCTCGCCTCTTCATACAATAAAATAAGCTCGAAGATCCCACCTTGTCCATAAATGAATCGGTGTTATATAACCGGAAATAGTCGTGCTTGCTCTGCTTTATGCGACTTAATTTCTCAACTCACTGCACGTCATAGAATCTTATTTCATGCCGTATTCTTCTACAGGAGTCTGCGATTATAATGGAAAATCAATATTTAAAATTATTTATAGATAAAAGCTGCAGGAACGGTCTAGAGACAGGCATGTTTGTTTATTTCAGAATCGAGAAAGTGTGACCTTGACACTGGATAGGTAGATTGTTGTTTATTGGGTTTATCGTCCCACCAACAGTATTTAAGTTATCTGGAGACGGTGTCCACTTGAAGCAGATATAGTGCTGCCTTCACTGTGTATAGCATGCCGTGAACACCTGGCATGACACCACACCCAGTCACATTATCCTGACACTGGGCCATCAGGACACACACATCTCTAGAGTCAGTGTGGTAGAGTTCTTCATCAGGACACACACATCTCTAGAGTCAGTGTGGTAGAGTCCTTCATCAGGACACACATATCTCTAGAGTCAGTGTGGTAGAGTTCTTTATCAGGACACACACATCTCTAGAGTCAATGTGGTAAAGTTCTTCATCAGGACACACACATATCTCTAGAGTCAGTGTGGTAGAGTTCTTCATCAGGACACACACATCTCTAGAGTCAGTGTGGTAGAGTTCTTCATCAGGACACACACATCTCTAAAGTCAGTGTGGTAGAGTCCTTCGTCAGGACACACACATCTCTAGAGTCAGTGTGGTAGAGTTCTTCGTCAGGTCACACACATCTCTAGAGTCAGTGTGGTAGAGTTCTTCATCAAGACACACACATCTCTAGAGTCAGTGTGGTAGAGTTCTTCATCAAGACACACACATCTCTAGAGTCAGTGTGGTAGAGTCCTTCATCAGGACACACATATCTCTAGAGTCAGTGTGGTAGAGTTCTTCATCAGGACACACACATCTCTAGAGTCAGTGTGGTAGAGTCCTTCATCAGGACACACACATCTCTAGAGTCAGTGTGGTAGAGTTCTACATCAAGACACACACATCTCTAGAGTCAGTGTGGTAGAGTTCTTCATCAGGACACACACATCTCTAGAGTCAGTGTGGTAGAGTTCTTCATCAAGACACACACATCTCTAGAGTCAGTGTGGTAGAGTTCTTCATCAAGACACACACATCTCTAAAGTCAGTGTGGTAGAGTCCTTCATCAAGACACACACATCTCTAAAGTCAGTGTGGTAGAGTCCTTCATCAGGACACACACTTTTCTAGAGTCAGTGTGGTAGAGTTCTTCATCAGGACACACACATCTCTAGAGTCAGTGTGGCAGAGTTCTTCATCAGGACACATACATCTCTAGAGTCAGTGTGGTAGAGTCCTTCATCAGGACACACACATCTCTAGAGTCAGTGTGGTAGAGTTCTTCATCAAGACACACACATCTCTAGAGTCAGTGTGGTAGAGTTCTTCATCAGGACACACATATCTCTAGAGTCAGTGTGGTAGAGTCCTTCGTCAGGACACACACATCTCTAAGAGTCAGTGTGGTAGAGTCCTTCATCAGGACACACACTTTTCTAGAGTCAGTGTGGTAGAGTTCTTCATCAGGACACACACATCTCTAGAGTCAGTGTGGTAGAGTCCTTCATCAGGACACATACATCTCTAAGAGTCAGTGTGGTAGAGTCCTTCATCAGGACACACACTTTTCTAGAGTCAGTGTGGTAGAGTTCTTCATCAGGACACACACATCTCTAGAGTCAGTGTGGTAGAGTCCTTCATCAGGACACACATATCTCTATTTACACGAATGTAAATTTTAACTTATCGATATTGAGGTGACACACACATAAAAAACAAAGTAATTGTTTTCATAAATGTTTATCAACTATAATACCTCCACGTTTGACATGCCCATTTATTTGTCGTGAGTCGAAATGGAGCATGTTAATTACATGATTAAATTTATGCATGGTTAACTTTTATGACAGCCACATGTAGTTTGCCTAAATAAAAACCATGTGAACATATTTGTTTTCAAACAAAATGATTTCACATATTTAAATGAGATTTTGCACTTTGTAAAGTTAAGGTTTCAAAACATGATTCAGATACCAAAACGTAACACAAACAGGGAACTATCTGGTCAAGATCCACTCTATACTTGCGGCTACTTGCTGACCTCTCTATACTTGCTGGCCATTTTATACTTGCTGGACACTTTATTCTCGCTGACCTCTATGCTTTTGCTGACCACTTTATACTTTTGCTGACCACTTTATACGTGCAGGCCACTTTATACTTTTGATGACCACTTTATACTTGCTGACCACTTTATACATGCTGGCCACTTTATACTTGCTGACCACATTATTCTCCTTGACCTCTATGCTTCTGCTGACCACTTTACATTTTTGCTGACCACTTTATACTTGCTGACCACTTTATACTTTTGATGACCACTTTATACCTGCTGACCACTTTTTACTTGCAGGCAACTTTATATTAACTGACCACTTTATGCTTGCTGAACACTTTATACTTGCTGAACACTTTATACTTGCTGACTACTTTATACTTGCTGGCCACTTTATACTTGATGAACACTTTATACCTCCTGACCACTTTATACTTGCTGACCACTTTATACTTGCTGGCCACTTTATACTTGATGAACACTTTATACTTACTGGCCACTTTATACTTGCCGGTCAGTTTATACTTGGAGGCCACTTTGTACTTGCTGGCCACTTTATACTTCCTGACCACTTTATACTTACTGGCCACTTTATACTTTTGCTGACCACTTCGTATTTATGCAATTACAAAAATATGTGGATATAGAGACCAGCAAGTATAAAGTTGAGGTGCCAGCAATTAATAATCAATCGGAATTGACCCTGATGCAGCATGCTAGAAGTTAAAACGCCACAACGGTATAAATTGGTAGAGCTGGCTGATCTGGATCTACAACATTTGCTTAAGGGTAGTCAGTTTTTGCTGAGCAGGTTAAGAGTTAATAAAATCCTCTACACCGGCCGCAAAAGCTCAGGTGGTAGAGCGTCGGCTTGCGGATCGGGAGGTCGTGGGTTCGAACCCCGGCCGGATCTAACCAAAGACTTTAAAGTTGGTAGTAGTGGCTTCCCTCCTAACGCTCGGGGCTAAGGGGACAGCATTACGCCTGACTCGTTGGTGTCAGTATAACGGACCGGCCGGGTTCAGTCCCTGGGCACCTCATAATGGCCCCTGTGCTATAATGATAGAAATGTCGCTGCGCAGTATCGGCAAAAATGCCGGCTAATCCCAATCCCACATCCTCTACTATATATAATTCTCAATTATATTCTTACAAAAGACACGCGAGGGTAACTTTGTTGTGTTATTCCTGACATGCAACAACAAATTATGCAGTTCCTAATGAGTCATTTCCCAGCAGTTCACTGATCTAAATCGTCACTATTTGTCTAAGCCTGACAAACTTGTGTTTAACAAGCTAAGAGTTAATATCAACATACATAAATTCTTAATTATTGTCTTACAAAAGACATACAGAGGTAACTATGTGATAATTGACAACACATTGTGCAGTTCCTAATGAGTCAGTTCCTAGCAAAGAGTCAGTTGATCTGGATCTACACCATTTGCCTTAGCTTGAAAAACTACTTTCTATTAGGCTAAGGGTTAATTACATTCTAAATTAATAAATTCTCAATTCATATTCTTACAAAAGACATGGTTACTTTGATGTTTTATGATTGACATATGCGACTTTAAATTATGCAGTTCCTAATGAGTCAGATCCCAAACTCTTCACTGATCTGAATATACGCCAATTGTCTAAGCTTGATCAAGTTGTGCCGTTTTGGCAGGCTATAAGTTAACATTACATTTATCTGCACTTTAAACCTGTTTTCTTTCTTTATTCAGACGATAGCTCATTAAACGAGCGCTACATCATGCTGCATTGTTGCGGACTCTGAGACATATATCACACACGCACGCTAACTAATGATGATAGGAAAGTTTCGTTTCCGCATCTAACTCATTGATTATGTTCAACTTTCATATACACGGAACATTCTTGCTGCATCTTTATGTCTATTCTTTTTACAAGTGATTCTACTTTCGATTTCACTTTATTTCCTTCTATTCTTATAGTTTTCTTTGTGTTTTTTACTTTAGATTTGTCTTTAATTTCCTTGTTCTAAAATTATTATTTTTTTAAGTTTAGTTTGTTTTGGGCCACAGCGACACATTTCTGGAAATTATAGACAAAATTGATGCAATTGTAGCTAGATTCTATATTATATATATATTCTATAATAGCTTAGATTTAACTAGATTCTCATGGAGAAAGACTCATAAACAAATGCCAGATTAGAACCACCGGCGAACCCAAGGACAGCTGAAAAAATGTCCAAGCCCGGGTTTCCCGCCCAATCTGTTATCGGCTATGGGGTTACACGTTGGGCGACGGGGTACAAGTCGGCGACTCTTCCCGCTCACCAATTTTCAACAGAACAGAATATAACACACATATATATTCAGATAACATTATACACCTTCTTATAGCAAATGGGCAACAAACAAAGCAAATAAATACGGCCGTCAAGTCACCGTATTGCTAGAAGCCAGTTTGGACCATTCCGTGGTTGGTATGTAACACACAGATGACGAGCGGTGTTTTAATCTGTCCAAATCTTTCAATGACTGTTATACTTGTAACCTGTACCATAGAAACTCGAGGGTGAAAGTGTCAGGTGCTGGGTGGTGTGCTGGAGACTCCCCTTCCTGAATGTTTGACTCGATTGTTTATCAACCCATGATATCCTTGTGTGCTTCCTTCGTTTGTCTTTGCTAATGTTTGTATGCCAGTGTTGAGTCAGAGGTCTTTACTTGATATTCGAATCTTGTCGTTTCTTAATATACGTGAGTCTTTTATTATATAAAAAACATTATAGCCCCACTCACTCTCTCTCTCTCTCTCTCTCTCTCTCTCTCTCTCTCTCTCTCTCTCTCTCTCTCTCTCTCTCTCTTTCTCTCTCTTTCTATCTCTCTCTCTCTGTCTCTGTCTCTCTCTGATTCTTCCTCCATCTCTGCCCTTCTTACCCTGCCAGTCTGTCTGTCCCCCCGTCCGACCGTCTGTTCTTTCGTCCGTCCGCCTCCCGCCTGACCTGCTTACATGCATGCCTCTTTTCCCCTTTCTTTCTACCCTCTTCTTATTTTGACATTTGAGGGACATTCTTTTCCATCAAAGGTGAGTCAAATATTTAAAACAATTCAATGTGTCAAAAAAAAAAGTCTTGCAAAAAGGTTTTAAATTCCGTTAGTTTTTCTGTAGTGTCGTGTGTTTTTTTCGGAAATGACAAAATGAAACTTTATCGGTCATTTTAGTGTTGCCAAAGAAACTGTGGATATGACAAAAGATTAAATCAATGTCACGGGCCTTCGTCTGTTCGTGTTTTGTTGTAGCTGTCATTGCTGTTGTATTTCTGTCAAATTTATTGGTCATTTACATTCTTCGACCGTTGGAACGCAAGGTGTCAGAAATCTCGTATCAGCGATTGTTCGTTTTCGGTATTATGAAAAGTGTGGGCAAGCAAGCTTGTTCGTGTGTGGATGGCTGCCTTAAAATTCCCAATGTAGCCGTTATCTACTTTGCTTTTTAATTTAAACTTTGATTTGAAAATTGTCCCATAAATATTTGCGAGTCAAAATTCCCGACTTTAAAGACCGCATTACCCCTACCCACTGCAATGAAGCAATAAAAATGTAAATTTTGTGTAATGCATATGAATATAATAATTATCATATTTATTATCGACACATATCTTAAAACGTGACAAACTTTGAATATTTCATTACGTTTACATTATATAACCAACAAACCGCAGCATAGCGAGTTTTTTGTTTTTTTTTTATAAAATTTTTGCAAGTGTAGAACGTCTAACATACCGTAAAGATGTCATGCTGATTAATGTCACACTGTGCCAGTTACAGACTGATGCCTGTTTTATATATAGAGCTATACTTCACATGACACCTCAATCGGTACACCTCGGGTAATTAACAAATCATCTCTCGGGTGTATATAGATAGTCGGATCACCTCGGCCTTTTCCCTAAATGGAACTTCTTTTGTGACAGACGTCAAAACAAAGATGACAGCTCGGATGGCAGTTTACTACAGTACGATGCCTGTAAAACTTCAATTTGTGGCTGCTTCAAATTTTAATCATAAAGTTTAATTTACCCAGCGCAGCAATCACACAGCTGTCAAACGACGCCATTGTTTATGTTTTGCGCGAACTACGTTTTACACATATTCTTCAGACTTCAAAAAAGGTCGTGATTTCTGTAAGTATCATTGCACCAGATACATCCGAGGGATGAATGTCCCGAGGTCGGAATTACCCGAGGAGTTCCGATTGATGACACCACGCTTGAAACGGAACTGCGTGTTTTTTCCTGTCACGCGCGGCTATTTTTTGAAAAGCGCAAAACATTGAATCTTGTCCAATATAATGATTTTTATTACGAGTTTGTTTTTTCATCGTTTGTACAGCTGCACATAGAACATAAATGTCAGTATATATGATGGACATTATATTTTATTGTGTACGTTAAGTAACAGAGGCATCAAAGAGAGATTAGCCTGTATAAATTTTCCATTTAAATGTGATATCCCACAGTTTGAACTAATTTTTTTTTCTCAATTAACTTAATACGACATGTTACCTGAAAAAGTCATGCAAAGCGCTGTTCATTGATGTCCTAGACCTGTGTGAAGGGTGAGGCATAAATCCCCACTCATCATTGCAAACAGGTATTTTCTATCTGAGCTACGCTGCAGGGATAGCTATTTTAGATATTTTTAAACTAGGAAAACAAGGTGTCAGCTAACTTTTGAGATCCATTATCCGGGTTTTCTGCTCTTGGATCGATATCTGTTGTTAGCAGAGATCACTGTTGTGTTTATGTAAAGAGATTTGGAAAGAATGAACATTTGGGTGTTATTCTTTTCGCAATGTCTGCTGTCTAACAGGGTAGTGTTCTAAAGCATCTGTACTTAAACTTATGTATGAGGCAAACTATCGGCTACCACCTTTATAAAAGGTCATTGGAAATATATCGTTACATGTATTGGATACAGGCAAACTGTCGTCTACCACCTTTATAAAAGGTCATTGGAAATATATCGTTACATGTATTGGATACAGGCAAACTGTCGTCTACCACCTTTATAAAAGGTCATTGGAAATATATCGTTACATGTATTGGATACAGGCAAACTGTCGTCTACCACCTTTATAAAAGGTCATTGGAAATATATCGTTACATGTATTGGATACAGGCAAACTGTCGTCTACCACCTTTATAAAAGGTCATTGGAAATATATCGTTACATGTATTGGATACAGGCAAACTGTCGTCTACCACCTTTATAAAAGGTCATTGGAAATATATCGTTACATGTATTGCATACAGGCAAACTGTCGTCTACCACCTTTATAAAAGGTCATTGGAAATATATCGTTACATGTATTGGATACAGGCAAACTGTCGTCTACCACCTTTATAAAAGGTCATTGGAAATATATCGTTACATGTATTGGATACAGGCAAACTGTCGTCTACCACCTTTATAAAAGGTCATTGGAAATATATCGTTACATGTATTGGATACAGGCAAACTGTCGTCTACCACCTTTATAAAAGGTCATTGGAAATATATCGTTACATGTATTGGATACAGGCAAACTGTCGTCTACCACCTTTATAAAAGGTCATTGGAAATATATCGTTACATGTATTGGATACAGGCAAACTGTCGTCTACCACCTTTATAAAAGGTCATTGGAAATATATCGTTACATGTATTGCATACAGGCAAACTGTCGGCTACCACCTTTATAAAAGGCCCTAGGGCCAAAAATTAGAATAAGAGTGATGCTTAGTTGGCATCGTTAAAGTAGTTCCACGACCAGCGGATCAATTGTGACGTAGGAATAGGACAATGTTTTTATCAGGTTGTCGTGACCTGCTATGGCACTGTCAAGGCAGCACTGTACAATATGTTGTTATGTGAATACTTTGTCAGGATTGCTAAAAATCTTGGTATATCGCTTAAACCTGACACATTGCAAACTAATACATCCTTGCCACAAAATTCATCCTTACACCGAAATTGTAAAATATCTCCTTTTCGATGCGCATACTCCACAGGAGATGGCTATTTCATTATTTAATGCATTCATTTCTCATAATTATGTTAATTTACTTTTGACGAAGGTGGGACGCTAAACAAATTACACGGTTGGTATGAAAGATTTATATCCCTCTTACAGTCTGTCATACACAGATTTGTTATAAACTCTTAGTTAGCTGAAAGCATATACTGAAAAGACTAATAGTGAATACCCAGACCAGCCAGCTTCCGTTGTCTGATTAGAATCTGTACTACTTGCTGAAGAGTCTCTGTAAGTATTAGCAATTATCTGTTGTACTGCTTAAAAGGAAACATAGTATGTTAATTAAGGGTTATGCGTTCATTTATTTGCTGGTATTAATGATGTTAGCGTTGATGTTTGTTTGTTGGTTATGGTAATCACTGAAAAGACATGTTGAAATATTCAGCTTTGGAATTAGCATGATAGCTAGTTGCATAATGTGCACATAACGAGTATTTTTATGTGGGCTGATGTAGTTGTTGTGGAAGAATTTATTTATTTATTTATTTTATTTTATTGGCGTGGGGGGGGGGGGGGGGGGGGGGGGGCGCATAAAATCGTATGCAGAACTACTTTTTGTCGCGTAAGATACATGAGTTGTCTTGAATTGTTAGGTCCGTGGCTTCTTTTGTACAATAGTAATTCTATATTCAATTCTTTCCGAAAAATACACATATTAGAGTTAGTTTTCATGATAATGATGATGGTGATGATGGTAGTGATGATGGTGATGGCGATGATGATGATGATGATGATGATGATGATGATGATGATGATGATGATGATGATGATGATGATAATTATGGTAATGATGATAATGAGGTTTTGCTGTACCTAATAATGTTAATAATGGAGCTGCAGCTATATTTTTGTTCCTTATGTTGTTGGCGTTGATATTGTTTGTGACAATGTTGTGGGACGATAAACCCAACAAACAAGTGGACACCGTCTCCAGATAACAGACATACTGGTGGTGGGACGATAAACCCAATAAAAAACAACAACATACTCACTTGATCCAAATTTAATACATATTGATGCAATAATTAATTATTTCGAATGAGCATTAAGACAAAAATTATTTATGGATATGATTTTATGTATACTACATATTTGATTAATATTCCGGCGTAAATTAAAAATTGTAGAAGATATATTAATAAATATATTTGGCTCTCACGATAGTTATATTTTATATCCTCTAGATAAACAGTTTTAATAAATTTCCATCGAATTTCGTCATCATTGTAACTGCTGTTGTTCTTCTAAATCGATAATGACGCACTCATATGTAATTAACACCCGTGGCACGTGGCTAGACATGCTTTATGACTGGACAAGGGCACCGGACCTCAGATAAGACAGGCTTTAGAAGTACCGATAAGGCAATATCAATAACTGTGTTTAAGTACCTTAAGATTTATTTGTTTGAGTCCTTTGGTTTAGGGTCTAAGATACCTTATTGAAAGCTTTTATGAATCATCATGAACTTTTATTTTCAAATAAGGGGCGCCTGTTGCGTTGTAGTAGAGTCACCGATTTGTAACTCCTCTGACTGCTTAGCCTCTCACCGCGTGGGTTCGAGTCCCGTTCGGGGCGAAGGACTTAATGTGAGAAGGTCTTGCAGCTGACCTGTGGTGCGCCGGTGGTTCTACCCAGACATGTGTCTGCTGTCTTTCTCCACCAATATCAGGTGGGGATCATTATTGTGATCATATTTGTGTCGACCGGCAGAGCGTCGGCTCCATGTACTGGAGGAACCCGGGTTCGATCCCAGGCCTCGACAGTTTAAGTCGTAAAACATGGTAGTGATATATCGCTCTTGCTAACGCTCAAGCAAATATAAGGGTAGTTCCACGACTGATTGTCCCGGTGTCAGGATAATGTGACTGGGTGTTGTATCATGCCAGGTGTCCACGGCATGCTATACACAATGAAAGCAGCACTATATCTGCTTCAAATGGACACCGTCTCCAAGTCACTGAAATACTGTTGGTGGGACGATTAACTCAACTAACAAAAATCCAACATATTTGTGTCGTTACATTGTGTTTAAAAACAACAAAGCTAGAACAAAAACCATGATTAACAAACACGAAATAAATCGCATTAAAACTAATTACTGTACAGTTAATGTCTTAGTTTAATGCAAACCCAACGTCAATCATGATCGTATCTTTTTAATTGACACCCGGGGATATGTGCTTAACACGGAACATTATTTAAAATAAATTAAACCTTGAAATACAGTTCAACAAAAACAGTATTGTGATTAATTGATTTGTTTGTTTGTTAGTTTGTTTATTGGGTTTATCGTCCTACTAACAGTATTTCAGTTATCTGGAGACGGTGTCCACTTGAAGCAGATATAGTGCTGCCTTCACTGTTTATATCGTGGAACCACCCTTATATTTGCTTGAGCGTTAGCAAGGGAGCTATACTATACCACTACCATTTTTAACGACTTTGGTAACTCGCGGCCCGGGATCGAACCCGTGGCCTCCCGTACCTGGAGCCGACGCTCTACCGATTGCGCTGCCAGGTCCGGTAATTGATTTGTATCTCATTTTAAACTGAAACCTTCTCTATCTAGCTGATTTCATATGATGTATACGACTTTTGTCAACTTTAATGCTAGATTGCTATATATTTAACGATGTTATCTTCTATACAATATGACTGTAAATGAAGTTACACATTCCTGATTTTATTCAAGTCTTTAAGCAATTTTCGATGCAAATCCGGAACAGCTTTCTGTGGACAATTTTGATTATATTGAAATACTTTCGTACAGTGATTTGGAAGAAAAGACAACGCCAAAATATTTGGAACTTCTCGGCTTTGATTGATTAATGTGCAAAACCGCCATGTTTTGTACAAATTATGTAACATGCATTGTCGAAAGGGTCGGACGATCTTCCGACTTATACTTCAACATAAACTTAAACTTAAAACTTTAACTTATCTAAACCCAACAAACGCATAAACCTTTGGCAACATTGTATTAAGACGGCTGTCCAATAAGAAGTCAAAATGGCCAATATGCAAATATTGAAGAATTTTATCATTGACTGATATCATGGCAAGTTCGCCTGTGTTAAAACATCATACTGACGCCATTTGATGTATATCTAAGGTAAATGTCGAATGCAAGCTTACAACAAACTCAAGAATTAATTGAAAAACAGGGATGGATCCAGGGGTCGGGGGATGTGGGATGCACCCCCCCCCCCCACCACCACCAACAACCAGGTAAAAGAGAAGAGTTGTGAAAACACATACATGTAAGCTTAAAAATACTAAGCTTTTAAAGTTAATTTTGTCTGTTATCTGCTTACGTCGAAACAGTGTCTCTTACTATGTAGATATCTAGTATTTACTTCGATAAAGTTGAATGGATCTTGATTCATACGCCGCCCCCCGCCCCCCCACACACACACAAACCAAGATTTTCTGGATCCGCCCCTGAATGACAATAAATCTACTGAAGAAATCCATGATTGATTAGAATCAGTTAAAATTCATTGTATCACAATAGTGCAGAATCTATTTGATTTATATCTCTGGCATCAACCGACAATAGCTTAACAACACACTTAAAGTTAAAATGGACATAACATTTGCAACAGTATAATGCTATACTGAGATATAGATTATTGATTAAAACCTGAGAAAGTTCAACTTCGTAACATAATAATACTGCCGACATTTGATTGATATCTGTGTCAATTTGAATACATATAAAATAATCGGTGATCTAATAGATTAGGAGACCGGACCTGGTAGTGCAAGCGGTAGAGCGTCGGCTCCAGGTACGGGAGGCCCCGGGTTCGATCCCGGGCCGCGACATACCAAAGTCATAAAAAGGGTAGTGGTATTGCTCTCTTGCTAACGCTCAAGTAAATATAAGGGTAGTTTCACGACTAGTTGGCCCTGTGTCAGGATAATGCGACTGGGTGTGGTATCATGTCAGGTGTTCACGGCATGCTATACACAGTTAAGGCAGCACTATATGTGCTTCAGTTGGACTCCGTCTCCAGATAACTGAAATACTGTTAGTGGGACGATAAACCCAATAAACAAACAACCATTGATTTAAAACAGGAAATGTTTATCTGTGTCCCGCCATATTATTGATGAAACTTGATTTATTTCTAAAAAAAAAATAAAATGTAAGTTTGAATACAAACTCACTACAATCTCAAGATAAAGAGACAATGATATTTAATAATAATCAAATGTTATGTAATTTAAGTCAGGGAAAGTTCCTTTGTGTAACGACTGGTTACATTTGATTGGTAAAAAGACAATAATAAACCCTTTTGATTAAAATCGGGGCAAGATCCTCAATGTAATGACTGGTAACATTTGATTGGTGAAAAGACAATAATAAATCCACTTGATTAAAATCGGGGAATGTTCCTGTGTAATTACTGGTTTCATTTGATTGATATCTTAGATAATTTCGATCATAAACGCACATAAAACACTGATTCAAATTGGAAATTACACAACCACAGAAAGACACCTTATTGATAAAAATCTGGGAAAATTCCTCTGTGTAGCGACTGGTTAAATTTGATTTACATCTAAGGCAACTTCGAACACAAGCTCTCATTAAACATGGAGCCAAATTAAAAAAATACACAGCCACAGAAAGACACCTTATTGATAAAAATCTGGGAAAGTACACCTGTAGAAGTCATTCCCCGTCCGACAAACAAATCAAAAGCAGTGGCGGCTTTTAGATCAAACACCGCAGGTAAACAAATCAGACTACACAATTGAAAGCAAATATCAAAAGAAAACATTGTCTGGTGATCGACGGGTTGAACAAGAAGTTAAGCCATGTAGAGGCAGTTAATAATTGGGGTCCTAATTGAGTCTAAAAGAATCAATTGGGGAGTTTAAAGAAGAACAAAATAGACATGTTGGTTTACATGACATAACTTAGACAGGGAAAGGAAGTAATAAGAACGCGAGTGATAAAGTAGACATCGATCAAAATAAAGTACAAGATCGGCCAGACAGGGAAAATCATTATCGGAGGATGTCAACAAACACAGATGTTTGCGACAAATGATCGCCATAAATCTACACCAAGATCGTCAAACCGGACCTGGTAGCGCAATCAGTAGAGAGTCAGCTACATGTACGGGAGGGAGGTCCAGCATTTGATCCCGAACCACGGTTTAACAAATTTGTTATAATGGCGTGGTATAGCTCCTTTGCTTACTCTGTAGCAAATATAAGGCTAGTTCCAGCGACGATGTGACTTGGTGTGGTATCATGCGAAGTATTCACGGCATGATATACACAAAAAAGGCAGCACTATATCTGCTTCAAGTGGACACCTCTCCAGATATCTGAAATACTGTTGGTGGGACGATAAACCCAATAAACAAACAAGATCAGCACGATGATCGTCGGCGTCCTTCTCCTCCTCCTCCTCCTCATCATCATCAGCAGCAGCAACAACAACAATATCAGTATTATTTTATCATCATTATCGTCTTCACCATTTCATTTATCCCTATCATCACCCTCATTACCATCATCATCTACCTAATAATCATTTTTACCATCCATTCCCTGTCCTTACCCTGATCTCCAACATAGCCCCCTCCCCCACGCACGCCCCTCTCCCTCCTCCCCCATGCACCCCCTCCCCCACGCACCCCCTCTCCCTCCTCCCCCATGCACCCCCTCCCCCACGCACCCCCTCTCCCTCCTCCCCCATGCACCCCCTCCCCCACGCACCCCCTCTCCCTCCTCCCCCACGCACCCCTCCTCTCCACCTCCCCCACCACCACCCCTCTCCACCTCTCCCAGGTAGGCCTACTCCCCTTCCAGTCACCACCATTTCCCCTCATTACCGTTTTTAAGCATAAAAGTTGTTCCCAAGAGAAACTTCCTTATATAAGGAAAAGTAAACCATCTGTTGTTGTCAATGTTGTTTCTTGTCAATGTTGTGGAAACCATTGATCTATCGATGCGACTGCTGAACTTCACTTTGCCAACTTTCCCGCCATGGTTCCAAGCTTAAACTGTCGCCCGCTCAGCCGTTAGCTTAACAAATAAAGATGAAGATTAGTTCCCGACCTATTTGTACAGTTTACTCAGCAATCAACAGAAGGTTGTATTTAGTGTACACTTATTGAACAAGGAACTTGCTCTGTGTCTGTGGTGAATGTACTTTTTTTCTTTTAAGTGTCAGTATTGGTGCAGTTTTCCTCGTAGTCGTCGTCCTCCTCCTTCTCCTCATCGCCATCATCACCATCATCATCATTGTCATCATCACCTTCATAATCATAATCATCGCCATCATCACCATGTCATTATCTTCATCGCCATCATCATCATCATCATCATCGTCATCGCCATCATCATAATCGCCATCATCATCACCATCGCCATCATCATGTCATTATCTTCATCGCCATCACCATCATCACCATCATCATAATCGCCAACATCATGATGTTCCTCCTCAGCAGCAGCATCATAATGATGATGATGATGATGATGATGATGATGATGATGA
Organism: Sinonovacula constricta; assembly: GCA_007844125.1. Lineage (NCBI taxonomy): Eukaryota > Metazoa > Mollusca > Bivalvia > Cardiida > Solecurtidae > Sinonovacula > Sinonovacula constricta. The sequence continues at coordinate 31,860,072 of CM017570.1, read as the reverse complement.
TGCTGCTGCTGATGATGATGATGATGATGATGATTATGATTCACCACCATCATCTCATCGTCGTCATTGTAATAAACGTAATTCCTTCTCCTCTTCCTCCTAACCGTCACCATCATTGTCATAATCGTTCTCTTGTAAGTCTCACTAAGATTTATCTGTTATTCAAACGTTAGTTACTCATAGCTCTCTCCGTCCACAGACAGGTGATCTCAACGCGACTTTACTTCTGAGGTTCTGTTTGACTAATCATTGACAATAAAACGTCGTCTTGTCGATTGCTCAGACACGTCTTACGTTGTTACGCATGGAAGCATTCTCACCTTCTCGACTATTTCCGGTAAAGAGCCGAGGTGTTCCTAGTGGCTGGGAATGCCAGACGGTGATGTGTTTTGATTTGACCCCCACATTTATGAGTAATACACTTAGGTCCACATTCTTTCAGGTGTTTCAAACAGTGAAATGGGTCGTACGAGATCATTAGGCGACAGTGCGTCACATTTTTTTGGAGAAAATGTTTAAACTCTTTTGTCACAGTTGGTCAATTTTGCAATTTAATTTTGCTTTCGCTAATTAAACTATGCTGCGTTTAATGGATGAAGTATAACCCCTGATCACTAGATCCTCCACATTTTTTTTGGATGGAAGAATGTTTAATAAAATTCCTAGTTTTTCTTACTACTTTGTGCAATGGTTACAGGTGAAATTGACCGGAACGCAGCACACTTGGTAGAGTATCGGCTACAGATACCGGAGGCCCCGGGTTCGATCCCGGGCCGCGACATACCTAAGTCGTGAAAAATGGTAGTGGTACAGCTCCCTTGCTAACGCTCAAGCAATTATAAAGGTAGTTCCATGACTGGTTGTCCCGGTGTCAGGATAATGTGACTGTGTGTGGTATCATGCCAGATGTTCACGGCATGTTATACACAGTGAATTTAGCACTATATCTGCTTCAAGTGGACACCGTCTGTATATAACTGAAAAACTGTTGGTGGGACGATAGACCCAATAAAAGAGGAAAGTGTACTGGCACAAAGTAGCAGAATGTGCCCTTACCAGACAGCTCCAATAATAAATATGTACATTATATGCCACATAAATATATACACTACTTACCATAATCTGTTAATTTCTTGTTTACCAGGCTTAGAGTTAAGTTGTGCAGTGGTTAGTTGCTGCATCTCTTGTAAATGTATATCATGTAGCATTAACATGACATATTTAAAAATAGACACAAACCCAATCATCAGTGACAGAAGCGGACGTTTTTCCTCTAAATCTACATGAAAGTTAACGCACCGTTGAGTTCCAACAAAAATAGAAATAAAAATATGACGGTGAATTTAATGTTTCTCACACATTGTCGGTGATCATGGGTGCATCTATGGCGACGACAACGTTGTATGTGATGATGATGATGAGGAGGAGGAGGAGAAGGATAGTGACGTCGATGGCGACGATGATGATGATGATATTGATGATGATGACGATATTGATGATATTGGTGGCGATAATGATAATGATGATATTGGTGATGATGATGATGATGATGATGATGATGATGATGATGATGATGATGATGATGATTTTGATGGGTAGTTGTTGTGATGGGACGATAATAGTGGTGTCAGTGATGATCATCCGATAATTTCCTTCTTAGAATAATTTAATATTTCAAGGACGTGCGCGCATCAATTCAATTTTAACAACAAAGGCTTCCAATGACAATGCACGTCACATATGCATTCTAGGTGTCCACCAGTTCTTATTATATTTATACACATTAATGGTTATTTTATTACTGTATCATTTATTTGCATAGATACTCTACACTGGACCTGGTGTCTGCTGATTCTTGTTGATAAGAAACTGCGAATGTTTAAATATGTACATACATGTATCTAAGTCCTTTGCAGAGATTTCGCAACTGTTTGGCGATGTCCTGGCGAGTCGTTTTACTTATCGAAAAGAACCGGTTATTCCGAATTAATTGATTAGGTAAATGCAGCAGGCAATAGCAAACAAATCAAATGCAGCAGACAATAAAAAATATCAAAGTAGCGGACAACAACGAATAGCACAGTAACGTGCAATAACGGAAGAGTAACTGCATCTTTCCCCCTAAGATCATGCTTTTTACTGCGCCTTGGGTGTCGTTTATCCATGCTGCCATGCTGTTCTTGTTTTAGTATTGTTCTAATTGGTAGTACTCGGTGACATATTGAAGCCGAAAATTAAAAAAGGCAACATATTTACAATTTTCTGTGAACACATTAAAACCAACGACAAAAGATTCAGTATTAACGTATCACGTATGGAGACTCTGATTAATAACACAACTAACACGAAAATTCCATTTATGGTTAAGATATGGTTTTAAGGACGTTGTTTACAAGTTCCAGTTAAATTGTGTATCAAGTTCCATAGTCTAAAGTCTATGTCACTGAATCCGGAATATGAATACATTGGTATATCCAGTTTATGCATCAACATGTAGACTTAGCATTCAAATACCATTTCTTTACCATTCATTCACCTGTTCCAAATGCATCTTTAAAAAAAGGTTTTAGGCTTAAAGGGTAAATATAAATTGGTTTTCTTCTTTAAGTTTATTTTTTTTTTAAGTAATTTTTCATATATAATATAACTTACACGCAATCGTATTTGGTGTATGAGAATGCATTTACAACTACTAAAATCACCGGACACTCCCCACTCTCCGGCCACGTTTTCCGAATATTACCGAATCGTTACGGAAAGACCCGAAAAGATGCGTTAAATCACGAAGATTTTAATTTTGATGACGTTATGCAAGCAGTTGCCAGTTTACAGTTATAAATTACGCACGCAGTAACCCCCCGTCCTTCAAATCACGTCATATTACAATGTCATCTGTCAGCCAGAATAAAAATGTATAATATATACCTTTGTAAAACGTGTCATATCCATGTTGATAGACACTGCAAGAATTTATTTGTCATTTGTGCCGATTTTTTTGTACACCTTGCCGAGTGCATGAAACTGTGCAATGACAATAGTAGCGACATCTGACAGAACTTCACAAAGGAAGTCTATTAAAATGATTTTAAGGCAGCCCACCCCTTAAAGGGGTTTTGCAACTTTCAGTTTATATCTCAGTTGTCCTAGGGCCGAACGGTTTCAATTGCCGACTTGTGACCCCTCAGTCTCCTTACCGTGTGGGTGGGTTCGAGTCCCGGTCGGTCCCGAGAACTTTCATTTGAGGAGGTTTTTCCAGCTGACGTGCTTAGCACCGGTAGTTCTACCAAGACATTTGTCTGCGGTATTCCTGTAATTAGCTGGACGTCGATAGTAATTGTGTCGGCGTGATGTAACGAACGCACAACAAAGAAAGAAAAGCATAGCGAAGTGTCGCATGTAGGTTGGAAGGTTGGAAGGTTGGATTTAATTAATACGTATTATGTATTCAATGTGGGATTTTTCAACGTTCAAAAGCAATTGATTTGTTTTGGTAAATGAAGCCCGAAAACTTCTGGGAAGGACCAGCGGCCTCCTGAAGATCAGCTGGAAGACGTTCTCAAATGAATATTCTGACCTCTTGAGACTCGAACTCAGGACATGAAGGTCCAGGACTCAATGAACTAGCAGCTGATTGGGCCAAATCAAAGCCTGCGTTCAAAGCCTGTAAGAATGCGTAGAGTAATCAGACATTGTCATTTTTGTCTCTCTAAGTTGTTCTCTTATTACTATAAATGTCGTCTATTACAACCTTTTAATTGGCCGTGTTTACATGACCCTTTGATGCTGGCTCGCGGTGCACATTCTGTGTTTGTACAATACACTCAGTAAAGATTTAACCTAACCTACTGACATTACGACGGATGCAGGGATTATATTAAGATCTATGACCAAATAAAGATACGGTATACGTTGATATAAGAGATTTACATTTCTCGTTGTAAGCAAACATACTTACTCTCACGGCTTTCCTTACAAGAGTCTGTTAGTTTTTCTGATTTGATGTTCTATTATCCTTATGCATGCCACTCTTCTCCCATTTTCCTTATATCTCCCTCTATACGCATCGTCTCTGTCCCTGATTTTCTCTTTCTAAATCACTTACTTCCTTCTTACTCATTCTGTCTCTGTATCATTTTTTCTTGCCTCTCTTTTTCTTTTTCTCTTTTTTTTCTGTCTATTTTTATATCGCTCGGTTCTTGTTTCTGATCGATCGTCTTTGTCTCTATTCCTCTATCTTTTTTCCTGTCTGCACTTGTCTGTTCGTCCGTCTGTCCTCCTGTCTGTCTTCCTGTCCGTCTGTCTGCCAGCCTGCATTCATGCACGTTTGCTTTTCGTGCCTGTCTGCCCGTGTCTCTACATCTGTCTCCCCCACCCCCACCATCTCTGACCGTGTCTCTATATCTGTCTCCCCCTCCCTTGCCACACCATGTCTGACCGTGTCTCTATATCTGTCTCCCTCTCCCTTGCCACACCATGTCTGACCGTGTCTCTATATCTGTCTCCCTCTCCCTTGCCACACCATGTCTGACCGTGTCTCTATATCTGTCTCCCCCTCCCTTGCCACACCATGTCTGACCGTGTCTCTATATCTGTCTCCCTCTCCCTTGCCACACCATCTCTGACCGTGTCTCTATATCTGTCTCCCTCTCCCTTGCCACACCATCTCTGACCGTGTCTCTATATCTGTTTCCCCCACCCCCATCTCTGACCGTGTCTCTAGTGTCTCTATATCTGTCTCCCCTCCCTCGCCCCACCATGTCTGACCGAGTCTCCCTCTTTTTATTACCCTTATTTTTTTAGCCAAGCCCCAAATCATTGATTGAAAACAATTTGCCAAACTAACAATCTCTTTAAAGTATTGAGTCACTATTTCCCACAAAATGAAATTCTTCTCTTCTCATACCAATGCACATTCATTGTAAAACTACCGTCCTCTTGTCTTCCATGACAATACGACAAAATCACGTGGTTTTATGCTTTATTGTCAAATTTATCTTAAATCTTTTGTATTGCAACAAACAATGGAGGGTTTCTTCGTGCTGCCACATTTTTGAGTGAATTTATCTCTTTTTGTGTGGTTGAGTCTGGTCAGTTCTTTGAAAAGATTTGCGTGTTTTATCATGCATTTTGGTTATATTCGTGTGTTTTTTTACGTAATGTAACATTACTGAATGGATTTTCTACATACTCCAGTTATCAGATGACGTTGTTATTTTGTGATTTTTTTGTCTTGCATTTAGTTGTCTTAGTATGTTCAAATGATTTTCTCCAGTAATTGAACAGACCTGAGTTTCATCCTGCAGTTTATTTTCGTGACTTTCCTGTTTACGAAAATAACTGTTCTGTTTGCATTTCTGTTTGAAATGTATATTCATCAAATGTTTGTTTGTTTGTTTGTTTGTTTGTTTGTTGGGTTTATCGTCCCACCAATAGTAGTTCAGTTATCTGGAGACGGTGTCCACTTGAAGCAGATATAGTGCTGCCTTCACTGTGTATAGCATGCCGTAAACACCTGGCATGATACCGCATCCAGACCCATTATCCTGACACCGGGCCAACCAGTCGTGGAACTACCCTTACATATGCTTGACCGTTACCAAGGGAGCTATACCACTACCACTTTTAACGACTTTGGTGTATTCTGGTACTGGATCGAACCCGGGGCCTCCCGTACCTGTAGCCGACGCTTTATCGATTGCGCTACCAGGTCTGGTCTATTCAACAAATGTTATTCAGTTAAAAAATGTGTCCTTCATTTGTCCAGTTAGTGTCTGGTGAAGGCCGCATACAGACGACACGTATATCATATTTGCTGCTGGAAGAACTTAACTAATAGCGTCTATGTCGTCTTTATTCTTCTGTGGACAAAATTGTTCTGTGGAAATGTGGTCTTCATTTTTTGTAAAGTTATCATTTTGTCACTTTGTTTTTTGGCATAGCGTTTGCTTTAAATTTCTGTAACTAAAATTACCGATACCAAGGCCGTCATTATTCTGCTTTAGAAACACACCCCACCCCAACTCTCATAAATTGCCCCTCACATATATTAACATACCCCTGCCCCATTTTTTAGCGTGCATCTTGCCTAACTACAATCAACATTTAATGCATTTAAGACACGTCAAATAAATAGTACCCAAACAGCTAATATGTTATTTTCTTTTACCTTTTTCTCGAGTGTGACAACTTACTTTGAAGCCGGAATGTTAATGTGCGTTCAGCACAACACGTAATGTGTCAAGGTGTGCAACAAGTGTCAGATTTACTTAACATCACGTGCCGCCCTCTCAACGGTTTCCAGTCAATTAATGAATGTATTCTTTGACTCCTTGAGTAAACTATCAACATTTTTGAATCAACTAAGTCAAAATGGCATCCAACTGCATTTTAGTCGGTTATTCAATTAAATTTGTCACATTTCTGGAAGCAAAAAGTTCAAACTTAATCTTTTACTAAATGTGTGTCGTTATTCCTCTTCAATAGCTGTTAGGTTTTATGGAATTCAGCCAAACTGCATCTTTGTCGGTGATCGTTAGTTTAGTTTTGTTAAAGTATTTGTGTTGACATTTCTGTTTACAATCCAAAAACAATACGATAATCGTTGTTTATTGTTTATAAAAGAATGACGCGGGACGCCTGTGGGGTTAGTGGTAGCATCGTCTGCTATCGCGTGGGTTCGAGCCCCTGCCGGGGCAAAAGACTTAATGTGAGAAGGTCTTCCTGCAGACGTTGGTGCGCTGGTGGTTCTACCTAAACATTTGTCTCGGATCTTCCTCTACCAGTATAACTGGACGTCACTACAATGACCTTAATTGGTGTCGATGCGACGTAACAAAAAAAATCACACACACACAAAAAAAAAAAAAACAAACAACAAAAAAAACAAACAAACACAACAACACAAAAACAAACAAACAACAAACTTTTGACTTGCTATCATGATAATCTGTCATTACCGGCAACCCCAAAACAACAATAAACCTTCGACCTGTTATTATATTTAATCTATACCCTGCAACCCATATTTATACTGAAAAACACTTTATACTAGTAGTTTAAATAAAATCGCTAAAATCAGATAGGTGACAGCCTGACCTCCTTTTTATTGCCACCCAAAGTGTTTATGAACTAGTGGCTCAACAGCGCCGCCTCAGATCATCGTTGAAGCCTCAGTCGGGGCATGAACTTATAAGTGGGGGAAGGTCTTACATCCCGCCTGCTGTGCGCCTGTGGTTCTACATACACCTAGACAGTTGTCTGAGGATTTTCTTTTACCTATAACAGGTAATAGTCACTCATGTTACCATCGCTGCATGTATGTATCCCTGCCCCACTATCTAACACCCTGCAGAAAGAATCCTACCTCTCCATGCGCAAATATGTAAACTATTATTTTCGTTATTTTGTTAAAAGATATATTGCTGCAACACAATTATAAGCATTATAACGACGTCAAGCAATTTTTGGTGAAGGAAGTCGGACAAATTTCTGAGTAGAACCACCGGCGCACCGCGGGTCAGCGTAAAATATCGTTATGCTCTTCAATAGTCTCTAGCTGACGTTTTCAAAACCCCATTTCTTATTTTGCGGACCTACAATTTCCAAACACATAGCCGTTATTATTCTTTCCGTAATCTTAAGAACAACATTCCCACATCCCCATCATCCCAGACAACCGGAACGGAAGCTGGTTATTTACAATAAAGCGGGTCGTGACCCAGACTAAACTACCACGTGACCGAGTGTCGACCTTTTAATCCGGGTACTTGATGCAATCACAGGTAGGACTTGAAACCTCGGGTTTTAGGTGCTCGCTACAAAATTGTTCTAACAATATCATTTGTCATACCCCAGTGGATTTGAATTCGGGTAACGGGGGATATTGGGGGAAATGACAAAATTTCAGACGAACGGGAAATTTGAAACAGTAGCTACTCATGAGGATCGACACATGCGATGCTTTGGGTAAGTTATCGGTCCACCATAAGCGCAGTAGGTCGCTGGCTCGAACTTCCGGAGACATGACAAAAGCATTAAGTCCTTGTTTAAGGTGGTATACGACATTTTACCTACGTAACGATAAATGATGTTTACCGGTATTTGGAATTGATTTCTGGCCCCACGTGTTTTGTTGTCATAAGTTCTAACTAAGTATATCATCACTAAATTTCCCAGACAGTGTAAACAGACTTTAGAGAAATTATCAAGACCAAAAAAAGCTATTAAATTTTACTGTGATAGCTTCCCAAGACAAACATAAAACATTAAGTCTTTAATTGTCTCTGCTGTCGCATTCCTTGCTGTTACAAACGGAGACTGTACGAAAATTATGACACCGTTTATGTTGATTATAATGATTTTTACGACGACGACAACGGCGGCGTCGGCAGCAATTATAATGATGGTAAGGTTTAGGAGAAGTTTGTTGCGAAGCCATTGATAAACCGGTTAGACTTTGTTGGTAAAATCATTTTTTATTAATCATATTTGATTCTTCCACAACCTAGACAAATAGACTGTAAACCAAAGCCTAAACTGTGTCATCTAGCCCAGGAGCAGTTAGACTGCTCAGTTGAGTAGTTAGGGTCGCCGACTTGTAACTCCTCAGCCTTTCACCGCATGTATTCGAGTCCCGGTCGGGGCACGAACCTTCTTGGGGGGGGGGGGGGGGGGGGGCGAATTCCAGCTGACCTACTGTGCGCCGGTGGTTCTACCCAAACATTTATCGGGGGTGGCCGAGCGGTTAGAGTCGCCGACTTTAACTCCTCAGCCCCTCACCGCAAGGATTCGAGTCCCGGTCGGAGCACGAAACTTCGTGAGGTAAGGGGGTGTGGGGGGGGGGGGGGGGGGGGGCGGCGAATTCAGCTGACATGCTGTGCGCCGGTGGTTCTACCACAGTCATTTGTGGGGTGTAGGGGGCGGGTCTTCCTTCATAAAAATAGCTCATTGTCGGCAATATGACCATAATTGTTAAAGATAACAAGGCAACAAACACAAAAACATCCGACTCTCTATCAGTACTAACCAAGTCCTTTCCATAAAGTTGTTAGTCGAAAAACTACAAGTCTCAATAGCTCAGGAGGTAGAGCGTCGGCTTGCGGATCGGGAGGTCGCGGGTCAAACCAAAGACTTTAAAGTTGGTAGTAGTGGCTTCCCTCCTAACGCTCGGGGCTAAGGGGACAGCATTACTTCTGACTCTCCGGTGTCAGTATAATGGACCAGCCGGGTTCAGTCCCTGGGCATCTCATAAGCCCCCCCCCCCCCCCCGTGCTATAATGATAGAACTGTCGCTGCACTGTATGGGTAAAAATGCCGGCAAATCCCAATCCCATCCCTAAAAGTCTGTGTTATTAGGAAATGGAGCACGGTAGGGGTCAAAGTACCTCCGTTATCTCGGTCTCGCATCAAAGTACCTCCGGCACAGTTGTCCACCCACCACACGAAGTTGCGATCATTATATGACTCATTCGGGTACATGACTTCGTTTCCAACGAACCGTGACTCGGACTGGTTAACCAGTTGCGTGTTGCTGATACGGAAAGATGATAGTTTTACATACTGCTGTGTATTGCAGAAAGTTGAGATTGTTTGCAGCAATTGAATGTTTTTGGCTACAGGTGCACCATATTCATTTTAATAGAAACCCATTAAATTGATATTAAAGCCTGTGCAATTGTATTTTTTGCATACAGTCCTCCTTTTCTATGACATATCCACTATTGATGTGTGAGAAATTGCATTTCAACTACATGAGGCTTAGTGGGTCGAATTTTAAACATACAACTCTAGCAACTCAACACGTGGATGCATATACCAAGACTTCTTTAACATAACTTAAGCAATCTAACATCTTTATAATGTAGGGAGGTTTCTCTTTAAATGTATTACTGTATAGTTTACCAATGCAAACATCAATATATCAGGGACGGTCATCCAGCTGGCCTACTCGTAATAATTTCTTCTTACATCAACATTCAAGGGTGCCTTGACTTATTGCAAATATGAGACTCGGTGGCAAATAGTGTAGATAATGATCCGACAGCCAGACAGCCACTAACTTATAAGAGAGCTCCCAGTTGAAGCTGGACAACCACTAGGCCAGGTAAGACAGCCACTAGGTCAGGTTAGATGGTCACTAGGTCAAGTAAGATAGCCACTAGGCCAAGCTAAACAACCACTAGGTCAAGGTAGACAACCACTAGGTCAAGGTAGACAACCACTAGGTCAAGTAAAATAGCCACTAGGCCAAGCTAAACAACCACTAGGTCAAGGTAGACAACCACTAGGTCAAGCTAGACAGCCGCTAGGTCACGTTAGACACCCACTAGGTCAAGTAAGACAGCCACTAGATCAAGGTAGACAGCCACTAGGTCAAGCTAGACAGCCACTAGGTCATGCTAGAAAACCACTAGGTCAAGTTAGACAACCACTAGGTCAAGGTAGACAGCCACTAGGTCAAGTTAGACAACCACTAGGTCAAGGTAGACAGCCACTTAGTCAAGCTAGACAACCACTAGGTCAAGGTAGACAACCACTAGGTCAAGGTAGACAGCCACTTAGTCAAGCTAGACAACCACTAGGTCAAGGTAGACAGCCACTAGGTCAAGGTAGACAACCAGTAGGTCAAGGTAGACAACCACTAGGTCAAACTAGACAGCCACTAGGTCAAGCTAGACAACCACTAGGTCAAGTTAGACAACCACTAGGTCAAGGTAGACAGCCACTAGGTCAAGTTAGACAACCACTAGGTCAAGGTAGACAGCCACTTAGTCAAGCTAGACAACCACTAGGTCAAGGTAGACAACCACTAGGTCAAGGTAGACAACCACTTAGTCAAGCTAGACAACCACTAGGTCAAGGTAGACAACCACTAGGTCAAGGTAGACAGCCACTAGGTCAAGGTAGACAGCCACTAGGTCATGCTAGACAACCACTAGGTCATGCTAGACAGCCACTAGGTCAAGGTAGACAGCCACTAGGTCATGCTAGACAACCACTAGGTCATGCTAGACAGCCACTAGGTCATGCTAGACAACCACTAGGTCATGCTAGACAACCACTAGGTCATGCTAGACAGCCACTAGGTCAAGGTAGACAGCCACTAGGTCAAGCTAGACAGCCACTAGGTCATGCTAGACAACCACTAGGTCATGCTAGACAACCACTAGGTCATGCTAGACAGCCACTAGGTCAAGGTAGACAGCCACTAGGTCAAGGTAGACAACCACTAGGTCATGCTAGACAGCCACTAGGTCAAGCTAGACAACCACTAGGTCATGCTAGACAACCACTAGGTCAAGCTAGACAGCCACTAGGTCATGCTAGACAACCACTAGGTCATGCTAGACAACCACTAGGTCATGCTAGACAGCCACTAGGTCAAGGTAGACAACCACTAGGTCAAGGTAGACAGCCACTAGGTCAAGGTAGACAGCCACTAGGTCATGCTAGACAGCCACTAGGTCAAGGTAGACAACCACTAGGTCAAGCTAGACAGCCACTAGGTCAAGCTAGACAACCACTAGGTCAAGGTAGACAGCCACTAGGTCATGCTAGACAGCCACTAGGTCAAGCTAGACAACCACTAGGTCAAGGTAGACAGCCACTAGGTCATGCTAGACAGCCACTAGGTCAAGGTAGACAGCCACTAGGTCAAGGTAGACAGCCACTAGGTCAAGGTAGACAGCCACTAGGTCAAGTTAGACAGCCATTAGGTCAAGGTAGACAGCCTCTAGGTCAAGGTAGACAGCCACTCTGCCAAGGTAGACAACCACTAGGTCAAGCTAAACTTCTCTAAGAAGGTTCTGAATTATCTGTATCTACCTTTTTATAAGCAATAAAAACGTTCTTAGTAGGCTGAAACTGGTTGATCTGGATCTACACTATTTGACTAAGCCTTATTAAAATGTCCTGGCCGTAAATTGTTCAGCGCTAGCACCTCGCTTACATTTAGATGTCTGTTATTAGTACCGAGTCTATTCGATATTAGAGAATTATCAAACGACCTTGTTTAAACACAGATCGGTGTATTAATTAGCCCCCTGGTGATTGTATATAATGCAGCCTTCTGTTAATAAAGTTATCGAACTGTGAACTCCAATAATATTTCATTTCAAAGCTAGCGAGGCCATTAAAACTATCGGGTATCGCAATTTGCTCAAACTGCTTCATCTCTTAAAAATATTCTGGTTATTTTAAAATGACTAATTTTATTGAAAATTAAAAGAAACATGTTAAAAATGATAAACAACAGCACAAGATTGGGTATGTGGGCGTATTTAAACAATAACAATCGTCGGTTGAATCAACGCGCTAAACAAAACAAGTTGTAAAATAATAATTATTTGATTTCTTAATTGATTCATAATAAGAGACACCTAAATCTACTACATTCTTATCATGTCAAATTATTTACAAAACGGAAAAATGAAATAGAATAAATAAAATTAGATTTCGTGAACCCAAGACAAGAACTACATACAAAAGAAAAAATAAATAAGGACCAAACCCAAAATGGAACATACATGTACGCCGGACAAAAGGTCAAATTGTAACTACATTTTACCACATCGAGAAAATAATCACAACTTTAACAGGTCATCATTCTCACATTTTTACAAATATTTGTAAAATGGATCGCACTAATTGAAAATTCTCTTATCTGTCGTTATCTGTCCCGATATAAAAGTTCACAATACAATTCGATTCGGCCCGGGGGCCTTCGTACTTGATCCGAACCGAACTGTTGTGTGACGTTCACTTTACGCTATATCACCATGTAACCAAGGCAGTTCATGTATATACAGTTTTGAAGACTATGTAGATATCTATGAATTATTTAAATACAATTTTATTTTAAACATTATGATCATATCGAGAATTGTATATGTGTTCAAACTTAAATATGTGTTCAAACTTAAATATGTAACAACTATCTTTATTACTTCCTTTTGACATTTCTTTCGGATTGGGATTTAAACATCTTGATTTTATAAGAACTGTTTTAGAATAGAGGTTCAACTAGTGACTTTGCACAAAGAAAAAATAAAAATAAACTAAGAATGTTTTTCAATTTTTGGAACAGCGATGTCTTAATGCTTAAGTATTTATATTATTAATCGGCTGCATTCAGGAAATTCATAGTTTTAAAGTTTTACTGTAACCTATACAAAACAATAAGTGAAGATTTCCACTGGTAAAGACAACAGTTTGAGACTTATTTTTCAACAACATTGTTTGGAGAAATATTCTTAAAAAACAACGTTTTGAGAAATATTAAGAACAGTATTTTTTAAAATAATTCACTTCTACCGATCCTGGTAGCACAATCGGTAGACCATCATCTGCAGATACGGGAGGCCCCGGGTTCGAACCCGAGCCGCGACATACCAAAGTCGTAAAAATGGTAGTGGTATAGCTCCCTTACTAACGTGCAAGCAAATATAAGGGTAGTTCCACGACTGATTGTCCCGGGGTCAGGATAATGTGACTGGGTGTGGTATCATTCCAGGTGTTCCCAGCATGCTATACACAGTGAAGGCAGCACTATATCTGCTTCAAGTGAACAGTGTCTCCAGATAACTGAAATACTGTTGATGGGACAACAAAGAGTTATTTTTAAACTCAGAAAACCACGTGACCAGTTACTTTTAATATAACGTTACTGAAAAACTGTTGGTGGGACGATAAACCCAACAAACAAAATAATTTACTTTTAGCGAAATGACCTTCACGGTGATGTGGGTTTCTATCTGCATAGTCGTCTGCTTAGTAATATAATCATAGTGATCTAAACAGCAGCTTCATCCTATAAACGATACGTCCTCTCTAGAAGGGGATCTTACGACAGAAATCTAATGTAATATTTTTTGACCTTACTTTTCAAATACCAACATATAAGGTTACGGAACATCAATTTTCCTTTATTATAGTTTAGAGGTTTAATTAAGATTTCTGCCCTCATTTTTTTTCTTGACTAAAATGTGTTAATGTCTGTATGCTTATTGATCACAAAGGTAGTGAAAGATTATCTAGGTCAATACCTCATTTTGAAATGCCCATCCCTTTTCATGCTACATGTGTGACATGGCAATACAAAAATCTTCCAAACCGGACCTGGTAGCGCAATCAGTTTAGTGTCGGCTTCAGGTACAAGATGCCATTGGTTCGAACCCAGGCCACAACATACCAAAAGTTGTAAAAGTGTTAGTGGTGTGGTATAGCTCCCTCGCTTACGCTCAAGCAAATATAAGGGTAGTTCCACGACTGGTTAGCCCCGAGTCAGGATAATGTTACTGGGTGTGGTATCATTCCAGGTGTTCACGGCATGTTATACACAGTGAAGGCAGCACAATATCTGATTCAAGTGAACACCGTCTCAAGATAACTGAATACTGTTGGTGGGACAACAAACCTAATAAAAAAAGCTTAGATTTACTTACCACTTCATATATTTTAATAGTTTGTTCAAAGAGCAAACGAAGCAAATACTGCAGATCCGGAATAGAGAAGTCCCTAAGAGAGCTGACTCTACACTATTTGAATATGGTCAATTAAATCGGGCTTAACAAACTAGGTGTTAATTTATGTCCATGTATAATTGTAAAACGACTCTCTTTTGATGTGATAATGGATGCCTTTTGCTAATTTATGCCCGCTCCCTTTGAGTTGCTTAAAGCTTAAAGAGTGTACATAGCTCGATTCTTATCAATTTGATAATTTATGTATTTTGTTAAGAATGAAACTGTCTGATATTTTATCATTTAGAGTTGTCTAATGTTGGGTTAACCATTATGTAGTAAGATAACCAGATCTAAATAAGGCATAACGTCCATATCCTCAAATGTATTCAAGATTTGTTTCTAGTTAAAGCAGCTTGTATGCTTTTGTGGTGGACAACATCCCTCCCGGACAAAATCCATTCCGTTCATTTTAGCATAGGCGGGCACCCCATCCCCCCCCCCCCCCCGCTACATTTTCAAAAACGGCAAAATCCTCCCGGATTATTTTTCACACTTTGCAACAATTTTATTTGGTTCGACCAGGTAAGTATCGTAAATATTTTCATTATAACACAGTATATTTTCTGATGTAAATCCAAAATTTACAGAAAGGATATTGTCAACCCATACCTATGACGGAGAGGATATTGTCCTACATCCATACAGGTCTTGTATCACTATCGTACAAAATGCAAAGCTTAGTTAAATCTAAATGAAACTTTTATTAAAATGTTTCTGCTTTCTTTAGAATGAAATTTTATTATATTTCTTTAGATATTATTGCGTTGAAGAGAAATAAGCTTATCATTGTGTGTTCATTCAATTTAAAGCAATACTCTTCATCAGTAATAGCAGTTTTAATACTCTCCCGAGCGGTAGTATTGCTTTAATGTTACTCTCACAAGCAGTATTGTGGTTTTAATGCTACTCTTCCGAGTGATAGTGTGGCTTTAATGTTACTCTCCCGAGCGGTAGTGTGGCTTTAATGTTACTCTCCCCCGACGGTAGTATGGCTTTAATGTTACTCTCACGAGCAGTATTGTGGCTTTAATGCTACTCTTCCGAGCGATAGTGTGGCTTTAATGCTACTCTCCCGGCGGTAGTGTGGCTTTAATGCTACTCTCCCCAGCGGTAGTATGGCTTTAATATTTCTTTTCAAACTGTACCCAGGTTAAAAATTAGCTTTTTTTCTTTTAACTTAAACACATGCGGTTTAAAAGTGTTATACGACAGACTGGAACAAACGCTAAGCATACAAAGCGGTTTATTTCACAATCTGTACTGTCAAACAATGGAGGTAGCGTTCAGAAGCGTCTTTAATTTGACTCAAGTATGAGTTAATGCAGAAATGATGCCCAAATCGCACACATCAGGGTGAGATGTTGCTTCATGCATTTTAGGGGCACCCGTGGCGTAGTGGTAGAGTCGCCGATTTGTTACTCCTCTGACTGCTAAGCCTCTCACCGCGTGGGTTTGAGTCCCGTTCGTGAAGAAGGACTTTATGTGGGAAGGTCTGACATTGCGATGCACCGGTGGTTCTACCCAGATTTTTGTCTGGGGTCTTCCTTCACTAAAGCTGGATTGCTATAATGATCATAACTGGTCGCTGCAATGTATTTAAAAAAACAAAACAACAAAAGCAAAGCATTTTATATAGCAAAGCTGTCGAATACCACCTTTTACAGTGTTCAGGTCCAAGTCGCCCATAGGTATTGACATAAATCATTAGAGGAAAGTGTTTAACAGGAATGCATGTTTGACTGCTCCTCCATTACCTCCCTTTTAGACACCAGGTGGGTCTTTAAAGAGAGAAAGCCAGAATGCTTTGTCCAAAGTGTTCAGAATATCAGTTTACAGATCCGGGTGGGGTGGGTGTCTGTGGGGGCGGTTCTTCTTTGTGCTTTGTTCAACATGTAACATGCAGTGCAGGTGCGATTTGTCTATTTATGGGTATTTTGATCCACTCTTTTTTTTATCCACTCTTACCCTAAATTGCTTAATTTTGTTGATAGACCAGGTAAATGCATTTTTATGCTGTAACAGCAGTAGAACTTCAAAATGCACCAAGTAACTTGGTTTGTCTTGTTAGAGACTTAGCAGCAATATAGTGCATATCCTGATCAGATCGTTTCAGTCAGAATTTGCTGATCTGGATCTACTTTAATAGTCTGGTCTGAGCTATATTCATACGCCTTTAGTTGGCGCTGTTTTTGTCCAAGTTTTTATTGGGGGAAACATAATTCGTGTTGCGTTTGAGACTTCTTCAATTTGTAGAGCGGAATTCATCGTTGTTTGGGAATAACCTTTTTTCATTTTGTTGTTGCTGTTGTTTTTATCCAAATATCTGAATGACGGGGTTCTTTCTTCTAAGAAGGTTGTCAGCTTTTCACTCGGACCACCTCGGTCATTTCTACGAAATAATATTCCGAACTTCACCGAATACCGCCGAATAGTTACGAAGGTATTCGTTGTGTAGGAATGTAGTGAGATTAGCGAAGATTGAATGTTTACCTTTGTAGTTTTTATGAACAGATTAATTTCACTGTGTTACACTTTTTCACATGTTCTGTAATATCTTTGGATGCTGTCGTGATATTTGCAAATTGACGTTTACATATTTTTTCATCAAAACAGTTATTTCGTACAAATAACTGGCTTCCCATGCACATGAGCAATCGTAAAACTTCGGGTATTTCCGTATGGTTCGTAAAATACACCTCGTACATAGCTCTAGAATACACCAAAGTGCGTCGCCTGAGTTATGAAACAGTGTCCGTTCGCGAGAAAGTAACAAATTGTATATATATCATTTAGTTGAGTATATCTTGCAATAACAACGATTTTTTTTATCAATACAATCTATATGATTTACGGAAAATTGAAAAGTCAACATTAAATACCCAGTATTAAAACTAAGACACACAAAGTAGATCCAAGATGGCGCCTTATTATGTCAGAGGTCTCTTGCATAGCATAAAGGCCGAGGTGATCAGATTGGCACATGAGGGCAAGTGCAGATTAAACCATGAAAATACGCACCCATTAAAATGAAAATCAGATCGTAGTTTCTGTTTAAGCTACATGTACCCTTGAATTAAATGGCATTCATTAAATAGTTTAATATTTTATTAGCCCTGGGCTCAACTCATCGACGCAAGACTAATTTAATCCAATTAAAAGAACTTCTTTCAAAAGGATAAATATTTCGATCGAGGGATAAGTATTTTGACAGTAATCACATATTTATGGCGTGATAGCCCAGTAGTGAAAATATATCCCGGTCTGTTAGATAAACACGGTTTATGTAATAGGATTATGTAAGTAATTGATTAGCAGTTCATGGCATGTAAATGTGCTTACAGCTTATATTTTCTGGAGCGGAACCTGAGCCATTTCCATCCATACTTGTAAGGAACAAAATGGGATGGGATGGGATGGGATTTGCCGGCATTTTTGCCGATACTGCGCAGCGACATTTCTGTCATAGCACAGGGGCACTTATGAGGTGCCCAGGGACTGAACCCGGCCGGTCCATTATACTGACACCGACGAGTCAGCCGTAATGCTGTCCCCTTAACCCCGAGCGTTAGGAGGGAAGCCACTACTACCAACTTTAAAGTCTGGTTTGACCCGGCCGGGGTTTGAACCCGCGACCTCCCGATCCGTAAGCCGACGCTCGAACTACTGAGCTATTGCGACCGGTGGAACAAAATGTCATCAATCTAGTAACGTATGGGACTAAGAATAAACAAAAGATTCAATATATACCGGCGCTGGATGAAAAGACGTGTATCCACGATACCGGGACCGGAATGAAGTTTTGCGTATGTACGTGGCACATGGAGCCACACGATCCGCACTTTATTAGCTCACCTTAGCATATGCCCAGGGTGAGATATTGTGACCGCCCACTGTCCGGCGTTCGTCGTTAAGTGTCCGGCGGCACGCGTCTGTCAACCAATTTAAAACGACATCTACTTTAAAACAAGTGGGCCAAATAAAACCAACGCTTCCCAGAAGCTTCAGCCGACAGGGAGAACAAAAGGTTGTACTCATCTTCGGATAGCCACGCTCGACTTTTCCGTTTTACTACATTCGTCGACCGTGGATTCATTGGTAAATTTTCTGTTGTCTTAACGAATTGACAGAACAAGAAATGGCCAGTCATAATACTGCTTACAAAGTCCGCGTGGAGACTAGTAGTATAGCAATAGCTGCGCCCAGTGCCACAATCGAAAGAAACGAGCCTTATCATTGGGCTGAAATCTTCATTGGATTTGAAGCGACCAATGAAATATCATAACCAGAAACAGCGAAAAGTGAACTAAATATCCCGCGGGCGATGAATGTAGAGTAACAGCATGGATCGGTCGTCGGTGTCCGACGATGCGTTGTACTTTGATCCGTAAAAAAAACAAAAAAACATGTCCACCAGGCTCGTGGCTATTTTTCTATATATCATATGGCTGCAAAGGAAACTTAGGAAACTTCTCAGAAACTATAAGCTAGAGCCTTGATATAAGGTATACGTGTTCCTTGGATGTTGAAAGAATTTGTATCCTTCAAAATACATGGCCGCCATCGGCGTGGCCAATATATGTCTATATAGGATTATTATGGCCTGTTTTAGAAGATGTTTGAAAATTTCCTTTCAATAATGGCTCTTTCTATTTGTTTCTTACTTGTTTTTTGTTATATAATAATTGTGTACATTTAAATGCGCCTTTGACATATTTTGTAAATAGCCAGATACAAACGTCGATTTGTCAATATATTATAAATGTATGTATATATATATATATATATATATATATATATATATATATATATATATATATATATATATATATATATATATATATATATATATATATATATATATATATATATGCATGTAATTATAAAACAGTACTGTGATTGTTGACAGTTGTGCCCCGGTGCGATGATCGGCATCGCCCACAGTGTGTCAAGCAAACTCAACAAAGTGATCGATTCCGGAAATCCACCACTGTCAAATTGCACGTGTCACGTGGCTGTCGGTAGTACCTGTCTACCGTTGGACAGTGTAGAGTCATAAATTGATCATTAATTGCCTATAGGGCATCATCACTATCATTGTCAAGTTTGTCACTGTATGTTTGATAATGGACAACTCAATAGAGAACAAGTAATAATGGATGTCGGCTTGATTTTTGCCGGTCTTTATTGTTGTTGGTCTATTTTGGATGGAGAGTGCGGGGGCGCCCTTGACCGACCGGTAAGAGTCGCAAACAAGTAACTCCTTAGCCTCTCACCACGTGGGTTCGAGTCCCGGTAAGGTGGTTTTCCATCTAATTTATGGCGCGCCGGTGGTTCTACGTATGTCTGGGGTCTTCTTCCACCAATAATTATCTGGACTACACCAATATATCCATAAATGTGTAGGTGCGATGTAACAAAAAAAAAACAACTACAAGACAACAACTATTTTGGAGACCTGAATAGGGGGTTGATATAAGGTCGGAATTTTTTTTTCTTGTATGTGTGAAGTAGTTTGAAGTAGAGGTTAATTAAACTACAGGAACGAAACCAACAAAACGTTTAGTCCTACAATTTCACTAAAAGCAGCTACAGTGTGGTCTTAACTTATATATCATCTTCAGTCGAGTTATATCTTTATAATAGTTCTGTCTGTGCGAAGTAGTCGACTGTATTCTCCACTTATGTTTGTTTTTATTACCTGCCGGAGTGAAATAGTCGTCGCGTAGGTTCGAGTCCTTGTCAGGGCAAATGATTTTATGCGGAAAGGTCTTCCATGATCTGTAATAAAATTATTTATGATAAAATTAATAAAATAAATAAATGAATATATATATTTATAATTGTATAAGCCAATATATTATTCTTTCCACGTAAGCTGTTGTTTTCTAGTACTGTTGTGTGTGTGTGTGTGTGGGGGGGGGGGGGTGAAGGTGGGGGGGGTGTGGAGGCGTGAGTTGCTCCTACATATCTCCATTATATGTTGTTATCAGCCGGCTGTTGTTCCTTTTTTGGGCGTGTGTATTTGTCTTGTTTATTTTTTCTATTGTCTTGCCAAGATGTTTACCAATACAATGCATTGGCCCCACAATACATAGTGATTGGAGTTTTTTTCTCGTTGTTTTTGTAAGTCTTGACCACCGTTCACGTGTTATAGTTGTGGTCAATAAGTTGATTAGTTTCGCGTGTCAGTATGAAATTTATAGAGATATATAAATGGTCATTCTTTGCTAAACGATAAAGTCTTTTTGCTTCGAAAGAGACAATGACAATAAAACAGCAGACGATGAATTTAAAAATATATAAAAAAGTGTCATTGCTGTTATTGTTGTTGGTGCTACTGCTGGTGATGATGGTGGTGGTCGTGGTGATGATGATTTTGTTGTTGTTGATGATGATGTTGTTGATGATGATGATGATTATGATGATGATGGTGATGATGATGTTGTTGATAATGATGATGATGATAATGATGTTGTTGAAGATGATGATGATAATGATGATGATTATGATGATGATGATGGTGATGATGATGTTGTTGATAATGATGATGATGATGATGATGATAATGATGATGATGATGATGTTGTTGATGATGCTGATGATGCTGATATTGATGTTATTGATAATATTGATGATGATGATGATGATGATGATGATGACGATGATGATGATGATGATGATGATGATGACGATGGTGATGATTAGGGTAATGATGATAGGGATTATAGATGTATATTATATGCTGTGTGTGTATGTATATAGCTTATGAGTTACCTTCGTAAAATAAAGATATTATTATTATTATTATTATTATAATTATTATTATTATCATTATTATTTACATGGTCATGGTCATGCGTACGTTCGAGTCCCGGTCGGGACGAGAACCTAACTGTGGAGAGCTGGCCTGCCATATCTGGTGTCATACGCCACCATTAACTAGCTGAAATCCATAACCTTAGATGCAATTTAATACCGATACTTTTGTGAATGAATACTTGAGCCAGTATATGATCTCCGTACACTATGTTCATTCATAAAAACGTTTGCCCATTTTTGCCGTCTTATCTCCTTTGTGTATGTATTCGACAAATATTTGATTTATCACGTGTGTTTTCAATTCAATTTTAATGAAAAGAAAAAAATCGACCTTTGAGCTGCTAGTGTATGTGTAATTGAAAATTTTTGTGGAGCTCGATTTTCTATACTCGATTTTAACAGTTGTAAAAAGGCGTGTTCTTTCTTAACAAAAGGTGTATTTAATTAAGAAATTAAGGTTATTTTTATCGACCAGGTGATAATAATAGGGTGTACGCGCATGTTGAAACATGTCCCCCCTCCACCCAACCCTCCACCAAAGGTCATTTCAATCATTTTGCTGACTTAGCAGGTTGCAACTAAAGGAAAAGAAAAAAATGTAGATTTTTTCCCCCGCCAATATACAGTCAAACCTGACCATGCGACCACCCCTTACAGGCGACCACCTATTCTATGCGACCACTTTAAATGTAATATTTTAATTGGTCGCAGGACAATCTAGATTAAAATGAGTGTAATGATTAAGCACAGCTTTGTTGTTGCTGTTGTTGTGATTATGTGAAAGGAAACTGCGCGGATACCGTACATCTTCACTAAGCGGGCCACCTGCGGTTCTTTTTAAAAAATGTCCCGCTTAGCGAGGTGGTCGTCTTAGTGAGTTGTTTTCTGTATGGATTGAAATGTATCTGTACATGTACTTATTCTTACTGACTTTTTATATAATAGTTAACATTATGTTGTATCATTCTATTATGTTTAATTGGTGAATGTAAAATTACATAATATATATATTTATGTGTTATTATTTAGCAGCAGATAAAACAATACTGATAAAAAATGCAGATATTTATGTTATAATTACATTATTTTATTTCAAATATGTTTAGAAAACCAAAAAAAAAAAATAATAATAATAATGTACATTTCTTTAAATCTCAAACACTATGATTGATCTAGAGGGATGTCTAAAATGGTTAAAATTCGGGGCTTACGCAATCCAGGTTGTTAAGACATATATCTTGAACATACATATTTTAGCCTTTTGAACTTTTGTGTGACCCAATCGACTTCGAACACTTCTAAAATTCACCAATCATAGGCAAATATGGTTTTACAAACGACACCAAGACTATGTCTATACATTTTTTATCATTTTATTTTTTATTAAACATGCAAGTTTAGATTAAGGTTTTTTAATTGCACAGGAAGGAGACACGTTTATTGTATCGTACAATACTTTCAAATCATGCGTACATTATCTTTTTTATTATTTTATGAATGCTGTTAACTTAAATAACAACAAAAACAACAACAAACAAAAACGACAATTGAAATAATTTTAAACACACACCAAAAAACAAACTAACAACGACGTCACATGGTCAGTCAAGTAATTCACTGCACATATACAAAAACGAAAGCTTTCTTCATTATTATTTTTATTCGCCTATAAGAACAGTCCACAAAATAAAAGTACGGCTGACAAGCCCTGAAAACCCACGCTTTTGATCGTTATAAAATCCATACGAAACCTTTTGACCACTAAGGGAAGTCAAATATTTGCCATATAAGCAAACTTTATTCTCACCATTCTGCGGGTCCGCACCCCGGATTACCGGGCCTATCCCGGTTACAGGATTAACCAACCTACTCACTCGGAACTACCCCGGTCCGACCGCCGAATAGTTACGAGTGCTACCTACTGATAAACTCAAGTGAACTCCCCCACCTTAGGATTAAAGAAGCACGGACATAGTTCAGTATATATTAATAATATTATTAAATAATAAAAATATTAATAATGTTTATATTAAAGCGACTTAGTCATAATTTATATCGTCGGTACTTGACACATGGAACCAGGCGATCCGCACTTTAAACGTATATAAACCAAAACGTCATAGCTGAGCCAATCGAGGTATTGTTTATGACTGACGATTACAAATGACGTATAATAGCGCATGCGCAGCTCTGGTATATTTTTAGACGTTAAAGAATAACGTGGGCCTATATAATCTTATCTAGCGATCACGTGTCTAATTTTATTCCATTTTTCAGTGTGGCGTAACAAAGTTTTGCTTAAATGTACACAAATCACATGAATAATATTTCAGCAAGTGTGTGCCCTTTTCACTATTTTTAGCAAAACCAACTTTGTTCCGATTGCTTTAATCCCCTCTTTTTAATCCCCCTTCTTTAATCCCTCCCCTCCCCCCTCCCCCAACCCCACCTGAAATGACAGGAGTAACACATGACAATCGATATTAACTTAAGAAATATCTTAATGAAAACGCCAACAAAGAACACCAATTTATAACCCTTTCTTCTTGAAAACACCAACAAATAATACCCACACACAATCCTTTCATCTTCAAAGAAATTAACAACAATCCTCATACACACTTTCTTAATCAAGATCGACCTGTATAACACCGACCAAAAGAATTTTAAGCCACATTTTTGTGGCCGAGATTGAACTTGCGATTCATTTACTTTCCCAATGTTCCAGATCGCTAGGTTTACTGAATGGAGATCTCCGAATCGGTCCGATGCAGATTGTCATTCATTCGACCAGAGTTAAGAAAGCCATATTAAGACATTAAATTAACAGTTGTTTCCAGTTTATTCTATAGATATTAATTTATTCAAACATTTAATATAAAGTCTTTTCCTACTTAGTCCGAACTTGTTTATTTAAAAATTCATATTGACCGATTTTTTTCTATTTATTCCATAGAGAGAAAATGATAATAATCGAGAATCGAATTGACAGATTTTCCAATTAAGTCTAAAGGAAGTCAATTAGAATAATAAAAACAAAAACAAAGTGACATATTTTCTTGTTTAGTTTATAGTTAGTTGACTGGTATGTTAAAAAATGAACTGACCTATTTTCCTACTAAGCCTGTAGAGACTAAATTGGCATAAAACAGAATTAATATTAACAAATTTGTTCTCAATTAGTTTAATTTTTAACAACTAAACATAAACAACAACTCCAACTCGGGAATGTCCGTAATTCTCCCTTTAACGGAAAAAGCCGAGTTATTCCAATTAGGATCTTTCGAAGAAATCGACCTTGTATATCTTTGGGTTTTAACCAGAAAGATCCATCTTTCCATAAGGACTTCCCTCTTTATCATTGGAGTTGTAAAAGTCAGTTGTCGTCCTGTCGAACTGTCAGCACACATCGGCACATTCCGCTGATTTCCGACAAAATTATCAATAATTGCCGCGAGTGTTCCGAATGCCGTCGCCATATCTTTGTACAGATCGGCAGTCTCCGCCGCTTGCCGAAAAGCTCAAGACTAATGACCAAGACTTTCCGAGTGCTATGGCCCTATCTCTGCACACATCGGCTCTTTCCGACTCATTCCGAAAAGCTTAATAAATTATGACCAGTGCTTTCCGAGCCTACCTCATTCGGAGTTTCTAATTAAAATGCAACGATATTGCGTCATTATGTCCAATTAAGAGATAGATTCATTTGCAAGCATTTTTTGGGGTGGGGAGGGGCTGGGGTGTTTTTTGGAGTTTCTAATTTAAATGCAACAATATTGCGACATCATGTCCAATTAAGAGATAGGTTCATTTGCGAGCCTTTTTTTCGTGTTTCTTTTTTATCTAGTAGATATGCTGCCAGAGATGCTGAATGAGAAAATAACGATGATGTTTTGAATTGATGTAATAGCCGTAAATTGTAACTGTGAAAGGACAGTGAACTGTTGTACTTGGTGTTTGCTTAAAGGGAGTATTCGGCAGTTTGGACCAAAAATATTTTCATAAAACATCTAAGTAAACCATTGTTATCTAAACAGATCTCGTAAAATGCTGTTTATTGGTGTTCTATACCTGTCTGTAGAGTGAACCATAACGCCACAATCGTCATTACAAACATGTATTTCCTATCTGAGTCACGCTGCACAGATGGTTATTATTAAACCAAGAAAACGATGTGACCACAAATGTTTTAGTTCACCCACGTCATCCGCTGTGACGTCGATGTCTATTTTTAGCAGGAATCCTAATCGTTTCTATTAACAGATGTTGTAACTTATATAAGATGTAGGCAGATTGTCTGATACCACCTTTAAAGGCGGTATTTGGCAGTTTGCCTAATATAATACATGTAATAATATTTATCCATATCTGCGAGAATACGTACAAAATCACTCTAAATATTCATTCTTTCCAAATACAGGTCTCAAGATTAGTATGTCTCAAATATCGACTAAAATCACTCATGATATTTTTAAGTTTGTATCCGACGGTTTGTCTCTATCTAATGCATGTAAACACATCACCTATTTTGGGAGAAATTGTGCATAATTACAGAATACATTTATACTTCAATACAAGTAGATGAATTTTTACAACATTACCTTAATTGTTAGATAGTACATACCGTGTTCATTATAATTTGTGTAAGTATTTCAATTGTTACATTGCACGTTTGTTTGTTTTTCAGTCGAAGGCCTCTGTAAGAAAAGATGTATATTATATGCTGTGTGTATGTATATAGCTTATGAGTTACCTTCGTAAAATAAAGATATTATTATTATTATAAATCGCTTTCAAATATTCTTTTTGTTCAAATCTACAAGTAAGCAAGTTTGGGATTTCTACAACAAATAGACATCGACGCCAGAGCGGATAACGCGGGTGATGATATAACGTTATCTCAAGAGTAAGCGGTCACGTGGTTTTATTTGTCTAAAAATAGCTTACTGTGCAGCGTGACTCAGATAGGGAATAAATGTTTGTTATAAAAGTTGAGGTTTTGTGCTTTATTCTTCACATATATGTAGAAAATAAATAAACCGCATTTCGCGGGATTTTTTGCAGGCAGCAATAACTTATTTCATTGTTTGAGGAAAAATATTTTTTTTTTTTTTTTTGGCTGTTGTATTCGCCATAGTGTCGGATGCCATGTTTAACCTTGGCTGTCCCACATCACAAGATTATATACAATCTCTACTTCCATATTCTGCACAATCTTTCTCTTTAATCCATTATCAAGTGATGCATTAACAATGACATCTATTTTCAATCCTTTATTTTGAACTTTCAGCAAAACATCCGGGACTGTGCCCGGTGTCGAATCTGGGAGGTCAATTGGACTGTTCCCGCAAGTGCAATGTGGATCCTCAATGTGGTGCAGAGGAGAAGTGTTGTAATGTCGGCTGCGAGTTCACGTCCTGTACTGCAGGTAAGTCTGTCCTCAAACCCATCATGTAACATTGTTATATGCTTATTTGTTAACAAATCCATGCATATAAAACTTAGCAGCAAATAGTTTAGATCCTGATCGGATCGCTAGAGGTGGGAGCTGGTTGGTATGGACCTTAACTGTTTACCTTAGCTCATGAATCCTTATCCTCCCCCTTCTTCCCTAGACTCCTTCCTTTATTCCTTCCTTCCTTTCTCTGTGAGTGTGTGTGTGTGTCTCTCTCTCTCTCTCTCTCTCTCTCTCTCTCTCTCTCTCTCTCTCTCTCTCTCTCTCTCTCTCTCTCTCTCTCTCTCCGTCTCTGTCTGTGTCTGTCTCTCTCTCTCTGTCTCTCTCTCTCTCTCTGTCTCCGTTTCATTTTTTCTTTTTCTTTGTATTTCTCGTATGCTGTTTATGACGCATGCGCACATTGCGTTTTATTTTGTCTCACAGAGTCCCGCATGATCAACTTCATTACAAATATACGGTGCATAACTAGCATAATACCTTGAAGTCAGAACTGGGGGTTTTTCGCCTCATGTTACACATGCTTCAAACAGACATAAATCTAAATGCGTAATTTAATAACACAAACCGCGATTTTTTTTATTTTATTTTTTTTTTTTTTGGGGGGGGGGGGGGGGGGGGGGGGTTAGCAAGTTTCTCGCCTTGTCCAGAGTTTGGACTAAAATAGCTAACATACTTAACATCAACCTTATAAGATGTCCTCATAATGGGCCCTCTATATCAGAGGTAAAATGTAAAGCGACTGTTGGTTGAATTGTCATTTTTGTTCTAGCGAAACTCGGGTTGAACAATTATAGATAATGAAAATAAAGATGATCTTTGATTACTGTATTTTATGTGAACACGCTGTCCTTCTAAAGATTCAGTTTTCCTTATGGTCCGGGGAACAATAAATGTCGCGACACTTCTAAATTTTAAGCTTAACCTAGCATGTTAACATACAAATTACGTCACGTATACGTCATATGTTTACGTCATTCATGATCGACACAGCTATGAGCTCAATCGGGACGAAATGAGCTAAGTGCACATTAAGTTAGGATCGTATGGTTATGTGTTTTCATGTTTAGATGCAAAACTCTGACCAAGTTATTTTAACGGAAAAAATGCCTTGAAAAAATGTTTGAAAAGAAAAATTCATTGTCAATATTGTAGACTGATATGTCCTCTCAGAGAAAAGACAGTATACGACAAATGACAAAGTACCAAAATGTGTCGCAATGGACCATTAAACCCCCGCCCCGCTCTTCCCACGAAAACTTCCGCAAAGTACCATCACAATCAAAACGTTACTTGAAGATTCTCGACATCATATATTTTCAATTCACCATCGCAGTAACTGTCTGCACGTCTTGATTGATTTAGATTTCAACAACTCCCCTTTGCATGTCCGAACGAACAGGATCAAAGTTCTTACAATGCCTATACTATCAGTTTACCGATAAAGTAAACGTCAGCTTTTTGCTCGAGTAAACTTCTTAAGTGGGTCAGAAGTGTTTTAAGTATACAACCATTGATTATTTACTTACCTCATTCCTGCACCAAAATGACCGACCTATCAATACTGTTCTGCTTTATTCTGCGTTATTTGGGCCGCCATGTTTGTTCAAGCGAGTGATCGGACCGATATAGTTTCGTACCTAGTCAATACTTATTATTTACAAAAACGGTCGATAGATTTGAAGGACGCACAGGAATGCGCTGATATGTTTAAAATATATATCAGGTGTAGATAAAGACTATACACTCTTGTATTCAGTCCGATTTTTAGACCGAAACATGTATGATTTTGAAAAGACTGGGCTTTTGAACAGACTGGATTTTGTTACACGAAACCTTTAATTGAACATAAGAACTAAGATACGATTCAGACACTACTTTTGAATATTCAGAAGCGATGATATAACGATATTGACTCTCCATTCAATAGAGTGTTCTTTATATTGATAAAAATGTAACACAAGATAATGAGGTGCTATATATACTTAGGCATTTCACAAATGCAACGGTTCCTCGTTTATTACGTATGTTTTAGCTCACATAAGCTTATACTCGGGGTAAACTATACTGTGATCGTCCACCGTCCAGCGTCCGTCCTCCGGCGTTTCGCGTCTGTTAACATTCTTTAAACGACATCTCCGAGAACGCTTGCCCAACTTCAACCAAACAGTGTCAGAAGCTTAATCAAGCAAAAGGAACGAAAAGTTGTAAAAATCATCATTCTCTTCCGCCTCATCATCATTATCATCACCACTATCACCATCTTTATTGTCATCAACAACATTGACAACTACATCACTAAAATCAACATCATAATCATTTTTATCACCAGTTATTACTGTACATGATTTAAATACATAACACATATACGAATAAATATAGAATTTAATATATATTAAATAGATCACCACAACGCGCCTGCAAGCGGTAGTATGGCTTTAAATATAAATCGGATGTCATTTAATGATGTCGTTATGAGTACATTAGAAAATGTCATCGTGCACATTGCATCACATGATTATTGAATATGTCATTTATAAATCCTCACAGAGAGCTGTATTATGTATTATATATGCCGGCAGAAACTCCCGCTGTGGTTTTAATTTGGAATAATGCAGCTAATGTTGAGTTTCAGTGACTTAATTACATGACGGATCTTGGTAGAATTAATGAGATCCAGTTTCTTGGGGCTGTGGGGGCGGTGTTATGTTGACATGATATATGGTGCTCATACAATTTTATTAATGTCATTGTCTTGTTTTAAGAAAAATATGAAGGAGTGTTTGGGATTCGGCATAATCTAGCAATAAGCGGTTCCTACTTAATACAGAAGTCGACCTGTTGGGAATTTGTGGGGAACATTTCGGGGAGGGAGGAAAACGCAGGTGTTTTTCTCATTTTTTAAACACGATGTCAAATGCCAAAAATAGTAATTTTTAATCGTATTCTTAGATATAGACATCAACATTTTATATTTCAACGGTTGATCACGTCACACTTTTTCTTGCATTTATTGCATTGGAATATTCATGTATCATTTTGGAAGCGAGGAGTGTGTGTGGGGGTGGGGGGATGATAAGTGTCAAGAATTTGTTGCACTGTTGGAATGTAACATGATGCGCTAATAAATGAATGACCATAACATTATTGTCTTATTTTAGAATAAAAATGATTGGAGTGATTTTGATATGAAATAATCCGGCGAGAGTTTCCTACAGTATATAACAATGACATTGTTTGAGATGAAACCTATTGAGACACTTGCGGAGTTGATTGGATGCAATTGTGATAGAAGTCAGTGGGTTGTTACACTATTGTTGAGAAGTATGATGCCACTTCTATATAATTATCATTACTGCCCTTTTTATATAAAAAACCCGGCTCTTACCTTTGGAATATGACATCTTCGTGTCCATAGGGAAATTAGAAGATGCAAGTTTGGCTGTTGACACGGGATAAAGCAAGAGCCTATAAAATGTGCATAGTTGAATTATTGTTTTGGGATTAAATTAATTGTCTAATATTTGGGGATTAAATAATTGTCTAATCTTTAGGATTAAATTAATTATTAATTGTCTAATCTTTAGGATTAAATTAATTGTCTAATCTTTAGGATTAAATTAATTGTCTGATCCTCCCAGTACAGTTCAATCGTTATTAGATTGGGGTTTCTGCTTCCAAATTATAATTTTATTTAATTTATTTTATAATAATAATAATCCGACTGCAAAGCCTCTCATTACGTGGGTTTGAGTCCCGTTTGTGGCGATGGATTTTATGTGTGAAAGTCTTCCTGCTGACCTGCGATGCGCCGTAGTTCCGTCCATAGATTTGCCAGTAGGTCTTCCTCCATCAAAATAGCTGGACGTCGATATATGGCCATCATTGGTCGCTGCGTGTATTTAAAAATACTCCCAACATATTTTATAATAATCAGGCAAGTGCCGACTATCCAATAGGAGATCGGCCTGTGTTGTACATGTGTGTAGGTATGGGGGGTGAGGGGGGGGGCGGGGGTGTCGGCTGAGAAATGACGGCATTACTCATGGATATTACTCATTAATTGGTCATTTTTCACAGTGGGTACTTTAGGTACAAGATTAGCGCAAGATACCTGCCCAAGTACCCCAATATTCGGTACAGCACTATTGACTGTCATCATCGTGAATTTGGTCTACTCTGTATTACAGTAAGACGGAAGCTCGGCCGGACAATAAGATGTTAGCATTAGTTTCTTATAGTTTTTTTATTACATCGCAGCGACCAATTATGGTCATATTGGCGACAAGCTATACCCATTTGGTAATTAAATTTATAGAGGTTGTATTCACGAAGAATCTTCGTTATTTTTTAAACTAAGAAATTTCCTCAAATTAAAAAGGATACTAAGAAATATCTCTGATTGAATGATTGTAAGAATGAAATTTATGAAATTTTCCAATATATGAAGAAATATAATCGCAAGGTTCAAGAAAATGTCTTAAGTTAACAAAGAAAAAAATCACTGGTAAACTCTTATTCAATAAGTACACAAACCTCTTGACCTGAATGACTCTCCGTAGAAGATGCTTTAAACAAAATTCCTTTGGTGGCAACTTGCCGCTATGTTCTTATCAAAATCGTTACAAATCTCCGCTAACCGCTTAAAATGACCCATGCTACGTGATTTAATTGTTTTACAATTGCCTTTATCATTGATGACGATTTGTTGGTCACTTTTTGTCACGCGATCATCACTTATACAGATAACTTGAGATTTATTGCCTGAAGAGGATAATCTTGTACTCATGTGGAGTGTACTTGATTAACGAGAGTGCTAATATTCGTGAGGGGTGTGTGTGAGGGGTCGGGCGGGTATTTCGGGGGGGGGGGGGGGGTGGGGGTGGGTGGGGGATGGCACCCGTTGCCAAGCGGTTAAGAGTCGCCGACTTGTAATTCCTCAGCCCCCGGCGTGGGTTCGACTCCCGGTCGGGTCGAGAACGTTCATATGGGGATATTTTCAAGCTATCCTACAACTGGGTCTCATTTTTTTCCCTCTCCACAAATTATTAACTGGATATTGCCACTATGACTCTTACTGACATGGTCTATGATTTAAATGTTCTAAAGAAAGTGCTGAAGGCCAAGACGAGTAATCCCATCCGAAGAATTTGATTGGTCAGATTTTAGTACATGCCTTAATCTTACCAATGAGAGACTTAGAGAAGTCTTCAGACATGAGAGCCATTTTACAAGCGTTTAAATAGAGAACCACTACAAATCAAATACAATGAAAACTGGGGATGTCCATGGCCGAGTGGTAGAGTCGCCGACTTGTGACTCTTTTGACTGCTCAGAGTCTCGAAGCGTTGGTTCGAATCCTAATCTGGGCGAAGGAATTAATTGTGGGAAGTCGTCCGGCTGATATTCGTAGTGCCGGTGGTTCTACCAATGTATTTTATGATGTAGTTAAAACAATACAATGCAACCCAAAGTCAGCAGATATGGGTAAACACCTCCGAATATTATCGTCCCATCTTTTTCTCCGCCACACCGCCCCGCCCCGACCTCTTACCCCCCCCCCCCCTCCCCCCTCTTTGTGTCTGTTCGTCCGTCTGCTCATCTGTCTATCTGTCTGTCTGTCTGTCTGTCTTGCTGGCTGTTCTGTTCTGTCTGTCTGTCTGTCCGTCCATCCGCTCGTCAGTCCACCTGTCTGTTTGTCTATCTGTCCGTCCATCCGCTCGTCAGTCCACCTGTCTGTCTGTCCGTCCGTCCGTCTGCTCGTCAGTCAATCTGTCTGTTTGTCTGTCTGTTTGTCTGTCTGTCTCCCTCCTTCGCCCTTCTCTCCATGTCCCTCTCTCTACCCCCTTCCTCCCTCTCTTTCCCTTCCCCTTTCTCTCTCTTTTAAAGAAAACAATTACATGTACCACCAGAACGTACATAGAGTGTCAAATCATGCTTCCCAGTGAGTCACAATAGGTTAACATAGAAATCTGTCTTTTTTTTGAGTGATCACTGTTGAAAAACTCAGTTTTAAATTTTCAACATAAGTCTTGTATTAAGACAGTTATTGTGCAGATCTAAGGACGATGTAGCTGACTGTTGTTTCATTAACATGTATCCACATTTAAATGACTGATCATTTGTCATTTAGACAAACTTCATATTTAGAAGAGAAAAACAAGGGGTAATTGCCATATATGTTTACATGTTGTTTTAGTTTCGTTCAGTGAATAATATTTTTACACGTGTGTCATTGTTGTTGTTGTTTTTTTGTCGCCAATGATTATGCGTTTCTGACGGTTATTGCTTCTATAGTGTACTTTTCGGTTTTTGATTGTTTTGTTTGGCCTGTACGGATAAGGATGCAGCAGTTTACCACCACCACCACAACTACCACCACCACCACAACTACCACCACCACCAACAACAACAACAACAATAATAACAAAAAATAAACGAAAATAGCAACACATGCTGCAGCAGCAACAGCAATAGTAACAAAGGCAACGACAACATCAGCAGAAACAACAACAGCAACAAAATAAACTGTCATAATATTCACAAACGATATATCTTATACGTCTACAAGACTGCAAAAAGTCATCTTTCTAAGAACTGAGATACGTACATTTCGACGAAATTGCCCACAAAATGCAAAGTTTCATCCAGGTGTGGAATAAGATGGCTGCCTAACACCCATTTTCTAGCGCCATCTGTCGTCGGCGTTGATTAACACTTTTTAAGGTCTTCGTCTTGAAAAATATCAAAGAAATTAATTTCAGAATTCTTTTTCACGAACAAAAGGCAAACCCATTCCAAAAGGGCAGATAACTCCA
This sequence comes from Sinonovacula constricta, assembly GCA_007844125.1. Taxonomy (NCBI): domain Eukaryota; kingdom Metazoa; phylum Mollusca; class Bivalvia; order Cardiida; family Solecurtidae; genus Sinonovacula; species Sinonovacula constricta. The sequence continues at coordinate 31,826,461 of CM017570.1, read as the reverse complement.
AAGGTAATTTTGGCAGAGTTATGTCCCCTTTTTCGTCTTGGAATTTTCATTAAACTTCCAGTTCTGAGAAAAGTGGAACGTGCTGTCAGCTCTTGTCAAAGTAATATATTCGCTTAAAATCACATCTTAACTTGTCGTTTTTTTTAAAAAAAATTGCTGTTGTATTCACAAATCACATAAAAGTGAGACGCCCGTGGCGTTGTGTTATAGTCGCCGATTTGTAACTTCACTGACTGCTTAGCCTCTCACCGTGTGGGTTTGAGTCCCGTTCAGGGAAGGTCTTTCAGCTTCCCTGCGGTACGCTGCGGTAGACATTTGTCTGGGGTCTTCCTCCATCAAACAGCTGGGGGAAAAAGTTGCTATAATGATCATAATTTGTCGCTGCAATGTATTTAAAAACAACAACAACAACAAACAAAAAAAAACAACAACACTAAATCACATAGAAAAAACAAATCAGACATATAATTTATCTTGATGTCCTTAAAATTGAGTCGAAATATCTCGGTTTTATTTCTTAGTTTGAAAAGGTTATATCATTATCGGAAACAAAATATGTTTTGTTGTTGTTTCCATAACTTAGTAACTTATCGAGATTTCGGAAACAAAAAGATGTGCTGTTTTTGTTTCCATAACTAAGTACTTTATCGAGATTTTGGAAACAAAAAGATGCGCGGTTGGTGTTGCTGTTTCCATAACTAAGTAGTTTATCGATATTTTCAAGTTACATGGCACAATAAATAATGTGATCAAAATGCGCAACATCACGGTCACAGTGACTGTACAACATTGAAGCAACTACACATACAACCTGTAACTTGATTGTTTAATGAGAAAATATGCAGCAGTTGCGGACACCTCATGGGTATGTAAGCAAATATACTGTCCATTTGTTTGGAGAGTGTAGAGGTTTGAAAAGCAACCTGTAAGGGTGGTATCCGATAGTTTGGATCAAAAATATTTTCACAAAACATCTTAATTAACTATTGTTACATGAACAGATATCGCTAAATGTTGTTTATTTATGTACTACATCTTTCTGAAAAGTGAATCATAACGCCGCAATCGTCATTACAAACATGTATTTCCTATCTGAGCCACACTGCACATTTAGCTATTTTTAACCTAAGAAAGCCACTTGACCACTTATGTTTTAGCCCATCTATGTCATCCGCTGTGACGTCGATGTCTATTTTTAGCAGCAATCCCAATTATTCTTATTTATAGATTTGAAATGAATGAACATTTTTAGCGTTGATTAACAAGTTTCACTGCACCGAAGTTGAGATACAGTTGAAAATCGTCTACGCTAAGACTAAAGTTTGATTGTTTCTGTAGAAATTATGCAAAATACCCCAAACATATGTCAGATATTGTTACATATTTTAGATATAGGCAAACTGTCGGATACCACCTTTAATATAAGTTATACCTGTATTTCATTCCTCACATAGTATTAACCAAAAACCTACATTAAAGACATGAACTTTAAGTTTGTTATTACACGCAGTAAGCTAACACACAACAAATCATACATGCACAAGCATACATTCACCGGAAAATGAACTCGTTGCTCTTATAGCTTTCGAAAACAAACTTTATTTTTGTACCGTAATTAGATAATCACCTCACGCGTCATTTGTCTTCATATATCATGGCTTTCTAAGGATAGAAATACAAAACTAGCTTCATGTAACAAAAGAACTCGACTTAACAAATAAGCACTACACCGAGGTAGTGCGTTAAACCGAGGTAGTGCGTTAAACCGAGGTAGTGCGTTAACTGCAACAAGGTTAAACGACTGGGCTTTGTAGTGCAGAAGATAGAGTGTCGGATCCAGGTACGGGAGGCACAGGGTTTCAAACCGGATCGCGACATATCAAAGTCGTTTAATTAAATGGTAGTGGTTAAGCCTTCTAGCCTTGGCTAAAAAGTTATAAAAACAAAAACAACTCACAACTGGTGAGCTCGACGACAAATTGGTTCCTAACTTCGAGACCTAAGCAGTCAATATAAAATAATTTAAAAGATTAGTATTTTTTTGAGTTTACATGTATGTGTTTTCACAACTCTTTTACCTGGTTAGTGAGGGGGATGCCCCCCCCCCCCCCCCCCCCCCCACCGGAATCCATACCTGGCTATACACAATGAAGACAGCATCAAGTGTACGAGTATTTCAACATTTTGCAACATTTGTTACATTCATAGAAATCGTAATGAACATGAACAATACATCAACGTGTTAAAATTCAATATTAACTTCATCTGCCGAAATATATCTTTGTATCCATATTTCGCTATGAGGTGCAGCAAAACAAAACATAGAATCAACTCGAGTTTATTTTAACTTACTTTAATTTATCCAATAATCTTTTTTTTGCGGACAAAAGGCTGTTATTTAACTAACTGTCGTTCTTTGCGGACAAGACGTATTTAACTAACTGTCGTTCTTTGCGGACAAGACGTATTAAACTAACTATCGTTCTTTGCGGACATGACGTATTTAACTAACTGTCGTTCTTTGCGGACAAGACGTATTTAACTAACTATCGTTCTTTGCGGACATGACGTATTTAACTAACTGCCGTTCTTTGCGGACAAGACGTATTTAACTAACTATCGTTTTTTTGCGGACAAGACGCTATAACTTAGCTAACTATCGTTCTTTGCCGACAAGACGTATTTAATTAACTGTCGTTCTTTGCGGACAAGACGTATTTAACTAGCTGTCGTTCTTTGCGGACAAGACATATTTAACTAACTCGTTCTTTGCCGACAAGACATATTTAACTAACTATCGTTCTTTGCGGACAAGACATATTTAACTAACTATCGTTCTTTGCCGACAAGACATATTTAACTAACTATCGTTCTTTGCGGACAAGACATATTTAACTAACTGTCGTTCTTTGCGGACAAGACGTATTTAACTAACTATCGTTCTTTGCGGACAAGACGTATTTAACTAACTATCGTTCTTTGCGGACAAGACGTATTTAACTAACTATCGTTCTTTGCGGACAAGACGTATTTAACTAACTGTCGTTCTTTGCGGACAAGACGTATTTAACTAACTATCGTTCTTTGCGGACAAGACGCTATAATTTAGCTAACTATCGTTCTTTGCGGACAAGATGTATTTAACTAACTGTCGTTCTTTGCGGACAAGACGTATTTAACTAACTATCGTTCTTTGCGGACAAGACGCTATAATTTAACTAACTATCGTTCTTTGCGGACAAGACGCTATAATTTAGCTAACTATCGTTCTTTGCGGACAAGATGTATTTAACTAACTGTCGTTCTTTGCGGACAAGACGTATTTAACTAACTATCGTTCTTTGCGGACAAGACGCTATAATTTAGCTAACTATCGTTCTTTGCTGACAAAACGCGAACATAACATAATGATTAAACATGCCTAGACTTTGTCAAACTTCATTACAATTATCAATATCCTTGATATTTATTTTCCAACCCCATGCATAGATAATAATTGTGTGCTATTGCGATAATTTTCTATTCACGTTCAAAAGATGAAAGGCATGAACATGTTCTTAGGCTTGTTCTCAAGCGAAATAGTTTAAATTTTAGCACGCTTTTACATGTCAAAGCAATTTAAAAGACTTTCTTCTCATCAAGTGTATACGGGTTATCCATTTGTAATGAATTGCTAGGTTTCTTTAAAACAATTTTGTAAAAATACATTCTCAGATGAGGTTAGGCATTTTATTGTTTGATTTACACATGTATTCGACTGATAAAGAACTATATAATCATTATGCAAAGTAAACATTTAGATCATTGCAAGTAATTATTCAAACATGACATTTTTAATCTCATAACTTCAAACGCTACATTAAGTTTATAAGTGCTTCTCTTGACATTCCCTGCTGTTTAATGTTTAAATAAATCATACTTTAAAACGTGAAATCCTTGTCCAAGGCTACAATAAACTGATTGTTACTCTGTTAGTTTTTACTTCACATTGCTTCACGTAGTTACTAACTCAGTACTGGTTCTACCCAGGAAGTGGGCAGTCGAGAGGGATTCATAAGCTGAAAGAACCTGTTTCCCAATGGATTGTTTCAAACTAGTCTAAGAAAGATATATGTTTAAAAAAGGCAGGAAATTTGTAAATTTAGATGGCAGTATAAAAGAGCTTGTTTTCTCAATAGATTTATAGATTTATAGAAAACTAAATAAATCAGAGGAGTATAATATAATCCACTTGGGGCGGCTAAAGTGACTTTACTTGGGGCGGCTAAAGAGACTACACTTGGGGCGGCTAAAGTGTCTACATTTGGGGCGGCTAAAGTGTCTACACTTGGGGCGGCTCAAGTGCATTACACATGGGGGCGGATAGAGTGTCTACACTTGGGGCGGCTAAAGTGACTGTACTTGGGGCGGCTAAAGAGACTACACTTGGGGCGGCTAAAGTGTCTACATTTGGGGCGGCTAAAGTGTCTACACTTGGGGCGGCTCAAGTGCATTACACATGGGGCGGATAGAGTGTCTACACTTGGGGCGGCTAAAGTGACTGTACTTGGGGCGGCTAAAGAGACTACACTTGGGGCGGCTAAAGTGTCTACATTTGGGGCGGCTAAAGTGTCTACACTTGGGGCGGCTCAAGTGCATTACACATGGGGCGGATAGAGTGTCTACACTTGGGGCGGCTAAAGTGTACACTTGGGGCGGCTAAAGTGACTACACTTGGGGCGGCTAAAGTGTCTTCACTTGTGGCAGCTAAAGTGTCTACACTTGGGGCGGCTCAAGTGCATTACACATGAGGCGGATAAAGTGTCTACACTTGGGGCGGCTCAAGTGCATTACACATGAGGCGGATAAAGTGTCTACACTTGGGGCGGCATATTAAAGCAATGAGAGACATTAATAAATAGTCTTCCCTGAATAATTCCTAAATGCAAGTAGTCCTTTCATTTGATTAACAAGGTGATTTTGTTTGTTGTCTTTGGAGTGTGTGATGACTTTTCTGCCTTTCTTGTGATACCCAGGTTAACCATCATCAACAAACACTTTCATTTTCTTTTTCAAATAATATATTTTTGTAAGTATTTAAATGGATTTTAAGCTTATATATATGCAAAAGTAAGAAATATTACTGTTTAAATATGCAAAACAGACCAGGCGATAAAGTCCAAGAATTCCAACTAACAGGACCCACCTACTGTTTGAAATGCCATGGATATTAACTAACAAGGGATACAATGTCCATTTCCCCAATGTACTCTGATGAAACACACCTCTGCATCACATATTTGTTAAGCAAATCCTCGACCTCAATCGGTAGAGTGTCGGCTCCATCGGCCACTGGTTCAGATTCGGGCCGCGACGTACGAAAGTCGTTAAAATAGTAGTGGTATAGACCCCTTGCTAACGTGCATGAAAATCTGAGGGACGTTCCACGAACGGTCTATGCGCCGTCAGGGTAATGTAACTGCGGTGTGGTATCATGCCAATTCATAATATGCTAAACACAGTGTTGACATCACTATATCTGCATCAAGTGGAAACCGCGAATAACTCACTGAAAATCTGTCGAGCGATAAACACAACAAACACACAATTATTAATGAAATGAAAATATCAAGTGTGTATTGCACAAACGTCATTGGTGTACGTCGATATTCTACTGAACAATATAAGTGTTGAAATAATCAAAGGTGTCTGTCATGGGTATGTGTCAGTTTCACAGCTATAAATACATAAGATCGTGATGTTAGTAAATATACTGCAGTGTTAAATTCTTGGTAGCTTTTAAAACGTAGTGCTTCAATAGTGAATGCCACCTCATTAACACGTGTGAGACCATAAATCACTTATTTTGATAGAAAATCGTCAACGCATGGCTGAAATAATAAATTCCTAGTTACAGTGCCTCCAAAAGTAGTCTTAATAGTGATTTTAGTTTATCATAACAAAAGAATGAAAACTGGCTTTTCTTCAGATAAATGGAAAATATAACGGCCATCACTTTTTTGCTTAGTTTCAAATCTGGTTGCAGAAACTAAATGATTTGTTTATATTTATTTCATATTTAATAAAAATATAAATTATAATTTAAATGCTCTTACCCGCTGTCGCATTGGACATACTAGGTTAACTCATTCATATCTTTTAAAAAGAGAAGTTCAGCCTGTATGTGTTCCTTGCCAGGAACCACTGACAGTCAGCCATATTTTATTACAGTGTATCGACACAGACCACATACGGTCGAAGTATTTTAATGTCCATAACATGTTCGAACTATTTAGGACAGTGTCGGATTCTAAACTTGTTTGCTTCTTGAACGAGATTGGTATTCTTAATAAGTTATAATTTTTTAAACTGTTTATTAACCAATCGTCATACTTTTTAAACCGTTTTATGTGTTGACCTGTTTTCAATTATAATTTATTTTTTTACCTGATAGTTTTTATATTTTTCTATATTTTACATGCGTAGTTTGGTTTTAACCTGATTACGCTCTATTCACATTTAACTTTGTTTTTGGCGCCGTATGACCTGTTAAGTGTCGGTGTGCCGTAAAACCCAAATAAATAAATAAATAAATAAATAAATATTTTATATGACCATATGTTCTTTGACTAAATATTTGTTTTTGTCAATAATGTCAAAGTTTAAATTTTTGACATATTTGACAAAAAAAATACTAATGACCAATTCATGACACGCATCACAAGGCAATCTATTTTTTTAATAGCATCATTGCAGTTAATATGGAAAAAAAAATTAGTAATATTTATCTATATATATGGAATCAGATTTGAAACCAAGCACAAACATGTAATGGCCGTTATTTTTTTCCCAGTTATCTGAAAAAGAGCCAACTACACAAAATATGCAATAGATCAAATTGTGGTAAACATTTACAAAGGCGCCCGTTTCCTATTGGTAGAGTAGCCGTCTTGTATTGTAACTCCTCTGACTGCGCATCCTTTCACCGCGCGTGTTACAAACGGAGTGCTAAGGTAGCGACATTTTCTGTACATACATTTTGCCTTTTAATTCCTAGCCTGGCGAATGTCATTAAATTTAAAGTGTAGAACTCATGTATGCACCGGTTAGATGATTAATGCGGATTCTCTCGTGACTCATCGCCTAATGGTATATTACCTACCTATAGTAGCTTTTGGGAATAATGTTGTTGTTTACAGCGACTTAAAGCTTACGGTCACGAAATTCCATTCTTAAAAGCGTTTATAAGAATAATTGGCACGGATTTCTTTTTGATACGGCTGGATAAAATGCTAGTTAGGATGGGCGTTTGTAGAAACCGCAAGCATTTCAATTTTACCTATGATAAATATGTTGAAATGGTCATGTCGTTTATCTACAATATGTAATGGATGCGGAGAGGGGGTGGGGATGGAAGAGTCCAGAAACCGCACCCCATTCCTTCTTTACCTCTACGTGTCGTTAAAACAGGCATATCCTGTTATCTTCTGTTAGTGTAAAAAGGGGATTTCGTAACACTACCTTTATTCCTTTTATACCTATTGTTGATGTCCGCGCCAAAGTGCGGTGCCATTTATAGAATGAAAGAAAAGTTTATGAAAAGGGTTGTTGTTATAAATCAGTTAAGCCTGCTATTTATCTATGTATTTACTAAACTTGTATGAATGACATGATACATTTCCAAAACCGCTAGCCATTCCCTCTGTCTGGCCTTGAACCGATATAAAGCTTTTGCAAAGGACTTAATGTGGGAAGGTCTTCCAGCTGACTTGCGGGACGCCGGTGTGGTCTTCCACCAAACATTTGTGTGGGGTCTTCCAAATAGCTGGACGTTGCCTTAATTATATTGCGATGTATTTAACAACAAAACAAAACAACAACAACAGCAATAACAACAGACAACAATATTCAAGGTTTTACGAGCTACAGTGGTGTCGCTGGCGTAATTGATGCTCGTGCGGGCTCCCGACAATATTTTAATCCATTTCATTGAATTCCATTTCAGATAAATCATAAATACTTTTTTTAATTAGATATTAATGTGTGGGGATATGTCATAATTATAATAAATAATAACAACAGGGGCATTACAATGAGGGCACGATGACAAGGTCACACATTGTTGCTTCTATGATCGCCTGGGCATCTGTCATAGCTTCGCCACAAACAATATTTTAGTAATTCGACCTAATGTCAATGAGCAATAAAACTCGTGAATACAGTCTTACTTAAGGCGTTTCTTTTTTGTGGAACATTGTGAAACGCCCGATAAAACAGGGATAAGAACAAGATTTACCTCACTTTTGACACTTGTGGACTAGGAGAAGCAATAAGGCGGAATGGTAACATTCCTGTGGGAAGGTCATTTCTTGAGTCGCCGGCTTCTTATTCGCATTACACTGGTCACGTGACTTAGGATACTAGGGTTGTTGGGGTAGGGGCGTCGTAGAGAGCATGCTATTTAAACAAGAAGATGACTATCCTAGGAACTAAATGTTCTTTTATTCTGTTGATTAATTACACAAACATTTGATAGTAACGAACCAAAACTCTGATGGGAAGTGGAGTATTTTTGCTACTTTGTTTGTTTTCCTTGTTCTATGCTAAATCTAATGTACAAGCTGCATTTCTAACATCGGTATACTCGGTTTCTTTTGTTAAACAAAATTTCACCAAACGGCTATGTTTTATCCTAGTTTATTTATAATTGCAAGCTTCACATTATTGTTGCAAGCTACCCTGTTACAAAGCAAAACACTTGGTTCTTCAATCTGATCACCTCGGCCTTTATGCTATGCAAGAGACCTCTGACATAATAAGGCGCCATCTTGGATCTACTTTGTGTGTCTTAGTTTTAATACTGGGTATTTAATGTTGACTTTTCAATTTTCCGTAAATCATATAGATTGTATTGATAAAAAAAATCGTTGTTATTGCAAGATATACTCAACTAAATGATATATATATAATTTGTTACTTTCTCGCGAACGGACACTGTTTCATAACTCAGGCGACGCACTTTGGTGTATTCTAGAGCTATGTACGAGGTGTATTTTACGAACCATACGGAAATACCCGAAGTTTTACGATTGTTGGTTCTTTTCTCTAAAAATTGTCTGACGGAACACCTCCGACATCGTGTTATTAACTACTACACTGCCGTCCCCATAAAAATGCATTCCATAAGAGGCACCGCTCTTAAGAGCGGCGCCAACCAGGGACTCTTTTTTTCACCAATAAGAACTGAACGCCGTTATAATTCTTATGTTAGATACTTTCCAATCATATTCATCAGTGAAAATCGTCCTCATTGCAATTGGTTAATTGTCTGTTTATTACACTTTCTTATTACAAAAAAAAAAAAAAAAGAAACCCATATAAGTGCCCCTGTGTTATAATGAAAGAAATGTCGTTGCACAGTATCGGCAAAAAAATGCCGGCAAATCCTAATCCCAACCTTAGTATGAGGAAACCTTGTTTGTGGGTGAAAAATTACCATCCTACCCCAGCCACACACCCAACAGTCTTATAACGCCAAACCGAGGTATGCTACTGTTCAAACACAACGCAATTTGTCGCCAAATATTAGCATAACTAAAGAAGAAACCCATGCCTGTATACAGCTCGAACACTGCTGGCGAATAGATCTAATGAAGGTATTTTCATTCATAAAAAATGTGGGGTTGTTTTACTTGAATGGATAGGATAGTAGGTTGTAAATCGAGTATTATTGGAAATTATTTGAGCGTTTCATTTTACATTCATCTCTATGTGGTTCACACTATTTGTACAAACTGTGAGAAAGCGTTCATACCTGAGGCCGAACCTTTTTTAATTCCTTATGGTACGAACAGCATGGGGCCGAAATAATGATCTTGTAAAGTATAGTTATTTTGCACAAGGTATTTTATCAGTGTGATTTTCGCAGTTTGGGGCTGAAAAGATGGGATGCACCACAACGTGAAATACAAATGACTAACAGGAGGGGCTTAATTCGAGGACCAAATATGGTTTATTTGTTTCATACTTTTGGGTAAAATTGTGAGAAATACCAGGGAAAGAAAAACTTATCATTTCACCCTGGCCCACAGTGAAATTGTAGAGTTAGCATTGTAATCTGTGTCTCAGGGGAGGTAATTAAGGACAAGGCAAAACAGTTGATCAAAATAAAATTTTAATTCGAAATCAGCATGAAATAAATAGAAGACTTGTCGGTTTTAGTGTATGATTATTTTTTAGTCATAATCATAGAAAAATAATATTTTCACTCATTGCTGCGTCACTCGGGAAAATATATTTTGCGCTTGTCTTGCCGTGATATTAAATACCATCATACACCGAAATGGACACATATTGTCTATTTATCCATAAATGGCGTTGTAGCTGTGGTCGTCGTTAGTGGTGTTTTTGTGGTGAAAACTTTTCTTTATATTAATGATGACAGATACCCTGATATTGATGACAGATACTCTGATAACGGGAGTTAATCATCACCGGATGGATATAATTTATATACCGGCTCGACATCTGTCAAAATTGCGTGCTTAAATGACTAACCCCAAAAGACCCACCCTAATGGTAGGTCGCAAAATAAACCTCTTGATGTCATATAACATATTTGTTATTGCATAATCATGCTCTAGTCTGAAAGAGTTACGAAATAGTTTTACAAGGCGTGTATACTTTGAGATAAATTGTTCAAGCACCGACAGATTTATAGTCATATAGACGATGTCCTGTTATTTTTGGGGTTTTTTTTTTGGTGGTCGAGGGGGCTGAAGCAGACAAATGTCTGGGTAGATTCATAAATGCACCACAGATCATCTAAAATATATTCACAAAGGACAAGTTGTCACTCCCACCGGGACTCGACCCCACCCGGTAAGGGATAAAGACAAAATACGTCGCCATTTTTTTACGGTTCGCCAACTGAAATACATAAAGCAACATATACATGTCATTTTAACATGTCTTCAGTAAAATGATAAACATTTCCCCAAATAGAAAGTAACCTATGACCCCCTTTCGTTATAACTGTACCCTATTTAAGCCATTAATTGACCCCTCCCACAATGTTTAAAACTTTGAAGTTTGTATCGCACATGGCGTAGTGGTTGAGACGTCGACATGTAACTCATCTGGCTGTAAAGCCTCTCACCGCGTGAGTTCAAGTCCCGGTTAAGGTGAAGGACAAATGTAAGATGGTCGTCCAGATGACCTGTGGTGCGCCGGTGGTTCTACCCAGAAACTTGACGGGTGTCTCCCTCTACCAGAATAGCCCAACGTCGCTATAATGACCATAATTAATCGCAGCATTGTATTTTAAAACCCAGACACAACTTTTAAGGGTCCTTCGTAACGCACCCACCAACTTGCCCCACCCTGATTCTAACCCATATATGGGCAGGATATGTTTATAGGCATATGCATGCAGTAACACGTATAGTACATAGAATTATACTCATTCATTTAGTGTACATTGACTATACAGTTACTTCCAATAACATTCCATTCATTGCAATTTTTGAATGCCTGTTTGTATACATTTTGTCCCCGTTGTGCCGTATAATACTAATAATCAGATTTGTTCTTCAATCGTTGGCTAGTTTGATCGATATTTTGTAAATAGGCCGGAAACACTAGGTGTTAACTGCTAACTAAGTTGTCGAACTGGTTTTGAGTCGGTAAATATTTCGGACAATAATAGATCAGCACAACCGACAAAAGGTTAGTAAAATGGGTGGGGGTATAGGCGTGGAGTGGGGGGGGGGGGGGGGGGGGGGGGGGGGGTGAGTAGAGAGAACTGAAGTGTATGTATTAGTTGATATGTTTGACAAGTTTTAAAGAAGTTTATGTATTTTGGGTTTACCGTCCCACCAACAGTATTTCAATTATCTAAAGACGGTGTTCACTTGAAGCAGATATTGTGCTGCGTTCACTGTGTATAGCATGCCGTGAACACCTGGCATGATACCACACCAAGTCACATTATCCTTACACCGGACAACCAGTCGTGGAACTACCCGTATATTTACTTGAGCGTTAGCAAGGGAGCTATACCACTATCATTTTTAATGACTTTGGTATGTCGCGGCCCGGAATCGAACCCGGGGCCTCCCTGGAGCCATCGGTCTTCAAAGAGGTCTTTATGGGCGCCCTTGGCGTAGAGGTAACTCCATTTGGATGTTAAGTCTCTCACCACGTGGGTTCGAGTCCCGTTTGGGGCGAAGGATCTAAGGCAGAAAGCTCTTCCAGCGTCGGCGGTTCTATCCATTCATCTGTCTGGGGAGGGGGGATGGGGGGGGGGGGGGGGGGGGGTCTTTCTCCGCCAAAACAACTAGTCGTCGATAAAACGACCATAATTGATCTTTGTCTATATATTTAATAAAAAAAACTCAAAACAACAACAACGAAAAAACTACAAAAAAAAAAAAAAAAAAAAAAAAAAAAAAACGTCGCAACTTACTTTTGAGATTTCGTTATATCGTCTTTCGGGTAGTTCGCGCTGACATCGGTATCTATTTTTAGCAAAGATCACTGTCGTGCTTTTTTATATATTTGGAAAGAATGAAAAGAGTGGTTATTTCGCAATGTGTACTGTCTTACAACATAGGTAGTGTTAAAAAATCATCTTTGCTTAGTCTAAAGTCTGAGTTTATGCAGAAATTATACATAAATTCCCGGAAATTGTGGAAAAATATTTTTACATGCATTTGACTAAGGCAAACTGGTGGATACCACCTTTAAGGCCCATTCTTTGAAAATCGTAAAACCAATTCAATGAAAACTTTATATTCTTGTTCACTATAAGAAAGAATTCTACTTTAAAGGGCAGGTAATTCTATAATTAATATTAACAGAGTTATATCCCTTTTTCGGCTTTTTATTATACTATTCAGTACTGAAAAAGGTAGCGCGCCCTGTCTGTGGACTACTCTTGTGTTTTTGAATAATAAAAATATGATTTAAACTAAACTGCATAATTTGTTCACTAGCTCTGCATCATTCGATCGAAGAATTAACCCATGGTACACTAGAGGAATGTTGTTTTGAGGGCAGACTAAACCGTTTAATCACGCGAGGAAGTTTTCACATATACACCGGAGACTGGCGAAACTAAAATTTCCCTAGTTGCCCTTACGTCAACAATAACAGTTCTCCAAGTTTGGACGCCAATGCCCAAAGTGACTTTGAAGTTGCTTCAATTTGTTAATTAAGCTTTGACGCGAGATCCAAGCTTTTAAAAGGGAACATCTTTGATATAAAGTCCTTAAAAGTAGTTGGTTGTTAGTTTAAAATCCTGCAGTTAGGAAAACAGTGGACCATTTTTTGTCAGGTCAAGTGTGAGATGTTGATGGGGAAGGTAAATATTTGTCTAGACTGAGGATGCTGTTAGGTGCAGCGGTGGGGGAAGAGGGGGACAGACATAGGTAAGATGGTTAAGTCACTTGCAAAACTCTAGACAAGAGAGGTCTGATTTTGTGTTACCATATATCAGGGATGTAATCACTGGGGAGGGGTGGGGTGGGGTGGGGGTGGGGTGATGGGGGATCCATGCCCCCCCCCCCCCCCAACACACAAACCAACCAGGTAAAAGAGTAGAGTTGTGAATTGTGAAGACACATACAAGTAAGCTTTGAAAATACTAAACTTTTAAAGTAAATTTTGTCTCTCTACTGCTTAGGTCGAAGTTAGGGTCGCTGACTGTGTATATATATCTAGTCTTTATTTCGATAAAGTTGAATGGATCTTTAGTCACCCCCCCCCCCCCCCCCCCCCCCCTCTGCCCAACACACACACACACATCAAAATTTTCTGATCCGCCCGTGTGATATATCCCATAATTCTCAACCAAACCCTATACTGTGGGGGTTCATGAGAATTGTCTCACCAAGACGAGTCTAACGAATACCAGGTTTATATGGTTTGAAATAACGGAGTAAGTAGAGAGTTGTTTCTCCTCTTATCCTGTCCTTTGAACTGTTATGAGGTAAAGGTATTGGCGCTCGGTTATCCTGTGTCAGCATTTTGCTGTAACGTCAGAGTGTGTTAAGAGAGACTTGTAGAAAAAGAAGCTTTTCCTCGTTTAATCCTCCCGGTGTCCAAGTAATAAATATCCCCAAGTAAAACATCCTTTTATTTAATTCATATTGCTATGCGAAATTAAAGCTAATCTATCAGATAGATGCTGCTGTGAAATGTTCAAAACAATATCCGGTTTTTCATTTAATCGTTTTTACTGTATATGAGGCAAGTACTTTAATAAAACTACAAAAACACAACAAAACAACAACACGTTATTAATCCTTTATTTTTCGGTGCTATGTTTGGACTTCAATTTTACCAACTTTAGAGCATTTTCCTTGTCATATTTATTATTTGTAATCCGATATTGTTAATAAATGCTGTCAACATAAAACTATGCTTATAAAGTATTTCTATTCCGACAATGTATATTAATATACGCAATAAAGCCTTTGCTTATTTTACCTTTAGGAAAGATAATAAGGATGGGTTTCATGTTCAGACATTTTACTCTCCATCAAGACCATTAAAATTTAATACCAGACAACCAATGCATAATATTCACTTGGTTCAGAGCCGTATTATGACATTCAATGTGCTATCCAACAATTCAAATCTTTTATTTTCTCCATTGCAAACATATTGTTATAGGTGGTATCAGACAGTTTGTAAAATGTAACTTATAGATGTAACAGTACCAGTAAATAAGAACGATTGGGATTTCTGCTTAAAATAGACACCGACGTCACAGCGGATGACGTGGATGAACTAAAACATTAGTGGTCACATGGTTTTCTTGGTTTAAAAATAACCAACTGTGCAGCGGCTATCCAACAATTCAAATCTTTTATTTTCTCCCATGCAACCATATAGCTTACTGTTAAAGGTGGTATCCGGCCGTTTGTCTACATCATATATGTAACAGTACCAGTAAATAAGAACGATTGGGATTTCTGCTTAAAATAGACATCGACGTCACAGCGGATGACGTGGATGAACTAAAACATTAGTGGTCACATGGTTTTCTTGGTTTAAAAATAGCTAACTGTACAGCTTGGCTCAGATAGGAAATACATGTTTGTAATGACGATTGTGACGTTATGATTTACTTTTCCGACAGGTGTAGGACATCAATAAACAGCATTTTACGAGATCTGTTCATATAACAATGGTTTACTAAAATGTTTAATGTAAATATGTTTGGTCCAAACTGTCGGATACCACCTTTAAATGAAAAGATCCGTCGAAGTGATATTTATTGGCGCCTTTTATCCACGTAAAGTACAACTCCCCGCTTCTCATGACAAAAAAATGTAATCCCTATCACAGCCAAGCTGCACACTTAGCTATTTTTATACCAAGAAAACCACGTGACTACTTTCTTTTGATATCACGTGACACGATCATCCGGGTTATCGGCTCTTACGTCGGTATCTATTTTTTTAACTGTATATGTCACGATTTGTACTCTCTAACAATTTAGGTAATTATATTATCTAATTACGTAATGTAAAGTATAAATGTATGCAGCAAGTATGCCACAATTTAACGGAACAAGGTTAAGATGTTGTTAAATGTATAAAATATATGCAAACAGTTGGATACTGCAGTATCACCTTTAATAAAATACATTTTGGGTGGACCGGACCTGGTAGCGCAATCGATAGAGCGTCGGCTCCAGGTACGGGAGGCCCCGGGTTCGATCCCGGGCCGCGACATACCAAAGTCGTTAAAAATGGTAGTGGTATAGCTCCCTTGCTAACGCTCAAGCAAATATAAGGGTAGTTCCACGACTGGTTGGCCCGGTGTCAGGATAATGTGACTGGGTGTGGTATCTTGCCAGGTGTTCACGGCATGCTATACACAGTGAAGGCAGCAATATATATCTTCTTCAAGTGGACACCGTCTCCAGAGTACTGAAATATTGTTGGTGGGACGATAAACCCAATAAACAAACAAACATTATGGGTGGATTCAAAATATAGTTTTATTTATGATGTCTTTCTAGTAGGTTATAAGTATATCTTTTATGGTAAAAAAGATGTAACATAAGTATGGGTTTAATGGTAAAAAATCTTACATGTCCATAAACTTTCGATACCAGACACAGTTATAAATGCAGACATAGATTGGATGGGAAAGGTATAATGCCTTTAATAAAATTCAACAACACTTCATCATTAATACAGACTGCACCCTTCTGCAGACTGCATCAAGTTCAGATATGTCAACTGAATTAAACGTCTCCCTGTTAGATTAAAAGGATACAAGTTGTGTGCTTTGAACGAGTTTCAAATTCAAGGGTGGTTCAAACAAAAATTAAAGCTAATTTTCACTTCCATACTGATTTAAATCTAAATAAAATGCTAAACGAGTTGCAGCCTTTTGCAGATGAGTGAACGAAATCTGCCGACCGGACATCGCGTAGTGGTAAAGCCCGCCTAATGTGCTAGGTGAAAACATACATCAAGCAATTATTACGACATTCTTGTGTGTGTGTGTTTTTTACACCATGCAATGTATTCCGAAGTAATTTATCATCCAAAATTAAGTTTGTAAGACTGTACACAGTAAATTTCCACCATAATTCACGTTACTGTTAAAGCGAAGTAACGTAGAAATGTAACAGACTATACGGATGTGGTATTTGTATACTTATTGTCGTAGCCATTATCATCATCGTCATCATCATCAGCATCAGCATCATCGTCGTCATCATCAGCATCGTCATCATCATCATCATAATTTTCATCATTGTCGTCATCATCATCATCATCGTCGTCATCATCATCTTCGTCATCATCAGCGTCATCATCGTCATCATCATTATTTTCATCATTGTCGTCATCATCGTCATCAACATCATCAAAATCTTCATCATCATTATCATTTTCATTGCCATAATCATTATCATCAGCAGCAGCAATAGCAGCAGCACCTCCACCTCCACCACCACCACCAAAAACAACACCACCATCACCGACAGCAGCAACAGCGTCATCGTTATTGACATCCTCCTCTTTATCATCATAATAATTACCATCATTTCATCATCATCACTTGTCGTTGACGTCTTTATGAAGGTCGTCGTCCTCGTCTTTTTCCTTTTTATCCTGGTTCGTCTTCATCATCCACACCACCATCATCATCGTCACCACCAGTAACACCACGACCTAATATCATAGTTAACCATTATGTATTATTACGAACTATGACGGAAATTGCCGAATGTTTCCGATTATATCCTATCGCTCATCGTAATCCATGTACGATTTGACGTTTTCACACCGATTTTATTAACATCTATATTCATTATTATGCGACATATGACAGTTACTGTGTATTGGCATGTACAGGCTTAAAACGCACGTGTTGTGAACATATGAAGGAAGGGGACAGTTGTGTGAATGCTTGTATGTGTCTCATGTGTAAAACTTCATTTGTTCGTGTGCTAGAATTAAAATTGCATTTTAAAAAAATGGTGTCCGACAGTTTGCATTTAAAAAAAACACGTAACAATATTTGACTCATTGGTGGGGGGTGTCTTGGGGGGAGGGGGTGGCTTGGGGTGGGGTGGCTTTGGGGTGGGGTGGGGTGGGGTTGGCTTTGGGTTGGGGGTGGAGTGGCTTTGGGGGCGGATTTGTGCAAGAAACCCACATGCTATCCAGACAGGTGTCAGCGATTTTTTCCACCACTTATAAAATGGATGTCCCCGATATGGCCGTAGTTGCGTCGGTGCCATGTTACAAAATACCACAACATAATATGCAACTTTTATGATACACCCAACCCACAAACCACAACCACCGAACTCATTCATTTTTTTTTAAATTAAAAAATGCTAATTATCATGAAGTCTATGTTAAAAATGTCACCCCTAAAACTTACTTCAAGGTTAAAAAGAACTGCTCTCAGCTAACTTGACAAAAGAAAAAAAAAATAAAGATAAAATATTGCATCTTAATGGTAACCATAAACCAGAACGCATTAAAAGATATTAGCAGACGTTTCTTCCTAATAACAAACTATGCTATCTTGTGCTGTATTAATTAACACGTGCGGACGGCATGCGTGTCGTTAATTACTGTTTAGGTCACGGCAACGCCAGAAGACGTTACGTATGTAGCGTAACAGAACGTTGACGTTGATGCCAACACGTCTTCTTTAATTAACTTATAGAAATTGTCCTGTATGTCGAACAGAAGTAGATATTTATAACGATATACATGATTTTGTTTTCTCAGAGAGTAAATAATGCTTGTTCTTATTTAAAGGGATTTATTTTACGATTCGTGCTGCTTATCAGCTAAGGAATTGTTGAAAATCGTCTTAGCTAAGACCGAAGTATGAGTTTATGCCGAAATTAAGTCCGAATAATAAGAATAATTTTATGCAGGAATTAAGGATATATTCACCGGAATTGTAAGGTATTACATGTAATAGAGATAGGCCAACTGTCGGACACCTCCTTTAACGCCATATTCGATTATTTAATGAATTTTCATCTTATATGAGACCGGCCGCAATAGCTCAACAGGTAGTTTGTCGGCTTGTGGATCGGGAGGTCACGGGTTCAAACCCCGGCCGGGTCAAATCAAAGACTTAAAAGTTGGAAGTAGTGGCTTCCCTCCTAACGCTCGGGGCTAAGGGGACAGCATTACGCCTGACTCGTCGGTGTCAGTATAATGGACCGGCCGGGTTCAGTCTCTGGGCAGCTCGTTAGTGCCTTTATGCTATAAGGATAGAAATATCGCTGCACAGTATTGACAAAATGCAGGCAAATCCAAATCCCAAATCCATCTTTTGTGCTATAGTTAATTTATAAATGCTGCAACAGTTCACCGCTCAAATTACAAAACCACGCTTCAGTAAGAAATACATAATTAATAAATAAAACCACGCTTCAGTAAGAAATACATATTTCATGAACTATTGGAGACTTTTTAACACATTTAGCGAAGACGTTTTATTGCATGTATGCATATTTAATGAATAACCCGACGCGTTAAGTACACAGATATTTCACATTGTGAATAGATCTTTCATGAAATAACAGTTAACTATTTAGAGCATTTAACCAAAGACTTTTATATTGTGGGAACATATTTCATGAAACGGTAGATGCTTGTTTAGATATTAAGCATAAAAGTTTATTTTGTTAAGAGATCATCATGAAAAGCGTCGTTCAGGGTTTTCTTTCCTTATATACAAGGTGCAGTTTAAAGGCCCTTCCGTCCAGAAAATAAGCCTAGTTTTTCCTCTAAAAATGAAAATACCTCTCCCTTAAATTAATTATTTTTAGTAAAATATAGTGAACTGGACTATGATGATTAAAAGGAGGAATTCAAGAACAAGAAAAATAGAGAGATGCTCTTGTAATAAACACACAATATGTATAATAGTAAATAAACATGCACATTTTTTCACATTTTTAATAAAACTCCAAGAAATCTTTCCGTTCTGAAAGGCCCCAGGCCCCATCCTCTTTTTTTTCAGAAAAATACCCTTTTCAGAAAAATACCTTTTTCAGAAAAACACCTTTTTCAGAAAAATACCTTTTTTTTCTCCAGAAAAATACCTTTTTCAGAAAAAATACCAATCCTGACAAAAAATTTTGAACAAACAATCCTGTCGTTATATAAACTTATTTTGTAAACTACAAGCTTCAAGTTTGACCAAACATACAATCATCATAAGAAATGAATTTCACAAAGTACAAATTGCTTGTTAAAACTTTAAGCGTTGGTAATTTTTGCCATGTTTAATTTGAATTTTATGCTAAAATAGATTTGCAAAACTTGATAATTTATTTACTTATGTGTTCATATCATTGTAATGTGTTGACTTCCAGTTCTTAAATTATTAATATACCGGACCTGGTAGCGCAATCTTTAGAGCGTCGGCTCCAGGTACGGGAGGCCATACCAAAGTCGTTAAAAATGGTAGTGGTATAGCTCCCTTGCTAACGCTCAGGCAAATATAAGGGTAGTTCCACGACTGGTTGGCCCGCTGTCAGGATAATGTGAATGGGTGTGATATCATGCCAGGTGTTCACGGCATGCTGTACACAGAGAAGGCATCACTATATCTGTTTCAAGTGGACACCGTCTCCAGATAACTGAAATTCTGTTGGTGGGACGATTAACCCAATAAACAAACAAACAAATAAATTATTAATATTAATTACCTTGCAAGGTAGATAATCATGTGGTTGTGATTCACTATTGTACACACTATATCTGTCTTAATGTCTTCAATTCATATTTAATTTCTTTCAGGTTAGAATTAAATACATGTTAAAATTCAATTTTGTATTTAAACGAATCTGTTATTTGACATTTATACCGTTAAATAATTGAGATTTTGTGTAAAATGGACATGCTTTCCAGTATTTCCTGATTTTCGAGATGAAAAAATTGTTTTAGTTACGAAGTATCTACCTTGTCGTTCTTTTCCTTAACTTTATGTAAGAAATATCTTAAATTATGTTTATAAATTGCTTAGAATAGTTCGCAATCACTAGAATTCATTCGTATCTCAATTATTAAGATTAATTTTGCGTTAGTATTATTTAAATATTTAGAGTAACGTTTCCTTATAAACGAAAAAAATGGGGTTTGAGGTATATACACTAACAGACTCATAATAAAGAAAAAACAACAACAAACAAAAACAACAACAACAACAACAAAACAACATGAATATAAATATGTATATAAGAAAATGCACGTTTGATCATCGATTATAAAATGTATGATCAGTTTAAAATGTAAAGCGAATTTTAATGCTTGGAATAAAAAGTTGGACAGGATATGAGATTACCAAATATTGTCATTCAGTGCCGTTGTCGAACCGGTGGTTGTACCCGGACATATGTCTGAGGTCCCCGGATATTAGTCTGAGGTCCCCGGATATTAGTTTGTGGTCTTCCGCTGCTAATTAAGGCTAGGCGTCGCCAATGTGACCATAACTTTGCCGCTGCAATGTAACGAAAAAACCCAAATTAAACCAACTTTAGTTTCACCGGACCCGGTAATGCAATCGGTAGAGCGTCGGCTCCAGGTACCGGAGGCCCCGGGTTCGATCCTGGCCCGCAACATACCAAAGTCATGAAAAATGGTAGTTTTATACCTCCCTTGCTAACGCTCAAGCAAATATAAGGGTAGTTCCATGACTGGTTGGACTGGTGGCAGGATAATGTGGGTTTGGTATCATGCAAGGTGTTCACGGCATGCTATGCACAGTGAACGCAGCACTATACCTTCTTCGAATGGACACCATCTCCAGATAACTGAAATACTGTTGGTGGTACGATAAAACCAATTAAACATCTTTAGTTCAAGGCGAGCTCGGAACACATAATACAAAATAAAATATATCAATGTGTAAGTGCTGAGAGATTTTGTGATAGCACATTAATTATCTGGTTATCACCATTTTCCCATTTATATACGCCATTTAAATATCTGTTCCTCGTACAATTAAATTGACCGGACAATTTAATCGCGAAAAGTGCTTATATATGAGCCTTAAATCTACTAACCTTAACTAACCGCCCAGAAGTAAGAATAAATGAGACAACAACAGCAAAAAAGAGAGAAGAAATACAAACACAACAACACTAATTAAAATACATCTCCCACCCACCCACGAACACGCAGAATTAGTGGAAAACATGCAAACTTACATGCAAACTTACTCTCAATAATTGATCAGTGCACTGGAATGAACCGATCCTCTTAATTAATACTAACATAGCACCACTGCTAAAATACCGTAACTCCTTACCATAACAGAGTATTAATAGGGCCTTTTGGGTCTTCGGTGGAAGTTTTTTTTATCGCTTTTCGGTGTCCGTATTTTTTGACAAAGAATAGCGATTTGTTTTATGGGCTTCTTACATGTCTATTCTCCGGGCAAAGTGGTGAAGACAAACTACATTGCGGTCAGATGGCCAGTATTTTCATCAGTGATGTATCATGCTTTATACATGTGGTATAATTAGTCATAATATAATTCAAGTTCTTTATAAGATTTGACAAAACCAGCACGTACACGTGACCGATTCTATCTCCGAATATTCGACCTTAAAAATGTAGACATCCTTTAATCAAAATTTCACAAATTAGAGACCTTTAAAACCGCCACATCTGGGAGAACTCCATAAGTCCGAAAATCATAAGGGGTTATTTAGATTAGAGATAAAATAAGGCATTTTGAGCGAGAAATATTGATATTTGTAGATCATGTTTAACTAAATATGTTCAGTCATCTGATGGTGTATATTGTCTGCACGAGGAAACATGTATATATATATATATATATATATATATATATATATATATATATATATATATATATATATATATATATATATATATATATATATATATATATATATATATATATATATATATATATATATATGATACTGTTTTCTATTTACGACACAAACAGCAACAACAACAGGATGGCATTTATAAAGACTTTTAGTGATTTTTTTTAAATTTATTTGAACTTACAAGCGTCCTTAACAGAAACATTCTTAATTTCCATTCATAAAAACCATTAAGTTTAAGTAATACAGGGGGAGGGCGCCCTTGGCCGAGTGGTTAGAGTCGCTGACTTGTAACTCCTTACTCCTCAGCCCCTCACCGCGTGGGTTCGAGTCCTAGTCAGGGCGAGAACTTTCATGTGGGGAGGTTTTCCAGTTAACTTGTGGTGCGCCGGTGGTTCTACCCAGAAATAAGTCTTGGGTCTTCCTTCGCCAATAATTAGCTGGACGTCGCCAATATGGCCATAATTGTACCGGTGCTATGTAACAAAACAACAACAACAAACAAAAGATACTGTATGGCAGTTATGACACCTGCGATGTCGATATAACCACTATATATGTATATTTATGATAAGCAATAAAGCCCCTTTGTGACCTTTTTGACCTGACAAGCTGACGTCAATCATCAATGAGCGTTTCTCTTCAGAATGTGCAGTTTTATGTATTAGAAGGTGATGGTAAAAGACCCCCCCCCACCAAAAAAAAGTGCATTTACGCGCGTATGTGGTATACTGTTTTCGTTCTACACAGGTGTAGTATTGCTTTCACGTTGACTTGACACCATGCTATATATTGACAATCTGTATCATAACATGCCCTTGCAATATAAGAAAAATATGTGATAAAATATATAGGTGCCATACATCTGGCCCCTACAAAATGTACATAAATTTATAAATAGGTGGCGCACTGTAAAGCAGATGTAGTGCTGACTTCGCAATAGGAATCTGTCGTAAAAACATGTTGTCTACTGCACCTGCAGTGTCAATATAAGAACTTACTATCTGATAATATAAACATGGACGTCTGAAATACTTACGCTCTATTTGCTGCGCACAAATTAAGCTAGTGTAATTTATAGATATATTTTTGGGAAAGAACATTGCGTCTTAGGAGTTGGACCAAAACACCAGATAAGAGAAGGGCAGCTTCTGCTAAATCCTTCATTTCTCCTTCAAACACGGCTTAGACCATTATTTCTCCAGCAAACTCTGCCTTAATTCTTTATTTCTCCTCCGCCAAACTCTGCCTTAATTCTTTATTTCTCCTCCAAACTATGCTTCATTCTTTATTTCTCCTCCATACTCTGCATAACCCTTGTTTCTTCTTTCCCCCCCCCCTACCCCCCCCCCCCCCCCCCCCCCCCCCCCCCTCTCCCCACTACAACCACTGCTCAGTAGTTCTTAAGACTTCGAAACCCTGTTTAATCAATTATTTTTTCATCCAAATTGTTCAATAACTTACACAGACACAGTCTCTTCTTCCCTTCTATGTGCGAGATTAAGCGGGTTTTATTGCAAAGGGGAGATAACCTTCACAGTGTACTGACTTTGTTTATAATACCAGTTGTTTCCCTTGTATATTTTAGTTTACCAGTTTTACGCCAACTATTTTCTCCTTTTAAAGCCTTTCCGTTGTAATAACTTATAGAATAGTATCATTTTACAACACATTAACCTTTTTATTCTTTTGAATTTTATATTAATTTTCCTTGTTTAATATAATTTATCTTATACATTTACACAATGCAATATCTTATAAACAATTACCATTTAAATACATTTCTATCTGTTTTACTATTCTCACCATTTAATACTTGTTCATCTTATATATTCCTACTACTTTATACATTTCAACTTTAACAACTGCACCTCTTAATACACGTCAATCTCACATACTTTCACATTTTCATGCAGTTTCATCTTCTTCATTCACACCAGTTTATACCCATCCCTCAATACATATTTTTCCTTTTTTGCATTTTCACCATCTTGCGCAATTTTTAACAAAAACACTATTATCTCCTTTCAGCCCTGCATACTGAGTTTCTGGCCTCCTTCTATCTCCACACTGAGTGGCTCGACGAATATCAAAGACCTTTTAATGATACTGAAGCGACTTTGGCACGCCAGCTAGCTACCAACTTGACAATCTGGGTACGTACATTACTTACTCATTCATTAAAAACTACGTATTTATTGATGTTTGTTAATTTGCAAAATAGCGAATATATTGTACCCGGAGTATTTAAAGTAATTCCGCTCGCAATAGCTCAAGTGATAGAGCGTCGGCTTGCGGATCGGGAGGTCGCGGGTTCAAACCCCGGCCGGGTCAAACCAACGACTTTAAAGTTGGTAGTAGTGGCTTCCCTCCTTACGCTCGGGGCTAAGGGGACAGCATTATGCCTGACTTGTCAGTGTCAGTATAATGGACTGGCCGGGTTCTGTCCCCGGGCACCTCATAAGTGCCCCTGTGCTATAATGATAGAAATGTCGCTGCACAGTATCGGTAAAAATGCCGGCAAATCCAAATCCCATCCCATTTAAAGTACTGCTGGGGCTACTATTGCTGCTGCAGATGATAATGATGGTGACGATAATGATGTTTGTGATGGTGACGATGATAATGATGAGGAAGATAATGATGATGTGTTGATAATTATGACGATGATGATGATGAGGAGGAGGAAGATGTGATGATGATAATGATGCGGTAGCCGGTTATGATAGTGATGATGATGGCGGTAGCGGTCGTGATGTTGTCCGAGGATATAATCATGAGGATTTCAAATGAGTTTAAAAGCTATTTTAACATATGTTTAGATGTTAATATTTTAAATACAAAATTGAAATTTAAGACAGACTTAATTTTACATAATGTAATGATTTTATTTGATTTATATTTTTATTTTACAGTTGGAATGCGCTTTTATTGGGACGAATGTTAGTTCGACGATTTCAATCGAGTCCTTTGTGTAAGTACACATAATCCATACTGGCTCTTCTATTCAGGATTGTTAATTAAGTGATAATTAATTATTAATAACCCTCGCTATAATAGTATTTTTCAGTATCTACTTACAGAGAAAGATAAACGCAGGTAAAACAATCAATTATATATGCTTTAAATAATACATCTCTACGACTATTGAGAAAATTACAAATTCAATAAATCCCAATATTTGTATAATATGTACATATTTGACTTGTTCCATTTTATTTGAAGATAGCCATATAAAAAATCTAACAACAGAGAGTACCTTTCCCTTAAACCTAAAAATAATGTCTTAAAAACACCCAATCAATGGCTAGCGTGTGATCACAAATCGAGCCTTATTCGATCTTGGTTTATTTTCATGTGTAGATGTTTTCTAGCTAACCTGCGGTGCGCCAGTGGTTCTACCCAGGCATAAGTCTGACCGATATGACCATATTTGAGTCGGTGCGTTGTAATGAAAAAACAAACTTAATTCCAAAAGTATGTGGTCACGTAGTTTGTTTAGTTCTAAAATATATAACTGTGCAACGTGACACATGTAGGAATTTTACGTTTTAATTACATGTGAGGTGTTATGTTTAACTTTGCTAATTATTTTGTATTAATTTTTGACATTTTGTTATCTGTTTTAGAGGCTTTAGCAATGATCAAATTCTCGTCAATATTTTCGTTGAAACTGATGTGCCCCTAAGTAACACGGAACTAAAGGAGCATTTTGAGAACCTCACCCTGCTTACGGACAAGGCCGAGTTCATGAATACGACAGATTTTACTGTGAGGGGAGATTCACGCGAATCAACCCCAGCGACTACTTCTACACATACCGTATCGGCAACAATGACGTCATCGATGCCGTCATCTACCGCGCATTCAATGACGTCATCGATTCCGACATCTAGCTTGCATTCAGTAGCGTCATCGAAGACGCAGACAATGACGCCACCATCATCCACGACAAGCGGGTCGTCTTCATCTATGCAATGGGCAACCCCTAAAGTGACGTCATCCATGCCGCCATCTTCGTCGATGATGACATACGTGCACGTGACGCCAAGTAGCACGATGACGTCATCAGGTATGTTATATTTTAGAAACGGTTTAGAGCTAGATGTGTTGATATTTTTAGAATTTCGGTTGCACTTATTGCCAGTTAGACTTTTGGCGTTGTCTTTCTTGTTCTTAATTACATGTTTTATTTGGTCAAATACTTTTTAAGCAGAGAAGTAAGAATTTTCTTAAAAATACATGAGCACCGACCCAGGAATGACAACAACAACAACAACAACAAAATAAACAACGAACTTTCGTGTTTCTTTTACCTAACAAAAATTGACTCATTTTCCATTATATATCTTAAATCATTTTTTCCGATTATATAAAAGGTGCGCTCTTTAAAAATGTATTTATTTATACTTTAGGAAAGATCTTGCTCATATAATTTGAGTAACATTTTATTAATTCCGAATAATCTAGAACTGATATTTGAAGACAATCTGTCTTTTCCTTCCACTTTTAGAAAGATAATATATTTCCCATTTTCGTTACATACATGTACATGACAAACCTTGTATGCGCACGCATGCGACTTATTATTACAACTTCCGGTTCGGTTCGTAATTCTTATTGTATAACATTTGCATGGATTGAAAGTGACAACGCGTTTGGATTCTTTTATCATATTCGAAAATTAACTCCTCCGTAATTCATGTTTACCATGATGTATATTGTATTCAAGTCTTAATCCGTCGTATAACATTGTCCCGTATGCACGTTTTCAGTATGAATGAATGTAGTGCCTTGATGTATACACATAACATAATAATCAGGATTTATCGATTAATGACTTGATAAAATATAATCAATTATGTTGTACTATCTTCTGAAAAGGTTTATTCTATGAACGCCTAAGTACAAGCAATTTTGGAATAAATTCTGAATTTCAGAGCTAGGCTAAAGCTAAGGATAGTCCACTCCAAGGACACGCAATTTTGACATAAAGTCTGAAATTCACAGCTAGTCTAAAGCTTAGGATAGTCCGCTCCAAGAACACGCATCTTTGGCCTAAATTCTGAATTTCACAGCTAGGCTAAACCTTAGAATAATCTTTTTCAGCATGCACTCTTAAAATTTGCGCTAGGACGAAGTTTAAGAAAACATGCTTCAGCCTAAATTCTGACTAGCTATACTAAGATTAAGTCTAAGATCATTCTGCATTCAAGTATATTTTGAAATCCAATTTGCGAAATACACCAAATCTATTAGTTATCTGCCTTGTGTTTAGGTATTTACATAAACGTCATATAAGAAAATCTTTTTATTTCTTATTTGTTATTTTTTTAAACATAATGCTAAAACAAAATTTGACCAGCATTTTGTGAAAATCGAATTGTTTTAGTTTTAAAGGCATTGGAAATGATTTCCTGAAGAGTCTCCACCCCCTCCCAAGAAAACACCATATAGTTCACAGCTGGGAGGGTCGGAAAACACTTGATTTATTTATTATACACATATATGTCATGTATGCCAGGGGTGGGGAGGAAGGGGAGGGTGTCATAAGCAGTGAGTCACACTTGATTGCGCGAACTTTCTGCATTGCAAAATGGTCAGCAATACTCTTACTCCTTCAGTGGTGCCACTGCAGCCTGAGGCTTTCACCGGCTTCAATAGCTCAAGTGGTAGAGCGTCGGCTTGCGGATCAGAAGGTTGCGGGTTCCAACCCCGGCCGGGTCAGACCAAATACAGTTTTAAGTTGGTAGTAGTGGCTTCCGTCCTAACGCTCGGGGCTAAGGGGGCAGCATTACGCCTGAGTCGTCGGTGTCAGTATAATGGACCGGCCTGGTTTAGTCCCTGGGCACCTCCTAAGTGCCCCTCTGCTATAATGATAGAAATGTCGCTGCACAGTATCGGCAAAAATGCCGGCAAATCATAATCATAAATCTTAATTCTAAGGATGTGTCCAGCCTGGGTAGACCCATCCCTTTGCCCTCTTTACAAGCCATTACCCTCCTACTGCGATGCCAGATAAAAAACCACGCCGAATTTCCAGTGCCTTTAAATCATCATCTTTTTTTTACATAAAAAAACGCCAGAAAACATGTAATTGCGTGAAGGGCACTTGTGTCATTTGGCCTTTACTAAAAGAGTGTGATAACATAGATTGTGTGGGATTCTTCTCCCTGTTTTCGGGGCATTAGCTTTCAATTTTATTATTTACATAGAAAAGAAGGCATCTTTGGAACTCACTAAGCTTCTAACATATATGCATTTTTGTTTAACTTTGTCAAAATAAATAACATCAACTAACATATTTTCGCTCTTCATTTGGCCTCAAGAGTTCAAACTGCATGTATTTTTTTCTTAGAAAGGGGATGCCCGTGGCCGAGTGGTTAAAGCCACCCACTTGTAAATCTTTAGCTCATCTCCACGTCGGTTCGAGTTCAGGTCGGGACGAGACTTTTTATGTGGGGACATCTTCCAGCTGACCTGCAGTACGCCGGTGATTCTACACTGATATGTCTTTGGTTTATCCTCCATCAATAATGAATTCGACGTCGCCAATTTGACTATACATGTTATTGTGTTGGTGGGGCGCCCGTGGCGAAATGGTAGAGTCGCCGACTTGTAACACCTCTGACCGCTTAGCCTCACACCTCGTGGGTTCGAGTCCCGTTTAGGGCGAAGGACTTCATGTTGGAAGGTCTTCCAGTTGATCTGCGGTGCTCCAGCTCCAGCTTCCAGGTTCCAGGTTCTACCCAGACATTTGTTTGGGGTCTTCCTCCACCAAAATAGCTGGACGTCGCTATAATGATCGTTATTGGTCGCTGCGATGTATTTCAAGAATAAAACAATTGTGTTGGTGCAATGTTACAAAAAGAATATACCGGACCTGGTAGCGCAATCGGTAGAGCGTCGGCTCCAGGTACGGGAGGCCCCGGGTTCGATCCCGGGCCGCGACATACCACAGTCGTTAAAAAGGTAGCGGTATAGCTCCCTTGCTAACGCTCAAGCAAATATAAGGGTAGTTCCACGACTGGTTGGCCCGGTATCAGGATAATGTGACCGGGTGTGGTATCATGCCAGGTGTTCACGGCATGCTATATACAGTGAATGCAGCACTATATCTGCTTCAAGTGGACACCGTCTCCAGATAACTGAAATACTGTTGTTGGGACGATAAACCCAATAAACAAACAAACAAACAAAAAGGATATTCTTGAGGTATTTGGTGTCTCAGAATTATTGCTAATAGCATTCTTCTAAAGATTTTGAGAGAACACGAAGGAATATTGAAAAAACAAACAATTAGTCATATTTTATAATATATCTTTTTATGGTCCGTTTACATCATCGTCCGTTCTCTTATGAGGCCATGTGCATAATCGGCTTAAATCTGTACGGAATACTAACCAAGAAAAGAATGCTAAATCCAATAAATGTCGTTGTTTCGTTATGTTTCCAGAGATGCCTTTTTTATTTGGATTCTAGAACGCCGGCACAAAATAGTTCTTATTTTTCATTGCATATTATATTTTAAGTATTTTATATGATAGAAAATGCAAAAATAAGTAAATATAATAATAAAGAAAAAAATATTCCAGCCTCTCATATCTGATACAATTTCCTCTGTTTCGACAGTATCTTTTGATTAATTAAGTTCCGAAAATTCTAAATGAGAATTAAAAGAAAAACTTTCGAGAATTCCGCATAGTCATCCTTTTTGTCGTGTTTTTTTGTCTGTCGTAAATGAGTCGTTAGTCGGTATTAAATATTTCTGAAATGACTGCACAGCTTTATGTGGCAATGAGGAATATTCCTTTAAAACACAGTATAAGAACTATTTTGTGCCAAGGTTCCGCTTTTTATGTTGTTTTTTTGACAGTTTTACTTTCTAATTTCCCTTTTATTTTCCTTTTTATATGCTATCCCTTTTTTCCATTGCAATTCTGAATAGGTCCTCTTTCGGCTAGCCTCTCTTCACAAGCACTTAGCAGCTCTTTTGAAAGTAGCTCGATTGCACTTCCCTCTTCGTCACCATTACCGTCTATAGCAGCCCCGACTTCACATTCAACAGACACGTCATTTTCACATTCGCTGTCGTCGGAATTCTCCTCGACATTCTCGTCCACGCCATCTATCCATTCTACTTTGATATCTTCATTGGCCGAGATCTCATCATCGAGCATGCTGTCGCCATCTGCAACTAGGTCAGGTACATCAGAGTATTCATCTTCGATAATTCCATCATTGACTGACTCGAGTACGACATCAAATCCACAACCTGAATCATCAACGGCAACTATAGCTCCATCTTCATCAATTAAATTGTCATTTTCCATACCAGAATCGCAGACCGGTTCATCATCGATGCGTAGTTTGTCTTCATCGTCTATTTTGACCTCATCGCTTTCACCTGAGACTTCCTCCTTATTCCATTCGACACCATCTACCCAGTCGACGACATCATCAATAATGACATCATCACTACTGACAACGGCGCCAAAAATGACATCATCAACGACGTCTGAAATTATGCCTTCAGATAGGACCTCTACTTACACGTTGACGTCATCAATAATGTCTGGTTTAGGTGTAATGTCTTCATCGATGTCAGAATCGTTAATATCAAAAGATCGTACTGTAACCACTTCATTCGACATATCTAGCTCTCAAAGCATGACATCATCAATGGCTTCGAGCACTGATTTTATTGCACCAACTTCATCAAAAATGCTTGCATCGTCAGACAGTTTAATAATGCCTTCACGTACTTCAGAAATTTCTTCAAGTGTACTAAGTACATCAACTACGTCGACTATGTCTTCGCCAGTCGTACCATCTGTATCCTTTTCGGACGGTGAAACAGTAACTGCCACATCTTTAGCAACATCTCCATTTACTCCGGAAGCTACATCGTCAATATTTTCAACAGTTTCGCTTGCGCCAACACCGTCTTCTAGCTTCGTGGTGTCCTCGACAATATCAACATACTCACCAATCGTGGATAGCTCAGCAGTTTATTCAAGTTCAGTGTCGCTGGAACAATCTTCGAGATTTGGCTCCTCTTCGCATCTGGAGTCTTCCAGTTCTGTAAGAATTACTTCACTGTCTGCAAGCAGTTCAATGGTTTCCAGTAGTTCACGTATAATAACAACACCGCCAAGTGTTTTAGAGACATCCAACTTGCCACAGTCTACACAAACTGACATTTTATTGACAAGTTACGTCGTGACGTCAGGTCTGCCAACGTCAAGTCCACATATGACATCTGAAATAAATACAGGTATGTATTTTAGAACAGTTCTTTTGTAATTGTTTGTCTAGATTTTAGGTAGCTAAATGGTCAAAGTAACGTAATTTTAATATAAGACGCAATTCACATTTTTGAGTTTCCTCTCATAAACAAATAATTAAAATAGTCCATATAAGCAGAAAGAAAATGAAAACAACGGAAAACATACGCTTTAAAATATGAGTGCATTTTTAATGGCTCTCCATGATTCTAAACGAAATGCTTAACCACAAAGCATTTAAAACCACATTTTATTAAAAGTTATATTTGCTGTTGAATATTCGTCTCGCAAAAGGAAACAAGGAAGAATTATGTCAAATATCGTTAAATGGCAAAATAATAATATTTAGTTAAATGCTGAATACTGATATATTTAGAAGAGAAAAACAAACATCGCAACTTACAGGTTTTTTTCATTTACTTTCAGTTTCAATAATAGATTCTGACTTGCTTTCAACAAGTACAATGGATTTGTCGACGTCATCATTCGAATCATCTCCTGCTTCAAGTACAGCTTACTTAACTTCGTCATCTCTTACGCATTCAGCTGTGTCACCGTCGTCTTATTTTACGTCATCTGTGCTAATGGCATCAGAAATGACGTCTAAAATATCCACGTCATATGTTTCGTCTTCGTATGTTGCGTCATCCGCACATGCTTCCTCTGGTGACCTTACTACGTCATTGATGACGTCAAACGTTCAAAGTACAACTTCTCTGCCAGTGTTGACGTCGACGATGAAAACCTCTGCTGAAACGTCATCAACGTATTTGACAAGTCTGCAATCTTCGATAACAGAAACGACACCAATAGTATGGGATTCAACAAAGACGTCTGTGATTGCTGCATCAACACCGTTGGTATCGACACCTGAGATATCGTCACTCAGTCGTTCATCTATTATGTCATCTGAAATGACGTCACCTACGTCTTCAGATATGTCTTTTTCGTCGTCTTTAACGCAAGATTCAACGTTTACAGACTTTGTCACGTCTGATTATTCATCGTCTAGTTTTAGTTCATCAGTAAGCGCTTCGTCAACAGTCATGATGACGTCACCAATGACATCAGCGACGTCTATGTATGAAATGACGTCGTCACTGACCGATTTGTACTCGAGCCCAATCCCTTCTGTTAAAAGTTCGATTGTTTTTTCATCAACGGCACCAACGTCTACAGTCAGTATGCCTGCAGCGTCAACATCAGAATACAACGTTACCATGACGTCATCAGGTAACGAAGCATCGCATCCGAAATTGCGTCCTTTCTGGTGACGGGTTAACTTAATCCTACGTGTTTTGTTTGTGTGTGTGTGAATATCAGTTAGATTTTTTGCTAGTTTTCGCCCCTTTTTTCCTGTGTTAATGTTTGGACGTGCTGCTTATTCTGCTATCGTGTAACTGTTTGGTTCTAATATAACTATTTTAACTAAAACAGTTGTATCTTAAACTAAAATTAACTGAGCTAATATATTTTATTCGTTTGCTTTTGATTTTTTGTTCATAATAATAATAATAATAATAATAATAATAATAATGGTTATATTAATGTATGCATTTATTTTTGTGGGAAATATATGTAATATTTAATTATGAATGAAGCCTATGCTATTCTTTGTCTTCCGATATAACTAAAATTCATCTATATTATGGTTTCAATATTCTGTATATAATCAACTAACATCTTGATGCTTTGTAGATAATATGTGACGTTTGCATGCCTCAATATTAACAAACACTTAACTCTTATCATTGAAACCACTTTTTTAAACTCTATGCATAATCACACAATTTTTAACACTTGGCAGGAATTATGACATCATCAACTGTGGTGACATCATCGATCAAAATGACATCTAGCGCCATGACGTCATCTAGCGTTGCACCAACACAATCGACATCGTCAATTAGCAGTTCTTCCTCTTCAACTTCAATGACGTCAAGTATCATGCCAACAAGTGTGTCGTCTACAATAGTGACGTCATCAAGCAGCGTCCTACCTACTACGCCACCTGCCGGCTCGCGACGTTCTGTGAAGGGCCGTGTGCAATTTGTAAGTGGATTGACCTGGTCTGACAATCTTAAAGATGAAAAATCAGCAGAATTCGAAAACGCAACCGAACAACTCCACAATGGGGTAAGTTGACATGTTTTATCACATAACCTACCTCGCGAGCCTGAGGTAACACTCATGCGTTATTTTTGGTAACACGTTAGTTAGATACCGTAGTGTAGTTTTGTGTTTCAATTTCATTTTAATTAATAAGAAATAACATTTTAGTTATATAAACGTTCCCTTTTTATGGAAAATTGTCGAGAAAAGAGAGGAACTATTTTTTTGTGCGGATTCTCCCACACCGAATTACACATGTCAAGGCTGACTGTTCATACTATAAAAAGATGATGCATTGTAAACAAACACATCTGATGTTTTGGTTATGTGATAAATAGAATCTATCAAAGCTTGTGGATGTACCATTTTGCCTGAATGTTTATTGTTCATCTAAATACCTTTAAGTTGGCAATGCAAAATGAAAATGTTTAATCTAAATTTAAATATTCAATGTTCTATATATGTGTTTTATGGATTTATATTTTCAGTTCCGACGCGTGTTTGTCAATACTCCTGGTATTGCATATATTGGCATCGCAAACGTGGTTTACAGGTAGGTAAAAAGAATACATGGTTTGGATATTTACATTTTTTTCTATTGGTGAGTTTGAGTTTACCATTTGTGGCAACATTGTCTCAGATGACGTCATTAAGGGCATGAATACTTCCAATATTCATTTTACACTAATTTACACTAATTTGAGTGATATCTTGCATCCTTTTTTTCAGCAAAAAACGTGATACTGAAAACTAATACCCAAAACTTAACCCTATTGGCAGTAGGTTTTTAAACATGTCAGCACAACACTAATTCTGGTAACCATTTCGTCGTTTTAGCCAATAACGTATCATTCTTCAACTTGTCTACTTTAAGATACGACGCTTATTGACATTATGCATTTAATGCATTAACACTTTCTATCGTTTCAGCCAAAAACATGTCATGACTAACTTTATCCTCTATACAGAAGATTCTGACGATGTTAAAACTAAAGTGTACAATAACTAGCTGGAAATTTTTCACTATTTGCGGTGACACTTTCCATCGTTTCATCTAATAACGTCTTATTGCTAACTTCACTTTACATGTAGCAGATATTGGTTAAATCAAAACAAAGTTGTTTTATCTAGAATAGATATATTTTGTAAATACTTATTTCGGTCGTACGTTCTATCCTTGTAGCCAAGGAAGTGTCATTGCTAACTTCACTCTGAACGTCGTGGAGACAACCCCAGGAGCCGCCACGTCCGAAGGTGTCACCTCAGCCATCAGAAACGGTGTCCAAAACAATGCGTTTGGAGGCATGGCTGTGAACCAGAGTAGCATCGCAGCTGCTGGTAAGTGCATTCCCGCGTGTTATTCATTAGCGCAATCTGTAGAGTGTCGACGGCAGGAATGATAGTCCCTGGGTTCAAAACCAGGTCACAGTATACATACCCATGTCTTAAGAATGGAAGTGATACAAAGTGCTTACGATCAATGAAATATAAGGGAAATACAACGACTGGGTGACCTGATGTCAGGGCAATGTAAGTTGGTGTGGTATCAAACCAGGGTTATATACGGCGTGACACTTAGGAGACAGCATTATATCTGCTTTATATGGACACCGTCTCTGGATAAATTTATGCCGTTTAATGGGACGATAAACCGTCTTTGTGGATTTACGATTTAGCGATTCATAACGCAACAGTCTGCAACATGCACATACAATTTTACCTTTTAAAATAATTTCATCAGTAGGCATCTTTATGTCTTTCCTAAATCTTTATGCTGACCTTTTATTTCCACCATATTGTTTTATTTGTTTTTAACTTTTTAGTTATTCCGCCCGTGACAACACCCACGTTTACTGTAACACAACCGTCATCAACCTATTCAACGTCATCGACCACCACAAAAATAATGTCATCAGAAATGACGTCATCCACTAAGATGACATCGGCCATGACTTCATCGACGTCTCCGTCTTCATCCACGATGATTCCTACAAGCTCATCCGTTCCTGTATCTTCAAGCAGTGCAAGTCAAACACCATCAGTACAACCAACCAGCTCTTCCGCCCACAGTGTTGGTCCCATGTCAAGCTCCAGTGTAACAGTACCGTCGTCGGAATCATCTTCTCATGTTATGACCTCATCGGTACATACACCGTCTCTGTCAAGCACTGAATTAAGCTCTTCTCGCATGTCTTCGAGTGGAATTACCTCATCTGTTTTTGCAACACGCTCATCCATGATGTCAGTGGCCTCGTCAACTCACATGCCGTCAAGTTCTCTAGTGCCATCAGGCAGCATGATGACTTCCAGTGACATGTCATCCAGCTCTGCACTGCCTTCAAGTAGCATAATGCCAACAAGTTCCATGGTGTCATCAAGTCATATGCCATCGAGTTCTATGGTGGCTTCAAGCAGCCTCAACGTTACAAGCAGTCACATGCCGTCAAGCTCTTCAATAGTATCAAGCCACATGCCATCAAGCAGTTTTATGACATCGAGTCATATGCCTACAAGTTCATTTGGATCTTCGAGCAGCGGCATGCATTCAGGCAGTTCTATGATGTCAAGCAGTTTATTTACATCAAGCCATATTCCTTCCATTTCTCTTGGTGTCTCACCTAGTACAATGCCCTCGAGCAGCCAGATTCACCCAACCTCAAGCAGCATGATGTCAACCAGTTCCTTCTCTTCTGCGAGCAGCGGAATCCATACCAGCAGCATCGTGGTTTCCAGTAGTGGATCTCCAACACGCAGTTTAATGCCTTCAAGCAGTTATGCCACCTCTAGCATACCATCAAGCACTCCTGGGTCATCTATGATTTCAATGAAAACAACATCTGCCGCCGCAACAAGCAGCGTTCTGCCAACAAGCAGCATTGTGCCAACAAGCAGTCGCGTTGTTTCCAGTCCAATCCAGAGCAGCACTCCTGTTGTTACTTCAACACCTACATCCAGTGTTGTCATGTCAAGTACAGTGATACCAGGGAGACAAATTACGGTGAATGGGTCTATTCGCTTCCCTAATATCACTTACATTCCTGCCTTTGCGGATCCGACCCATCCATCGCATATTGCGCTCAAGAATAAAGTTACAGCCGCGGTAAGCGAACGTTCGTATTTATTTTGCAATTGGTATGATGACTTTTTAAACACATGATTTTTGTGCATTTAACATTTTTAAGGTTTTGTCCACACGCATTTATTATTATTAAAGTTATTGCGAAGTAATGGACTTGATTTTATCAACATAGAATACGAATCATTTACCACCTTGTCTGAAACAGTATTGTTAGGAACATTACTAAGCAAACTGAACTAAATGTTTATAAAATTGACATACCATTTTGTATATTTCTCTCGAATGGATTTTGAAGGTTCCACTAATAACTCGATCTTCCTTTATTCTTATTTCTTTTTACAGCCCTATTTTTTTCTGTCCAAACGTAGAATACACAAAATATACTCAGCCAAAAAAGAAACCTTACACTTTTAATATTAAGATATTTTCAATATATCTTATTTAAATCAAAACATGTATATGTCAGAACATTTTACTATCGATTCACTCTACACGTTAACCATATTGCACTCATGGTATCAGTGGTATTCAAGCGAGCGTAAAAATTCAGTTTTTGCACGTGAACCTCGTGCACGCGGTATGGTAACCGATAGTCATTGTTACAAAACACCGTACATGTCTTCAGTAAGCGCACAGATAAATTCACATCTCAAATTGACAGGTTTTACAATGCCGCGATTGTCAGAGGCCGAGAGAAATCGGGCTATTGGAATGATCCAGGGTGGAGTTTCCGTTGTTGACGTTAGTAGGACGTTTAATTGCAGCCGTACCACAATTCATGATCTTGTTAGGCGTTTTAGGCATACAGGTGATGTTCACGATCGTCCAAGGTCGGGTAGACCAAGAGCAACTAGCCAAAGGGACGATCGCGCCATTGTCCTATTGCACTTACGTAACAGGTTCACACCCGCGACGTTGACGGCACCGGCGTATAACGTCTGTGCTCAGACAATTCGCAATCGGTTGCGCACACAAAGGCGCCCAATTAGAGCGCGACGTCCATATACTGGTGGTATACTTACGTTACGCCATCGCCGCGCCCGCCTTGGATGGGCACGTGCGCACCGCAACTGGCGTCGACGTGACTGGAACACTGTCTTGTTTTCGGACGAGTCACGGTTTAATCTAAGCCATGCCGACGGCCGTGTACGCGTTTATCGTCGTAAAGGTGAACGGTTCGCTCCAGTCTGTGTAAGACAACATGACCGTTTTGGCGGTGGGGGTGTTATGGTTTGGGGCGGGATAATGGGGGGACAGAAAACCAGGCTTATTGTTCTGCGTGGCAACTTAAACGCCCAGAGATACATCAACAATGTCCTAAACGCAGAAGCTATTCCTTTCTTGAGGAGAAATGCTCCAGCTGTTTTTCAACATGACAATGCCCGTCCTCACACTGCAAGAATTACACGCGCTCACTTGGCAGCATCCAACGTCAACGTCATGCAATGGCCAGCAATGTCTCCAGATATGAATCCGATTGAGCATATCTGGGACGTGCTTGGCAGAAACGTTCACAGTATACATGCTCCACAAAATATCCAGCAGTTGACAAATGCCTTGATCATTGAATGGGACAACCTTCCCAATAGGCTCGTACAACGTTACGTCAATTCGATGCGTCGACGGGTAGATACACTGATTAGAGCAAACGGTGGACATAACAGATATTGATTTCAAAAACAGAATACTCAAACATGATTCAAATGCAAATGAAATGGTCGGCATCCGTCATAAAATGTTTCAATGTCACCAATTAAAAACTGATAAATTTAATTTTGACCCCTATGAATGAAAAAACAGTATTTAAACAAATTTAAAACATAACCAATAAAAACAAAATGCTATCTGTGTTGGATATGCATGTCTTTAACATGTCCAACAATCATTTCCAGATTCGGATATCTGGTTACTGAAAAAAAAGAAAAAACATACACTGTAAGGTTTCTTTTTTGGCTGAGTATATAAATCTTCACCTCTTCACCTTTCAGATGAGGGCTACTTTTAAAGGAAATAACAAACTAAGATTCGTTGGGTTTGGAAACGTAACATTTAGGTAAGTCAATTTTGTTTTTTATGACATAAAACTGTAAAGTAAGAGTTGAAAGTAGAGATACCTCTTTTATAAAGGCTTAAACTATAACAATAACTATTCGCGCACCTGGTTTCGACTCTGCTTAGGAGACGGATAGCATCCATTGTAAAAAGTATCCATAACATAAATGTTTACACATGGAGCATCTTTGGCCAAGCAGCTGACCAACCAGTAACTGCTAAGCCCGGTACAGTGTAAGTTCAAATCCTATTTGAGGTGGATCATTTATGTAGAAAGCTAGGTACTCTAGCGGACTTCCGTCGCCGAGATGCCGAGATCGTCGTCTTAGATATGGTCCATGTTTCTCTACTACTGAAAGAATCTCGCCTGGTGTTTGTTTCTCTACTACTGAAAGAAGCTCGCCTGACCGACCGTTATTGTATCAATTTAAAACAAAACACAAATCCCCACCCCCACCCCCCACTCCCACCCCAACGCACACACACTTTTTCAGCATTTTGAATAATAACAATCTACATGACACATTGATACCTAACACAAATGTGACTAATTATGTACGTTACGTTACAGACCTGGAAGCACCATCGTAGAGTACACAGCTACGTTTAGGAGCACAGGAAACGACCCAGTTACTCCTAATGACGTCACGTCCGCCATCGCTGCCGCATCTGAGAACAACGAATTCGGAGAACTCGTGGTAGATGGCACGTCTGTAACGGCAAACGGTAAGCCTTTTGCACCTTTAATAAGAGATGGGCATTTTTCACATATAACTTAGAAATGCGCAACTGCTTGATGTGTGCTGACGGTTCTTATTTTCGATGAAAAGAGACGTTTTCCGAATGTTGTTAACCGCTTGCAATGACTGCAGATATCAATGCGGTAAGCAAGAAATATCAGTAGGGAAGTTAATAACAAAAAATTTAATTCCGACTCCGAATAATTTTTATTCTTAAAGCAAAAATGTATAGATATGTTTTTGATAAGATGCAGCCCTACGTCTTTGTCATATTTCCACATATTAATTGGACCGCTAAATGGCAGGCAGTATGTGTTCAATAATCTTTCCGTTTTTACTGAATGACAAACTTGATTTTTATTAAATACAAAATATTGCTGCGGAATACTTAATTTTACCGGCTCTTTTGATGTCATAAATCCATTATCTTTTTTTCTGTTTTAACATGCCCTTTTACATGGTGTTTTGTGAAGCCGATAAGACACGCATGAGTTATTGTCAATGTTTCGATTAAAGAGTGTCGATAAAGCTAACAACAAATTAAACAAAAATAATCGTATAAACAAAACAATTTTCAAAAGATATAAATGTGTCTGGTTACTGTAATATAATATTTATAAAGAATAACAGAGTAATATCTGATACGTCGTGAGACTCTGAAATAATACAACCAAATTACTTGACAAAATAAGAAAATAATGCAAGGTCCTGTGAGTATTGCAGTATATATTAAAATTTCAAAAGGCACAGGACAATGTTATTTACATGCCAGTCAAATGTACAAATGTACAAGAAAACTGACGAGACATTGTATTACATAGAGCTAACAGGTACTGCAATGGGACGGTCAGCCGGCAAAATGCTGTAACCTCGCACTTCCCGAGGGAATTTTTTAATGCAATCAGTAAAAAGAAAACATGTGATGACGCATTGTTAGACGAATTATCCTTTATCCCTTATAATTTATTTGAACTTGGACCAGACAAATGCGCATGCAAAATATATAAAGTGTCAAAACATTGAGACAAGACATTACACAAAACCAGAAAAAGTTGTTACCACCTTGGCGAAAGGCC
Source organism: Sinonovacula constricta (assembly GCA_007844125.1). Lineage (NCBI taxonomy): Eukaryota > Metazoa > Mollusca > Bivalvia > Cardiida > Solecurtidae > Sinonovacula > Sinonovacula constricta. The sequence continues at coordinate 31,785,773 of CM017570.1, read as the reverse complement.
CACCTAGGAGAGATTAAACCGGTTTGGGGAGCTCCAACCTCACACTCAATGTTGCCTTTTTCATAGAGACGAACAGTGTAAATAACATACCATAAGAGAGCGTTGATGCAAAGCATCAAGGTATTGTTCAACAATGGAACAGTTTAGCTTAAGGAGAAACTGAGCAAGAAAAAGCAACACCTTGTCATTGTTTTAAACATTTAAAATGCCGATTATTTTTATACGAAATGTCTTTGGGCGCACGGGAAAATGTCCGAATATAAACAACAGAATAGAGCATAACATTTGGCTTAAACGTAGTACATCGTTGTAACAAATGCAATTTAAATTAAACAAATCATATATACACATATGGAACGTTGGCAATTTCAAGTTACAATGTAATGGTGTACATGTAGTAATATTTTAAAATACAATCTATTTAAATAATAACTGAAATTCGTCGCATGAAAGTGCCGCAATGAACTTGTTTAAAGAACAACATGGCGCCATCCATAGGTCGATAACTTAAAGACGCCACGCGCATGCGCGGCGACAATCAAAATGAGACAACTAACAGCAAGCACCTGCTTCAGGAGAGAATAACTGACCAAAGAATACTATTTACAACTAACACAACAGTAAATGCTTCATACTCGCTCTAACACATCAAACATTTTAGCTGCTGACATACAAATAAAATACCAGCTTTACTAAATGCAAAGATAAACAGAGCACGAAACCTTATGCTTGAAATCACCAGAAGATGCAATAATTCACTGAGATATTTAATAGAAAAATCAATAAATAACGTGACTCAGAATCATCTCGAAAAATATTCGCCTGCATTCACGATATCATAAAATCTGACAAAACCACCTAAGGCATGTAGTTAACTTAACTTAATGTAAAGCATGTTCTTTTCATTAACACCTTTCTTAATGGTGTTGATTCTCAAAAATCAGTTAAATACTATTTTCATTTTTAATGATGTTTTTCTTTTTGGAAATAGTATTTTTAGTATTTTTCTTTTACAAATCAACCTTTATTTTGTAGTTGTGGACGAAGGAACATCAACAAGCACTCCTTCTTCTACCACAACAATGACGATGACTCCATCATCCACGCCATCAATGACATCTACGCTAACGTCAACATCGACGTCTTCTCTGTCCAGCTCTTCATCCGTTGTTAGAACATCGAGTGCTGTTGTGTCTTCTAGTACCATGGTATCATCTAGCATAGTAATGTCAAGCTCAATGGAAACATCATCTGTTATGCCCTCAAGCTCTATGGGAACGTCAGCTTTTACCCCTTCAAGCTCTATGACAACGTCAGTTATTATGCCTTCAAGCTCTACGACAGCGTCTGTTGTTTCACCTTCAAGTTCCATGGCAACATCATCTGTTATGCTTTCAAGTTCCATGGCAACATCAACTGTCCCATATTCAAGCCCAATGGCAACATCATCTGTTATGTCTTCAAGCTCTATGGTAACGTCAGTTTTTACACCTTCAAGCTCTATGGCAACGTCAGTTTTTACACCTTCAAGCTCTTTGGCAACATCAACTATAATGCCTACAAGTCCAATGGCAACGTCAACAGTTATTCTTTCAAGTTCCATGGCAACGTCAGCTTTTACGCCTTCAAGCTCTATGGCAACATCTGCTGTAACGTCGTCTAGAAGCATGGAAACAACTAGCGTCGTTATGTCATCAAGCAGCCAAAGTCACTCTGTCGGTTCTTCGAGCAGCATCGGTTCTGCTTTGACAAGCAGCATGATGCCAACCAGTTCCTTCTCGTCTGTGAGCAGCGGAATCCATACCAGCAGCATCGTGGTTTCCAGTAGTGGATCTCCAACAAGCAGTTTAATACCTTCAAGCAGTTATGCCACCTTTAGCATGATGCCATCAAGCACTCCTGTGTCATCTATGACTTCAATGAAAACAACTTCTGTCGCCGCAACAAGCAGCATTATGCCAACAAGCAGCATTGTGCCAACAAGCAGCATCATGCCAACAAGCAGTCGCGTTGTATCCAGTCCAATCCAAAGCAGCACTCATGTTGTTACTGCAACACCTACATCCAGTGTTGTCATGTCAAGTACCGCGTTACCAGAGAGACAAATTACGGTGAATGGGTCTATTCGCTTCCCTAATATCACTTACATTCCGGCCTTTGCGGATCCGAACAATCCATCGCATATGGAGCTCAAGAATAAAGTTGAAGCCGCGGTAAGCAATCTTTCTAACGTTAATTTTAAATAATTCATTTGATGACACATTAAACGAAGTGTAGCTCGTGTTAATAGTCTTTTGTGATTATGCATTTATTGAGACGATAGTTTCTTGTCTAATAATTGCAGGTAATTTTTCTCATATTTAACGAAGATTTTTATGGTATTTACTTTATTTTTCCAAAATTTTACGAAGATTTCATGGTTGAAGGTTTAACTTATGATTCGTTTCGACGACTGCAACCTTATCTTCTGAAAGTTTACTGAGTACTTCATTGTTAATAAAATAACCCCCAAAAATCAGAGGAAAGAGGTACCTATGTCTTTTTTAATGATTTTCGAAGTTTCCTCACAAAACTGAATTGTATTATCTTTTTTTCTTGTATCGACCCTGATGGCTATTCCTGCCAAAATAAGTGTACACCCTCATGGGAACACCCATGGCTTAGCGGTTAGAGTCCCTGACTTTAAACTCATCCACTCATCACCGCGTGGGTTCGAGTCCTGGTTGGGGCGAGAACTTCAATGGAGGAATAATTTCCATCGTACCTGTGGTGCGCCGGTGGTTTGACCCAGGCAAAAGTCTCGAAGTCTTACTCAACTAATAATTAGCAGGTCGTCGCCAGTATGACCATAATTGTGTCGGTGCGTTGCTAAAAAAAACAAAATCAAATCAAAACTACATGCATTCTCCTGTTAAAACATGATCATAACCAGTCGGACGCCCTACAACAGGTCGCTATGGTTTGCGTCGAAACGTGTGTTTAATATGACTCCCACTGATGGAAGCAGCAGCAGTAGAAACTGTATCTGCAACTGTTATACATAAATATTGTCATACTTTAATGTTTTATTTTAGATGAGAGCTGCTTTTAAAGGAAATAACAAACTAAGATTTGTCGGATTCACAAACGTAACATTTAGGTAAGTAACCGTTTCTTCACTACTCAAAGCCATAAAGAAACTGATGGTTATAGTAATATAAATTTTAAAACAGTAGAGGAACATTTAGACCTGAAGGAAATGAAATAAAACTTTGCGGGCGTTTGAATTAACATTGTTGCCATCCCTGAGTTGTAGCTAATATCCACAGCAGCCGGTAAATATCACTCATAAAACAAATATTAATAGAAAGTATACGTCTGACAGAGTTGTAGATGTCTACAACCCGTATACCCTGTCACCCACCATCCATCCCCAAGACCGTAGGTACCCGTCAAGTCCTATCTGAGGCAGTACTTTCAAATATGGAAGTGATCCAAGCTTACTTAGGTGTGTCGGTTGTATTGTTGTATTTAAGTTTGTTTAATTGTTTCGATATATCACTTATATATATCGGTGTCGATTTGAAGAATATATTGTGATCTTACTGTGTAACGCCTGCCGTGAACACCTGGCATGCACGACACTTATGCCCACTACGAAGCTTTAACACTTGTTATTTTAACGACTTTGTTGTTGGTGGGTTTGACTCCTGTGCATCCCCTTTTTAGAAAGTAGTCAGAGGTTTATTCCGTAAATAAAATTAGAGGAATCCATACTAACAGTCATCTTTGGCGAAATTTACAACCCCAAATTCATTTTCACGTTTTTAAATGGATACTGTACATGACACAAACGTACCTAATACAAATATAGTTGAATGGTGTACGTTACGTTTCAGACAAGGAAGTGTCATTATCGAGTACACGGCTACGTTTAGCAGCACAGGAAACGACCCAGTTAATCCTAGTGACGTAACGTCGGCCATTGCTGCTGCCTCTGCGAATAATGAATTTGGCGATCTTGGGGTCGATGGCACGTCTATATCAGCAAACGGTAAGTTATTGCAACATGTTGTATATATATATATATATATATATATATATATATATATATATATATATATATATATATATATATATATATATATATATATATATATATATATATATATATATATGTATATATATATATATATATATATATATATATATATATATATATTAAAACGTGATTAATAAACACTAACAAAGTAGCTTTACTAAGCAACAGAGTAATAGCTGGCCCAATCAGTATTAATTTTAAATACATATTAAAATAAAATCAACTTACCAGACAACTAACAACTTGAATGATCAGTGTGAAAGTGGAACGAACTGAACAGTATATACTTATATACATCATTGCGATGATTCAGAATATGACATTTTACTTTCATTAGAGGTTGTCACCCAGATGTTTAATAGAAAAATCAATTAACAATGTAACCTGAAATCTCATCAAAAATTCTTTTTCAACATGCAATTTTCAAGTATTAAACCTGTCAAATAACAGCAAAAGGCTTTTTTAACACTTCAGTGAATTACCATAACGCCATGTTTTTTTCACTTTCGACTGAACTTAATCTTGTTTTTTCTCTAAAAGTCTGTAAAAGAATGCTTTGTTATTTAAGCTATGTTGTTTATATATAACATTTTATTAGAAAACCTGTTTAATTTGTAGTTGTCGACGATGGCACATCAACAAGCACCCCCACTGCCACCTCAACGATGATGATGACATCAACGCCATCATTGACATCAACTCAAATGTCAACATCGACACCTGTACCAAGTTCTTCGTCTGTTGGAACATCAAGCGCTGTTGTGCCTTCTAGTACAATGTTTTCTTCTAGCATGACAGTGACAAGCTCAATGGTAACATCGACTTTGATGCCGTCTGGCAGCGTCGGATCATCAAGCGAGATTATGTCTTCAAGCAGCATGGTATCATCTAGCGTCATCATGCCATCTAGCAGCGTTGGATCATCTAGCGTAATTATGCCATCTAGCAGCGTTGGATCATCTAGCGTCATTATGCCGTCTAGCAGCGTTGGATCATCTAGCGTCATCATGCCATCTAGCAGCGTTGGATCATCTAGCGTAATTATGCCATCTAGCAGCGTTGTATCATCTAGCGTCATCATGCCGTCTAGCAGCGTTGGATCATCTAGCGTCATTATGCCGTCTAGCAGCGTTGGATCATCTAGCGTAATTATGCCGTCTAGCAGCGTTGGATCATCTAGCGTCATCATGCCATCTAGCAGCGTTGGATCATCTAGCGTCATTATGCCGTCTAGCAGCGTTGGATCATCTAGCGTCATTATGCCGTCTAGCAGCGTTGTATCATCTAGCGTCATTATACCGTCTAGCAGCGTTGGATCATCTAGCGTCATCATGCCATCTAGCAGCGTTGGATCATCTAGCGTCATTATGCCGTCTAGCAGCGTTGGATCATCTAGCGTAATTATGCCGTCTAGCAGCGTTGGATCATCTAGCGTCATTATGCCGTCTAGCAGCGTTGGATCATCTAGCGTCATTATGCCGTCTAGCAGCGTTGGATCATCTAGCGTAATTATGCCGTCTAGCAGCGTTGGATCATCTAGCGTCATCATGCCATCTAGCAGCGTTGAATCATCTAGTGTAATTATGCCGTCTAGCAGCGTTGGATCATCTAGTGTTATTATGCCGTCTAGCAGCGTTGGCTCATCTAGTGTTATTATGTCATCCAGTAGCATGGTATCATCTAGCGTCATTATGTCTTCAAGCAGTGTGGGAACATCTAACGTTGTTAACCCATCAAGTACGTTAGTCTCATCAAGCATGACAATGATAACGTCAAGCGTTACTATGTCAGCAAGCTCTGTCATATCCTCCAGCGTTTTGTCGTCATCAGTAATACTAACGTCAACCGTTACACCTTCAAGCACGACAATTGTGACGTCATCAATTACACCATCGTCAACCGTTACACCGTCAAGCACGGGAGTAGTGACGTCATCAATTACACCTACACCGACAACACCAAGCGTTTCTCCGACTATGATGACATCTTCAAGCGTGGTACCAACGTCGTCTTCTATCGCAGCAACGCCAACAATAACACCGTCTAGTACAGTCATAACAACTGCAACCACGACGTCTAGCATATCTGTAACGTCTTCAAGTATCGTTCCAACGACTTCCATGGTTACGATGACGTCGTCAGTGATCACGACAACGTTACCACCGAAGGTTGATACATTGATTAGCGGACACTTCAGAATTATTAATAAGGTTTGGGATGACAATTACAGCGACGAGACGACCACTGAATACAAGGCGCTGAAGGATGACGTCGTTGTACAGGTAATGCGTGATTAAAAAAGTACATTCGTTTTATTTATTAATTATATGTTTGTTTTGCATTTATATAACTGGTCCCGGCGGCCTCCAGTTTCCGAACGGCTAGAGACGCTGACTTGAGTTAAATTTTATGTGTCTTTTATATTTAATTCCTTTTGTTTAACGTAATGAACTGTTAACATATGTACATTACTTTGCTAGACCAGGTTGAGTATACAATACAAACTTGGTTATCTTTCTTGTTTTCAGATCAACAGAACCATTACCGAAAGATCTAATTACCCTGTCAAGTCAGTCGGTCGTGTTTTCTTCAGGTATGTGGAATGTTTTATTTGCTGTCGTTTTATCTTACCCATAAAAATACTAATTGTTTTGTTTCTTTTGTCTTTTTAAACCTTCAGCCAAAGCGGTTTTTGAATTATAGCAATATTTGTGGCCATAAGACATTAGGCAGTTTGTTTTGTTCCAGAATCTCAGATTTGTCATGGACAAGGAATACTTCTTTGTCCTTAACCACATGGGCCCTAGTTCTGTTAGTTCAACTTGAATATGGGTTGTAAATATCTTAGCACCTTGTCACATTTTCTTAATATTTATTTCATTCACTCCAGCTATTATTGTTTGAGCCATGAGACATAGCTTCAGATACATTTGTAAAATAATTTGAGCAGTCATATTTAAGCTATCTTTCTATTTTTTTTTCAAGCTTGGATAGTAACAGCTAAAAGCCGTTTCTAGAACCATTTCAGTTAATTACAAAGAGACATTACTTAAATATTTAAGATAGTATTTTAAAGTCACGTCCTTTTTACTATTTTAACCCACAGCAAGGGTAGTGTGATTGTTGATTTCGAAGCCACAGTGAGTGCAGATAGTGCAACAGCTGTGAACACAACAAATATCACAATGGCCATTGTACAAGCCGCCAATGACAACGACTTGGGAACTTTCGTCGTCGTTGCGACGTCCGTGGCAACATCTCGTATGTACAGTTCTTTAAAACGTCTGACATTTTATCCTGGTTAAAAGTTGTGGAATGCATACAAGTTTTTAAGTGGATTGTTAGGATTTGGGCAGTTTTAGTTGCTGACATCTTCATGTTAAATACTGATGTAGATAGAAAATCGGCATCATTAGATTGTTAAGTATGTTAGGAAAAAGTCTATGGACGCAAGAGTAACTCCACTAACCTCCTTTCCTATGTTTACTATAACTCATTTAAATTTAAGCTTTGCTACTGTTTAAAGTTGTTCTCAAGGGAATCAGCTAAACTGAATAGTATTTTGGAAAGAAAAAAAAAACATACGAAATATCAAGTTTGATGTTTTATCGTTTTAGATAAAATAATGTTTACCTTTTTTGTAAGCTACTAAAGAACAAAAGTTCAGTGTGTACATAAAGTGGCAAGAAGTTAGAAAGTGCGACAAATAGAGCTTATAAATTAAACTAGTAATTATTAGCAATTTCTGCTACACCGAAAGATTTTTTTCTTATATAAGCAAGTAAGACATTGTTGCCTGAAAAGGCCCTGTTCATCGATGGCCAAGATGTGTAAACAGTCAAACATAAATCACTACTTAACATTGGAAACAGGTGTTTCCTATCCGAGTCACGCTGCAGAGATAGCAGTTTTTAAACTTAGAAAATCACGTGACCTCTTATTTTTGATTAGGTAAATAAGAAAAGGTCCTATCAAAATTTTCACAGATATTTAAATTTTATCTACCAGTAGACAAAGGCAAACAAGGTAAATGCAAATGTGACAAAAACACAGAGACGAGGCATAACACACATAAAGAAAAACCATCAGTTTACTTTATATAGTCATCCGGGTAATCCGCTCTGACGTTTACTTCTGTTTTCAGCAGAGAATACTTCCGCACTTTTTATAAAGTTAAAAAGATTGAGCATTAAGAGTGATTTTTTCCGCTGTTGGTACTGTCTAACAATGCAGTAAGAGTTCGAGATCGCCTTTTATCAAGACAAAAATATGAGTTTTTGCAGACATTATACCCAAATTCAAAGCAGTGATTAGATAATGTTACATGTATTTTTGATAAAGGCAACTGTCTGTTACCCACCTTTAACGTTTCTCAATTTGTAGCTTTTATAAATAAAAATCAGTTACACTTATTTTACTCTTTCAGTTGACCCTCTTACAACCCCATCTCCCCCAACTACATTGGCACCTTCCACCACTACTATGGCCCCTCCCATGACAACAACAAAACCTCTGCCAAACTGGGGCATTGCTGTCATCGCATGTGGTGGTGCTATCCTTCTCTTCCTTATGTGCATGATCTGCGTTCTGGTAAGTTTATTATTGTTTGTGTGGTGTTACATTGTAAAAGTATAAGTTTAATGACGGTTGTCAATATAGATTTATTTATTTGACAATAAAGAACAGTGTGCAAATACATGTAAGAAAAAAAGCAAACATTACCATTCCGGGGCCTAACAAAGTTAAGATAATTTATGTTCTTTCTCTAACAATGAATGTTAATGATGTTGTAAGAATGTATTATTAAAATATGTTGCGGTGTATGCCTTTCATCTCTATAGCTAGGCACTGCCACCGTAATCTGGTAGTGGTAGGTGCGCTTTGAACGGTTGCTTTCTTGAAATGAAATTACCAACACACCATTCCGCGCATTTTCCGACTGACCTTTCCAAGACGTTAACTGTTGGGTTTGCTCTATGTGTACCATTTCTCGTCATAGTTTTGTTGTAACTTTTACAACTGACTGGCATGTTATTATCATTGCACTGTGCCTTTCAAAATTTTAGTATATGTTGAACCTCATAGAACCTTGTCATATTTTCTTATTGGCATATTTTTTATGGATAGTGGACTTCCTTCCCATAAAGTGCACAGTCTGTGTGTTGGAAAAGTATTGGTTAAATATATTGTTTATTAATTTCTAATGTGCTTTATTTTAATCATTTAACTGGGAACTGGTTCCGCCTGTAGCAGCATTAATATATTACAAAAGTAATAAACGTGTTTACAGTAACTGCATATTTTATAAGTATGATTTTTTCTATCCTTCTGTAATAATTTTATTTGTGTCTTTGTCGCTGTTTTTTTCCCTCAAGTTTGTTCATAAAGGCTTATAAGCCGGAATAATATGTTATATTCTACAGTGCCGACTTCTTGACACATAAGTGCGTTTTGTTTAAGACTTTAAATCCAAAATCATGTAACATTGTCATATGTATTCTTATTGTTTTATATACTGCAGTGCCGAAGACGTCATGTTACCCATAAGTACGCTTTGACGGAGGACCCAGATGATATTGGATATAACAGAAGTTGGGTGAGAAAATTATTTATATATCATTAACAGATAAGTACAATTGTAGCCATTTTGTCGCTCCTACGAAATACCGCATGGGTTCGAGTCCCTGTGTAGGCGAGTAACTGCGTTTTAGGATGTATCGTTTAGTTGACCCTTAACACTAAACTAGCGGACACCGTCTTATGGTAACAATTAGTGGCGCAATAATCTAAAGAAACAACCATCCAGTTGACCGAGTGGTTAGATTAACCGACTTGTATCTCCTCAGCGCCTTACCGCGTGGGTTCAAGTCGCGGTCGGGGCGAGAACTTTAATCTGGGGAGGGTTTCCGGCTTAACTGCGGTGTGTTAGTGGTTCTCCAAGACACAAGAAGTATGGGGTATTTTCCCACTATTAGTTAATAGGGATCTTATTAATAAAGAATCTTAGTAATTTTTCTTACATAAACCAAGAAATAATAATTTAAAAAAAGAAAATATAGGAATTTCTTAGAAAGTATAGTTATATAATGAAATGTGTCGGCTTGCGGATCGGGAGGTCGTGGGTTCGAACCCCGGCCGGGTCAAACCAAAAACCTTAAAGTTGGTAGTAGTGGCTTCCCTCCTAACGCTCGGAGCTAAGAGGACAGCATTACGCCTGACTCGTCAGTGTCAGTATAATGGACCGGCCGGGTTCAGTCCCTGGGCACCTCATAAGTGCCCCTGTGCTATAATGATAGAAATGTCGCTGCGCACTATCGGCAAAAATGCCGGCTTATCCTATCCCATCCCTTTATAATGAAATGTAAGTAAATTTCTTATATATAAGGAAATATTTCAAAATTTACGATATTTTTTAGTCAGAATTTTTTTTCGATAAATAGGACCCCGGACGACAGCAATATTACCATAATTGTGCTAGTGCGATGTAACAAATACAAACGTCCGTTTATTTTCTAGGCTTCCAACAGCCGCGCAGTTACCAACCCTGAATACTCATACGACAACAAACTGGCAATACAAGATGAGGGTATGGCGGCAGGAAGTGAAACAAAAACCCCTACAGATTATTATAATCTGAGTGACAGAGATTTCCATTCTGGAAGCAATGGTCAAACATCAGCAGATAATAAAACCGTAGATCCGGTAAGTGGTTGATAACAATTTGTATTTTTGGGCGTAAATTGCGGAAAAGAGGAGCTTTGATTTTTGTTTTAATTTTAGTTGTAATAAAGTTTCTGGTTTGTTAATACTCTTGAAGCACTGGCCAAAATGGGTTGGTGTGTGTCGATAAGATGTACATGAATGTTTGAGATTAACATGTAAACACCCGAAATTTGAATTGTTGCGATTGTTTGTGAGCATTTAAGGTAGGCGTAAACTAAAACTGTTTAAATAACAATAGGGGAAGGAGTTGAGTACAAATAAATAACAATAGAGGGAGGAGTTCGGTACAAATAAATAACAATAGAGGGATGAGTTCGGTACAAATAGATAACAATAGAGGGAGGAGTTAGGTACAAATAGATAACAATAGAGGGAGGAGTTCTTTACAAATAATTAACAATAGAAGGAAGGAGTTCGGTACAAATAGATAACAATAGAGGGAGGAGTTAGGTACAAATAGATAACAATAGAGGGAGGAGTTCGGTACAAATAGATAACAATAGAGGGAGGAGTTAAGTACAAATAGATAACAATAGAGGGAGGAGTTAGGTACAAATAGATAAGAATAGAGGGAGGAGTTCGGTACAAATAGATAAGAATAGAGGGAGGAGTTAAGTACAAATAGATAACAATAGAGGGAGGAGTTCGGTACAAATAGATAAGAATAGAGGGAGGAGTTAAGTACAAATCACGGAACGGCCCATAGTATGAATGTGTGTGATGTCTACACAACATAAGGTAACAGCATTACAAATAGTGTTATACTTTGATGAGGAAATAATTACGATAATCACTTCTTTTGTTTGTGTGTATTGTATGTGTATTGTATGTGTATATAAACATTTATACAATTTTACATCGGATTGTGGATAGATATTGGTGTTTAACGTTTAAAATGTTTGCAGTTACGATCGCGGTATTCAACGTTTACTTCGGTAAGCCTTATATATCACTCGGAACTTCTTGCACGTTATCCTTAATGAAATCGCAACATTTTGGATGCTCATGCATGACATCTCATTTTTAGATTCTTTCTTTTGTTATAAGGAATTGTCCTGCAAAACACTCCAAACAAGATTCTAAATGCAAGGAGCATATAAAATATTATACTGCACATTGTTTCAACAAATTGTTTCATAATGTCAAACGTTTAACATTATGAGTAAACTTAACGTTTGTGTTAGTATTTTTCAATCTAACATATCAATGAAAAAATATATCATTCAGGTTCTGTTTTAATTAGAATGTCGGTTTATATATTTAAATTTTTCTGTTTTACATAATTGCTTTATTGACCTTAGCATCACTTAGTTTAATTACTTAAATAGAAAAAAATGTTTTGTTTATATAATAAAGTATGTTAAAACTTTTAAATAATAGTTATACAATTGATATATGTATATTATTTGACAATTAATAGTCTAAGCTATATCTAAACAATTAGGTAAAGCAAGAAGTTCCATGTGGTATCTTCACCTTTATATCTATCTCTAAACTTAATTCCGAGACAGAATCTTGTGCATCCCCATTTTTTCATCTGTCAAAATGCAATATAGTCACGATTGTAACAACATCTTTAAAACATAATCCCAAGAAGGTAGAAATGTTGTTTTTGGACGGAGTGTTGTACGTGTACACACTGGAAATTGAAATAAGTTTTAAAAGATTTTATGGGTGGTTCATATACAGTGTAATCTAAAAAGATGTTTGTTTCATCAGTAAGAGCTTACTGAATGAAAAATATAGTAATACAAATACAAGTAAGTTATATATGGGTGGGTCTTATACCAGATTATCAAAAGAAATGAGTTCATGCGAAGAGTGAGCGACATGAATATACTGAAAAAATATACACACTTAGCAAAAAATAGTTTATTTGAGTTATGTAAATAGATGGGTGGGCTTAACATTGGATTATGCAAATAGATGGGTGGGCCTAACAGTGTTTTGTGTAAATAGATGGGTGGGCCTAACAATGGATTATGTAAAAAGATGGGTGGGCCTAACAATGGATTATGCAAATAGATGGGTGGGCCTAACAGTGGATTATGTAAATAGATGGGTGGGCCTAACAATGCTTTATGTAAGTAGATGGGTGGGCTTAACAATGGATTATGCAAATAGATGGGTGGGCCTAACAATGTTTTGTGTAAATAGATGGGTGGGCCCCTAACAATGGATTATGTAAAAAGATGGGTGGGGCCTAACGATGGATTATGTAATAGATGGTGGCCTTACGATGGATATGTAAATAGATATTAATTTACTAAAGAAGTACAAAAAAACAAAAATGGTTTATATGGTCTGAACATCATGGGATTTTTTCATTTTGGGCTAATAAAAACAATGACCAGATTACTAAAAAGTTTTCTCGGAGAGTGGTCTTATGCTTCTGTAGAGCTTTATTGCAAAGTAGTTTTTTTAATTATACAACAGATCTAACAAGACTTTTTCTGTTTTCACTCTTCTTCATAAATTCAGAATCGCTTTCTATCGCATGACTATATCTTCGATTGCTTTATATCACCTCTGTAAAAGCTACGGAAACAATTACGACATCTATTTAAATTAATTCAATTAAACTGTCAATTGACCGTCAATGTATTCCTATCATTTCTGGAAGTCAGCATGTTGTTTTTCTGTTTGGCCAGAAAACAATTTTAAGTTGTAGACCCTTGCTATTTCTTTTGCATGCCTATATGTTTGTATTTAGAATTTATTTAAAAGCAAAAAAGTTATTTTTAGTGTTTATTCAGACTACGCACTGTATGAATATTTACAATGTATATAGTCTCCATATTTGTACTCTGTACACTGTATACAGCGTAAATGCCACATAAAGTACACATTTAGACGTGACATATTTTAAAGAATGCAGTCTTAATAGTTACGTCGAATGATTGGCATACACATATTTTATGTGCGGCATAATTGTGGTAAGGGAGGAAGGCAAAAGGAAGGGGAGGGGAGGCAGGGACAGAGACAGAGGAGCAGGCGGAGGGGAGAGAGAGAGATAGAGAGAGAGAGAGAGAGAGGAGAAGGGGGAGAGAGAGAGAGAGAAGGAGAGATAGAGATAGATATATAGAGATATATAGTATAGAGAGAGTAAGTATATATATAATATATATAATAAGAGATATATATATATATATATATATATATAGATATATATATATATATATATATATAATATATATATATAATATATAATTGTTATATATATAATTGCTATTTACTTACAATAATATATGTACACAATTTCAGCAACAATTTTCACGAGGCTGGGTGTTTAAAATGCATCATTACAATCAGATCTAATGGTTCATACAACAACAAAAAAAAAAAAAAAAAGCATGCAATCACTTTTTTTTAACACCCTGTCCTCG
>CM017570.1:31612588-31771483 GCA_007844125.1 Sinonovacula constricta | reverse complement strand
TTAACAGATTTGTTTAGCATTATGATATGCAATGACAGCGACAAGTCTATTTAGTTTAACCAACCTTTATCAGAACCGAAATGTCCGAAATGTATGCGTCGAGGTAGCCGGTGTCAGTGTATAATTCACAACATTCGTGAAGATGAAAAATAAATGTTTTAAATTTTGTCTTGAAGCAGGGGTAAACAAGTGAAGAAAAAACAGAAAGCTACATATTTGACAGTAGGTGATTTACACAAATAATTAAAAAATAAACAAACAACATATCGTCTGACTGGTTCTTTCAAATTATTTATCCCCACAAAGACTCATATACTCTGCTTACTTCTGCTCTCATTATATAACTTAAGTTACACCAAGCAAAATTGCAGAATTCAAACTAACAAAACAAAAACAAAGCAAAAACCACAAATGTTTTTTTCTTAAAATGATTTATCTTTTAAATCCAGCAGTTTGATCAAACATTTTGATTAGATTTGTGCATAGTAATAATACTTGGAAATCATATTTCCCCTCTCATCTTAATCACATTTGATGGGGGATACTACGAGCGTAAAATCGGTTAAAATGTTAAATAACAGATATCAGTGTGTTACTTTGGTTACAGTTGTAAAAAAAGAGATGTATTATGATATGTTTATTTTTTATTAGTTATGGCTTATATGTAAGACTGATTGTGGTTTAAGTTGAAGAAAATGTTGTCTATGGGGAACAACAATCTATTATCTTTACAGATAAATACTTGCAGAGGTATTAAGTTGCACAAATAAGGGGGAAAAACAACAATAAGATAAACACAAAATGGGTTGCAATGCTTTATTTTATCACCAATTTCATTTGTAATTGCCTATTTTATACGATTAGAATAATTTTGCATATATGCTTTGTAAAGTCAAGGCAGTGAATCACTATAGCATGGCGATAATATAGCATGGATAAATTATTGTTAACAATGGAAACAGCTGTTGATATAATATAGATAACATTGGTATGTCACTTAAATAACCTGAAGCAATCTTTCTTTTTAAATAAAACACACTCATTCTTACTTTATTTTTAAGTTCTCTGGATAATAAACAGTACATATTGCATACATGTGAACTTTTTCTGAGGCCAAAGTGGGAGATTTGTTATTTTCATATAAACAAAGAAGAAAGATACCTGCTTCCAGGTAGGGAGATGTCTGAAAATGGGTAAAACACCCTTCATTTTCAAATAATTTTGAACCATAAAAGAGGAAGTCTCATTCCAAAAGCGGGAGAGTTCACATGTATGACATTGATAGAGACTAAGCAGCAAATAGGGTAGATCCTGATCAGACAACTCTCATCTCATCTCAACTGGTTGATCTGGGGTCTTATTCATAAATAATCTCAGTTATTTTTTCTTACTTAAGAAATTAAATTTGGAAAAAAATCCTAGCAATCTTAGATTCAATGGCTAGATGAATAAAATTTGAGAAATTTTCTTAAATCTAAGGAAATATTTCAAGATTTAAAGCTCCGACTGTTTGCCTATACACTGTATATGTAACAATATCTGTAAAAAAGAATAATTTGGATTCCTGCTAAAAATAGACATCGACATCACAGCGGATGATGTTGATGAATTAAAACATTAGTGGTCACACGGTTTTCTTGGTTTAAAAATAGCCAACTGTGCAGCGTGGCTCAGATAGGAAATACGTGTTCACAATGACGATTGTGGCGTGATGGTTCACTTATCAGACAGGTGTAGGACATCGATAAACAAAAATTTGCGAGATCTGTTCAGATAACAATGGTTTACTAAGATGTTTAATGAACACATGTTTGGTCCAAACTGTCGGATATTATCTTTAAGAAAATGTCTTACTTTAAGGAAGAAAAAATAACATTTTTTTTTATGACTACAACCCGTGGATCTTCACTATCTACCAAAGCCTTATGAGTACATCATAACTTTAAAGAACACAAAAACTAATGTACTTAAACTGGATTTAAAATGTAATTAATGAGCATTAAACATTCATGTATTTCAGCAACATATTAGTTGTAATAAATGATAAATACACAAATAATAAAACAGGCTACAGACTGGTTTAAAAAAAACACATCTCTACCTACATACACTAATGTGAGAGTTAAATAAAATTAAAAAAAGTAAAAGCACTTAACAAATAAGTCTCACACAATAAAAAAGCATATTTTAACAATCTTTAAAGAACATTTATTGCAAAAGAAAGAGCATTGTGGAAATCAAATGAGCATCTTGATAATTGTATATTAGAAAAACCAAAATGACACACACACACGCACATACGATGTGCCCTCATGCAATCAAGGCAACTGAAAATTGGTAGAACAAATACATTATAAAGCTTTATAGAGACTGAGGGACACTGATGAGTTGTCTCCCTTCAATACTCTCTATATATGCAAATAGGTTATTTTACTTGGATTACTCAGATTTTATGCTTGTTCTCTTTGGGTTGTATGGTGTATGCTCACATTGTGATATCATTAAGGTACATGTTGTCTACAAGATACATGGACCTCTATAGGCACATTTCATTAATTAAGTGCACATAGATCTATTTATGTAAAAGCAAGAAATTCCAATGTCTCTACTGACACCTTCTTAAAAGAACATTAACACAAACACATCCAATGAGTGTATATCTACATTAACAATCCAAGGATTTGCAAAGCAATTTGTTATACTATACTATTGCATAATTAAAATTGTTGTGTATCAAATTAAAATAATTACTAATAATTGTGCTTAATGGTTGCATTCTATATATACATCTATGGTATATATATTGTATTGTGAACAGTAGATCACAACCTCATAACTGGAAACAAAGACTGCAAATGACATTCTCAGAAAAGTTGTAACAGACAATTCTGTTTCAGCAACCCTTGCGTTTAAATTAAGTATGCATCGTATATATTTGAGATTGAAATTAAGCTCGACAGTAAAAATATATTATCACAACCTATACAGGAATTTATTACTAAATTTGTACATTTTGGACAAATGTGTACATGTATAGAAAAAAAAAATCTCGTGAAAATACATTTGTGGTTGATATTTTAGAGAATGCAAAATTACAATATCACTAACCTTTATGAAACATTATCAAAGTTTTCAAACTGCATTTAGATGTGTTTCACTATTTCGACCATGTCCTTGCTTTAGATTGACAAGTGAAATAAAAAGCTATTGTAAAAATGGAGATTAATTTAAGGGGAGATTATTTTAAGGGGAGATTATTTGAATGATTTTTTTGTTGTTACATCGCACTGACACAATTATAGTCATATTGGTGACATCCAGCTTATTATTGATTAATAAGATCCCTGATTTATGTCTAGTTAAAACCACTGCCACACCACAGGTCAGCTGGTGGAAATCCTCCCCACATGAAAGTTCTTGCCCCGACCAGGACTAGAACCTACGTGATGAGGGGCTAAGGAGATAACTTTAAGGGAGGAAATTATTTTACAGGGAAGAGACACCATTTGACCAAAAAAATCCAAGGATTCCAACTAAAAGGAACTTCTATTTGAACAAACCTCAGATATAATCTGACAAGGGAGTATGTTTGTATATTTTTATATTCCTCTCGTAAAGATAATATTCCCACACCAATTAAATAAATTGTGAAAGTCTTAATTATATGCAGATTTTAGATTTGTCAGGCAAAAAGATCAAAGCATATTATTTTCAAATGATAAAATATGCTTATTTGAATATGAAAGTTTTGTTAAATTGAAACCCCACACAAACCACATGATGTAAGTCCATGAGCAACTGCACATTTCTTGATTTTTGGGAATCAATCAATAAGTACAAGATAATCAACTGTTAACAATGCTGGTAAGTTTAAAATAACAAATAAATAAATCAAAATAGTGATCAAATAATTTCACAAGCATGTACATATGATTGCGCAGACAATAATGACAAGAAAATTTATAATCACAACTTTTAGTCAATCTAAATATAACACTTCAACAAAACCAAAATGCAATTTTGGACAACTTAATTATATAAAACAAGCAAAAGGTGTTACTTATAACGATACGATTAACCCTTTCACTGCCATCAAGATGGGTTGACCCATCCACACAAAATGTTGTGTTTACTGCCCACAAGACGGGTAAATCCATTTCGGGAATTCCCTAATATGTTAAATAACCCAGAACTAGATTGACGTCACACATTTTATATATATATTCGACCAATGATATTTCGTTATGCAGATACGTGGTCAAAATTGGAAAATACATCACTGATATGTTCTTTGTTGAAATTTTGAAGCGAATGTGGTGGTATTTGCCATGCGCAATTTTTGTTTTCTCCAAAATGGTGGACGGCGATGTTGTGAGTTGTAGTTCAATAATTGAGTCGAGTTGAGTAGCGGTCAAAAAACAATAAAAAATTGTCCAGAAAACGTAAAATACACTCGACAGAAGTATTCTTTGTATGTTCGATAATGATTCATCGGATGGTATACTCGAAAGCTTGGAGAGTGACGGTTCCTGGCAAATTTGGTGCCCGGCAATGAAAAGGTTAAACATGACATGGAACTATGATTAATACAGACAATAATGAGGAAGACTGAACAAATCACAAAAGACTTGAAACACTAACACTAAAAAAAATTAATTTAACATACAAATTGCAAATTACATACAAACAGGTATAGTTCTAGTTAAGTAATGCAATTTAACACTGTTCACAACCTACCATGTATGGAGCATGAACAATAAATAAACAATCAATAAATGCATATGGAAATTATTATTGCTATAAAAATTTGCATTTGGTTTGTAAGTAAAAAAATACATCTTGCCATAAACTTGTTAAGTTGTTAATGTTAAAACACATGTTGGCCTTATTAGTGCTACGCCAGGGTGCCGTTTGATCAAAAGTCTGAGGTCCTGTTTATCTTAAAGGTGGTATCCGACAGTTTGGACCAAAATTTATTTTTTCAAAAAAAGAAATCATTGTTACATCAAAAGGTCTTTCAAAATGCTGTTCATTGATGTCCTAGATCTATGTGAGCAGTCAAGCAAACATTGTCACTCGTCACTGCAAAGAGGTATTTCATATCCGAGCCACACTGCAGCGATAGCTATTTTTAAACTTAGAAAACCATGTGACTAGTTACTTTTGAGATCACCTTGTATAGTCATCTGGGTAATCTGCTCTGACGTTTATATCAATTTTTAGCAGAGACCACTATCAAGCTTTTTATACAGTTAGAAAGAATATACATACAGAGTGATCTTTTTCACGATTAGTTCTGTCTAACAATTCAGATAGAATTCAAAATCAAAATTAAGACTTAAGTAATCGTTTATATAAAAATTAAGCCAACAATTCCCCAAAAAGTGATATGATATTGTTATATGTATTTGATATGGGCAAACTGTCGGAAACAACCTTTAACTATGATTTACTGAAAGTCCTGGGAACCATAGTTAGCCTCACAGCCATACAGAAAGTTAGGAGTTATGACTTGTCCTAAGACTTTTCATAACGTTTTAGTCAAATGACTTCTGATGAAATAGCATATTTACCATGATAAACTAGGTCAATATTATATGAAGATGCTATTTGTATTTACAAGTAAGGAATTAATATTTCTATAAAGTTTAAAGAATGCATAGATTTAAATCTGTGAAATGGCAATGTGGTTGTAAGCAGTTATCAAACGATGTTTAAAATGAATAATATCCAGCTGATAGAAGCTATGTAGATATTGCTAGGTCTTCAAATCTTTCTGAAAGTAGGGTGAAGTGACGGCAAAATCATGGAATTGTCGAAAAAAAGAAAAGTAAAGATGCATGCTGGGAGACTGAAATTACATAAGCCTATCCCAGCCAGCAAAACATATGGGACCCATATGGGTCCCACATGGGTTTTCACATGGGTCCCATATGGGCAACCCATCTGGGCCCCACATGGGTTTTGCAACAGGGCTCCATGTGGGTCCCATATGGGCAAGCCCATATGGGTTGAATATGGGACAACATATGTTGTTTAACATCATTGAAAAACTTGACTCATTTATGACATGACATTTTATATAATACAAATATGTTTGCACCATTACAAAATGTACCCTATTGGCATTGATGATATCATTTGGATAAAACGTGCATCAAATGACACAGTATTTCGCCTTTCATTGGTGTTCATCTGCAGAGCACAAACATTCTTGACTGCACTAACATAAAATTGATAAATAAAAAATCTAAGTTAAGTAACAGTTAAAGAAATAAAATATTTGCGGTCATGGACTGTATTTTATTGACTGCCAACAACATCTTTTATTGTTATTTTTACACCCTTTAAATGTGGTATATGCTAAATATAGTGTAAAGAGGATTTGACATACGTGTTTGAGAACTGAAAATATTAAACATGATAAATGAAATAATATAAAAAATGAGACTCTGTGGAGTAGATATGATTTCATTTAACCAGTTTAACCTTTTCAATATTTACTAACATGAATGTTGGAGTCTATTTATCACAGAGCCAACTGCTTTTTTGTTATAAAATATAGCTCTAAAAAGTTTTAAATTAAAATTAATGGTCCATGAATTTCAATATGGAAAACAACATTTTTGAATGAAACAACATCACATCAACAAGCATTTGTGACCTAATCACTAACTAGTGGCTTATTGAAAATAGTGAGAAAAAGACTTATTTGCATTAACAACAAAACATGCTGAATTTTATATAAAGAATTATGCTTTCTCAACACAAAGAACCGCCATCTAATAACAAGTATCAGATTGTTTTGTAATTTTGCCACTAAGGCACATTTCTTAAGGCACACCAAATATGCATGTATATATAACTTCACATGACTGTACGTGGAAGTATGACAAAAAACACTTGCAACCTATTTACAACATCAGCAAACAAAGTAAATGCATTTTAATAGAGTATCTTGTAAAATTGCAACAAGTAATTTATGCAAAGATTATCTTGTAAAAATTTGCAACAAGTTTGTTATACATAGATTATTGCTAAAAATTACAACAAGTTATGCATACAACTTCCCCCCCCCCCCCCCCCCCCCCCCCCCAAATCACACCTTCATAAGTGAGATTTGACCAAACAACAATACATGCATACAACTCTCCCCCCAAACCACACCTTCATAAGTGAGATTTGACCAAACAACAATACTTTAACTCTTTACTTTCTGGAAACACAATTCAGCCTATTTAACATATAAACATACACCACCCTTATGGTGTTTCCAGCAAGTTAAAGATTAACAACTTTATGAAAACTCATGGAATGTAAAACTAATTTACAGCAAACACTACAATTCAGTGCTAGTAATGTTCATATTTTACAAGTTATCACAATCAACCAAGATTTAAATTCAACAAGGATTGAAATTTCTGTGCTATCAATAAGTATACAGTTTGCTTATTATCTTGTTTGTCTCTTAAAATCGCACCGACACAATCATGGTCTAACAGGCAACATCCAGCTCAGGATACTTAAATGCTTCTAGACAAAAAATAAAATAAACAACTTGCTGTTATACCTTGTTTGTTGTAAATATGACAAATGTGTTGTTGTGTTCGTTAATTAAAAATGACACAAATTTTCGGACAAGTCATTTTTGTCCAGGTTACTAGTTCGGGACTAGTCATTAAAAAGAAAGATTTTCCAGCTCTGCTGCTAATAATTGATTGAGGAAGACCCCAGACTTATGCGTGGGTAGAACCACCTGTGCACCACAGATTAGCTGCAAAACCTTCCCAAATGAAAGGTCGACCCTAGACCGGAACTTGAACCTACTCAATGAGTGGCTGAGGTATCAATGACTCTACCTGCTGGGCCATGGACACACACTAACCCTATAATATCTATGTAAGAATTGTTCATTATATGTGCAACATTTGTGTTACAACATGCAGGCAGTTTTTGTTTGTGTTATTCTATGAAACTTAATTATATGCTAAATTTCTTTGCAAATGTAGTTAAATATGTGCTTTTTGGGGTTAAGGTTTAAACTAAACGCCAACTTTCTGTGCTAACAAAGCTTATAACTAATATAATAATCCTTTGTTTTTGAAATACATTGCAGCAACCATTTATGATCATTATATTAACGTCCAGCTTTATGGTGGAGGAACCCCCAGAGACATATCTGGGTAGAACCACTGATGCACCACAAGTCAGCTGGAAGACCTTTCCGCATTAAGTCCTTTGCCCCAAACGGGACTTGAACCCATTTGGTGAGAGGCTAAGCAGTCAGAGGAGTTACAAATTGGCGACTCTACCAATACACCATGGGTGCCCTAATTATCCTTTAATAGCTCAATTTCTGTGGTAGCAATAACCCCTTTTGTCAAAGCTCTGCGCTAACACTTTTTTCATCATCTACAAAAATTCTCTACAAAAACTAGCTGGTCACAGAGCAGTAAATTTCTGTGGAAGCGATTATAACCATTTTAAAATTTTGGGCTTATAATTTCATTTTCTACAAAGAAATTCTATGCTGACATGTTTCATTACCTACAAAATTTCTGTGCAAATATTGGTCACAGTGCACTAAATTTCTGTGCTATCAATGGTTTTATCAAAGACAAGTCAACTGTTATATCAAATTCCACAATTTGCTTAAATTTTGAGCTGGTTTACTTCATGAAACACTGTATTTCTGAACATATATTTTTGACAATATGATGCAAATTTCTGTGCTAGCATAGATCACTTCAATATTTCGTTATAAATGTTTACAATTTTGCTTTTAATTTCCTCGCAAGCATTAACACACACTACTTTTCCTGGCATGGGTGAGTTCACAGGACAGTTAAAGGCTTTATGGAAGTCTTGGAGCATTACCACACACTACATTTCTGAGCTGGATTCATGGGTGTGTTCACAGGACAGTCAAATGCTTCAGCGAAGTCTTGAGAGTTAGATATAGACCCAAGTACTCTGTAACAGAAATATGTTTTACATGAAAAAATCTTTTAATGTGAAACATTTCATCTACTGTAATCCATAGGGGGTCTAAAGCAGTTATAATCTATATAATCTATACGAGAACTCTAAATGGGCAATATTTTCTTGCTAATAAGAATATATGACAAAGTCCTATGAGCATTGCAACTTATAACAACCTCTGAAAAAGCACAGAACAAAGGTATTTCACATGCAAGCCAAGCGAAAAGTAAGAACAATTTTGTGATGAGTCATTTAACGAAAAGAGCAAACCAGACAGTTACCGCCTTGGAACGGTCAGTAAGGCGAGTTTGACTGTGTCCTTACTGGCTTGTTGACAATGGTTCACAGGGTGTTATGTGATTTACCTTAAATCTGGAGAAATCATGAATGAGAGCTGACCATAGACAGTGCGCTCTACTTTACCTGGTGCCAAACAGTATAATGAAAAAGGTGCGTAACTGTCAAAATAAATTTTAGAGTAACATACCTTTTTGAAATAGATTCTCCTTTTGATAGTGGACACAAATTCCTAGTTTGAAGTTAACCTCTGGTTTTTGAGAAAGTGACCTCAACAAAAAGGTTATACTACGTCTACACCAACAATCGTCATAACAATACTGATAGCTCCACTTTTTTTCTTCAACAAGTGGATAAACTAGAGATCAACCATAACAGGTGTAGAAAAAGATGTTTCTTTTTAAACCAGTAACCAATTGTGTGACTGTTTATCCGTGGTAATAATATCTCTTTAAGATAATCAACTAAAGTGCAAAAAAACAATGCATAAATAAAAATACACAAATCATACATAAATATTGTTTAAAGTCATAGGACGGAATTTTCTTTTTTATGTCGATGCAAGACATCAAAACAATTCTGATTATGGTTAATTACGTCCAGCTAAATATTAATAGAGGAAGATCCAAGACTTAAGTCTGGGTAGAACCACTGGCGCACTGCAGGTTAGCTGGAAAACTTCTTCACATGAAAGTTCTTGCCTTACCAGGACTCAAACCAATGCAGTGCAGGGCTGAAAAATTGCAGGTTGGTGACTCTAACTGCTTGGCCATGGGTAGTCTCCCTTGAACTTACCTAAACATGGCTATAGAGTGTGGATCTGTTAGGATGGCTTGCTGTATAAAGGCTTGAACTTACCTAAACTTGGCTATAGAGTGTGGATCTGTTAGGATGGCTTGCTGTATAAAGGCTTAAACTTACCTAAACTTGGCTATAGAGTGTGGATCTGATAGGATGGCTTGCTGCATGAAGGCTTGAACTTACCTAAACTTGGCTATAGAGTGTGGATCTGTTAGGATGGCTTGCTGCATAAAGGCTTGAACTTACCTAAACTTGGCTATTGTGTGTGGATCTGTTAGGATGGCTTGCTGAATAAAGGCTTGAACTTACCTAAA
This sequence comes from Sinonovacula constricta, assembly GCA_007844125.1. NCBI lineage: Eukaryota > Metazoa > Mollusca > Bivalvia > Cardiida > Solecurtidae > Sinonovacula > Sinonovacula constricta. The sequence goes on along the minus strand of CM017570.1, from coordinate 31,761,089 downwards.
CTTAGCTATAGAGTGTGGATCTGTTAGGATGGCTTGCTGCATAAAGGCTTGAACTTTCCTACACTTGGCTATAGAGTGTGGATCTGTTAGGATGGCTTGCTGAATAAAGGCTTGAACTTACCTAAACCTGGCTATAGAGTGTGGATCTGTTAGGATGGCTTGCTGCATAAAGGCTTGAACTTACCTAAACTTGGCTATAGAGTGTGGATCTGTTAGGATGGCTTGCTGCATAAAGGCTTGAACTTACCTAAACGTGGCTATAGAGTGTGGATCTGTTAGGATGGCTTGCTGCATAAAGGCTTGAACTTACCTAAACGTGGCTATAGAGTGTGGATCTGTTAGGATGGCTTGCTGCATAAAGGCTTGAACTTACCTAAACTTGGCTATAGAGTGAGGATCTGTTAGGATGGCTTGCTGCATGAAGGCTTGAACTTACCTAAACTTAGCTATAGAGTGTGGATCTGTTAGGATGGCTTGCTGCATAAAGGCTTGAACTTACCTAAACATGGCTATAGAGTGTGGATCTGTTAGGATGGCTTGCTGCATAAAGGCTTGAACTTACCTAAACTTAGCTATAGAGTGTGGATCTGTTAGGATGGCTTGCTGCATAAAGGCTTGAACTTACCTAAACTTAGCTATAGAGTGTGGATCTGTTAGGATGGCTTGCTGCATAAAGGCTTGAACTTACCTAAACTTAGCTATAGAGTGTGGATCTGTTAGGATGGCTTGCTGCATAAAGGCTTGAACTTACCTAAACTTGGCTATAGAGTGTGGATCTGTTAGGATGGCTTGCTGCATAAAGGCTTGAACTTACCTAAACTTGGCTATAGAGTGTGGATCTGTTTAGGATGGCTTGCTGCATAAGAGGCTTGAACTTACCTAAACTTGGCTATAGAGTGTGGATCTGTTAGGATGGCTTGCTGCATGAAGGCTTGAACTTACCTAAACTTGGCTATAGAGTGTGGATCTGTTAGGATGACTTGCTGCATAAAGGCTTGAACTTACCTAAACTTGGCTATAGAGTGTGGATCTGTTAGGATGGCTTGCTGCATAAAGGCTTGAACTTACCTAAACTTGGCTATAGAGTGTGGATCTGTTACGATGGCATGCTGCATATAGGCTTGAACTTACCTAAACTTCGCTATAGAGTGTGGATCTGTTAGGATGGCATGCTGCATATAGGCTTGAACTTACCTAAACATGGCTATAGAGTGTGGATCTGTTAGGATGGCTTGCTGCATAAAGGCTTGAACTTACCTAAACTTGGCTATAGAGTGTGGATCTGTTAGGATGGCTTGCTGCATAAAGGCTTGAACTTACCTAAACATGGCTTTAGAGTGTGGATCTGTTAGGATGGCTTGCTGCATAAAGGCTTGAACTTACCTAAACTTGGCTATAGAGTGTGGATCTGTTAGGATGGCTTGCTGCATAAAGGCTTGAACTTACCTAAACTTGGCTATAGAGTGTGGATCTGTTAGGATGGCTTGCTGCATAAAGGCTTGAACTTACCTAAACATGGCTTTAGAGTGTGGATCTGTTAGGATGGCTTGCTGCATAAAGGCTTGAACTTACCTAAACATGGCTTTAGAGTGTGGATCTGTTAGGATGGCTTGCTGCATAAAGGCTTGAACTTACCTAAACTTGGCTATAGAGTGTGGATCTGTTAGGATGGCATGCTGCATAAAGGCTTGAACTTACCTAAAATTCGCTATAGAGTGTGGATCTGTTAGGATGGCATGCTGCATATAGGCTTGAACTTACCTAAACATGGCTATAGAGTGTGGATCTGTTAGGATGGCTTGCTGCATAAAGGCTTGAACTTACCTAAACTTGGCTATAGAGTGTGGATCTGTTAGGATGGCTTGCTGCATAAAGGCTTGAACTTACCTAAACATGGCTTTAGAGTGTGGATCTGTTAGGATGGCTTGCTGCATAAAGGCTTGAACTTACCTAAACTTGGCTATAGAGTGTGGATCTGTTAGGATGGCTTGCTGCATAAAGGCTTGAACTTACCTAAACTTGGCTATAGAGTGTGGATCTGTTAGGATGGCTTGCTGCATAAAGGCTTGAACTTACCTAAACATTGCTTTAGAGTGTGGATCTGTTAGGATGGCTTGCTGCATCAAGGCTTGAACTTACCTAAACGTGGCTATAGAGTGTGGATCTGTTAGGATGGCTTGCTGCATAAAGGCTTGAACTTACCTAAACTTGGCTATAGAGTGTGGATCTGTTAGGATGGCTTGCTGCATGAAGGCTTGAACTTACCTAAACCTGGCTATAGAGTGTGGATCTGTTAGGATGGCTTACTGCATAAAGGCTTGAACTTACCTAAACTTGGCTATAGAGTGTGGATCTGTTAGGATGGCTTGCTGCATAAAGGCTTGAACTTACCTAAACTTGGCTATAGAGTGTGGATCTGTTAGGATGGCTTGCTGCATAAAGGCTTGAACTTACCTAAACTTGGCTATAGAGTGGATCTGTTAGGATGGCTTGCTGCATAAAGGCTTGAACTTACCTAAACCTGGCTATAGAGTGTGGATCTGTTAGGATGGCTTGCTGCATCAAGGCTTGAACTTACCTAAACTTGGCTATAGAGTGTGGATCTGTTAGGATGGCTTGCTGCATCAAGGCTTGAACTTACCTAAACTTGGCTATAGAGTGTGGATCTGTTAGGATGGCTTGCTGCATAAAGGCTTGAACTTACCTAAACCTGGCTATAGAGTGTGGATCTGTTAGGATGGCATGCTGCATAAAGACTTGAACTTACCTAAACCTGGCTATAGAGTGTGGATCTGTTAGGATGGCTTGCTGCATAAAGGCTTGAACTTACCTAAACCTGGCTATAGAGTGTGGATCTGTTAGGATGGCTTGCTGCATAAAGGCTTGAACTTACCTAAACCTGGCTATAGAGTGTGGATCTGTTAGGATGGCTTGCTGCATCAAGGCTTGAACTTACCTAAACTTGGCTATAGAGTGTGGATCTGTTAGGATGGCTTGCTGCATAAAGGCTTGAACTTACCTAAACTTGGCTATAGAGTGTGGATCTGTTAGGATGGCTTGCTGCATCAAGGCTTGAACTTACCTAAACTTGGCTATAGAGTGTGGATCTGTTAGGATGGCTTGCTGCATCAAGGCTTGAACTTACCTAAACTTGGCTATAGAGTGTGGATCTGTTAGGATGGCTTGCTGCATCAAGGCTTGAACTTACCTAAACTTGGCTATAGAGTGAGGATCTGTTAGGATGGCTTGCTGCATCAAGGCTTGAACTTACCTAAACTTGGCTATAGAGTGTGGATCTGTTAGGATGGCTTGCTGCATCAAGGCTTGAACTTACCTAAACTTGGCTATAGAGTGTGGATCTGTTAGGATGGCTTGCTGCATCAAGGCTTGAACTTACCTAAACTTGGCTATAGAGTGTGGATCTGTTAGGATGGCTTGCTGCATAAAGGCTTGAACTTACCTAAACTTGGCTATAGAGTGTGGATCTGTTAGGATGGCTTGCTGCATCAAGGCTTGAACTTACCTAAACTTGGCTATAGAGTGTGGATCTGTTAGGATGGCTTGCTGCATCAAGGCTTGAACTTACCTAAACTTGGCTATAGAGTGTGGATCTGTTAGGATGGCTTGCTGCATCAAGGCTTGAACTTACCTAAACTTGGCTATAGAGTGTGGATCTGTTAGGATGGCTTGCTGCATAAAGACTTGAACTTACCTAAACTTGGCTATAGAGTGTGGATCTGTTAGGATGGCATGCTGCATAAAGGCTTGAACTTACCTAAACCTGGCTATAGAGTGTGGATCTGTTAGGATGGCATGCTGCATAAAGACTTGAACTTACCTAAACTTGGCTATAGAGTGTGGATCTGTTAGGATGGCTTGCTGCATAAAGGCTTGAACTTACCTAAACCTGGCTATAGAGTGTGGATCTGTTAGGATGGCTTGCTGCATAAAGGCTTGAACTTACCTAAACTTGGCTATAGAGTGTGGATCTGTTAGGATGGCTTGCTGCATGAAGCCTTGAACTTACCTAAACTTGGCTATAGAGTGTGGATCTGTTAGGATGGCTTGCTGCATCAAGGCTTGAACTTACCTAAACGTGGCTATAGAGTGTGGATCTGTTAGGATGGCTTGCTGCATCAAGGCTTGAACTTACCTAAACTTGGCTATAGAGTGTGGATCTGTTAGGATGGCTTGCTGCATAATGGCTTAAACTTACCTAAACTTGGCTATAGAGTGTGGATCTGTTAGGATGGCTTGCTGCATCAAGGCTTGAACTTACCTAAACTTGGCTATAGAGTGTGGATCTGTTAGGATGGCTTGCTGCATATAGGCTGGTGTGTAGCTGGAGCACCAGATCTGACAAGAAAACAACAAACTTTGATTCACTTTAACATCCTTCCTTTAATTTCTACACTATTTGTATTATTCTTATTTAATAATTATTTGATTATTTTTCTTCTTTGCTGAAAAACATTCAAAATAAACTATGCTTAAACTTTTTTTTCACTGCCAGAGGAAGAGGTCCATGCTCCATAATTAAGTTAAAAAAGTGTGATTTCTTCTTTAAAGGGGAATGAGGAAACCTGATGTAAAGTTACTTTATGGGGAAAACTGCATGTATATGGCTCCTACTAAAGAATGAAAAAGAGCCCTGAAACTAAACTTATTTGTACCATACAGTTTACAATTAAATAGTTTGTGGTCTGTTTTACATACCTATTATAATTGTCATATATAAGCTGTACAAATACTGCTTTAAGCTTTTTTCATTTTATATTCTTTTGTTAAAGTGAATATTGTGACATGACAAAAATGAAGAGTTTTTGGTATTAAATACAAATAAGCACAGCAAAATACAACAGAGCACCAGATATTAGAGCGAGGGTAAATGTGAATCAGGTGGCAATATATCCAATAATTCTCAACAAAACCCTGTACTGGGGGTAGTCTTTGGAAATATCATATTAAGGTGATTTCTAATAAGTACCAGATTTATGGGGTTTTTAGTTGAAATATTTAAAATATGAAATACATCCAATATCAATGGCTCTGCACAGATGGACAGAGCAACCTTAATTAAATACAAGATTTTCTTATCTTTTCTTATCATGGAACACTTAGTCTTAAGGGTTTAACCTATCATATAAGTGACAAACCACAGGTCATGTTTAACATATTCTAACATGATTTGCTCCATCCCACTGAGACTTTAGCTCATGTGGTGTGTGCTTGCTCAAAGATTTATTTGCTGCTAAAGTACCTGGAAGAAGTTTGTTTATTAAATCATCCCACCAACAGTATTTCAGTTATCCAAAGGGCAACCAGTCATGGTACTACCCTTATATTTGCTTCAGCGTTAGCAAGGGAGCTATATCACTACCATTTTGGTATGTGGCCAAGGTTTGAACTCGGAGCCTCCCAGACCTGGAGCTCTAGTGATTGCGCTACCAGGTATGGTACATTTGAAACATAAATGATAAATGCCACGGTTACTGTAACCATAAATTAAACAAAGGGCCATAACTCATGTAAAACCAACTCAGTCATGACATGCTTACAATATGTGCAGCATATGTAAGGCACATGTACATTATCAAAATTTGACAAAAGAAAGCCAAGAAATAGCTCGGATAAATTTTGTCTACAGACAGACTGAAAAATAGCTGTGACTATATTAAAGCCACCATATACATGTACTTTGTGTCTTGGGATATACATTTAATAAATATACAGCACAAATCATTGGACTCAAATGAAGATGTAAATGCTCGCATAAATCTATGTTTAGGCTTTAAAGAAGATCTTCAGGCTGAAAACATCATTTTTAGCTCATCCCCAGAAAGCCCAATCTACACAAAGATTGGCAAATCTGTCAACATGAAACCACAGTAGACATCTGCTTCAGAAGTTTCCCTTTTAAATGCTGGAATACCATTTACCCAATTATCAAAGAGCACACAACATTCTAATGATATTTCCAGCAAGCAAAGGGTAAAAGATAGTTAAGACAGAAAAGTAGATATGCAAAACTACATATGTGGTCAGTAATATAACACAGTACAAGCTTCATTAGGTTATGCTTATGTGCAAATTGTTCAAATCACTTTATAGCCGTCAAATCTTTATTTGTGTGTTTTTTTTTTTTGTGTGTTTTTAAATACATTAAAGCTACCAATTATGATCTTTATAGCAAGATCTAGCTATTTTGGTGAGAGAAGAACACAGACATGGGTAGTACCACACTGCAGATTTTTTTGTGGGTATTCTTGATATGTCACAAATAATAATTCAGCAGGATTTGTTTTCATCTAACTGAAGTTTCCTATCTAATGTTTGCTGTGAGCAATCAGCAAGATATGTTTATCATCTAGTTTTCTATCCCTAAGTGTTTTGGTAATCAGAGCTTCAGATTAGAGGAGTACAGCTGACTTTTGTGTTTCTATATATCTCATAATTCTCAATAAAACCCTATAGTGTTGGTAATCATTAGATATGTTTTATCGAGATGATTCTAAAAATTACCTGGTATAAATGGTTTGGAGGAGAAATAAATAAGTAAGCATTATTCAATATATCCCAAATATTCTCAATAAAAGCTTAAATTGTGGGTACCTATTGGAATTGTCTCACTGAGACGATTCTAATGAGTACCAGGTATAAATGGTTTGGAGGAGAAATAAAGGAGTTATCAGGAGCTGTATATTCCATAATTCTCAATCAAACCCTATAATGTGGGTACTCAATGAAATTGTCTCATTGAGACGATTCTAATGAGTACCAGGTATAAAGGGTTTAGAGGAGAAATAAAGGCACTAAGGTTTTTTAAACACGTGATACCTGGGCCATTCCTATGAAAAAAAGCTGATTGGGTGACTGATCAATTCCGGGTAGAATCAGTGAGTCCTCGCCATCGTTTCGTTGCATCCAGGACTGAAGGGCCAGGTAAGCCATCTTCATTCCGCCATTGTCGGCAATGTTCTCTCCTAAAGTCGTCTTCCCATTCAACTGATATAATAAATATTGATGATAACAATGATGAAATTAATATTTATCATAATGAAATATCACAATCAATTGTTATTGTTATAAAGACATCATGTCAAGTAGGCATGCTTTTTTATTCTTCCAATGTCTTTAATGTTCTCTCTTAAGGAGGTATTCCCATTCAACAGCTGTAATGACGATAGTAAGGTGGAAATTAATATTTCTCATAAATAAAATATTGCAATCAATTGTTATTGTTATCATAACATCAAGCCAGTTACATATGCTTTGTTCTGCCATTTATTAGCAATGTTCTCTCAAAATGTGGTCTTCCCATTTTACTCTTGTATTGATAATAATGATGAAGATGATGATAATTATGATATTTAAAAATAATATTGAACAATTTTATGAATAATATAAAACAAAATTTAATATACTTGAAGAAAGATGAAATAATACAAAACAGTAACAAGCGAGTCATTACTGTTCAAAGATAGAATCTTTATTTCAGCATCAATTGACTTTTTGTTGTTTTTAATTTTAAAACATAATTCTAAAGTAACTTATTTTCAGCCAGTCTAGCATGGTGGCAGCATTAAAAAAGCAAAATTTGTGTATATTGTTTTATTCTATGACAAATGCATTTTTGTCAAGGTAAGTGACCAATGAGACTTCTTATCTTGGTTGCCTGTATCCTTGACAACAGTATCTTCTGATACTTCCAACACTGATGGGTGACACTGAGACCCCACCACCCCACACTTGCTCAATTAAAAAACTTCAAAATGAACTTTACCTACTGATTCTATTAGTTAAAAATTGGTAAATAAAATTGCGAGATCCTCATTCCACCCTCAAAACATTTTGCCATCAAGATAATCAAAGAAACTCAATTAATTGATTTGCTGATAACCTCTGTTCTTATTGTATGTGATAAAGAAATCTTTTAAAATATAATTATAAATGGGGGAGGGGCTTATCGTCAAAGTGATAGGAAGGGGTTTCGGAGCGGATTAGTTCCTACACCCACTTACATGAGTCCCATTGACAGTATAGTTGCTATAGAAATCCTCGAAGCATTTGGTCCTCTCCAAGAAGTTTATACTTGACTGATTTGTCCACCAGTCACGCATGTTACCCTGTTTATCAAAATTACGACCTGAAAAATAAACAGTCATAGGTTTTTTATGAATACAATTTGGTGGTTCAGCTGAAATATTATGCTCAAAATTTTGATGATATATCAATGAACCTATTGCCTTTTTCCCTTTGTCACATTTGCCCCTATTAACAAAATGCCTCCTGATACAGAATGTTTTAAGACAACAAACCAATAGCTGAACTAAAATCTGAGCCATAAAATAATAATAAGACATAATAACTCCTTGTGAAAAGTCTTTTTTAAATCTTTGGAAGAAACATAAAGATTTAATTATAAAAATAAATAGATAAAATATTTATTTCCATATACAACATAAGCATATATGGCATTTTAACTAAAAAAACCCATACATGTATGTGTTTAATGTTTTTGGGGATTATTGTCCAACCAACAGTATTTCAGTTATCTGGAGATGATATCCACTTGAAGCAGATAATATGCTGCCTTCTTTGTGTATAGCATGCCGCAGTCACATTATCCTGACACCAGGCCAACCAGTCGTGTAACTACCCTTATATTTACTTAATCGTTAGCAAGGGAGCTATACTACTTAGTACTACCATTGTTAACAACTTTGGTAAGTCGCAGCCCAGAACACGTATGTTTACTTGAAATAACAAAAAAATGTATGAATTAAATAAACAGGCCATGTCAATAAACATTACATATCAAAAACATCATAAAACAGAGTTTTACCTTGGTTATCAAATCCATGTGTAAGCTCATGCCCACATATCATCCCAAAGGAACCAAAGTTAAAGGACCTAAAGTGTCCAAAATAGAAATATTATTGTTTACCAATATAACATCATCGGATATCCACACTCGACTATTCCGTTGGTTGTGGGTGGTCGACGATGCCTATAAGAACTTTGGTTCATGAACTAAATGATAAAGACTTTCCGGTGATCGAAATCATAAAAGGTGACTCTTTGATCAAAGATCTACATATACCACGATTATTAGTGACTTTCTAATATCTTGCTCTAAAAAATGTGATCTTAAGGTGAAAAACCATGCAGATAGTCCCTATTTTTGAATTAAAATAAATGTGTTAGTTACCTTGCTATTGGCAATGTATTTTGCTTTTAAATTTGATTATTTTCATCATAATGCAGTTGTGCTAATGACAGAATATTAATCAAAGAATGTGAATTACTTTAATATAAGACCTTTATACACAAATATCTATCTCCAACAATATGTGCTATTTTAATTAATTTGATGAATAATTGTAACAGCATGTTTTTGTTGGATTATTGTTAGTGGGCAAAGAAAAGGACTTGGAATAAAAATTCACATATTTGTCAAAATAAAGAAAGGGACATAGAAAAGTGCCTCCACTGGATTAAAAATTCACATATTTGTTGAAATAAAGAAAAGAACATAGAAAGTGCCCCACTTGGATTAAAAATCCACTTTTTTTCAAAATGAAGAAAAGAACAGGAAAAAGTGCCACACTTGGATTAAAAATTCACATATTTGTCAAAATAAAGAAAAGGACATAGAAAATTGCCTCACTTGGATTAAGAATTCACATATTTGTTAAAATACAAAAAAAATATCTTAAAAGCACTTTACTTGGATTAAAAATCCACTTTTTTCAAAATGAAGAAAAGAACAGGGAAAAGTGCCACACTTGGATTAAAAATTCACATATTTGTCAAAAAAAAGAAAATGACCTAAAAATGCCACAGTTGGATTAAAAATTCAAATATTTGTTAAAATAATGAAAGGGACATAGAAAAGTGTCTCAATTGGATTAAAAATTCACATATTTGTCAAAATAAAGAAAAGAACAGAGAAAAGTGCACCACTTGGATTAAAAATCCACTTTTTTGTTCAAAATAAAGAAAATGACAGGGAAATATGCCTCACTTGAATTAAAAGTTCACATATTTGTCAAAATAAAGAAAAGGACATAGAAAAGGTCCCCACTTGGATTAAAAATCCACTTTTTTGTTCAAAATAAAGAAAATGACAGGGAAATATGCCTCACTTGAATTAAAAGTTCACATATTTGTCAAAATAAAGAAAAGGACATAGAAAAGGTCCCCACTTGGATTAAAAATCCACTTTTTTTTTCAAAACGACAGGGAAAAGTGCCTCACTTAGATCAAAAGTTTGCATATTTGTCAAATAAAGAAAAGGACCTAAAAATGCCACACCTGGATTAAAAATTCACATATTTGTTGAAATAAAGAAAAGGGCATGAAAAGTGCTTCACTTTGCCTTAAAATTCACATATTTGTCAAAATAAAGAAAAAGACATAGAAAATTGCCTCACTTGGATTAAAAAAAAACACTTTTTTTTCAAAATAAAGAAAACGACAGGTTAATATGCCTCACTTGAATTAAAAGTTCACATATTTGTCAAAAATAAAGAAAATGACCTAAAAATACCACACTTGGATTAAAAATTTACATATTTGTTGAAGTAAAGAAAAGGACATAGAAAAGGTCCCCACTTGGATTAAAAATCCACTTTTTTTTCAAAACGACAGGGAAAAGTGCCTCACTTAGATCAAAAATTCACATATTTGTCAAAATAATGAAAATGACCTAAAAATGCCACACTTGGATTAAAAATCCACATATTTGTTGAAATAAAGAAAAGGACATAGAAAAGGTCCCCACTTGGATTAAAAATCCACCTTTTTTTCAAAACGACAGGGAAAAGTGCCTCACTTAGATAAAAAATTCACATATTTGTCAAATAAAGAAAAGGACCTAAAAATGCCACACCTGGATTAAAAATTCACATATTTGTTGAAATAAAGAAAAGGGCATGAAAAGTTCTTCACTTTGCCTTAAAATTCACATATTTGTCAAAATAAAGAAAAAGACATAGAAAATTGCCTCACTTGGATTAAAAAAACACCTTTTTTTCAAAATAAAGAAAACGACAGGTTAATATGCCTCACTTGAATTAAAAGTTCACATATTTGTCAAAAATAAAGAAAATGACCTAAAAATACCACACTTGGATTAAAAATTTACATATTTGTTGAAGTAAAGAAAAGGACATAGAAAAGGTCCCCACTTGGATTAAAAATCCAATTTTTTTTTTAAAACGACAGGGAAAAGTGCCTCACTTAGATCAAAAGTTCGAATATTTGTCAAAATAAAGAAAAGGACATAAAAATTGCCTCACTTGGATTAAAATTCACATATTTGTCAAAATAAAGAAAATGACAGGGAAGAATGTCTTACTTGGGAGAAGTTGGGTTGTATAAGGGAGGTCTGAGGATACCAGCTGGAAAAGCAATATGGTTGAAATCAGAGCTGTAGTAGCCATTCACTTCTGTTGGCGTCATACTCCACCTGAAACACAACATATTTTACAGCATTATTAGAAAACAGTGACAACACAATACAAACTGATAAAGTATAGACTTACTTTGATATATTACAGAATTGTGTGCTCTACTTGACTTAGTACTCAATACATACATGTGAACTCTCCCATTTTTGGAGGGAGACTCCCACTTCTAAGATTCAAAATTTTGAAAATGATGGGTGTTTTACAAATTTTCAGAACTTGCATGGAAAAAGGTAACTTCCATCTTTGTTTATGTAAAAGTAACAATTCTCCCACATTGTAAGTGAAAATCTCCTTCTTTCCCCTCAGAAAAAAAATCACATCTATGTTGACAGAAAGTAAAAATTCTTAGTTGAAAAAAGGGAAACTACCCTACCAAAATTAATATTGGGGCTACCTGCTCGTTATAAATCAGATTCCCTTTTGATATTTAACAAGCATTGCAAGTCTCAATGAATATATTTTCCTGAAATTGAGCTTAACATAAAGGTTATCTTATGAGATCCTGACACCGAAGGGAAGGCCATGACAATGCGTCCATTGTTATCTTGTGGATGCAATAAGACTTTTTTCAATTAAAACAGACTAAGGGCTACGTGCCTTTTAAAAATTAGAAAAAACAACAAAAACAACAACAACAAAACAACAACAACATCAGTTTCATTAGTATTTCATTACAACTGATACTATCCATGGTTATTTTCTTAATGGAATTCAATTTGTTTTAATAGAAAAAAACCTTCAACAAGTATATAGTCTAGCAATGGAGGAGTGCAAAAGGGTATAAGGAGGCTCATATCTGTTTAATCAAACTGAACTTTCTGTCCTGCATGTTCGCAATAATCTTCAAACTTTTGTACCAGTGGCCTTAATACTCAGTGCTAAAATCGATTCCTAAACCAAAACAATAAATATAATATAAAGATTTGTCTTTTGTTTTTTGTTACATATCACCGACACAATTATAGTCATATTGGCGACGTTCAGCTAATTATTGGTGGAGGAAGACCCCAGACTTATATCTGGGTAGAACCACTGGTGCACCGCAGGTTAACTGGAAAAACTCCCCACATGAAAGTTCTCGCCCCAACTGGGACTCGAACCCATGCAGTGAGGGGCTGAGGAGTTTTATGTCAATGACTCTATTGACTCGGCAACAAGCACCCCTATATAAAAATTTATTGAAATTTTGCAAAATAACCACCCAGCACTAGTGCAGTTCATGAATAATCCCACACACAACGTAATATTAGTGCTATAGTCATTATTCACTTCCATAGGGTTCAAACTCCATTAAAAATAAAAAAAAATACAAAGTTTCAAAAAGGACTGCAAAAAACAACAAGATATAAATCTACATGAATTACTTACTCGGTTCTGTCTGGATCTTTTCTGTACCTCCAAAGATTTTTCTGCCTAAAGAATACATTCAGTTTCATCTTGCTCTCGAAAAAATCCCCCTCAACCAGGGTGACCTGCAAAAGAAAAAAAAGAGGGTAAAAATAAAATAAAACTTCATCTGTTATTCTGTTAATCACTTATTGATAACTTAAGGCAAATGTTTTAGTTCCAGATTAGCTGGTTTCTGTCCCTCTAGCCCGTTCCTGCTCCTCCATCCACTTCCAATTCATGTATAAATGTGTTGTGGCATTTTTTTTAAAATTATCATTCAAGTTATAAGCTCTGAGGTCGATGTATATGGTAAGTTGAAATACCCTTTGTGCTTATTTATAGATTAGGAAAAAATGCACAATTAAAGAGATAAAATTCACCAGTTGCACTGACTAACAATTGATGTAGTGTTATAAACAGACTTTACTTGAATATAAATATATAAAATATGTATTTATGCCCAAATTTTCAAGATAAGGGGTAAGATACTGTTACATCTTTTAGATATACACAAACTGTCGGACACAACTTTAACTAATTTCTAATCTTATTTAAACATTCAAAAATACATAAAAAATAGTCTTAGATTAAATGGTTTTATGAATGTAATTTTCTTTTAAATTTTGTTTTTTTCATTTAAGTAAATATTATGTTAAGGTTACAGAAAACAATAACTCTGATACAATCTGAACATTTTCGCTTGTCTACAATCGCTGTCTGTAGCGCAGCAAATACTCCTGAAGTGTATCCCTTGTCAACACATAAAGAGAGCTGTCTGTAGCGCGGCAAGTACTCCTGAACTGTATCCCTTGTCAACACGTAAGAAGAGCTGTGTAGCGCGGCAAGTACTCCTGAACTACCGTAAATCCCTTGTCAACACATAAAGAGAGCATTCTCAATCACGGCAGGTACTCCTGAACTCTTTCCCTTGATCGTTATAAACATAACCAATAGTTCAATATTAATATAAAATACTTGCTTACATTCTCATAAAATTGATCGAGGTCAACCGGAGATGTGATGAATTCTGGGTATCCAAGCATCTTACTAACGGCCTTAGCTTTTTCAATGGCATAGCTGCGTGTAACATCATCCATCCAGGGAAGGTTAGCAAGATTGGAGATAAACGCATTTCGAACATCTTCGAACACTGACTCGACCTATAAGAAATAAATATATATTCTTCAACACAAGTATACAATGTATGCAAGCAGTTTATACAGGGTAAAAAATACAACATACATATATATACTTCTATTTGACATTTCTTCCATCTTTCTTTCCACTCTCTCTCCCTCTCCATTTCTTTACATCTTTTCTCATTGTTGTTCCTTCAATCAAACAACACTTACACGTTTAAGAAAATTTGCTTGACACAATAAATATAAGGTCTAAAATACTCTTAAAATTGTATGTGCCCCCTCCCCCCCCACACACACACACAAACAAGACCTAACACGGGAAATAAGGAACAAAGGGACATAAACTTACATTTCTGTTAGTTATAAAATATATAATCAAAGCGCTCGGAAGTGCTCTCTGGGCGTTTTAAGTCGTACCCTGTACGTGATTACAGGTGTGCAAACAATGGTCTAAATTATTCCAAAGTAGAAATGTACAAAGTACTGAAAATTGGAAAGCATGCAAGTCTTCCGCTACAAAAAATAAAACTCTTCTAAAATACAGATTATACATAACAACCGTTGCATCAGTCGCTAACATCGATAATAAAAACCATTTAATAAACCATTCATTACTTTCTACATGATTTTGCATTTTAAATAAAATTAAGTCTAAAATAAATGCTCATACATGCTATCAGATTCGACAAAAATAAACTGAGTTTGAAAATTACTACTAGCCATTACGGCCCATTGATATGAACCTAAAAGTCTCAAGTATGTTTGTTTGTTTGTTTGTTTATTGGGTTTATCGTCCCACCAACAGTATTTCAGTTATCTGGAGACAGTGTCCACTTTAAGCAGATATAGTGCTACCTTCACTGTGTATAGCATGCCGTAAACACCTGGCATGATACCACACCCAGTCACATTATCCTGACACTGGGCCAACCAGTCGTGGAACTACCCTTATATTTGCTTGAGCGTTAGCAAGGGAGCTATACCACTACCATTTTTAACGACTTTGGTATGTCGCGGCCCGGGATTGAACCCGGGGCCTCCCGTACCTGGAGCCGACGCTCTACCGATTGCGCTACCAGGTCCGGTCTCTCAAGTATGCCATTCCTCTTTAAATGCACGTGGTAGCTTTTGACTGAGATGCTGACATTATACAAATGGTCTTTGTTATTACATAACCTCGATCAGAGCCACAGAAGGCAGTGAGAGCCCACGCAGGATATCGCAAATATCTGGGCCAATTATAGTATTGTAGTCAGTGGAACAGATGTTCTAATAACAGTTTACTCCCCATTTGGACCATTTTCTCTAATTTTTTGCGTGATATTTCTGCAACACATTCTTCAATCATTAATCTGCATTTCATATATATCTGCATCACACAGTATATTCACTTTAACATCTAGATGAGACAGATAACTGTATTGAGATTAACATCTGAAGCAAGCCTAACCACACTTGACACATCTAGTCACCTTCGACATACATTTTTGTTTCTTTACATGCACTACTTTTTTCAAAGCATTATTGGCCGCGGGTGATCAAGGTCATACAGGGTCCATCCTGTGTGATCCCGAAATCAAGCAAGCAAGCGACACCGCCCAAAAATACCTTTTAACAAGGGAGATAACTCAAGGAAGATAACTAGAGGGAGATAACTCAAGGGAGATAACTAACAAGGGAGATAACTAACAATGGAGATAAACTTACATCTTGTTTGCTGTCGGATTTGAAGTATTTCTCCACATACAGAGCTCCCGAAGCAAACCCAAGGTGTGCGTCAACTTTAAATAAACACAGCTTCCATCTGGCAGGATACTCTGGAAACACATATAATATAGTCCTGAAGCCATGCATACATCCCTGTGGAAAATATGTCCCGTAAAGTTTTATAGATAAGACGCAGTTTTTTTGCCCCAAATTATGATAAAAGAGTGGGGGATGCGTCTTATCCATGAGAATTTAAGTTTTCCCCTTTTTTCCCAGACCAGGTAATTGTTTCTAAACCATTCCTAACAAAGAAATATGGCAAACAATACCATTACATAGTAAATTTTTTTTTTTTTTTTTTTGGTCTGTACTTAAAAAGCATGTAAATATGTAAATTTTTAATGTAAAAATTAATTTAGTACAAGTCTAATGGACATTATAAAAACATGGCAAATAGAAACATTCTGAGTGTTGTATGCATAAAAAAACATCTGTTTGCAGCAAAATTTACCGACCAGCTCTGGACTACTGAGTGTTTTATTTTTGAAAACTAAAACATTAAAAGGACTCACTTTTAGAAATAATATATAAAAAAATCTCAAACACTCTGCCATATCCTTGTAAGAAGAATGTTTTGAACATCCAGAAAATATTTGTAACAAAGAATAAATTTAACGGTGGTATCAGACAGTTTGAATATGCCAAATGCATGCAATGTTTTTCCACAATTTCTGGGAATGAATGCATAATTTCTGCATAAAGATATACTTTATTCAGAGTTAAGACGATTTGTAACATTACCTATATGTGAGACAGTACACATTGCGAAAAATAACTCTTGTGTTCATTTTTTTCAAACCTATAAATAAACATAAAGCGATTTCTGCTAAAAATAGATACCGCCATCAGCGCGGACTCCCCAGATGATGATATAACACCATCTCAAAAATATGTTGTCACATGTTTTTCTTAGTTGAAAAAAAAAGCTATCTCAGCAGCGTGGCTCAGATAGGAAATAATTGATTTTAATGACGATTGGGGTGTAAATGCATCACTTTTCCTACAGATCTAGGGCATCAGTGAACATCATTTTGCAGGACCTTTTCAGGTAACAATGACTTACTTGATTAAAAAAAAATTGGTCCAAAGTCGGATACCACCTTTAAAAAGAACAAATACATTACTGACTAGATGCCTTGGCCAAGGTACGGTAGACATTTGTGTTGCAAGCAAGTATTTTTAATATGTACAAAAATCTTTAAAAGTAAAGAAATTTGGTACTTTATAACCTTTATGCATGAGTTCTGATGTTTGTTTTCTTTCTTGTTACCTCCCAAGAATGTTAAGTACATATTAATATACATTTTGACAGAGTTTCAAATAAGCTGCAATCAAATGTGTGTCCTAATATAAACCTAACAAAATAACACAATAATATTATATACCCTATAAATGTAAAGCATTTTGATTGGTCGAGAGCTTCGCATGCACGAGTCCGAAAAAAGATAACTACTCCGGGAATTAATATTGACATTTGCTATTCTCACAATGTGTTTATTTTCTTAATTTTCATGGGCATTGTAAACAAACATGATGTTACGCAGCAAGCAGGCGAGAATGTTTCAAACCATGTCTTTGGATGATTTGGAAGCCTTGAAGGAAAATATTGAATCAAAACAGGCCATAAAAGTGACATCAGTTGTCTTGAGTGCGTTTCGAGAGTTATCTTATGCATAGGCAAGTCAGTGCAGGCTTCAAAAACATGAATGCTGCTGAGCTTGACAATCACCTGGGATGTTTTTTTAAATCATCAGAATGATTCAATTTCAAAGGGTATTTAACATAACAAGTAAATACTAATGTTGAAGTTGATATGAAGTTTTGTGGACGTTATCACACTAAAACTACATATCGACCTCAACATTAGTATTTATTTGTATAATATTAGATGTTTACAATATTTGAGGCAAAGTATAAGGCTAGTGCAGGACTTGAAATATGCACCCTTCACTCACAATCGGAACTCCTTGGGTAATTCCGTCCTTGGGACAATCATCCCTAGGATGTATATGGTGCAGTGAAACTTACTGAAATCACGATCGCTTTGTTTGCCACAAGTCGGAAGAAGAATATGCCTAAAAATGTAGTTCACACAAGACATAAACAATGCCATCGTTTGAAAGCTGCATACATGTAGCACTGGGTAAATTAAAATTGGGTTATTTAAATTTGAAGCCGCCACAAATTGAAGTTTTACAGACATTGTACTGTAGTGAGCTGTCATCTGAGCTGCCATCTTTGTTTTGACATTTGTCACAAAAGTAGTCCAATTTAGGGAAATGGCCGAGGTGATCTGACTACCTACATACATCCAAGAGATGATTTGTGCATTATCCGAGGTGTTCAGATTGCCTTCACTCATAGGCAGATTACTCTACAAACTTTTAGCTATAAAGACCACTCAAGTATTTGTATTTAGGTTTTACGGCACACAGACACTTGATAGGTCATATGGCACCGAGACCACTCAATATCCTTGATTACCTTTAATCCCTGACACAACTTTATCAAACTCCAGTGCTGCATCTTGGAATGGCTGACTGAGATAATCCGTCATCCCTTCAACTCCATGCCACACTATGTAATTGGCCAGGGTTCTGAAAAAATTCCCCACACATATATACAGCATTCATACATAATATAGTGCTGCCTTCACGGAGATAGTATGTTATCCCCTCAACTCTGTGCCACACTTTGTAATTGGCCAGGGTTCTGAAAAAATTCCCCACATATATATACCGCATTCATACATAATACAGTGCTGCCTTCACGGAGATAGTATGTTTTTCCCTCAACTCTGTGCCACACTTTGTAATTGACCAGGGTTCTGAAAAAATTCCCCACACATATATACAGCATTCATAAACACATAATACAGTGCTGCCTTCACAGAGATAGTATGTTATCCCCTCAACTCTGTGCCACACTTTGTAATTGACCAGGGTTCTGAAAAAATTCCCCACACATATATACCGCATTCATACATAATACAGTGCTGCCTTCACGGAGATAGTATGTTATCCCCTCAACTCTGTGCCACACTTTGTAATTGACCAGGGTTCTGAAAAAATTCCCCACACATATATACCGCATTCATACATAATACAGTGCTGCCTTCACGGAGATAGTATGTTATCCCCTCAACTCTGTGCCACACTTTGTAATTGACCAGGGTTCTGAAAAAATTCCCCACACATATATACAGCATTCATACACACATAATACAGTGCTGCCTTCACAGAGATAGTATGTTATCCACTCAACTCCATGCCACACTATGTAATTGACCAGGGTTCTGAAAAATGCACCATACATATACAGCATTCATACACACATAATACAGTGCTGCCTCCACAGAGAAAAAAATGTAATTCCCTGCATAATTAATAATTATGAAATGATGTAGTGAAAAAACAGATAATAAAATTATGTTGTGTATATAACTTTTAAACAAAAAAACAAACAACATCAATCATTTTAAGAAAATGGCTGGACAAGGACATTTCTAAAAAAAAGAAAGAGAGACAGTCTAATGCACTATTACTACAGGATAATTCACACCTGAAAATGAGATGTACCAACTCACTCTTGGGAAACATTATTTCAGAAATAAGATGTACCAACTCACTTTTGGGAAACATTTTTTCATAAATAAGATGTACCAACTCACTCTTGGGAAACATTTTTTCAGAAATAAGATGTACCAACTTACTCTTAGGAATTTTTTTTCAGAAATAAGATGTACCAACTCACTCTTGGGAAACATTTTTTCAGAAATAAGATGTACCAACTCACTCTTGGGAAGCATTTTTTTCAGAAATAAGATGTACCAACTCACTCTTGGGAAACATTTCAGAAATAAGATGTACCAACTCACTCTTAGGAAACATCTTTTCAAAAATAAGATGTACCAACTCACACTTGGGAAACATTTTTTCAGAAATAAGATGTACCAACTCACTCTTGGGAAACATTATTTCAGAAATGAGATGTACCAACTCACTCTTGGGAAACATTTTTTCAGAAATAAGATGTACCAACTCACTCCTGGGAAACACTTTTTCATAAATAAGATGTACCAACTCACTTTTGGGAAACTTTTTTTTTAGAAATAAGATGTACCAACTCACTCTTCGGAAACATTTTTTCAGAAATAAGATGTACCAACTCACTCTTCAGAAACATTATTTCCAGAAATTAGATGTACCAACTCACTCTTAGGAAACGTTATTTCAGAAATAAGATGTACCAACTCACTCTTAGGAAACATAATTTCAGAAATGAAATGTACCAACTCACTCTTAGGAAACATTTTTTCAGAAATAAGATGTACCAACTCACTCTTAGGAAACAATTTTTCATAAATGAGACGTACCAACTCACTCTTGGGAAACGTTTTTTCCAGAAATAATATGTACCAACTCACTCTTGTGAAACATTTTTTTTTCAGAAATAAGATGTACCAACTCACTCTTAGGAAACATTATTTCAGAAATGAGATGTACCAATTCACTCTTAGGAAACATTATTTCAGAAATAAGATGTACCAACTCACTCTTAGGAAACATTATTTCAGAAAAAAGATGTACCAACTCACTCTTGGGAAACATTATTTCAGAAATAAGATGTATCAAGTCACTCTTAGGAAACATTTCAGAAATAAGATGTACCAACTCACTCTTGGGAAATATTATTTCAGAAATAAGATGTACCAACTTACTCTTAGGAAACATTTCAGAAATAAGATGTACCAACTCACTCTTGGGAAACATTATTTCAGAAATAAGATGTACCAACTCACTCTTGGGAAACATTTCAGAAATAAGATGTATCAACTCAGTCTTGGGAAACATTTTTTTCAGAAATGAGATGTACCAACTCACTCTTGGGAAACTTTTTTTTTTCAGAAATGAGATGTACCAACTCACTCCTGGGAAACATTTTTTCAGAAATAAGATGTACCAACTCACTCCTGGGAAACATTATTTCAGAAATGAGATGTACCAACTTAGTCTTGGGAAACATTATTTCAGAAATAAGATGTACCAACTCACTTTTGGGAAACATTTTTTCAGAAATAAGATGTACCAACTCACTCTTGGGAAACATTTTTCAGCAGTGGTCCCAGTTTCTGGAAGTAAGTTGGGGTCAACACAATTACTTCTATGTTTTCATTGAGTGTTAAGATCTCACCAAACATGCCCTTCATGTAGAGGTACATGTTGATCTGAAAATAGATAAAGAATTAGAGCAAAAAATAGAAAGAATTAAAGTCATAATTACACTGTTTAAGATACATTGTTGTACCTTATCCGTAACTTTTTTGTTACATATCACCAACACAATTATGGTCATATTGGCGATATCCAGTTAATTATGGGTGGAGGAAGAAAACAGACTTATATCTGGGTAGAACCACTGACACACGGCAGGTTAGCTGGAAAACCTCCCCACATGAAAGTTCTCGCCCTGAGGGCCTGAAGAGTTTCAAAGTGAAAGACTCTAACCACTCCGCCATGTCGCCCCCTAATAACTTTATATGGTCAGCAATTTTAAAATAATGTTACTTATACTGTTACTTATCACATATTAAAAATCAGAACTCCAGATATGAGAAATAAATCTAATTTTTCATAATATAAATTCCATAAACCATGGCTAAACCCTATATTGATGGTATAAATGTTGCATAAAGATGGCCAGCTCAAAGGTTTCCCGACATAAGGTTTTCACCTTGACCAGGCCTCGAACCTACGTGGTTAGGGATTTGGATTGTATTTTGATTTGCCGGCATTTTTGCCGATACTTTGCAGCGACATTTCTATCATTATAGCACAGGGGCAATTATGAGGTGCCCAGGGACTGAACTCGGCAAGTCCATTATACTGACACCAACAAGTCATAATGATGTCCCCTTAGCCCCGAGCATTAGGAGGGAAGCTTCTATTACCAACTATAATTTCTTTGGTTTGACCCAGCCGGG
Organism: Sinonovacula constricta; assembly: GCA_007844125.1. Classification (NCBI taxonomy): domain Eukaryota; kingdom Metazoa; phylum Mollusca; class Bivalvia; order Cardiida; family Solecurtidae; genus Sinonovacula; species Sinonovacula constricta. The sequence continues at coordinate 31,739,334 of CM017570.1, read as the reverse complement.
GTTTGAACCTGCTGCCTCCCGATCCGCAAGCTGACGCTCTACCACTTGAGCTATTGCAGCGGGCCAAGTGGACTGAGGAGTTACAAGTCGACAACTATCATTCAACCATCTTGGCCCTGTGTGAAACTGTGTGGTAGCTGTGTATTCAATCCAGCTTGAAATTTACTATACCAATACATAGAGGATCTAATATGAGTGTTCATTAGATACTGAAAATATTAAACAAGTTGGATGTCATGATACGACACGAGGCTCTGCCGAGTTTTTTATCATTTTAGACATGTTCAATATTTTCAGTATCTAATGAACACAAATAATAGATTCTATTTATCACATAACCAAAAACACACTCACGCATTAGATTATGTGATCAATTTTAATTACCTATAACTTATAAACAAATTTGTTATTCACACCAAACCCTGTAATATTTTACTTATGTATAATTGGTCCGCTCAGTGTAAAAGTTGTATGTCAGTTCTGACTCTTTTGAACCAAGACCTTTCATCCAATAAACGCACATATTTCAATGAAAATCAGTTTAGCACTTTATTTGATTCAAAGTTAAATCATGTTTTTATTTTTATTGTGTATTGTTAATACATGATAAATTATAATTCACAATTTAAACTTTTCTTTTTGACAAACAATTTAAGTCTGAAAGCTTTACCTGGAGCTTTCATCCAACTACTTTTGACTTCATCAGTAGACTGGTTGTTTAAAATATAGGAAATACTTTCAAACTTATATAATGTGTACAAAAGAAAAGTTTAAAAAGTGAAAAATACAATACAACACAACATCTTTCTGTAACAAAATATCCATACATGTACTTCTATACTTACCCAGTTACCAGATAGATTGTCATGGAACTCCTTCAGTGTCATCTTGTGGTAGTTCTTTACTGGGTCCATCAAGTCTTCTTTAGGCACATGGATCTGGTCAGACAAAAACAACCAGTCAAATCATGTAGAGAGTGTAGCTGGTTCTAACCAACTCATGTAGGTAGTGTAGTTGATTCTAACCAACTCATTTAGGTAGTGTAGTTGGTTCTAACCAACTCATGTAGATAGTGTAGTTGGTTCTAACCAACTCATGTAGGTAGTGTAGTTGGTTCTAACCAAGTCATGTAGGTACTATAGCTGGTTCGAACCAACAACCTCATGGTCTAGAGTCCAGAGTCATATACTTTCAAACAAAAAAGATCAATTAAAAAAAAGTGTGTGTGTGTGTGGGGGGGGGGGGGGGGGGGGGGGTCATAATTTGGTGTTTGCATAAAACAACCTCAAGAGTCAAACTAACATTTTTTCAATTATAAGTCAATAACATTTTAACCTGATAGATTTTTTATATATCTGCTCATGTATTTTAATTTTAACATGATTATACTCTTTAGGCATTAAACTTCATTACATTAGGCGCTGTATAATCTATCAAGTGTTCGTGTGCCATAAAACCTAAAATACAAAATACAAGAGTCAAACACTTTTATTCAAACATAAAAAAGATCAATATAATAAAGGGGGACACAATTTGGCATTTGCATAAATGAAACAGGAGAAGCCTTAAAAACGCCAATGTATGAATGAAATAGTAGTGGTGTAAATTCACCAATGTATTAAGAAAAGGGTAATGTACATCATGTGAGGAGGGATGGGATGGGATTAGCCGGCATTTTTGCCAATTCTGCGCAGCAACATTTCTATCATTATAGCACAGGGGCACTTATGAGGTGCCCAGGGACTGAATCCGGCCGGTCCATTATACTGACACCGCTGAGTCAGGTGTAATGCTGTCCCTTAGCCTCGAGCGTTAGGAGGGAAGCCACTACTACCAACTTTAAAGTCTTTGGTTTGACCCGGCTGGGGTTTGAACCAACGACCTTCCGATCCGCAATCCGACGCTCTACCACCTGAGCTATTGCGGCCAGTCATCATGTGAGTAGCTGGAAAGTGTAGTGGTAGGACTAGAGTCTAATCAAGAGGTTCTTGGTTCGAATCTTGACAAAATAAACATTAACTCCCTGAGACTGAATTCCCCTGAACTAATTCTGCTTTTGCCAAGGGTCATATCTGTAAAGAATTTTAAGGTTTTTTTACTTAATCTTAAAAATGTCCTTAAATTTTAAAAAATCCTTTAATAGAAACATAGTAAGACATTTCTTATATTAAACAGATTTATGAATGAAAAATAAGACATTTTATAGCTAAGACATTATTTCAAAATTAAAAGGACTTTTCTAAATTTAAGAATACTGAAACACAAATAGGATTATTTATAAATATTACCCAAGACAGTGGAAAATGGTTGCTGCCAGAACGTTTTAGGAAGAAACAACAACATTTGTCGCCCAGTGAAATGGATTGATGGCATAAAATAGGAACTGTAAACTTTCCCCATTGAGAAACTGTAGCAGGTGGACTTTTCTAAGTTTAAGTATACAAAAACACAACTAAGATTATTTATATATATTACCCAAGATGTGGAAATTGGTTGCTGCCAGAACATTTTAGGAAGAAACAACAACATTTGTCGCCCAGTGAAATGGACTGATGGCATATATTAGGAACCCTAAACTTTCCCCATTGAGAAACTGTAAGTGGATATAGTCCTGTATTCAATGTGACTTATTTTGACCAAGCTGCTATAAAATATTTGGACAACAGAACTTACCATTGCGAGCTGCTGTTCAAAGTTATAAATATCCATCATTTTCTTCTGTATGTCCCCACCACCCCCGAGAAGCGTGACAAAATCTACACCAAACTTCAGTAGAGCCGTCTTTAATTCCTCATATTTGGTATGATTTGGGAAATATTCCTTGGGTGAGGCAAGTGATAGACCACTCTGTTCAAACTGTGGGGGAAAAAATACATCAATTCATACATAAGTTCATTTTTGCATCATTAGGTCTGTATTCACCAACTATTCTTAAGTAAGAATTGCTCAAGTCATGGATTTCAATCAACAATATCTTCATATCTTAGCTACATGTCTGTATTTTTGCATGACACTTTAACTTTGCTGCTTTGAGCTTAAAATCACATTGAAATATTCATAAACAAGGCTATTTGTGTTGGTATGAAAATTGTGACTTAAGCTTACATCATGACTTAGACTTAAGAATGGTTGGTGAATACTGGTATAGATACATGTCAGTGCTGTTATTTTTTTACTGCCATTTAGAGCAAATATTTACACCCATTCTAATCTGTAAAAGTATGGGATGGGATGGGATAAGCCAGCATTTTTGCTGATACTGTGCAGCAACATTTCTATCATTATAGCACAGGGACATTTATGAGGTGCCCAGGGACTGAACCCGGCCGGTCCATTATACAGACACCGACGAGTCAGGGGTAATGGTGTCCCTTTAGCCCTGAGCGTAAGGAGGGAAGCCACTACTACCAACTTTAAAGTCTTTGGTCTGACCAGGCCGGGGTCTGAAGCCACGACCTCCCGATCTGCAAGCCGACACTCAACCACCTGAGCTATTGCAGCCGGTGTGTAAAAGTATGTACTGTTCTCCATATATATATTTTTAAGTTCTACCTAAAGCCTGAAAAAAAAAATGTCATTTTCATCCTAAATCTGAACAGCTATATCTGTCTTATTTTCATATTTTAAGCAGAACATTAACATATTTACAAGTTTCATTGAAAGTAATACACTTAAAACACACTGATAATTACTATATAAACAGCACTGTATGCTGTTCAATAATTCCTCTAATGGATTTTGAACTTCAATTTTCCCATCTCAGAGGCTCAGACAACATTCCCTAACATTTTATAAAGAAAAATAAGTCACTGCAAATTTAAAATGAGAAGGTTATCGGAAAGAATTATAACTTTTACAGCATTGCAAGCAGTTCACCTTTTTCTCCCTAATGACCTTTAAACATTTTTTAATTAATTTTACCAATCTCAAAGGCCTCTCCACCATACCCTCAAAGATAGCAATATCATTTGGAATTTACAACAGCCTTGGGAGATGTTAGATGTTTGCTGGGTTTATCGGCCCTCCAACGGTATTTCAGTTCTCTGGTGTTCACTTGAAGCAGATATAGTGCTGCCTTCACTGTGTATAGCATGCCGTGAACACGTGGCATGATACCACACCCAGTCATACTATCCTGACACCAGGCTGACCAGTTGTGGAACTACCCTTATATTTGCTTGAGCGGTAGCAAGGGAGCAATACCACTACCATTTTTAACGACTCTGGTATGTCGCGGCCCGGGATCGAACCCAGAGCCTCTCATACCTGTAGTCAGCGGTCTTTCGATTGCGCTACCAGGTCTGGTCAAGACTGTTGGGTTAAGTTGATTAGTTAAATGCGATGAAAAGAATAAATTGCCACAATCTCATTGGCTAGTGTGTCTAAAAATTTCAATCAATCCCCTCAACACATGGGTTTAAGCCTCCTTCAGACAGGGATATTTTATATAGTAAGGTTTTTCAGTAACTTACTGGGCACAGATAGTTCTACCCAGACATTTGTCTGCCATCTTCCTCCACCGACAATAGCTGCATATCCCTATAATGATAATGATTATGTTGCTGTGATATATTTCAAGACTAAAACAAACTTACCTCGATGATGTATTTGCTGCTATTCTTGCTGTCTGTGGAGACTCCTATCTGGAACAAGGGTGACTTGTTTAAACGATGCGACACCAATAGAGCGTCTAGAAGCGCCCAGCGTGAAGTGTCAAAGGTACCTGATATGGGGTCTGAGGTAAGGGTCCAACTTCCAAGAGACTTTATCAACTGGAATAGCAGAAGAAAATAAGATAAAAAAATTTTTTTCCAACTTGATATTAATTTTTATTTCAAAGTTAGACTGGACAAAGTTTAGCACATGTAAATGACTCATAGAACCACAAGAATTTTTTTTCATTTTTTGTGTTCACTGGGTCAGCAATGAATACACTGTTAATACTTCACACAAAAAAGCTGCAGTCCTCACAATTTAAGAATGTTTTTTTCTAAAGAGTGACAAAAAGTAGCTCTATGTATTTCCATGATAGAATGTTAAACGAAAGGCACATCCCAGATCAACAAATGTTTAAATTAGATTACCTAGTGTTATAATGTTGAGGGTCAACTGATCAGGGTGTTTTTTTCCAACCAGAAAAATTCATTGGGGAGAGAGGCATAAAATGCAACAATGAATGACTTACAATGGGTCTGAGATTTCACCTGAAGTCTTCCCCAAGAAATACTTAAGAATTACACTTATCCCATGAAACATCTGTTGTATTATCATGACTACCAATAATGTTACTGATTTAAACAAGATGGCCATGATGGCCCCTAATCGCTCACCTGAGGACACGGGCTTTTAGGAGGCTCATAACTGGCATTAAGTAATTAGGGAGTTATTTACTTTAGAAATCTTTTATCGAGATTGGACCATTAGTGTGGCCACTGGGTTGATAACATTTTCTAGAATTTTCTAGAATTTTACCTAGTGACCTACTGAATCCACGTGTTTTATGTGTTTTCTAAGTTTGACCTAGTGATGTACTTTTTGAACCCATGGAACCCAGTTATGAACTAAATCCAGATTTCATGCAGGCAAACATTTTGGCCAAGTTTGGTGAAGATTGGGCCATAAATGTGATCTCTAGTGTGTTCACAGGGTTTTTCCAAGATTTGACCAAGTGACCTACTTTTTGACCCCACATGGCCCAATTACAACTCATCCAAGATTTCTTGCAGACAAACATTTTGACCAAGTTTGATGATGATTAGATAAAACTGTAACCTCTAGTGTGTTCACAAGCAAATTGGTGATGCTGCACGAGGGATGCTGGATGAAATGATATAAGAAATAAAAGCTCTCCTTGAGCAACGTTGTCAATAAAGCTATATAGCTACATGTAAATACTTTACTGTGGTATTTTGCAACCTCTGGTCAAATTTAAGTAAAAATAATGATCATATTTGTGTTGGTGCAAAGTGCTTCATAAACAAATAAAAGGACACTGTAAAAAGACTTCGCCTTTGTAAATATTAAAAAGTAAACACTTCTCTATCTTTAATTACAACTTTGCTTACCTTAAGTACAGGTTTGTTTCCAGCCAAGTTAATCTTTGCCTGATCCTGACACATCTTGTAGAAGCTACGAGCCTTCTGAATGGCCGTTGAGTTGACATTTTTATACAGGCTGCCTTCCTCGGATAAGATCTAGGTTGTTAGGAAAATAGAAACAACATGAAAATGACATAAAAAGTATAATGTAGATAGGGCAAAAATGTGTCATGGTTATGTAACCAGATGTTTTAAATACAATTCACAGTAATAATTTATCAATACCTGAATAATAATAGGATAATAGATAGTTTCCACATTAGTGAAGATCACTTATCTTGGCAGCCATCTTTGATGTTTTCAGAAAAATTGAATAGAAGCGCAAAATTTCATTTTCTTGTAATTTCGTCATTTGTCGTCCAAATATTAAAACCATACACCATTGGAAAGCTCTTAAAATTCATATTTTTAGAATACAATATTTTTAAAATTGATAAATAAATGCACAAAGAATAAATACACATAAATAAATAAAATTATTGGCGCATCCTTAAACAAAATGAACAGTGTATCTTTTCTGGTTGTATTTTTTTACCTTTTAAACTATCAAAATATAGTCTTGATATATAAAATACTTTATAAAAGCTCTTAAATTTTATATAAAATTCAGTTACATAGACAGAAAAATAAAAACACAGTGATGAGTTTAATACAGCACATATTTCCAGTTTTTGGCCTGCATAAGCTTCTGCCTTCAAAGATGGCTGCCTTGAACTGTCTTATCAGTGCCTATGATATCACATAAAAACTATCAACACTATAATATCTATAATATATAATATGTAGGGTTTCAATAGAACCTTTGAAACAAATCGATCAACACAAACTCTACTTCTGAAAATATCAAAACCCAGGTTAAAGTTAGACTCCATGTGTGGCAGAACCATGGCTGTATAAAAACTACAACATGAAAGAACAAACTCAGGAGAGTGAATCTATTACTGTAGGAATGGCAGCGGAGGCACGACATGAGGAAATGTTGCAGGTTTTTTTTCTCTGATTCTCTGATTGGTTGACTCTAGCATAAAGTATAAAAACCTAGGTCTCTGATTGGTTGACTCAAGCATAAAGTATAAAAACCTAGGTCTCTGATTGGTTGACTCAAGCATAAAGTATAAAAACCTAGGTCTCTGATTGGTTGACTTTAACATAAAGTATAAAAACCTAGGTCTCTGATTGGTTGACTCTAGCATAAAGTATAAAAACCTAGGTCTCTGATTGGTTGACTCTAGCATAAAGTACAAAACCTAGGTCTCTGATTGGTTGACTCTAGCTTAAAGTATAAAAACCTCGGTCTCTGATTGGTTGACTCTAGCTTAAAGTATAAAAACCTCAGTATCTGATTGGTTGACTCTAGCATAAAGTATAAAAAAACTCGGTCTCTGATTGATTGACTCTAGCATAAAGTATAAACACCTCGGTCTGTGATTGGTTGACTTGAGCTTAAAGTATAAAAAATTCAGTCTCTGATTGGTTGACTTCAGCTAAAAAAAATTTGACCCTGTTCTAGGTTGATAAAAACAAATAACAAATAACACTCACATCTTTCATAATATCCTGAATTTCGTCAGTTATCTGTGCGAATGATCCATACTTGGGCTTCGAGGGAGGGATAGTTGTTATTTTCTCCCAATTCCCACAGCTGTATCCGTAAAAATCTGTGCATGGATTTACACTTGTGTCCATTTTGTTGAGAATATAGGCTGCTCCCTTTACACAGTCTTGGCTTGTGCATTGCTGAAGAAAACATCAGGCTCAAAAATTCTCAACAGAGTAAATCAAGGCTAAAAATAAGAGGAATTAATTTAAAATTTTCTTGCCATATATCCATTTATCCTTAATTAAACCCTAAATTGTAGGTACTCATTAGAATTGACTGTTCAAGGATGTAAAAAGTTTGGAGGAGAAACAAGCATTTGATTGTATTGCGGGCAATACAGTAGTCCCCTACCGGTCCCTCAAAAAGTTCTTTAATTATCATACGCTCCTGTTTATTGCCATTTATAATTAATTTCCATCAATGTAGCTCAAACATTTATTTTAGTAATCACAGGATCCAGATTTTTTGTTGGACAAATGGACAGACAGACAGGGCAAATCTATAGTCTCCTCCCACCCAAACAGTAGTTGGGGTTCACATATTTTTTTTAATTCACCTGGCCTAAATAATTGTTAACTTATCATGACATTTATTTTTGGCCTTTATTTAAGGTATGAGCACTTTAATGCACTATCATTTAAGGTAAGTGCACCTGAATACGCTATCCAAAACTTCACGATTTTGCTGCAAGGTCATGCTGTGACCTTGACCTTCAAGGTAGCAACCCAAATGTTGTGCACAACACTTCATCTCAATATGGTTATCATTTCTGTGAAATAGTTGTAAAATCCGACTTCAAATAACAAAGTTATGGGCCGGACACGATTTTGGTGCAAGGTCATGCTGTGACCTTGACCTTCAAGGAATCAACCCAAATGTTGTTCGCGACACGTCATCTCAATATGGTGATCATTTCTGTGAAATAGTGTAAAATCTGACTTCAAATAACAATGTTATGGGGCAGACACGATTTTGCTGCAAGGTCATGCTGTGACCTTGACCATCAAGGTAGCGACCCAAATCTTGCTCGCGACAGACAGACAGACAGACAGACAGACGGACTGATGGACGGAGGGTAAACCTATAGTCCTCTCCGGTGTGAACACCGGTAAGGGACTAATAAAGGATTTAACAGAAGCTGTATATCCAATAATTCTCAACCAAACCCTAAATTGTGGGTACTTATTAGAATTGACTGATCGAGGATGTAAAGAGTTTGGAGGAGAAATAAAGGATTTAGCAGAAGCTGTATATCCAATAATTCTCAACCAAACCCTATATTGTGGGTAGTCATTGAAATTGTCTCATCGAGACTATTCTGATGAGTACCAGGTATAAAGGGTTTTGAGGAGAAATAAAGGTGTTAGCAGGAGCTGTACTTATCAGGGACTCCTGCTATTGTATAGATAGCTCAATCAATAAGCAGAACATTAAAGTAACCTGTTCAAAGTTTAGTGTGGGTAAAGTAAAAAATATCTATGATCTGAACTTTACGTGTATTTAAACTGTTGTGGCACTATCAAGCCAATCATGGTGTTGTTTATGATTAATTTTTGTATACACATGAGTTATATAGTACCACATGCACATTTGGCAGGGACCACACATGCGCTTAAAGCTAGCAAAGTATTTACTTAAAGGCAATGAAAATTGGAATGTGGCATTATCTGGCTTCATACTGCGATCACAATTAGAGGTTAATGAGTTGGGGAAAGGTGGTAGGGGTTGGGGTGGGGTCTAGCCAGCTGAACTCAGGAAATGGGAGGGGATTAGATTATTACTGACCAATGACAGTTCACCAAGCTCATGCGCATCAAGTCTGACTAAAAGTTTTACAACTTATTCCGCATGACATCTCTGTGTACAATAAACTAATCAAGTGTCCAGCTGTGATCTCACAGCATGGTATTATCTTTGGCGGACCATTAAAGAAGGCCATTTTCATTCCTTTTAAGGAAGGCAAAGTATTCAAATAAAGAATTCAAAGTAAGACATACCTGAAAGCTATTGGACAATTTAGCTTCTTGGTAAACGATTACAACCACCATAACAACAATGATAACCATCGCCACGGCAATGAGACAAAACAACTGTCGCCATCTTTGCCTCTGTTTGGCTGCCAGTTGTTCTTCTATAGGATCTGGAAGACAGGTAAATAAAAGGTAGAATTCGTACAGAAGATCATCACATAATGACAGAAATATCCCCCCCAAAATGGTTTGTTTTCATCCTTTAAAAGATTCATATTTTTCTCTTTATTTATGCAACTAATTACTTTCTATTTATCAGTGTATCAATATATCTATCTGGTGGACAGCATTTAAAATAGGTTCATATGATGCTGTTTGGACAGATAAATAATGTTGGTTCTGAAGGTGTTATCTTTAAGAGTTAAACTAGGGAACTGAATTGACCGATAGATAGTGGGTGGAGCTTAGCTAGGCTGATAAACAAAGAGGCAGAGAACAGACATAGTGGGTGGAGCTTAGCTTGACTGGTATGCAAAGAGATAGAGATAGTGGGCAGAGCTCAGCAAGGCTGATAAACAAAGAGGTAAAGAACAGAGATAGTGGGTGGAGCTTAGCTAGAGTAGTATGCAAAGAGATAGAGACAGTTGGCAGAGCTCAGCAAGGATGATAAACAAAGAGGTAGAGAACAGAAATAGTTGGTGGAGCTTAGCTAGACTGGTATGCAAAGAGACAGATATAGTGGGCAGAGCTCAGCAAGGCTGATAAACAAAGAGGTAGAGAACAGACATAGTGGGTGGAGCTTAGCTAGACTGGTATGCAAAGAGATAGAGATAGTGGGCAGAGTTCAGCAAGGCTGATAAACAAAGAGGCAGAGAACAGACATAGTGGGTGGAGCTTAGCTTGACTGGTATGCAAAGAGATAGAGATAGTGGGCAGAGCTCAGCAAGGCTGATAAACAAAGAGGTAGAGAACAGAGATAGTGGGTGGAGCTTAGCTAGAGTAGTATGCAAAGAGATAGAGACAGTTGGCAGAGCTCAGCAAGGATGATAAACAAAGAGGTAGAGAACAGAAATAGTTGGTGGAGCTTAGCTAGACTGGTATGCAAAGAGACAGATATAGTGGGCAGAGCTCAGCAAGGCTGATAAACAAAGAGGTAGAGAACAGACATAGTGGGTGGAGCTTAGCTAGACTGGTATGCAAAGAGATAGAGATAGTGGGCAGAGTTCAGCAAGGCTGATAAACAAAGAGGTAGAGAACAGAGATAGTGGGTGGAGCTTAGCTAGACTGGTATGCAAAAAGATAGAGATAGTAGGCAGAGCTCAGCAAGGCTGATAAACAAAGAGGTAGCGAACAGAGATAGTGGATGGAGCTTAGCTAGACTGGTAGACAGAGGCAAAGAGATAGTGAATAGAGTTTACCTAGTCTGGTAGATAAAGAGACAGAAAAATAGTGAAAGGAGTTTAGCTAGACTGGCAGATAAAGAGACAGAGAGATAGTGGAGGGAGTTTAGCTAGACTGGCAGATAAAGAGGCAGAGAGATAGTGGAGGAAGTTTGGCTAGACTGGTAGATAAAGAGACAGAGAGATAGTGGAGGGAGTTTAGCTAGACTGGTAGATAAAGAGACAGAGAGATAGTGAAAGGAGTTTAGCTAGACTGGCAGATAAAGAGACAGAGAGATAGTGAAGGGAGTTTAGCTAGACTGGCAGATAAAGAGGCAGAGAGATAGTGGAGGGAGTTTAGCTAGACTGGTAGATAAAGAGGCAGAGAGATAGTGGAGGGAGTTTAGCTAGACTGGTAGATAAGGAGACAGAGAGATAGTGGAGGGAATTTAGCTAGACTGGTAGACAAAGAGACAGAGAGATAGTGGAGGGAGTTTAGCTAGACTGGTAGATAAAGAGGTAGAGAGATAGTGGAGGGAGTTTAGCTAGACTGGTAGATAAAGAGACAGAGAGATAGTGGAGGGAGTTTAGCTAGACTGGTAGATAAAGAGGCAGAGAGATAGTGGAGGGAGTTTAGCTAGACTGGCAGATAAAGATACAGAGAGATAGTGGAGGGAGTTATCTAGACTGGTAGATAAAAAGGCAGAGAGATAGTGGAGGGAGTTTAGCTAGACTGGCAGATAAAGATACAGAGAGATAGTGGAGGGAGTTTAGCTAGACTGGTAGATAAAGAGACAGAGATAGTGGAGAGAGTTTAGCTAGACTGGCAGATAAAGAGACAGAGAGATAGTGGTGGGAGTTTAGCTAGGTTGGTAGATAAAAAAGGCAGAGAGATAGTGGAGGGAGTTTAGCTAGACTGGTAGATAAAGAGACAGAGAGATAGTGGAGGAAGTTTAGCTAGACTGGTAGATAAAGAGACAGAAAGATAGTGAAGGGAGTTTAGCTAGACTGGTAGATAAAGAGGCAGAGAGATAGTGGAGGGAGTTTAGCTAGACTGGCAGATAAAGAGACAGAAAGATAGTGAAGGGAGTTTAGCTAGACTGGTAGATAAAGAGGCAGAGAGATAGTGGAGGGAGTTTAGCTAGACTGGCAGATAAAGAGACAGAGAGATAGTGAAGGAAGTTTAGCTAGACTTGTAGATAAAGAGGCAGAAAGATAGTGGAGGGAGTTTAGCTAGACTGGCAGATAAAGAGGCAGAGAGATAGTGGAGGGAGTTTAGCTAGACTGGTAGATAAGGAGACAGAGAGATAGTGGAGGGAGTTAAGCTAGACTGGTAGATGAAGAGGCAGAAAGATAGTGGAGGGAGTTTAGCTAGACTGGTAGATAAAGAGGCAGAGAGATAGTGGAGGGAGTTTAGCTAGACTGGTAGATAAAGAGGCAGAGAGAAAGTGGAGGAAGTTTAGCTAGACTGGTAGATAAAGAGGCAGAGAGATAGTGGAGGGAGTTTAGCTAGACTGGTAGATAAAGAGGCAGAGAGAAAGTGGAGGGAGTTTAGCTAGACTGGTAGATAAAGAGGCAGAGATAGTGGAGGGAGTTATCTAGACTGGTAGATAAAGAGGCAGAGAGATAGTGGAGAGAGTTTAGCTAGAATGGCAGATAAAGAGATAGTGGGTGGAACTTTGCTTAGCTGATTAACAGTTATTAAATATAGGCTAGATAATACTTCTTAATGCTTGGCAATAAGTATGATAACAAAAGTGTTGAATATTTTGAAAATTACTTATAAACTAAATACTTCAGCTTCTATCCTTAAAGCTGGTGTAATGAATCATTTAAAAATATTATTTTTATGTTGCAGGAAGCAAAGACAACAACACCAAAACAACAATAAAGTAAGGTTATCGGTAATATTTAAAAAATAATTCTGAAGATAACAATAGATATAGCTCATCCTTTTATAGGTACTGGTATATGCTTTTGTTAAAATGTAGACCATATAATTTTTATGAAATGATGTTTCAGATGCTTTTTCTTTTATAATTCTAATTTTACATAAGTGTAAAAACGATACACAGTTTCATCATTTTACTATTTAAACATATTAGTTCTGTTTATTGCTTGGAATGGCTTATTTTTGATGTTAAGGGTTACAAGCAAAGCAAAGAGAAAAACTAAACAAAAAAATTAAAAAAGAAAAAAAAAATCACCTAGAGCATCAGTATCCTGAAGTACATTATACTTATACCCCTCCGCCACCATCCTGTTTCTTGCTTTCTGTTCTCGTGGACTCACACCTTCACTAAAATTGGTTTCTGTTAGGTTCACAGTATCTCTAAAAGCAGAGGCCATTATACTCCAGGGGAAGTAATACTTGTTTCTGCTGCTTACCTCCCTTTGACATTCAGTGAATTGTTCCTAGAATAGATTTTCTGTCCTTGGAAAGGTCAAAGGTTGAAGGTGATGATTTGTAAAATTGTTTGTAATGTCACAACTTCCAATTCCAATTTTCATTTAATGTAGCAGCTTCCAAACTTTTGTTTCTTAGTATCTCTCTTTGTTTAAGAGGTTATCTTATATAATCCTGTCTGTCCTAGGTCAAAGGTCATAAGTCATGAACTTTTGTAACTTATCAAAGTCACAAGAAAATAGTTCTTTTTGTTCTTATTTATCATACCTCAACACATGTAACAAAGTTGTTGGGTTTTTTTTTGTCTTTGCTCTTATAAATTCATCTTTTGACTTTCATGGAAAATTATTCATTTTATACTTCCTTGCACATGTTAAGGGTCAAAGGTGATGGTCTCCATTGAGAGATCCTGACTGACATTAACATATCCTCAATAAATTTTCAAACTGTTATCCAAGTTGGTTTGTCTGCACCATATCTGTTCAAAAATAAAGTTACTCAAGTGTTCACAGATTTTTTTCTTACATTTCTTTGATATAGTGTATCTGTCATGCAGCACCAAGACCCCAGATCACCACTCTAGCTTTTTGTCTCTCTAGTGTTCCGAATTTTTAAAGAGAATGTTCAAATAAATTAAGTGAAATGTGGGTCTTCATTGCAAAGATGGTAGAAATAAGGATTCAAATGGGGTTGGGATCAACTGAAAAGAAAATTGAAACAAAATATTGTAGATTATGGAGACATATGTGGACAGCATAAAAAACAACAGAAATTAAACTTAAAAAATATAACTGAACATAAACCAAACAAAAATTTCAGATGCCTATAAAATAGCATTAAAACAAACGTAAAATAAAATTCAAATTGAAAACAAACAACATAAATGGACAACAAACAAATGGCATGAAAACAGAGTCACATAACTGTATTTGTATTTTAACAGTGCATACAAAAGGCAAAGTTTTCTCAATTTTTTTCCGAGAAGTCCAGAAATTTGCCTAAAGATCAAGATTTCTTTCTGTAAAAACATTTTTGTTGAATATTTTTGTAGTTTTACAGGAATAAGAACTCCCCCCCACCACCACCTTAAAAAAGTTAAGGTGAAAAAGTTAAAAGAAGATTTCTCATACAAACACTGACTGTATGAAAGACTAAATAGCATACTTGTTATTTGTTAAAACATACAAATAATAGTTACAAAGATTAACACTTTATATTCAGGTAACACAAATAATTTGGGAGATGCTTTATATTAATTGGCTGACTGGTGTTTTCAAAAAGTAATGAGCTAATTAATATAATGAGACTTTTTGTATCTTTAATGTTTTGTGTCTGCGATAGTTGAGAAATTAAATGTTCATGCAAGACTGAACCTTGTGCTCGGAAATATTTTTGCCAGGGTCCTTGCTTATAAAACTTTGAGCTTGAGTCTGAAATCTTTCTCAAGCACCTGATTGGTCAGATTTGGGTTCACATTTAAAATTTGACCAATAAGATGACAGAAGTAGGTCTCAGACTCCTTCACTAGGTTTTATAACCTTGTGTCCTGGTCTTTCAAATAAACATATCAGCTTTATTAGTAAATAAGGTCCTTAATTACCAACCATTTATATTAGGATTCTTATTTTTGTTTTTTTGTTACATCGCACCAACACAGTTATGGTCATGTTGGCAAGTCCAGCTACTTATTGGTGAAGGAAGACCCCTGGGTAGAACCACTGGTGCACTGAAGGTTAGCTGGAAAACCTTCCTACATTAAAATTCTTGCCCTAACCGAGACTCAAACTCACACACGGTGAGGGGCTGAGGAGATTCAAGACAGCGACTCTAACCACTTGGCACCTCCCTTATTTTAGTACTCACTGCGGTAGCACCATATAAACAGTGTTACTGCTTCATGCTAAAACCTGCTGACCTAACAAAGTTCAACTTTTCCTAACGCCACAAAAAGTAGTTCCATAGCAGGATGTGAAATGACAGGCAGTCACACAGTTTTAATCTCATAGTTTAATCATCAAATATACATATTATCATGACAATCCTGTTTAAATTAAATGCAAATGTGATTGCTAAATGAATCAATTTAAAAAAAAAAAAACACTTTGAAATTATATATTAAAACCCCTAGCATGCAAAATACAACATCCTGTTGTAAAATGTGTCATGTAACCATCTTTCTTGCATTCATCTGGTCTCAGTTTTCTACCCTTAATCTTCTTGTTATGTCCACAACCTATAGTTGTATACTTTGAGAGAAATGGTTATCTACATAAAAAAGGATATGGTGGTTTTATCTTTACAGATGCTGGTTCTGACACCGGGCCAACCATTTGTGGAACTGTGCTAACAGGTACTTCCTATCTGAGTCGAACTGCAGAGATAGCTATTTTTTAAACTAAGAAAACCATGTGACAACTTAGTTTTGAGATCACTTTATATTGTCATTCTGACCATTCACTCTGACGCTGATATAAATTTTTAGCTGAGACCACTATCACACTTTTTATAGCATTGGAATGAATGAAGATATAGTGATTTATGCATGATTAATACTGTCTAACAATATAGTTATTGTTTGTTTGTTTGTCTATTGGGTTTATCGTCCCACCAACAGTTTTTCAGTTATCTTGAGACGGTGTCCACTTGAAGCAGATATAGTGCTGCCTTCACTGTGTATAGCATGCCATGAACACCTGGCATGATACCGCACCCAGTCACATTATCCTGACACCGGACCAACCAGTCATGGAACTACCCTTATCATTGCATGAGCGTTAGCAAGGGAGCTATACCACTACCATTTTTTACAACTATGGTATGTCGCAGCCTGGGATCAAACCTGGGGCCTCCAGTACCTGGAGCCGATGCGCTACCAGGTCTGGTCTGTCTCAAAATGTGACTTATTTTCCGAAGCAGTGAACACCACAGTGCTTTCATCGTAATGTATGACATCAAAGCTTAAAGCCAATACCCAGCAGGACATATATATTACAATTCTGCAACAATTAAATATAATTAAAAATTAATATAATTATTTACCACATTGAAACTTCATAAAAAAGCTTAGTTTTGCTGGTATGAAAATTGTGACTTGGGCATAAGTCATATCTTAGACTTAATAATGGTTGGTGAATACAGGCCCTAGACAAATATTGTAAATCCAGATTAGCCAGGTCCCTGCTGGGAGCCGTCTGATCAGGATCTAAACTATTTTCTGCTATGGCTCTATTTATTATGTTTTAACCTTTACATGTAATATGTACTTGTGTTACTTAAAGTCGAAATTTTTAAGCATATCTGTCTGCAGCGTGTTTTATAAAAAACTAAGCGATAAGCTGTAACGATAAACTGTTGCAGTAATAACATCTAGCTTTCAATAATTAAATAGAAAATACCTTTAAACTAGTCAAATATTGAGTTAAGAGTCTAAAAAACACACTATTGCTGAATTTAAAGAAAACGTTGAATTTCGTTAACGTGACACTAAACAATACCACTATTTAACAACAAAACTAGGAATTTTAGGCTTTAACATAACACAGCAAATACACATTAATCTTTTTAACATTTTTCTTTTTTTATATACATGAAATACTGTATATGGCATGATAATGGTTGCCATGGTAATGTCCTGTTGTTGAATGGTGGATAAGGCATGATCAATACAGAACTGTGAAAAAATGTCCTGATTTATGTTGTAATAAAAAGATAAAATACTTTTTAATGTCAATAATATCAGTCACATATACCAGTATATACTAATCATGATAGATGTACATAGTACATGTAGAAACAATGGAAGGTCCACATTGTTGACTAATGATGGTACTAAACAGCTGTGTGTTATATGAATCTAAAAGTCTTAAAACCATGAACTTGTTTTTTGGCAGTAGGGGGTTGAGGGATCAGCTTAATGAATTTGTGTTGTCCATCTGTCTATCCATCTATCCATTCATCCATCTGTCTATCAATCCTTAGACATAATTTTATTTGGGTGTTTACTTGCTGGAAACACCATTAGGGTGGGGGTATGTTTTATGTTAACATTGTACCTTTACTTGCAGGAAACACCATTAGGGTGGGGGTATGTTTCAGGTTAACCTAGTCCCTTTACTTGCTGGAAACACCATTAGGGTGGGATATGTTTTAGGTTAACCTATTTCCTTTACTTGCTGGAAACACCATTAGGGTGGGATATGTTTTAGGTTAACCTATTTCCTTTACTTGCTGGAAACACCATTAGGATGGGGTATGTTTTAGGTTAACCTAGTCCCTTTACTTGCTGGAAAAACCATTAGGGTGGGGGTATGTTTTATGTTAACCTATTCCCTTTACTTGCTGAAAAAACCATTAGGGTGGGGGTATGTTTTATGCTAACCTAGACCCTTTACTTGCTGGAAACACCATTAGAGTGGGGATATGTTTTATGCTAACCTAGACCCTTTACTTGCTGGAAACACCATTAGAGTGGGGATATGTTTTATGCTAACCTAGACCCTTTACTTGCTGGAAAAACCATTAGGGTGGGGGTATGTTTTATGCTAACCTAGACCCTTTACTTGCTGGAAACACCATTTGGGTGGGGGTATGTTTTATGCTAACCTAGACCCTTTACTTGCTGGAAAAACCATTAGGGTGGGGGTATGTTTTATGCTAACCTAGACCCTTTACTTGCTGGAAACACCATTTGGGAGGGATATGTTCTATGTTAACCTAGACCCTTTACTTGCTGGAAAAACCATTAGGGTGGGGGTATGTTTTATGCTAACCTAGACCCTTTACTTGCTGGAAACACCATTTGGGAGGGATATGTTCTATGTTAACCTAGTCCCTTTACTTGCTGGAAACACCATTAGGGTGGGATATGTTCTATGTTAACCTATTTCCTTTACTTGCTGGAAACACCATTAGGGTGGGATATGTTCTATGTTAACCTAGTACCCTTACTTGCTGGAAATACCATTTGGGTGGGATATGTTTTATGTTAACCTATTCCCTTTACTTGCTGGAAACACCATTAGGGTGGGATATGTTCTATGTTAACCTATTCCCTTTACTTGCTGGAAACACCAATAGAGTGGGATATGTTCTATGTTAACCTAGTCCATATACTTACTGGAAACACCATTAGAGTGGGATATGTTCTATGTTTACCTATTCCCTTTACTTGCTGGAAACACCATTAGGGTGGGATATGTTCTATGTTAACCTATTCCCTTTACTTGCTGGAAACACCATTAGGGTGGGATATGTTCTATGTTAACCTATTCCCTATACTTGCTGGAAACACCATTAGGGTGGGATATGTTCTATGTTAACCTATTCCCTTTACTTGCTGGAAACACCATTAGGGTGGGATATGTTCTATGTTAACCTATTCCCTTTACTTGCTGGAAACACCATTAGGGTGGGATATGTTCTATGTTAACCTATTCCCTATACTTGCTGGAAACACCATTAGGGTGGGATATGTTCTATGTTAACCTATTCCCTTTACTTGCTGGAAACACCATTAGGGTGGGATATGTTCTATGTTAACCTAGTCCCTTTACTTGCTGGAAACACCATTAGAGTGGGGTATGTTCTATGTTAACCTATTCCCTTTACTTGCTGGAAACACCATTAGAGTGGGATATGTTCTATGTTAACCTAGTCCCTTTACTTGCTGGAAACACCATTATTGTGGGGTATTTTATATGTTAACCTAGTCCCTTTACTTGCTGGAAACACCATTAGGGTGGGGATATGTTCTATGTTAACCCAGTCCCTTTACTTGCTGGAAACACCATTAGGGTGGGATATGTTTTATGTTAACCTATTTCCTTTACTTGCTGGAAACACCATTAGAGTGGGGGTATGTTTTATGTTAACCTAGACCCTTTACTTGCTGGAAACACCATTAGGGTGGGGATATGTTCTATGTTAACCTAGTTCCTTTACTTGCTGTAAACACCATTAAAGTGGGGGTATGTTTTATGTTAAAGTGTCAGAAAAATGCTCTTTTGAGGAACAGGATGTTATTTTCTATCATAAAACATGTCAGAGATGCTCAGAGTAAAGGTCATGACTGCCAGTTGGCCAAATTGCTAAAATTAACGAGAAATTAACATGAAGTCTTGTATCACAACATACCGTAAATGGTGCATTAAGTGCAATTACCTCTTAAAAATGATCCATTATTTAACCCGATCTTCATGTAGTTTTTCTTTGTTTCAAGTTAAGTTACGTTATTTGTTAGACGGCATGGACACAATTGTGATCATAATGACAACGTCCAGCTAATTATTGGCAGAGGAAGACCCCAGACTTATATCAGGGTAGAACCACTGGCGCACTGTATGTTTTAAGGTAATAGGTAATACCAAGTTATAGTCTACTTTCAAGCTAGTCCTCGCTCAGCCAACTTTACAGTTTACCCCCTGGTCATTAGATGTATTGGTAAATGCCGTGCAAAGGCAGCCGACATATTGCACTGTGAAGTCATATTACTGACCCGAATAACCCTCGCAGGTGCCCATTTATACACCTGGGTGAAGTGGGAACAATTTGAGGTAATTTTTTTGCTGAAGGAAGTTAGTGGTGACCTGACCGGGTTTCGAACAATGGATCCCTTGATCCAGAGTCGTGCGTCCTACCACTAGACTATTCTGCTCCTCAATAATTTAAGCCATTTGCAGAAGAGTATCAATTAAAAGTAACATTTTGGACAGTTCTTTTAACAAAAATGTCTCCGGTATTCCGACTGAATTATGCTGAACAAACAACATTTTTAAATGCAATTTTATTCTTCTTATCATACATGTATGATGGTTAAGTGATTACTGGTAGTGGGCTTGGCTCAGCTGTTTTAAGTCCCAGGTTTGAACCCTGCTTGCTGCACACAAAAAAATGTGTTTATTGTACCTTGTTAAAGTAATTTGGTTTGTCTTCTTTTGATTTTTTAACAATGATGATAGCATAAGAGTTGTATGAAACTGTTTAAAAAGGAAAACAAACAGGTAGACACATCCTGTAAAGTGATCTCTGCGCTACATGTTTATTTAAATACTTCTGGAGTTAATGTTGCACAGTTTGTGACATGTCAACACACTGTGCTTTAAAATGCCAACGAAAGCTCATAACTCACAATACACACCATTGTGCCAACATAAACATAAACAATTACAGCTATTAGATCTAACCACTAAGCATTAATGATACAATTTACACCAATTTTCAATTATGCTTGTCTCCAGCATAAGGTTAGTTATTTAAAACAAGGTTTTTTTACCGTATGTAGAAGGATGTGTTTAAAAGCCTCTTCCTTTCAGGAAATAAGCCAAGTTTTTCTACTAAATATGAAAAGTCCTCTCCGATAACATCAACCCTCTCCTGCATGTATACGCCATTTCATGCCTTTATAAACCATTCACAATCATTAGCAGATCTGCATGACTAACAGTTTATGTGTAGACTGGTTCAGCCTTAAATCTGTTATTACAAGCTGAACATAAATTTATGAAAATCTTTTAATCTCTTTTAAAGAAAAACAACAAAGTCAGGTGAATTTTCAAAATTATACATGAACTATGAATGAAAGGGTTAAATATTTTGTTGCCACGGATACATTCGATGCAGATTAGTGACTACAGAGGTAGGCTGAGAGACCTGGACTATGATAATCCAGTGTGGGAGTTAAAGAATGAGAAAAATAGTGAGATGGCCTTGTAACAAATATACAAGATGTATGACAGCAAATAAAAAGTTAAACATTCATATTTTGGACCTTTGTTAATAAAAAGCAGGGAAATTTTCCTCTTTTAAAGGCCCCAGGCCCTGTCCCCATTTTCAGAAAAAAACCTGCATTAGGCATATACTCCATTATATACATAGACGGGTACATCACTTGAGTTTAGTCACCTCAGTACTACAGGAACAGTGAGCCTTTACCGGGATTCCAACCACAGATCTCCCCTATACTAGTGGGCAGCTCTACCGACTGAGCTAAGGAGGCTAAGTGAATGAACTACCAGTGAAATTGTTACACTATGGCACTTCACAGATAGTCAATATGGGGGATTTGTGCTCCTGTATTGTATTGTTACACTATGGCACTTCACAGATAGTCAATATGGGGGATTTGTGCTTCTGTATTGTATTGTTACACTATGGCACTTCACAGATAGTCAATATGGGGGATTTGTGCTTCTGTATTGTATTGTTACACTATGGCACTTCACAGATAGTCAATATGGGGGATTTGTGCTTCTGTATTGTATTGTTACACTATGGCACTTCACAGATAGTCAATATGGGGGATTTGTGCTTCCGTATTGTATTGTTACACTATGGCACTTCACAGATAGTCAATATGGGGGATTTGTGCTTCTGTATTGTATTGTTACACTATGGCACTTCACAGATAGTCAATATGGGGGATTTGTGCTTCTGTATTGTATTGTTACACTATGGCACTTCACAGATAGTCAATATGGGGGATTTGTGCTCCTGTATTGTATTGTTACACTATGGCACTTCACAGATAGTCAATATGGGGGATTTGTGCTTCTGTATTGTATTGTTACACTATGGCACTTCACAGATAGTCAATATGGGGGATTTGTGCTTCTGTATTGTATTGTTACACTATGGCACTTCACAGATAGTCAATATGGGGGATTTGTGCTTCTGTTTTGTATTGTTACACTATGGCACTTCACAGATAGTCAATATGGGGGATTTGTGCTCCTGTATTGTATTGTTACACTATGGCACTTCACAGATAGTCAATATGGGGGATTTGTGCTTCTGTATTGTATTGTTACACTATGGCACTTCACAGATAGTCAATATGGGGGATTTGTGCTTCTGTATTGTATTGTTACACTATGGCACTTCACAGATAGTCAATATGGGGGATTTGTGCTCCTGTATTGTATTGTTACACTATGGCACTTCACAGATAGTCAATATGGGGGATTTGTGCTCCTGTATTGTATTGTTACACTATGGCACTTCACAGATAGTCAATATGGGGGATTTGTGCTTCTGTATTGTATTGTTACACTATGGCACTTCACAGATAGTCAATATGGGGGATTTGTGCTTCTGTGTTGTATTGTTACACTATGGCACTTCACAGATAGTCAATATGGGGGATTTGTGCTTCTGTGTTGTATTGTTACACTATGGCACTTCACAGATAGTCAATATGGGGGATTTGTGCTCCTGTATTGTATTGTTACACTATGGCACTTCACAGATAGTCAATATGGGGGATTTGTGCTTCTGTTTTGTATTGTTACACTATGGCACTTCACAGATAGTCAATATGGGGGATTTGTGCTTCTGTGTTGTATTGTTACACTATGGCACTTCACAGATAGTCAATATGGGGGATTTGTGCTTCTGTATTGTATTGTTACACTATGGCACTTCACAGATAGTCAATATGGGGGATTTGTGCTTCTGTATTGTATTGTTACACTATGGCACTTCACAGATAGTCAATATGGGGGATTTGTGCTCCTGTATTGTATTGTTACACTATGGCACTTCACAGATAGTCAATATGGGGGATTTGTGCTCCTGTATTGTATTGTTACACTATGGCACTTCACAGATAGTCAATATGGGGGATTTGTGCTTCTGTTTTGTATTGTTACACTATGGCACTTCACAGATAGTCAATATGGGGGATTTGTGCTTCTGTATTGTATTGTTACACTATGGCACTTCACAGATAGTCAATATGGGGGATTTGTGCTTCTGTGTTGTATTGTTACACTATGGCACTTCACAGATAGTCAATATGGGGGATTTGTGCTCCTGTATTGTATTGTTACACTATGGCACTTCACAGATAGTCAATATGGGGGATTTGTGCTTCTGTTTTGTATTGTTACACTATGGCACTTCACAGATAGTCAATATGGGGGATTTGTGCTCCTGTGTTGTATTGTTACACTATGGCACTTCACAGATAGTCAATATGGGGGATTTGTGCTCCTGTGTTGTATTGTTACACTATGGCACTTCACAGATAGTCAATATGGGGGATTTGTGCTTCTGTGTTGTATTGTTACACTATGGCACTTCACAGATAGTCAATATGGGGGATTTGTGCTCCTGTGTTGTATTGTTACACTATGGCACTTCACAGATAGTCAATATGGGGGATTTGTGCTTCTGTGTTGTATTGTTACACTATGGCACTTCACAGATAGTCAATATGGGGGATTTGTGCTTCTGTATTGTATTGTTACACTATGGCACTTCACAGATAGTCAATATGGGGGATTTGTGCTTCTGTGTTGTATTGTTACACTATGGCACTTCACAGATAGTCAATATGGGGGATTTGTGCTCCTGTATTGTATTGTTACACTATGGCACTTCACAGATAGTCAATATGGGGGATTTGTGCTTCTGTGTTGTATTGTTACACTATGGCACTTCACAGATAGTCAATATCGGGGATTTGTGCTCCTGTATTGTATTGTTACACTATGGCATTTCACAGATAGTCAATATGGGGGATTTGTGCTTCTGTATTGTATTGTTACACTATGGCACTTCACAGATAGTCAATATGGGGGATTTGTGCTCCTGTATTGTATTGTTACACTATGGCACTTCACAGATAGTCAATATGGGGGATTTGTGCTTCTGTATTGTATTGTTACACTATGGCACTTCACAGATAGTCAATATGGGGGATTTGTGCTTCTGTGTTGTATTGTTACACTATGGCACTTCACAGATAGTCAATATGGGGGATTTGTGCTCCTGTATTGTATTGTTACACTATGGCACTTCACAGATAGTCAATATGGGGGATTTGTGCTTCTGTTTTGTATTGTTACACTATGGCACTTCACAGATAGTCAATATGGGGGATTTGTGCTCCTGTGTTGTATTGTTACACTATGGCACTTCACAGATAGTCAATATGGGGGATTTGTGCTCCTGTGTTGTATTGTTACACTATGGCACTTCACAGATAGTCAATATGGGGGATTTGTGCTTCTGTGTTGTATTGTTACACTATGGCACTTCACAGATAGTCAATATGGGGGATTTGTGCTCCTGTGTTGTATTGTTACACTATGGCACTTCACAGATAGTCAATATGGGGGATTTGTGCTTCTGTGTTGTATTGTTACACTATGGCACTTCACAGATAGTCAATATGGGGGATTTGTGCTTCTGTATTGTATTGTTACACTATGGCACTTCACAGATAGTCAATATGGGGGATTTGTGCTTCTGTGTTGTATTGTTACACTATGGCACTTCACAGATAGTCAATATGGGGGATTTGTGCTCCTGTATTGTATTGTTACACTATGGCACTTCACAGATAGTCAATATGGGGGATTTGTGCTTCTGTGTTGTATTGTTACACTATGGCACTTCACAGATAGTCAATATCGGGGATTTGTGCTCCTGTATTGTATTGTTACACTATGGCATTTCACAGATAGTCAATATGGGGGATTTGTGCTTCTGTATTGTATTGTTACACTATGGCACTTCACAGATAGTCAATATGGGGGATTTGTGCTCCTGTATTGTATTGTTACACTATGGCACTTCACAGATAGTCAATATGGGGGATTTGTGCTTCTGTATTGTATTGTTACACTATGGCACTTCACAGATAGTCAATATGGGGGATTTGTGCTTCTGTGTTGTATTGTTACACTATGGCACTTCACAGATAGTCAATATGGGGGATTTGTGCTCCTGTATTGTATTGTTACACTATGGCACTTCACAGATAGTCAATATGGGGGATTTGTGCTTCTGTTTTGTATTGTTACACTATGGCACTTCACAGATAGTCAATATGGGGGATTTGTGCTCCTGTGTTGTATTGTTACACTATGGCACTTCACAGATAGTCAATATGGGGGATTTGTGCTCCTGTGTTGTATTGTTACACTATGGCACTTCACAGATAGTCAATATGGGGGATTTGTGCTTCTGTGTTGTATTGTTACACTATGGCACTTCACAGATAGTCAATATGGGGGATTTGTGCTCCTGTGTTGTATTGTTACACTATGGCACTTCACAGATAGTCAATATCGGGGATTTGTGCTCCTGTATTGTATTGTTACACTATGGCATTTCACAGATAGTCAATATGGGGGATTTGTGCTTCTGTATTGTATTGTTACACTATGGCACTTCACAGATAGTCAATATGGGGGATTTGTGCTCCTGTATTGTATTGTTACACTATGGCACTTCACAGATAGTCAATATGGGGGATTTGTGCTTCTGTGTTGTATTGTTACACTATGGCACTTCACAGATAGTCAATATGGGGGATTTGTGCTCCTGTATTGTATTGTTACACTATGGCACTTCACAGATAGTCAATATGGGGGATTTGTGCTCCTGTATTGTATTGTTACACTATGGCACTTCACAGATAGTCAATATGGGGGATTTGTGCTCCTGTATTGTAAAATTGTTTGTAAGTCAATAACAAGATGAAATTATATTTTATTTAACAAGTAAATATCCTTCCTTCACCAAACAAGCCGAACATCATCCAATAACCAAAACTTGTTGGGTTTATCGTCCCACCAACAGTATTTCAGTTATCTGGAGACGGTGTCCACTTGAAGCAGATATAGTGCTGCCTTCGCTGTGTATAGCATGCCGTGAACACCTGACGTGATACCACACCCAGTCACATCCTGACACTGGGCCAACCAGTCGTGGAACTACCCTTATATTTGCTTCAGCATTAGCAAGGGAGCTATACCACTACCATTTTTAACGACTTTGTTATGTCGTGGCCTGGGATCGAGACCCGGGGGCCTCCCATACCTGGAGCCGATGCTCTACCGATTGCGCTACCAGGTCCGATGACCAAAATTGTGTTGTTGCGACGTATTAATAAATATGTAAGAGGTGTTCAGGTTTGGGTATGTTTCATGCTAAAACCTTCATTTC
Organism: Sinonovacula constricta; assembly: GCA_007844125.1. Classification (NCBI taxonomy): domain Eukaryota; kingdom Metazoa; phylum Mollusca; class Bivalvia; order Cardiida; family Solecurtidae; genus Sinonovacula; species Sinonovacula constricta. The sequence goes on along the minus strand of CM017570.1, from coordinate 31,712,929 downwards.
TCAATCCAGGCCTATAGTATTCGTGGTCATTAATTAGAACTTGGGGATGTTATTATTGCAGTACCCACAACATAGGGATTCATTGTCACTGACAATTGGGTTTGCACTATTTTTTATGTTTCTTACAAAGTTTTGTCGTAACTTATACAACTACTGGCATATCAATACCTTCGTCCCTTGCCTTTTTAAATTTTAATACATGTTGCATTACTCATAGGACTTTGTCATATTTCCTTATTGTACATAAATTGCTTAAAATATCAACCACTAGATTAACCTCCCTTGGCATATGACAACACAAATAAGCTACTGCAATCAGACTTGGCACCAAATTTAACAGAAGTGTTGTGGATATGCTCTCCCCAGAGCTGTCTTCTTGAGTACCTAAGTTGGTAGAGTACCTGACTTTGGCGCAGGAGGTCCTGGGTGCAAACCCCATCCTGGGTAAAACCTGGTTCACATAAGGAGTGAAAAGAAAGGAAGTTTGAAGGTATTCAAACCACAGACCGACCCCTTACAAGTGGATTTCTCTACCAAATAAACTATATAGGAGAGACACAGTGAACAAACTACCTGTGATAGTGATACAGAATGTACCTACTGTACTGATGGGAAAAAAGCGAAATATGTAAATATGTCTAACTGTAAAGCCTGCATTAAAATTCATTATGCAAATGTTTGCTTAAATTTTATAGGGTATTCTATGTATTGCAGGTTTGTGTTGTTCTGGAAAGGCAGAGAACCTGCCAGATATTTGACTATGTTTGGGGACCACCGAAAGGCAGATTTATTCATCTGCTAAAATTGTAACAGGAGCAGAAAAAGTGAGCCTCCACCTGGATTCGAACCACAAACCTCCCCAATACTAGTGGGTCGCTCTACCAACTGAGATATAGAGAAGACTGTGAATGAAGTAATAAATGAAACTTCTACAAAATGTTTTTGTTTTGGTTTGGATTTTTCCATCACATCGACACAATTATGGTTATTATAGACAAGAGATAAACTTTTGTAAGGTTTTGCCCAGAAGGGACTCAAACCATTGCAGTAAAGGACTATGATATATAGATAAATTACACGTTTTCAAAAATGGCTATACCCACTACATTTCATTTTCATTTCATTTTAAACAGGAATTTTCCTCATTTTCTATCGTTAACTAAAACTTTTTTCAAAAAACCCAAAGCAATAGTATCAATACTTTGCCAATAGCTTTTTACATGTTCATAAATATTTTTTTATAAAATACATAGAGTCAATAAAATACTTTACTAATAAATAAAATAAAAGCATGTTTATTTTTAACAATTATCTTAATTTATTCAAGAAAACAAAAACTACTTTAGACAAATTATTTCATTAATTGAAAAACACTTTCAGTAATTGAAAGCTCAGTTTGCACCTCTTTTTAAACCTAGTAAAACAAAGTAAATATGTCTAAGCATAATTTAAGCTGTCAAACAAGGATTTGCTATTTAAAGAATACAAATTTAAAAGATAGCTCAAGTGGTAGAGCTTCAGCTTGCGGATCGGGAGGTCGCGGGTTCAAACCCCAGCCGGGTCAAACCAAACACTTTAAAGTTGGTAGTAGTGGCTTCTCTCCTAACGCTCGGGGCTAAGGGAACAGCATTACGCCTGACTCGTCGTTGTCAATATAATGGACCGGCCGGGTTCAGTCCCTGGGCACCTCATAAGTGCCCCTGTGCTGTAATGATAGAAATGTTGCTGCACAGTTTCAACAAAAATGCCGACAAATCCCATCCCGACAGTTTGCCTGTATCAAATTCATGTAATATTACATTACCACTGCATTTAGGGAATTAGGACATAATTTCTGCATAAACTCTAACATGTGTATAGTAAAGACAGTTTTAAACACTGACTATATTGTTACGCAGAACACATCAGTATAAAAACACTCTAAAAGTTCAAACATTCCAAATCTTTAAATAATCACGATATTGATCTCTGCTAAAAATAGATATCAACATCAAAGCAAATGACGATATAACGTAATCTCAAATGTGAGTAATGTCACATGGTTTTCCATAAAAATATCTCTGCAGTGTGGCTCAGATAGGAAATACCTGTTTGCAATGAGGAATGGGGTTTCTCAGTTCAAGAGATCTAGGGCATCAATGAGAAGCATTGTGTAGGATCTTTTTAGTAACAATGACATATTTGGTTATTTGCGAACAAATATTTTGGTCCAAACTGTCGGATACCACCTTTAATAAATCCTTTTGCAGATTCCTTATTATGTTGTTGGTTGTTTGTTTTTTTATGAAACTAAAATATGATTATTATTAATTATACAATGTATAATAATATAATGTATTATTCAAGTTTTATTAAAAGTGACGTACATGTATGTTCTTATTATGTTTTAATTGGATTATTTTACTACTTACTGCTCTATAAAGTCTTTAATTGACTACAAGTAGTTAATTAACTTTCAAATAAAATTTTAATTACATGCTTTTACACAATTTATTGTATCATTTAAGTCTTAATTAAAATAATAAAATTTATAATTATTGGTTAGTAATATATGACTCAATTCCAATTTCCAGATGACTAAGAGAGTTTTACCAGAACATTTAACAATTAACCCATACATGCACATGTCATTTTAGACCTTTGCATGGCATTTACAATTTTCACCTTATTTTCAGCATAACTAATTATTTAATTCGAAATTTGTTATGTTTTTGAGATACATCACAGCGACCAATTATGATCATAAAAGCAGTGTCCAGCTGTTTTGGTGGAGGAAGACCCAAGACACATGTCTGGGTAGAACCACCGGCGCACCCCAGGTCAGCTGAAGACTCACAGTTACCAGTACTTTAGTAAGTGAAATATATATTTCAGTCTCACACCAAACCTATGCTCCAAGCCCTGGTGATCTTCCTGTCTAGAGTTCAACATCTTAAAAACTAGGATATGAGAGGCTTATAAAAAAATCGCAAGACTACATTCATAGAAATAGCTACTGACCAACTCAAATGTCATTACTGTACTTAAGGTTGAATCCGACATTATCAAATACATATAACAATCTCCAACCACTGCTTTTAGGAATGTGAGCATAATTTTTATATTAATTTATACTTTAGTTTTAATAAATACAATTATGAACACTAACTGAATTGATAGACAAAAATGTGTATTCTTCCCAACTGCGTAAAAACTCGACAATGGTCTCTGTCAAAAATAGATATCGATGTCAGAGCGAATTACCCGGATGACTATATAGCGTGATCTCAAAAAGAAGTGATCACATGGTTTTCTAAGTTTAAAAATAGATATCTCTACAGCGTGGCTCAGATAGGAAATACCTGTTTGCAATGACGAGAGGTGATTTATGCCTTACTGTTTACACAGATCTAGGACATCAATGATCAGCATTTTGCAGGTCCTTTTCAGATAACAATGATTTATTTGATTTTTTGAGAACAGAAAGTTTGGTTCAAACTGTCAAATACCATCTTTAAGCTTTAAATAAAGATATAAATCAATTATTATATTTCTAAAGCATCGCAAGAGAAGAATAACTGCAAGGAACATGTGTGTTAAAATTTGTCGTTATCATTGTCGTTATCATTGTATTGTTTACTTTTATTTTGTTTTTGCAGTGACTAATTATGGTCATAATGGTTCTGTGGCAGAAATGTTTACTATATAGTTATTAATGAATTACCTCCCTTAATAATCCACCTGGATGATGGTCATAATAGCAGTGGTTCTACCCAGACACTAAAGTACCTGGATGTCACTAAAATGACTCTAATTGGTTGCTGTTTTGAGGGATTTGGGATTGGCATTTTTGCCGATACTGTGCAGCGACATTTCTATCATTATAGCATAGGGGCACTTATGAGGTGCCGGTACATTATACTGACCCTGACGAGTCAGGCGTAATACTGTCCCCTTAGCCCCGAGCGTTAGGAGGGAAGCCACTACTACCAACTTTAAAGTCTTTGGTTAGACCCTGCCAGGGTTTGAACCCGCGACCTCCCAATCCACAATTTGTTCTTCCAACACAAATAAACAGGAAGAAATGACCGATTCACTGACTTAAATCATTTGCTATGTTTATCTTCCACTATCAACCAATTGTTTATATTCCTGTACCTTTACAATAACACCTGATTAAATCACTCAATATGATCAACCTTTTACGTAAGGTATAGATAGTTTCCATGTGATGTCACAGACACTGACAAGTCAGTTTAAGGCAGCCATCTTTGAAGGCAGAAGCTAATGCAGGCCGAAATCTGGAAATATGTGCTGTATTAAACTCACTAGTGTGTTTTTATTTTTCAGTCTATTTTATTGAGTTTTATATCAAATAAAACAGCTTTGATGAAGTATTCTAAACATCAAAACAATATTTTGATAGTTTAAAAGGTAAAAAAAATGCAACCTAAAAGATACACTGTTCATTCTGTTTAAGGATGAGCCTTTAATTTTATTTATTTCTGTGTATAAATTATTTGTGCATTTATCAATTTTAAAAATATTGTATTCTAAAAATATAAATTTCAAGAGCTTTCCAATGGTGTATAGCTTTTAATTTTTGGACCACAAATGAACAAATTACAAGAAAATAAAATTAATTTACCCTACTATACAATTCATCTGAAAATCCCTTGAAGTTAACATCAAAGATGGCTGCCAAGATAAGCGATTTTCACTGATGTGGAAACTATCTATAGCATGGCAACATTGAACCTACACTCGTTAGCTTTCAACAACGCAATCGCAAAACCTCAGAAAATGTTCGGTGTTACATAAATACATGGGTGGAAATCCTAGTTCTGTAAACAGTTTGTAAATCGTTAACCATTTATGGAAACCTGTGAATACGCATGAACGTAGGCTTAATGTTGCCAAATAATGTTTATCTACTTACTATGGCAATAATTGGTCACAAAGTATTTAAAAAAAAAAAACCAACAAACACTCAAGTGATATATACATACTCCAACCATTCCTTACAAAAACTGTTTGCATTCTATTGTCACCGACCTATAGTCCACATATGCTGGTACATATTGGTTGCGTTTCATCAGAAATCTGAAGATCGATTGAAAATGTTCTAAAATTTCGGTCTTACGATCACTCCTAAGTGTGTTTCAACAAACTGTCGTAAGTGCGATTGGTAGCAAATCGATCAAATTAAAGCATTCTTAAGATTTAAGAGTGATTTCGCTCTAAGAGTGATTTCCAAAATAGTAATGAATTGAAATGCTCTTTAAGAAGGAAAACCATTCTTAAGGTGGCATCAGACAGTTTTGACCAAAAATATTTTCCTTAAACAACCAAATAAATTATTGTTCTCTGAACAGATCTCACGAAATGCTGTTAAATTGATGGCCTGCACCTATGTGACAACTGAAACATAATGCCATAATCATTATGACATAAAAGTATTTCCTATCTGAGCCATGCTGCACAGTTAGCTATTTTTAAACTAAGAAAACCACATGACCATTTATGTTTTAGCTTATCCAGGTCATTCACTGTGACATCAATGTCTGTTTTTTGCAGAAATCCTAAATGTTTTTGTTTATAGATTTGAAATTAATGAACATTTTAAGTGTTGATTAACATGTTTTACTGCCTTAAATTTGAGATACTATTTAAAATCATATTAGCTTAGACTAATATGTGATATTTCTGGAGAAATTATATTCACAAATACCCCAAACAGCTGTCATATAATGTTACATATATTTGATACAAGCAACCGCCCTCCCACCACCACACCCACCACCACCGCCGTATAACAACCACAATAAAGATCTAGTTTTTTTTTTTCCAATATTAAGTCTTCTTAACTATCTTTTGGATAAAATAAATATACAATCACAGTGAAATCGCCTTCAAATTGTTTTTGCACAAATGTACAGGGGCACCCGTTGCGTAGTAGCAGAGTCACTAATTTGTAACTCCCCTGACTGCTTAGCCTCTCACCGCTTAGGTTCGAGTCCCGTTCGGGGCGAAGGACTTAATGTGAGAAGGTATTCCAGCTGACTTGCAGTGCACCGGTGGTTCTACCCAGATATTTGTCTGGGGCCCTTCCTCCATCAAAAAGCTGGAGGTCACAATAATGATCATAAATGGATGCGGCAATGTATTTCAAAAACAAAACAAAACAAACAATACAGGCAAAACTGTCAGATACCACCTTTTAGAGGAAAAAATATTTTTAGATTTATGATGAAACCCACCCACTGCCAACAAGGACCATATAGACCTAAAATATACACTAAGTATAACAAACCTTAAAGTAAAAATCACTTTTTTTTTAACAAACTTTCTGAAATAATCAGTCCCCTATGTCATGTTTATTATCCATTCCCTACAAATACCTTCAGCACATACCAATTGTCACAAACATAGACTTGTATAAGACATTTGTCACACTATATAATCCATATAAACAACTTAACTTTTCAACAGTAAAACAAAATCAACAACACATACCAATGTATTCCACAAACCAAACACTACCACTATTTACTCCATGGCTGTCTACTATATACAGTCACTACTGTAGCCACGTATTTCACTGACAAAATGTAGTAAATAGAGTGTAAAGAAGAGACCCTGTGAACAGTGAATGTAAAATAGAAAAGTTAGCTGGGAGGTAAACCATTATCCCCCACCACCCCCACACACATCCACACACTGTCAAAAAGTGTATCACTGTATAATCTACCTTTAGTTGTACATATATTTTAAAGGTAGTATCCAATAGTTTATCATCACCAAATACCCATCACTCTGTATTGGGGGAATTGTGGCACAATTTCTGCAAAAAGTCAAACCTAAGCCTTACACAAGACAATTTTGAACAATGTCTAAATTATAAGACATCAGAAATCATGAACTAAATCACTCTAACTGCAAATTCTTTCTTAAACTATAAATAAGCATGGTTGTAATTTCTAAAAATATACATCGACGTCAGAGCGTATTACCCGAATGATAATATAAAGTAACGGGTCACATGGTTTTCTTAGTTTAAAAACAGCTAACTGTGCATCGTAGCTAAGGTATAAAATACCGATTTGTAATGACGAGTGATGCGTCATGCTTCACTTTTCACATAGTTGTAGGACATCAATAATCAGCATTTTGTGTGCTCTCTTCAGGCAACAATAATTTATTTAGTTCTTTGAGATAGTCTAGACAAATTATCACACATTGCCCAATATTGATACTCTCTGAGTACTGGTTCTACCCAAGATTGTACATTTTATAAAAATCTTTTTATTGTACATTTGTATCAACATTTAAAACTCTAGTCACACTCTTCTTCAGTCTTCACTGACATTTAAAAATACTGGTGCTTCAGTTAGCAAACTGGCAATATCTTGTGGACTGGAATGGACCAGATTTTACTGGACCAGTATTATTTTGGCATTTTGACATAAACAGTTGGTAAGCTTACCGAGGTGTTACGAGTGGTTGGGTTCAGTAAGACTGTAACACGTTGTTTCCCTTTTGACTCTCTCTGATAGCTACATATATTATCATGACAACAAATAACAAACATACACATTATTGGTATAAGCCATTGGGAAACAACCAGACTGCTTATTTATTTTTTTATAACTAAACAAATCAAACTTCAATATGATAGAAATCATTTCAAAGATATATTAAGCCATTGCCTTCAAACAATATCTCAATATCTGCAAAGGATGTCTTTAAGTAGAATAAAAAACGCGTCTGCTAGCTAGCCGGTCCCAAGGCTGAATGGACTTACTATCCCCGCACGAAATCGACGTGATATACCTACGTCCCCTATCGGACTAACCGTAACAAAGGAAAACAATTTTCGTCTAATTCATTGCTTCAACCAACGAAAATTATATTTAGTTTTGTTTAGTATATATGATTTTATAATAATTCAGAATTTTGAAAATGATGTGACGGAAAATTCTGGTAGACCGGCGGTCAATTTTACTAATAAAATTTAATGGCCGACAGAGATTTTGGTCGCCCGGGTCCGTGGTCCACCAGGACTTGTCGAAGACTGCTTCTTCCTTTATTAAAGATACATGAATTTTGAAAATATTAATAGGTATATATGCGTTTTTTCCCTCCAAAATGGGAAAGAAAGAATACAAAAAATGACAATACAGTAAAGGATGTTTGAAAATTAAATCTGGGCTTTCAAAGTCCGTATTTACAAGGCTTAGTCAAATTTGGGAAGATCCAGACCACCCGCTCCTTGCTGGGTGCTGCTGAGCCTCCAGCAATGGGTATTTTTACCCTGTCATGAAGTTTATAGCCAATAATTAAGAATTAAGTATCTTTATTTCAAGCTTTTGGGTGAAAGAATGAGAAAATCTAGTGAAAAAAAACCTTATCCTTTCACCCTGGCCTCACAGTGCAATAAGAGGGTTATTAATAACCACTCTGGGTCCCATGGGAGGTTATTAATAACCACTCTGGGTCCCATGGGAGTTTATTAATAACCACTCTGGGTCCCATGGGAGGTTATTAATAACCACTCTGGGTCCCATGGGAGGTTATTAATAACCACTCTGGGTCCCATGGGAGGTTATTAATAACCACTTTGGGTCCCATGGGAGGTTATTAATAACCACTCTGGGTCCCATGGGAGGTTATTAATAACAACTCTGGGTCCCATGGGAGGTTATTAATAACCGCTCTGGGTCCCATGGGAGGTTATAAATAACCAGCCTGGGTCCCATGGGAGGTTATTAATAACCACTTTGGGTCCCATGTGAGGTTATTAGTTATTTCTGGGGGCATGGCAAAAACATCTAATTAAAATAAAGTTTAAAGATGTAATAAGCATGAAATAAAAAGAAAATTTGTTGATTTTAGTGCATGATGGTATTTTAAAGCACTCGTGGTATTAAAAAAGAAAAAAATTCACTCATGGCTGGGCCTATTGAGAAAAAAATATTTTTCTATGACCACTTGTAGAATTAAATATGATTACGAACCGAAATCAACAAATATCCTCGATATACATTTATACTCCTCACCCCATACTATAACAAAAACTTTCTGTCACAGTTGAATGAGCGCATACAGTAAACTGATCTGATCTGACCAGGATATGATATTTATTCAAGCGACAAGAAGGTTTTGCAGTGGGCTGACTAATTTTTTATTTTCATAAGCTGGTCGCTCTTAAATGGTAAAATATTGGAAAAAATACAATGGCTTGTAAAGATGGGACATGGAAAAGTTTCTCACCTGTTGATTTTGCGACAGGTCATGTTGACCACCTAGACATTTCTAGGTGTATCAACCCCCAAGTGATATATATCAATACTGGTATATTGTCACAATTTATAACTGAACCTTTAAGGTATATACTCCAAATCTTCACCTCATAATTAAAAACAACTGTCCCCTGCCTTCCTCGCTGTCTCTGTCCCTATCTCTGTCTCTCTGTCTGTCACTCTGTCTTTCTACATCTTTCTCTGTCTCTCTAACACATTTTTCTATCACTTGGTTTTATTCTCAACTTAACTTAAAGCAGATATAACATAATCAAAATAATGTTGCCTTTAATGGGATAGCAACATGACAACATGGCAGGAATATCACAGGTGAAAGGGTTATAAACCAATAAGTGTGTGTAATATATACAGGGTTATCACAGTTGGGACATGTTTTTAAAGGCATCGAAAATGGGTTGCTTTAGATCTCACCCTAAACCCCAAAGAAAACACCATGCTGTGAGATCGCAGCTGGAACATCTGCTTTTGTGTATTATACACAAGGATGTCATGGGGGATAGGTCACAGAAACAATCACATTTGATGCACATTCATTGGGCAGCAAAACTCTAATAGCCAACTTTTTCCTGATACCACTGCAGACTAAGGCTGGGTAAACCCCCATTACCCTGCTACAAACCAATAACATCCCACTGTGAAGCCAGATAAGTTCACATTTCCAATTTCCATTGCCTTTAAGGTATTTATTAACATTCGGGACATTTAAGTTGAACTTCCCCCAAACAAAAACCAATTACATTTCAAAGTAATATTAACCCTATGCTGATGACTTGCACAGTATTCAACAAGTAGTAAAATTATTTTTTTTTCACTATTATTATTATTATTTATTGTTTTTTATCATGATTTTTTTAATCATAATTTATTTTTATTATTTTTTTAAATGAATAATGCATGTATTTATAGTTTTTTTGAGATATTTGTGGTGCTCAAACCAAATTTTTCAAGAAAAAATATGTGCCAAAAGGGTTAGTAGGTTATAAATGAATAAAAATATGATGGAAAAAATAAAGAGGTTAAAAAACACTTAACAAGAACATGTTAATGACCTCTTACCAAAAAATCCCTCATCCTCATAGGTTTGACAGAAAGTAAAGTAATCAACACATAATTCTGGCTATGTTATTAAAATAGGGCAGAAAAGGTGACAAGAGTCAAAAGTTCATAATAAAAAATCAATCACTTACCTTTTCCTAAAAACTCAACCTCGGAAGTTACTGAATCACCATCATCCGCAATATTGCCATCGATGTTGTTATCATCAAAGTCATGGCAGCTGAAGGGGTTCTCTTCGATATCTAACGTGTGATAGTGGGTCGCTGAATTGGCCACCAAACCGTAGGTGGTTCGTAGAGGCTGAACTGTTGACTTGTCCACCAGATCAAGTGGCTGCCACTCAGCTATGTGAGGTTTCATTTCTGCCTGTTGAAGATATGAACTTGGTTTTGTAATATCTGTATATTTGTTATAATATAATGTCTTCCACCACCATGATAATGGAAATTTCAGCAATTAGCAACTGCAATTTATGTGTTTATTAAGTAGGACTTTGGATTACAAAATATCCAGGTAGAACCACCGATGCATGCTGATCTAATTTTTTGTCATTTACCATTAGTTCATGTTCAACATATGTTTGTGAAAGTTTTTTTAATATTTTTAATATCAATGTTGTTCATTTAATTTTCACATTTTATATTTTGACAATATTTCACTGCAGCTTAGGACTTGTTTATTGTTTGTTACATTGGCAAATCTTCATATATGCTGTGGGGTTTTTTTCAATCAAAAGTCAATCATGTCTGCCTGATTTTCACCATGTTTTCTGTACTGATGCAGAACAGAGACTGTATGTGTCATTAAATATCTAAGAATGACTCAGATCACCCCTCAGAGGTCCTCGCATAAACACATCTGACTCTACTCAGTAGACTACAGTAGACAGAACAAAACAAATTATAAGTACATTAATATAACCAGATCACAAGTAACTGTTTCTTCTCTGTCCAATGCTGACAAATAAATAAATGATACTTGAGAAGAAACAGCATTTTCATGTTTGATAAACTAATGAATATTTATTATTTACTTTTGGAATTTCTGAACGTGTCTTACTAAGAAGATTCATGCCTACCTTTCAGACAAGTCGATAAATAGCTTAAAACGGAAGGCATTTTGATAATTTAAAGCTTAAATTACTTCAAATACCTGTAATTTTCATGGTTAAGCTTGTGGGTATTGTTTTTATATGTTACCAAACATGATATTTGTAACAATTAACCTGTCTGTGTGTTTTTCGTGTCTCGCTAAAAAATTTAAACATGGCGGGTATAAACTAGTATAAGGGAAATAACTCTAACATAATAAATTGAGGATATTTGCAGTGGTTGTTTCCCTTGTCTTTGCAGGAGTACACGCACGACTAAAACCATTGGAAAATATGGCGCATCGAATCAATATCAATTTTCTTTCCCATTTTATATGGTTAATGGAGCAGGCAAACAGGCATTAACACACTGATAAAAAGAGACAGATGTACACAGACAGAAAGGCAGACAAATAGACGGCCAGAGAGATTAGAGAAAGAGAGATGGAGAGAGAGAGAGAGAGAGAGAGAGAGAGAGAGAGAGAGAGAGAGAGAGAGAGAGAGAAAAGAAAGAAAGAATGAGACAGACAGACAGTGACAAAAAAGACACACAGACAGAGGGAAGACAGACATGCATTGAAACATAGACAGACAGATAGTTAGCCATAAAAGATAGATACAGATAGAGACAGACACTAACAGACATACAGAGAGAGAGAGAGTATGATACAGACAGACATAAATACGTACGGGGTGATAGAAAGACAAAACAGCGATACAGAAAGAGAGAGAGAGAGAAAGACAGACTGAGAGAAATGGAGAGACAGACTAGATAGAGATACGCAGAAATAAAGAAAGACAGACACTGAGAGCAGACAGACAGAGACAGACAAAAACAGAGACACAGAGAGGGACAGACAGTGACAGAGGCAAACAGACAATGACAAAGAGAGAGACAGACAGACAAAGACACACAGAGAGTCATATACATGTATAGAAACAAAGACAGCGAGACATAGAGGCCGACAGAGACAGACGGACAGACATGGAGACTGTGACCTACAGACAGAAACAAAGAGTTAGACAGACAGACAGACAGACAGACAGACAGACAGACAGACAGACAGACAGACAGACAGACAGACAGACAGACAGACAGACAGACAGACAGACAGACAGACAGACAGACATATAGTGTGTGTGAGAGAGATATCTAGAAGGAGATACTGACAGTCAACGACAGAGAAAGTGTGTGTGAGAGAGAGGGAGAGACAGACGACAAATATATAGACGTGCAGAGAGAAGAGCGAACACGCGAGCGAGAGAGAGAGAGAGACAGAGAGAGAGAGAGAGAGAGAGAGAGAGAGAGAGAGAGAGAGAGAGAGAGAGAGAGAGAGAGACACACACACACACACACACATAGATAGACAGAGAGAACGAGTATTTTCAAATAATTTCATATTTACAACGTTGGTCGCTTCTTTGCTGATAACAATTAAAAGTAACAATTATTAGATCTACATCCTCAACTCGTCCACAAAGTTCGCTATCCGGACAGGTACATATAATTGATCCCCACGGCTCATTCCAGCAACAACAGACTCCTACACATAAAATGTGATGCAGATGTTTGTCTTTCCTCATGAGCCAATGTATAACACGTGCACGAAAAGGTACGCCCAGCTGGTACTTAACTTAATAACACTTGGTCGATCGGAAACACTCGTAACCATTCGGTAATTTTCGTCAATAATTTCTAAGCACTTTTTTAAGTTTAAGCATATTATATTTTCTATAGAAGAGGTTACGTGCTTAAGCCTGTAATATGAATAAATTAATACGACAATAAAAATTTTAAAACAGAAACAGCTCAAATTCCACCAAAACTGGGGGAAGGTTTTGTACATGTATTTGATATGTATGTAAATTTTCCAGATATAATTATCTGGACGTCGCCAAATTTTCGGATACCTTCTTTAAGTAATTCGATCATTTTACTTGGTCTCAACATCGATGTCATAGTTTCCTGGTCGATGTATATAAAATGTGTTACATTCTGCAGCACGTGTTTTATGGTCATGTTAATAGAAGTTCGAGATTAACAGCTGTTCCCGGGGTAAATATCAATAATAACGATGTATCATACTTGACGCGGACAGTCCCAACAAGAGCCATTGTATAAAGATGCAGGTGCGGTTCCAGGAATTTTTATGGTGCGTGTGTGGCGGCCCAAATTGAACGAGCACCAGAGGTTCTAGTCGTGCTAGAGGGTTCCGGTGGGGGTGTGGGGGGATGGGGGGGGGGGGCGACATTCGCTCTCAGAAAACGTTTGAAATATAGCAACTTAAACTTATTAGAGCCCTTTTCTGCGTTTCAGGGGCTGCTGGAAAAAGATTCCATGAGTACAAACTGTTTGCATTGTCCGCGACAAAGATAATCTATAACATATTTTTGACATGGTATAAAGGAAGGGGACAAATTGAGCGAGGACCATATGTACACTAAGTGTTTGAGTGTCTGTGAGCATGCTCCCACAGGAAGACTGTTGACATCTAGACGCCAAATAGTGTCATGACTTGCATTTCAGATGCTTGACATACCCTCATATAAAGCATATTTTGACACAAATAATTTAATATTAATGCGTTTTTAGGTGTAAACACAAGTACGTGACTCATTTTTATCTGCACAGGTAGTACTGGACACCTAGGTGACAATACCACTACTAGTGCCATAAAGATGTAACACACTCTGAAATGTTCAACAAAATAGGCCTACCTTCATCGAAAGGTGTTGTGTGTTGTTGTTGTTGTTTTTTTAATTTCATTGGGGGAGAGGGCATTGATCCCCCCCCCCCCAACGCGTCGCTAGATCCGACTAATTGGGTGCAAATACTGTCGATCTTTATCAGGTAATCCCAACAGTAACTGATTGATCTGGATGCCCACTATTTGTCAAAAAGCATCTTCAGTTTGTATTAAACTGTTCAAATAAAACCGTTAGATACGACTGTTGTGTATTACATGTAGTAACAATAGATTTTCTAAAACAAATATTGACTAAGAAAACGAAATCTAAAGTTGTGACTTTATGAATGCTTCTACAGATTATTGTACCAAAGCCAGCTAAAATAAATAAATTGTAAAGCAAGAAGAAAAGACGATGGTTCGGAAAATTGAAATGTTAAAGAAGAGAAATAACAGAAAGAATAGAAGAACAAAAAAAAAATAACTAAAATACAATAAAGCCATCATCATCATCTTCTTCTTCGTCGTCATCATCATTGCCATCATCATCATCATCATCATCATCACCCCCACCAACTACAACACCTAGAATAACGTAACCAGCTTCTTTTTCTAGTTTTTATTTATTTTATTTTTTCATTATTCTCCATTTCTCTGCTTCTTTGATAGCACACCCCCTTATATTCCGGAGTATTTAAGCACCCACGCTTTTTATTTCATCCAGAATGTCGCTCTCCTTCCCAACCCAACCCAATCCCTGCCACTTATTTACACTTTCGGGATCCGCCCCTGGTGTTTCATTTATACTTCTGTCTAAGACAGAAAAGTTATCTCCCCTATTTTTAATTTACAACTGTTTGCTTAGACTTTGAACTGAGTTGTACTACTACTGGTACCTCAATTTTCGCTGAAATAAGACGTATGTACGTATTGTCATATAGATATTTGTTGGTTACATGATTCTAGACGAACTCGACATCCATCTAATTAGTTTTTAAGTTTGAGTTATTTCAATGCGAATGCCGAAAGTTGGCAAACTTTATATTCAGTAGACAAAGGACTCAATAATTAGATTTACAATACATTGATTTAAATAAAGTTCTCCCTTTTGTCTCGTTTGAAATCAGTTGAGTTTTAAGAACTTCCAAATTGGAAAATGCTTCTGACAATTGTTCTTATTTTACATGCATAATCCTGATGTTGAATGGTTCAAACTATACAATCGATAAATGTGATTAAAATTGAATTTATAGATAGTTTCCATGTGATGTCATCGACACTGATAAGACATTTTAAGGCAGCCATCTTTGTGGGCAGAAGCTAACGCAGGCCGAAATTAGGAAATATGTGCTGTATTAAACTCAACACTGTGTTTTTATTTTTCAGTCTATTTTACTGAATTTTTTATCAAACTTAACAGCTTTTATAAAGTATTTTAAATATCAAAACTATATTTTGATAGTTTAAAAGGTTAAAAAAATACACCCGAAAATGATACACTATTCATTTTGTTTTAGTATGAGCCAATAGTTTAATGTATTTCTGTCAATTAATTCTGTGTGCATTTATCAATTGTAAAAATATTGTATTCTAAAAATATGAATTTCAAGAGCTTTTCAATGGTGTATAGCTTTTAATTTTCAGACCTCAAATGAAGAAATTACAAGAAAAAGTAAACTACCCTACTATAAAATTCATATGAAAATCCCTTGAAGTTACCATCAAAGATGGCTGCCAAGATAAGGGATTTTCACTGAAGTTGAAACTATCTATAATTAGATTTACAATAGATTGATTTAAATAAAGTTCTCCCTTTAATCTCGTTTGAAATCAGTTGAGTTTTAAGAACTTCCAAATTGGGAAATGCTTTTCTGACAATAGATTTTATTTACATGCATAATCCTGATGTTGAATAGTTCAAAATATACAATCGATAAATGTGATAAACTTGAATTTATTTAAAAGAAAAGCACATTTTTAGACAACAAAATTTAAACAGTAAATGTTTTTGCAGAAATCGAATAAGTATATAGTGGTCGCTAGCCCAACAGCAAAAAACTAGTAGATTTTCTCTCGGGCTAGTAAAAATTCCCATTTAACTATTTACCTGATGGGCTGCTAAGATCCTGATTGTTAAAAATCACTGTACTTTCATTTTTAATTTGTAAACTTTTGAGCTGCTTATTTCATTTTGGCAAGCTGTTAGCGTACTTGTAAAATTAAAACAATTTTTTTTTCTGGCTAGTGAAAATTGCTAAGTTACAAGCTCAACTTGCTTGTAAAGTTCAGTCCTAATATCTATGACTGAGTATACTGAAAAGTTATTTAGAATAATTATTAAAAATAAGTACATTCGTGATTAAGATGCCTTTCTGCTTTTGTATCCTACTTTAAGTGAATAAATTTCACTGATATGTAATTCCTGAGCTTCTTAATGCATTATTTCAAATCCAAGTTGGGACAAGAACTTTTATCTGTCCAACAAAATAGCTGGATGACCCTTTTATGGCCATAACTTTGTCGATGATATGTACTTAAAAAAGTACAACAAACAACAATAATTGTATCAGTAGAAAGGGAATATGTTACTGAAAAAGGCCTTAAGTGAGTGACTTATCAGGGTTACTTATGTGAAAAATAAGTTTCTGTAAAAATATGTGACACATTACTTGACCTCTCCCCTCTCATTTTGAACCCTGATGCATTTTTTTTATTATTTATTTCAGGCTCCACTGTTCAGCCATGTTTAAAACAGGACTACTTATCGTCACGAGGCCATTAAATCAAGTGAAAGCCCTCATACCATCCTACCTTACTGAAGCCAATCGCTTGGTCTCGAAAACACTTTATGTTCAATTCCAACCCGACTTTAATTTTGATAAATCAAACCACACACAAAACCACAAATTGCTGCGATCTGTTCCGTTCACTGCAGACACACGTCAGATTGTAAAAGAATTCTACGCAACGGGCTCAAAGATGTGCAACAAGTTAGATATGAGGGTTTTGTTGGGCAATTTCATGAATTCACCCTGCCATGTGAGTAAATATGAGTTGACAAATGTCTGTGATTTGGTTATGGTGGATTGTGTCATACAAGATACAAGAAAAACAGACTTTGTTTCATTGATTAAGTCTAAGTTTTCCCTTAGCCAGTCAGTTGAAGTTGAAAGTTTGGATATCGATGAAAACTCGAAGCATGAAAATGGAGATAATGGAGAGCCAAAAGAAACAGAGGCAAAAAGATTAAAGTTGGATGAGAGTGAGGTAACTGCTTAAATTCCAAATTATAAAACATTATCTATGAAATGTGTACAATTTATTTACTTGTAAAAATACAGAATTTGTATTTTGCAAAGTTTTTTTTTAAGATTTGAAAATAGAGTTTAGTAGATTGTTTTATTGGGTAGTTAACAAATACAAATGTTTTCTATTTGTTTGATATTTGTTACATGAGATGAATGTTATATTGATATTAAGCTTAAAGTTTATTTAACTTACTTTAACTGGCCCTGCAGTAACAATATATCAAATACCTATGCACAAGGGAGGTAAGAATGTAGTTTTTAAATAGAGTAAAGTCCCTTCACATAATGATAAGATCGAATACAAGTTTAAATCAGGTTTCATATTAAGCATCCTTGTCAGATCTGTTAAAAATAAAAAATAAAAATTGATCAGTTTACCTGCGATAGTATGCAGGTTATTTTTTTTCAATGAAACAATGACAAAACAATGTAAATGCTGTCTTCATAAAAAAAAGACCCTTCATGAATAAAAAAAATAACTACATAGTTTAGCATCTTACATACATGTGAACTTTCTCTGAGGCCAAAGTGGGAGATTTGTTATTTTCATATAAACAAAGAAGGAGGTTATTTGTTTCCAAATAGGGAGATTTCTGAAAAACAGCCCTCATTTTCAAATAATTTTTAAATCTTAAAAGTGGGAGTCTCCCTCCAAAAGTGGGAGAGTTTACATGTATATGTATTTTATATTGATATTAAGCTTAAAGCTTAGAGCTTATTTGACTTAACTGGCCCAGGTATGTTAGTAACTTAACTGGCCCTGGTATGTTAGTGAATTGACTCCAAGCACTGGTTTGTTTATGGTCATTAAAACGACATACAGCTGTTGTTGGTGGAGGAGAGCCACAGACTTATGTCTGGGTAGAACCACTGGTGCATTGCAGGTAATCTGGGAGACCTGCCCACATTAAAAATTCACCCAGACTGTGACTCTAATCCATTAGGTGAGATGCCATGGAGTAAATAAAGTTACACGTCGGCAACTCTACACATTAGGCCATGCTTCCAGAAAAATTATGTATGTCATTTGTATGTTTCAAAGATTTTGTTAAGTTTTAAAAATACTGTTTGATAAATTGTAAAGCAATATTTGAAGATACAGTTAAGTGTAGAAATTCAAATTGATTGTTTATTTCAAAAACCTACAGACTAAATTTTTTAAATCTGCTGCTATAATATGTCAGCCATGAACACCTTCTGTATGTTTAAATTAAATAGTACCTTTTGGTAACATTAAAAAATGGAAAAAATAAATATAAATCCATTTTATCTTTTCTAGACTCAGCCACCAAAGATCCAGCAGCACAGTAACGTGGCATTAGGAGGGACATTTGATAGACTTCACACTGGCCACAAACTGCTGTTGTCGGAAGGCTGTCTGCTAGCTACTGATTCCCTGACGGTCGGTGTTACCGTGGGAGATATGAACAACAGTGAGTGATAAATCATTTTTCAGAACTTTGCTACATTTTAATAATGGAATATATTAATTCTTTTTTTATTGATAATAACTACATAAATTATTAACAAGTAATATTGCTAGTGACTTAAAGGTGATGTCCAACACTTTGCCTGTATCAAGTGCTCGTAACAATATTTTTCCATTTTTGGGGGAATTTATTCACTTACTGTTGCTTTGGTGTAAATAAAACTGTTTTGAACTCTAACTGTATTGTAAGACAGTACAAATTAAAAAAAAAAACACTTTAAAAGTTCATTTTTTCCAAATATATAATAAGCACATAACGATCGCTGTTAAAAAAGATATCTATACAAGAGCAGACTACCTGGATGACTATATAATGTGATCTTAAATGTAAGTTGTCACATGGTTTTCTTTGTATAAAAATAGATATCTCTACAGTGTGGCTCAGATTTGTTTGCAATAATGAGTGGAAATTAAAGCTTTACAGATATAGGGCATATTTTTTAGAGGACCTTGTCAGGTAACACTAGTAATGCTCTGATGATCGAAAAATATCAATTAGCGGCCTGAAAAGTTTCTCGATGTCGATAATCAATGTCATTCTCTCATAATCGATTTATAGAAGATTGCGAATGCACGCCAAATTAAAGTATGGGTTCCAGCTTTTACCCTTATCCGGCCATAAAGGGAAATCACTCTGAAGATTAAAATGGCGGCCCGTGAGATTTATGAGCATATAAAAATAAAAAGCAAGTGAAAATATTGTAATTTGTCATTGAAACACCAAATGTTTTGTAAAAAGTGGCAGCAAGTACACCATAGTATTGAGTAATTATGTGAGCTACTAATCATCCGATTTCCCAACACTAGGTAACACTGACTTTTTTGGTTATTTGACAAAAAAAAATTTGGGTCCAAACTGTGGGGTACTACCTGTAAACAGATAGTGCTGAATCAGAAGGCAGCTATTCTGGATCTGCACTATTTACCTGACACTCATCACTTCGGCCAATGCAGGTTAAAAGTTAAAATATAAGCAATATTTCTCATTTTTTCTCATTAAAACTTGTAAGGACCCTAATTGTGTGACTGCGACATAATTTAACACAAAACATGTGGTATATTTCAGAGAAAGTGCTGTGTGAGCTTATAGAGCCAGTGGAGCGACGTATCTCGGTTGTTCGACATTTCCTGGAAGACGTCAAGCCCACCATAGAGTATAAGCTGGTTCCCATCAATAATGTGTATGGGCCTACGATAACGGATCCGAATCTGGATCTCATAGTGCTGAGTCAGGAAACCCAAAAAGGAGGGGAGGTCATCAACACAGAGCGAGAGAAAAAGGTAAAGATGAGGATATTAGAGTTGTCTACCTTAGACAATATGATTTTTTTTTTAAATTAATTTTTGTAGTTGCAAGTGTTGTTGGTCTTGGGTGACTTTTTATTTTATTTTATATATTTAAATCCATTGCATCAACTAATTAAGGTTATTATTGCAACCGCCAACAATTTTGGTGGAGAAAGCCACAGACAAATGTCAAGGTTGAACTACAGACATATCGCAGGTCAGCTGGAAGACCTTCCCACATTAAGTCCTTCACCTGAATAGGACTCAAAACACACGCTGTGAAAGGCTTAGCAGTCAGGGGAGTAAGATTTTAAAAAACCTCAACAAAAACCGAATGAGCAAAACAGAAAATGTTAAGAATTATATAATGAACTATTTTTTGTTTCAGAAACAAAAAACAAACCAAAGTTTGGAACTATTTTTTTGCAGGGTATGAAGAGAATGGCTGAATACACAATAGAACTGCTGGAAGATGATCTTCATAACCAGTATGAGGAAAGTAAAATCAGTTCCTCATCACTACGGAAACGGTTGCTTGGCACATTAATCAATCCATTGAAGGTATGTTTAGTGCTTAGTTGTTAGGTTGTTTACAAATGGAACATGCTTGGGAGTTGTGATACTAAGAAAACAACAATTTGTTTACAGTCTAATTGCCATACTGCAGGTTGCAATTAAATGAATGTACATCCTACCACAAATATAATGGCCATTACCATCATTCTTCTGTTTTATTCTATGTAAAACTGTTATATTCCTTCAGATCTTGTAAAGACTGATTTATGAGAT
Source organism: Sinonovacula constricta (assembly GCA_007844125.1). NCBI lineage: Eukaryota > Metazoa > Mollusca > Bivalvia > Cardiida > Solecurtidae > Sinonovacula > Sinonovacula constricta. The sequence continues at coordinate 31,691,921 of CM017570.1, read as the reverse complement.
TACCACATTCATTTCAATGTATCGCAGTCCACTGAATCAGTTATCTACTTAATGAGGTGACAATGTTATTAATGCTAATTCGTGTGCATCAATGTGTTTACACACCTCTGTGAATGACCATAACTCTTGCATTCAACAAACTCCCAATTCCCCTGATTGACATGTCAGACAGCAAGTACGCTTTGTTAACCATTTTATGCTGACATGACATTCAGCAAATTAGCTGACAATACTTTGAAGGAGTTGTAGTCATGGTAACACTGTTACAATGTCATGCAGTGGACGTTTGTTTTTTCTGCTTTACTTTTGTGGTGATAACAAGATTTGAAACTCCTAGTTCTGGTTTCATTGTTAAATGGTTTAATACATATCTACTTAAGGGGACATTTATCTTCAAAAGGGTTTAAGGGAATTGAAAGTGTCAATGTCATGGCCTTGTCTGGCTACACATTGGGAGGTCTATAATTTGGGTTGGAATTGGTAAATTCAGCTGAGTTAAGTTAGATTTTTAGAGCTTTTTCTTGGCTGTTGTGCCCAAATCTTTGGCTAGTCATGCCTGAGTTTATTTTAACTGAATGATGGTTGTTTGATATATTTGCAGGCCACTGTGAAGACCAGTGATCGTCCATACATTATTGGCCTGACAGGAGGTATCGCCAGCGGAAAGTCGGCCATCTGTAAACGTTTGGAAGGTTTGGGAGCAGTGACAGTCGACTGTGACAAGCTCGGTAATTGGTCCTTTCTTAATTGTTTTAAAAGTGTGTTAACAAAATATTGATAATCCAATTTATTTATCTAATATCCAAATGTTGGATGGTGGGAGGTTCTAAACAAAGGTAACATACTGATGCCTAAGTGCACCTGGCCTAATGGTTGAGTTGCCAGATGGTTACCTCTTAGACTGCTTAGCCTCGCACTATGTCGATTTGAGTTCCGTTCTAAGAGTGAAGGACTTTATAAATGTGTGAAGGTCTTCCAGCTGATCTGCAGTTCGCCAGTGGTTCTGGTGTCAAACACGGGTTTCCTGGAGTAGTGATCATATTCTTTTCGCATGACTAAAATGCATAAAGGAATTAAATGGGAAGATCTTCCAGGTGACCTGCAGTGCATCAGTGGTTCTTCCCTGACATTTGTTGGGTGATTTCCAAACCATTGCTTCAATGACCATGATTGTGTCACTGTAATGTATTTTAAAAAAAACAAACAACATTTACTGGTCTGTAAGCACTTTAACTATAGAAGGTGCCATTATAACAACACAGAACTTTGTTACCGGACATGGTAGTGCTCCTAGTATGAGAGGCCATGAGTTTGATTCAAGGCCATGACGTACCAAAGTCGTTAAAAATGGTAATTTATTGCTACTTTGCTAACGCTCAAGCAAAAAAAAGGGTTGTTTCACACCTGGATGGACGGATGTCATGGTAATGTGACTGGGTGTGGTATCATGCCAGGTGTTCACAACATGCTATACACAGTGATGGCAACACTATATCTGATTCAATTGAACACTATTCATGTATCCAGATAACTGAATTTGCAATTGGTCCACATGCCAAATTTATAAGTTATGTTCTGTAAAATTTGTTAATTTATTTGTAACCTTTTTTGTGAGGTTTGTGATGTTTGCACTGCAAAATTTCTTAAAGGATAAAGACAACCATTTAGTGAATGTGTCATAAAGTACATTTGCTGATTTATTATATTGTGCATTAAACCCCATTTTCAGGGCACAAGGCCTACGTGAAAGGTACACCAGGATTTGACAAGGTGGTCACTGAATTCGGAGATGCTATCATAGGTGAAGATGGAGAGGTGAATCGGAAAGAGCTCGGCAAGATTGTTTTTGCTGACAAAGTAATGTATATATATATATTTTTTTACCGTAAACCACACTAGCTTAAAGTAGAATGCCTGTTTAGTTTAAACCTTTTTATTTATGGTAGATTGGGAAACAAGTTTGTTCACTTGATATTAATTCTTCTTGACTGGATGCGACCTGTAGCGTAGTGATATAGTTGCCAATTTGTAACTCCTTTGACTGCCTAGCCTCTCACAAGTCACCATGTGAGTTTGAGTCCCGTTTGGGGTGAAGGACTTGATGTGAGGTCTTCCAGCTGAATTGCGGTGCGCTGGTGGTTCTGCTCAGATTTGTGTCTGGGGTTTTCCTCTACCAAAAAGCTGGACGTCGTTATAATGATCATAAATGGTAGCTGCAATGTATTTTAAAAACAAACAAACAAACTTCTTGACTGTCCACTCCCCTGAAAAGAACCAGTATTCATGTACTAAGTTACTGGATCAGTGTGTAGTAAACAGTCTAGCTCAGGGTCTTACATCATGTGGTCATTTTAAGGGTTCGAACCCGGGAACCTCCACTCCGGTGTCCAGCGTCCTAACTGCTAGACCATTTGTATTCAGTATAAATACTATCTCAGTACCTTGCATTTCATACCTTACTGTACATATGCTGGGATCGAACCCAACTTGTATTCTTCAAGTAGCAAGACCATTTACTGCACATTAACCCTATCATTCATAGTTTATCTATAATTTTGAAAATTCACTTGACTTTGTTGTGTTTTTTGTAAAAGAGATAAAAGGATTTTAATAAATATATGTTCCACTTGTAATAATTTTTTTAAGGCTGAACCAGTCTATACATCAACCCTTAGTCATGCAGATTCTGCTAATGAGTGTGAATGGTTTGTAAAGGCGTAAAATGGCATATAATTGTGATTGGTTTGTAAAGGCGTAAAATGGCAAATAATTGTGATTGGTTTGTAAAGGCGTAAAATGGTGTATACATGAAGGAAAGGATTAAGATAAATGTCCCTTTAAGAAGATATGCACTAGATTTGTAGTGCGATGGTACTTTCTAGATTAACTTTCAGTTGTGTTTGCGCTTCACTTGCTGGAAATGTTATTTTGAGTAGGGTATGTTTTATGTTAAAGATGGTATCGGGCAATTTGGACCAATTTTTTTTCTCAACTTAAGATTGTGCAAAATGTTGTTCATTGATGCCCTAGGTCTGTGTGGTCAGTGAAGCATAAATCCCCACTCATCATTGCAGACAGGTATATATTATTCGAGTCGCACTGCAGAGATAGCTATTTTTAAACTAAGAAAACCACGTGACAACTTACTGTTGAGATCACGTTATCACAATTTTTAGCCGGGATTGCTATCATGCTTCTATTTTTTATAGATTTGGAAAATATGAAATTATAATGTTTTTCAACAATGTCCAGCTTCAATGGCAAGTTGTTGTATGTTGTTTTAAAAGACAATACTAAAAATCACATTTTTATATAAAATTTTAATTTTTCAGAAAAATCTAGAAAAGTTGAATAAATTGGTATGGCCAGAAATTGCTGCCCTAGCCAAACAAGAGATTGAGCAGTTTTCTAAAGGTAAGATTCAATTTTATTGTTCTGATTTTTTTAAAATGGAAGACAAAATGTATATGTTTATAATCAGCTTGATATAAAACAAAAATATGTCCCTTTCATTATCTCAGAGTATATGCTATTTAGAAATATTATTTATTTATTCATATTATCACAGTGAAAGGAACTCATTATTAGATTAAAATGAGTTAAACAATCATGAAACAGGAACGGGGGCCATTTTAACTATTAGCAAGTGCAAGCCTCAAGGTCATTTTTAAATTGATTGCATGTTTGGAGACATGTCTATTCCTGTGGCATTTTTTGTTAATAATCTACAATCTTTAATCTACACTTTACAGACAAATATCCCTCTCGGTTTGAAAAAAACAAACAAAACATTTTCCATCAGAACAATATTTTCAGAACTTTGACTTTTTTCTGTAGCTGCCCACCCTGTGATTGTATTGGAAGCTGCTGTCTTGTTAGAGGCAGGCTGGGAAAGCATGACACATGAAGTTTGGGTCACTATCATTCCAGAGGCAGAGGTAAGGCAGGATATATTTAAGTTGATCTTATAAGAAAACCATTCATAAATAAATCACTTAACAATAAGTGAATGTGTGCATCAAGAAATCATTACATTACAAAACTACATTACAATAAACAATTATTTATTTTTGTATTTTTAAATAACAGAATATTGTTTTTTCATCATCATTTTTTGTTGATTAAATTTTGAACTCTAACTGTTGCACATTAGCCTGAATATGTCATCATTTAGATTCTCTGCAGCTGATTAAAACTTGAGTTTGCTTTTCAAATTAACTTGCAGAAAATATTTGTTTTCTTCATCTTAAACTTCATGTATATCAGTGCAAGACTTTGAGTGGCAATAGAAAATCGAACATCAAATATTTATATATTTATATTGAAAGTATTGATGACATTCCTATTTATGACCTCTTCATGTCATGTAGATTAGTTCTACCTGGATGTGTTCCTTGCCAGGAACCACTGATAATTAACCATATTTTATTACATTGTATTGACACAAACCATATTCAGTTAAGATACACTAATATCAATAACATAATCAAACTGTTTTGGACTGTGTCCAATTCTTTTTGCTTTCTAAACAAGACTGGTTTTCTTCATAACGTTTAAAAGCTTTTAATTATTATAACCTGTTTTCAATTTTCGTTCTCACTGTTTTAATCTCATAGATGTCTGTATTTTTCTGCTCATGTATTTTAATCTTAACTTAATTATACTCTTTTTATGTTAAACTTTATCGTGTTCAGCACCATATGATATGACTTACCAAGTGCCATTGTGCCGAACCCATACCACCACCCCCCTTCACCCCCACCCCCCGAACCCAACCCACCCACTCACAAAATAAATACATGGATTATTGCATCTGCAGTGTGGGATATACATAGTTGTTGAGTTAAAAGACGATTACAAAGTTGTGAAAAATTGTTGTGACACTTCCATTTCTTTAAACTTTAAAGGTGTTGTCCCACAGTTTGCCTATATCAAATATATATAACAACATCGAATCTCTGTTTGGGGTATTTGTGCATAATTGCTGCAGAAACAATCATACTTTTATGTAAACTTTGACAATTTTCAACAGTATCCCAATTTCAGGTCAGTAAAACTCGCTAATCAACATTTAAAATGTTCATTCTCTTCAAATCCATAAATAAGAATGATAGGGATTCCTGCTAAAAATGGACATCGATGTCACAGCAGATGGCTTGGATAAACTAAAACATAAGTGGTCACATGGTTTTCTTAGTTTAAAAATAACCAACTGTGCAGAGTTGCTCAGATAGGAAATACATGTTTGTAATGACAATTGTGGCTTTATGGTTCACTTTTCAGTCAGGTGTAGGACATCAATAAACAGAATTTTGCGAGATCTTTTCAGGTTACAATAGTTTATTGAGATAAATTAATGAAAATTGTTTTGGTACAAACTGTCAGATATCACCTTTAAGACAACACAGTCTTTTATAGGACAACATGTGTACATATTATTTAGAGGTAATATTTTATTCCATCATTCATTGTTATTTAACAGTTTTGTTTTTTGTTGTTTGTTTTTTTAACTAAAACAAAAATAAATCTTATTTGATTAACTGTGGCCAAAAAATATAATGTGGGGCGTTTATTTCTCGTCTAGGCAATCAAAAGAATTATGGAGAGAAACAAACTTCCGGAGGATCAGGCCAAACAACGTGTCCAGTCTCAGCTGTCCAATTCACAGCGAGTGAATAAGTCCAACGTGATCCTATCGTCTCTGTGGGAGTATGAATACACCCAGTCCCAGGTATTTCATCAATGTGTCAACACAATACTAAACAAATTGTCCGTGTCAAACTGCTCAAAGGATTATGGGTAGAACAGCCATGACATTTCTTTTATTCATAACAGTTTTCAGTTTATCTGATATGGTTTGAGCACCTGTGTCACTCCTATTTTCCAGCAACATTTGGTACCAAAATATCGTTTATTCTATAGCTGTAAAGCAAATATGGTCATGTACATTGAAAGTGAAAGTAGGCTTCAAAACATATTAACTGTTGTCGTAATATTTTAATATAATCAACAAATGACGATGTTTACGTGTTATATATTTTTAAACACCCTACTAAATACAAATAAGGTGTGCCTGTGCTGTATTAAATTATATTCACACACAACATATTTTGCTGTTATTTTGGGAACATTGGAAATAGAACAAAAAGTAAACACAGCTTGTTGGATATGACCATAAAATAGTGTGCCATTATTATAAAAGAAAATGTCAACATTATAAGAAAGAATGCCAACATTATAAGAGGGAATGTCAGTATTATAATAGATAATGTCAATATTATAATAGTGAATGCCAGTATTGGAAGAGAGACTCTCATTAATATTATAGAAAATGTCAATATTGTAAGATAATGTCAATATTGTAACAGAGAATGTCAATATTAACATAGAATGTCAATACTGCAAGAGACAATATTGATATTATGATAGATTGTGCCAACATTAGGATAGTTAATGTTAATATTATCATTAAGAATGTAAATATTACAGAGCATGTAAATACTGTAAGATAGGATGTTAATATTATAATAGAAAAAGTCACTTGTATAAAAAAAATGTCAATTTAATTTTTCTATCTCAGGTTAATGTGATTCCTTTAACTGAGTGTGCATTTTTCTATTTTACAGGTAGAGAAAGCTTGGAAACTGTTGAGAGAGAGGATTGGATTGAAGGACATTGTGAAATCGAACATGTAATAACTGTTTGAAAATGTGGGTCTTGCTTGTAACTAGATCACTTATTGTACATCAGACAATTGTTATCACTAATTGTACATCAGACAATTGTTATCACAAATTGTACATCAGACAATTGTTATCACTAATTGTACATCAGACAATTGTTATCACTAATTGTACATCAGACAATTGTTATCACTAATTGTACATCAGACAATTGTTATCACAAATTGTACATCAGACAATTGTTATCACTAATTGTACATCAGACAATTGTTATCACTAATTGTACATCAGACAATTGTTATCACTAATTGTACATCAGACAATTGTTATCACAAATTGTACATCAGACAATTGTTATCACTAATTGTACATCAGACAATTGTTATCACTAATTGTACATCAGACAATTGTTATCACTAATTGTACATCAGACAATTGTTAAAATATGTTAAATATATAAGGACATTGAACATGTAAGTATTGTAGGGTAAAGTCGATTCGTACAACTGGATTACCAATCCACAGAGGACACTTGTTAAAATTTGGTTTAAAGGTGGTATCCAACTGTTTGGGCCAAAATTTATTTTCTCAAATAGCAAAATAAGTCATAATTACCTGAAAAGAGGCTTCAAAATGTTGTTCATGGATGTCCTAGATTTGTGTGAACAGTCAAGCGTAAATCGACACTTGTCATTGCGAAAAGGTATTTCCTATCCGGGCCATGCTGCAGAGATAGCTATTTTTATACTTAGACAACCATGTGACCACATACTTTTGAGATCATGTTATATAGTCATCCGGGTAATCCACTCTGACGACGATATCTATTTTTAGCAGAGACCACTATCACGATTTTTATACAATTGGAAAGATTACACAAAGTGATCTTTATCATGATCAGTTCTGTCTAACAAATCAGTTAGTGTTTAAAATCATATTTATCAAGACTAATGTATGAGTTTATAAAAAAAAATATGCCCAATTTTCCCAAACGGTGGTTCGATATTGTTACATATATTTGATATAGGCAAACTGTTGGATGATACCACCTTTAATATAAAAGACCTTAGGAAGACCTAGCGTAAGGAAAAATAAGGTTGTATGATTGGATCATCAATTAAACAGTGTACATTTGTTAACAAATGATTAAATATTGATTTAGACAATGTGTGGAAAGTGTAGAGGAAGTAGAGTCATATAACTATATTACCAATTGACCATCATACAATTATTACAAATAAAAGAGAGACATTGTGAAATCCAACATGTAAATAATGTAGGGATAATTAAGATCTTACAATTGAATCACACATTAAACATCAAATAATTGTTTAAAATGATAAAATATAAAAACATTGTGAAATCCAACATGTAAATATTGTATGGATCATTAAGATCGTGTAATTGGATTCAACATTGTACATCGTACAATTGTTAAAATAAGATTAAATATTAAATACATTGTGTTCTCAGGGACCATAAAATTGTAATCTTCATATTTTGTAGTTTTTTTTTTTACTTTTCTTTGGTATTCACTTTGTGTAGATTTCGTTTATTAAATGATTTCACTAATTGTTTTGTGCACATATTGCAGTTTAAACTTACTTGAAGTATTCATTTAAGTGGTCACCCCATGATCTAGAGGTAGTGTTGTGGGCTTGTAAGTTCTCTGCCATCCAGATGACAAGTTGTGGGCCTGTGGGAATCTAATTCTTTAACATTACTTGATTACCTCATTAGGTTTTATTGTAAAAAAATTATTCCTCTGCTGTATTTTACTTAAAGTTTGAGTTTATGCAGTAAGTTTGCCCTGATTCCCGAGAACAGGGGTAAAGTGTTTGTTACAAATACTAGTTATAGGCAAACTGTCAAATACCACCTATAATGTGAGAAGGACTTCTAGCTGATCTCAAATGATTATGTGATGTACATTTAAAGTATAGTACATTTTGTTAGATGTGTATGTTAGGTAGATGGTACTTCCATTATGATTATATGTTACAGATCTTAGTCAATATTCAATGTCGGCTTGTGAATCAGGAGGTCATGGGTTCAAACCTCAGCCAGGTCAAACCAAAGACTTTAAAGTTGGTAGTAGTGGCTTCCCTACTAACGCTCGGGGCTAAAGGGACAGAATCACGCCTGCCTCGTTGGACCGGCCAGGTTCAGTCAGTGGGCACCGCATAAGTGTCCCTGTGCTATAATGATAGAAATGTCACAAAAGCACAGTATATGCAAAAAAGTCCGCTAATCCAATCCAATCCAATATTTAAGCAGAACGTTTATAAACTTACATGGCAGTAACCAGTGTGAATTGTTATCCAAAAAATTTTTCACAACATGAATAACAAATCCATTTAAACTCTTTTGGTATATACGCTATCCCTAAATGGATACAAAAAAGGTTAATCAAAATGTGAATGTTAAGAAATTTACATTATGTTATATGTCTTGTTTATTAATGACTAAAAAATCTATTGTCTTTTAGAAAGACTTTATTTTGTGTAGTAGTGTTGCTTCTAGTTTTGTACTGTATATATCGACATCAGCAAATCTTAGTAAAGACTTGTACTAGTTTTTTATTTGAGTTTTGAATTACTATTTGTATATGCGGTAATTTTAAATAAACTTTTTATAAGCAGTATCAGAAGCATTTTTTTCCTATATCCACCTAGAATTATGTCCCTTTGACAACACTCCACATCAACATGAAATCTCCAATGACATCACAGTCATCTGTTTATATTTATCCATTGTTTTGTTTTTAAATTTTAAAAATGTTATAAATATAATGAAAATGATGTAAAATGCTTGCAAAAAATTGATACAGGTAATACCGAGTTAGGTAATACCAAGTCATAGCCTACTTTCAATCTACTGCGCATTCAGCCGACTTTACAGTTTACCCCCTGATCATTGGGTGTATTCATTAATGCCATATTATGAAAGCTGACACATGGTGCTGGAAAGTAATATTATTGACCCAAATAACCCTTGTAGGTACCCGTTTATACACCTGGGTGAAGTGGAACATTTTGAGATTCGAACCACGGACACCGGAGTCCAGAGTCGTGCATCCTACCACTGGACTATTCCGCTCCTCTATAAAGAGAATTATTTGTAAATAAACAACATTATCAATTAAGGAAAACAGTACATGGTCATTTACACAAGTGCTTTTTCGTAGTTATCTCTTCCTGTGTATTTTTTTCTATTCATCAACTTCTGGTCCCTCTTTTGCTCTTTCGGAAACTTTGATATTGCATGTCAAACCAAGCTCAACAGAACAATTCTTTGTAATGTTTTTTGTTTATTGTGGATATATGTGCTTAAGTTTTATACCAATAATATCAAATACTACTGTACAACTACTAAACATTTATCTTTTTAATTTGAAATAAAACAACAACAAGAAGAGCAAAACACACAAATATTTTCGTTATCAATTAATGTTTCAAATAGTTAATACTTTAGCTTACATCATTTAACATAATTTTTCAAAACTTTTAATTACTGTTTTATTGGTACCTTAGAAAATGCTGATTTCTAACCATATAAAATGTATGTGGCATATAGTAAAAATTGACCCTTATCAAGAAAGGGGCCTGTTTTAAACAATTGTGCACTTTACACGAGTTGTTACAGCAATAGCAATAAAATAAGAAAGCAAAATTGAAATACAATGTATAAAACATTACACTTTAAAAAAACAAACAATTTGTTGTGATTTTTTAATCTGAATTTAATAATTTAATGACATATTTACAATATTTGTCATTTGAAATAAAAGAGGGAGACATGGAGAACAAGAAAACTCCTGAAAAAAGACTGTTTCAAACAATATATTGAACGTATCTTTACATCATCCATGATAAAGTTTATTTACACGAAAATTACAGGTTCCATTCCAACCTTGAAGAAGTTATTCATTCATCAAATCACCAAAAACAAGTTCTCTTTATGATGATGAAACTACAGTAAAACCTCTCCAAAAGGCACCTCTGAGCAACAACAACCTCTGAGCTCCAACAACCTTTAAGCAACAACACTTTTATTCCCCCATAAGTTTTAAGTGCACTTTAACCACTGAGCCCTCCTCTGAGTAAAGGTAAACTCCCATTCAAATATGTCCCTAAAGGCTGTGGTAACCTCTGCTGAGCACCACCGTGGGTCTACTTGAGAAGTTTCACACTTTTGTTAATTGCTAAGGAATCATGGTTGACTGATTTAGTATAGGTGCTAATCCAGTGTCTGTTTGACAGGTAACCAGTTAGGTGTAAAAAAACCTGATAACCTGGTTTCAAAATAGAGGTTATAGAAAGAATATTATCAGTTAATTGGCAATAGTAACTAATAATGTGTTTATTAAATCCACACAAGATTATTGTTGACTTTGCAAGAAGTGAAAATGACAATAATTGCTCTTTATCTGCAACTTGCAATTCTAATTTATGGTGACTAAATATTAATGCATTCATCTACTTTCATAATTTAGTTCTCAGTTTCATTTACTTAGTTTACTTAATTAAGTTGTTTTATTTAAGACTTATCAGATTCTACTAATGAGAATTTTGACTGTTTCAAATTACACTGTGTAAGTATGTATGATCTTCTAGTTATATTTCAGCAGAAATTAACTACATTTTTAATATGTGATACTATATTTTGATATTTTTTAAACAACCATAAGGTAATATTGAATTAAAATAATGTTTTCTATAGGGTATTTTAACTTGGCATCAATGACAACCTCTCAGCAGTAACAGTTTTCTGTGCCAAATGTTGCTGTGCAGAGGTGTCACTGTATATTAATTGATTGCTCTAAAATATCCATACTCACACACAAACATGCACACACACACCAAAAAAAAATGGAAGCAGACAAAATAAATCCTGCTTAATGCATTAATCCTTACACAACATTCACAAGCACAACACATAATGTCATCTTTAAAAAGTGTTTATTGAACAATTCTTTACAAAACATTATCCAATATAATCAGCACCAACATCAAAATAACTTTTTGAATATTTTGATTTCTTAATAAATATAAACATTTCGATATTGATACTCAAACATTATTATCCGGTACAATAAAAAAAATCGAAAATATTGCACTGTCTGAATGAGTATCAAGTCAAAATAGAAAACATAACGGTTCCACAACAGACTCCTTTGAAAATCTTAATTACCGGTACACTATAATATAATGCCCCACCCATTTCCTTTGCAAATAAAATAATTCTTTTTACAAAATTACTTTGTTTTGTTTCACAAATTTTTACATTTTCATGTCTTAACATTGTAACATTCTCAATCTTTTTTTTATATTTCCAAATCTTTGCATCACTGATAAGAACATGTATTAAAACATCTCCAAATACTATTTTATCTTTAATTTTTATCATTCACTTAAAAATGTTAAAACCTTAACACAGCAACAACAAACACAACTGTTCAAAACGCAACAAGTTCAAAACTGATAACACTATGAATCCTGGGTTATGTCCGTGTTGTCAAATTTCTTGGCAACAAAAGCACCCCCTTGCCGGCGATAGAAAAAGTATGTTCCTAGCACACCCAATATGAAGGCCACCACCAACAGGGCAACACCCATTCCGGCCATGGCGCCTAGCAACAGAAATAATCAAACACTCTATAAATGATTAGATGGTTATTCTCAATGAGTATTGTAGGTCATGTTCTTTTTTGCTAGAAACATTTTTTTCTCAAACCTTCAAATTTGGGGGTGAACATTAGAGAAGAGCATTTTCAGCACCCTTTAAGTCATTGATAATTGGGGTGTGTAAAAATCTCGGCTTTATCTTGCTTCACAGTGGGGGCGTTTAAAGCTAGGTTATGATGGTGAATTGGTATCCATTTGTGGAGTGTTGTGAGTGATAGTGGGGTCAAAATGGTTGGACACAACTTCGGCCGCAACTTTCTTAGGGATGTGATGAGTATTATAGGCATGCTGACCAATGCAATACAGTAATTATATATGATAATGAATCAAGTGAAACTTAATTGTTTTATGACATTCCCCTCTGTGATATCCTTGTATACAGTATCACACTAACTGGTTAACGCCCCTTCCCACGACCATTCCCACTGTGATCTCCCAACATGGTGTTGTCTAAGGATGGGTACAGGGTTACCCAATCAAAGGACAATGGTGGGGACAGGGTTGCACAAAAGAAGGACCTTGTCTTTTTTTTTAAAAGATAACCAAAATGACCTTTGTTCACCCAAGATGATAGCATGCCGTGAGATCACAGCTGGACACTTAACTTGCAAATTATACACATACTTTATAGGAGAAGAGGTCGTAAAACAATTAATTGCACATGGGCTTACTGCACTGTCATTGGTCAGTAACAATTAAATCCCCACCCTTACTGATACCACTGCAACCTGAGGCTGTGTCCAGCTGGCTAGACTCATCCCACCCCCTCAACCTCCCCCACAACCCATTAACCTCCCACTGTGATCAACCTTCCCCACAACCCATTAACCTCCCACTGTGATCAAAGTGTGAAAGCCAGATAAGACCACATTCCAAGTTCCATTGCCTTTGAATATTAGAACCGTGAACTTACCACCTGAGGCGCCTGAGGATGAGACAGAACCCTGTTGCTGGATCGTATAGTAGGCGTTCTTGATCACGTGTTGGGTGTTAGTCAGGGTAAATGGCGTAGCTGTCATGTCTTGGATCTATGAATCACGGATAAGATGGTAATGGAAAGGGTAGTAAACAACTCAATTAATCAATGTATGAATTAAGCAAGAATTATACAAGGAATCAAAAGATTATAGTCGCTGTTTTACATGATATCTTAATTATCATCATCTCCACCACCATCATCATCATTATCACCATCAACACCATCATCATCATCTCCACCACCATCATCATCAGCATCATCATCTCCACCACCATCTCATCATCTCCACCACCATCATTATTACCATCACCGCCATCATCATCATCTCCATCATCATCATCGTCATTATCATCATCAACCTCAAGTTACATGAAGACCTTTACCCTAACAATTATTATAACACTTTGAATAATAAGATTTTTCTCTCCGTTTATGACCACCATTTTATAACCATGTCAATCAGTTCACATTAATATTTTAACCATAGCCTTGACCTTTCGTTACCATAGCAACGACCTTTCCGTACCTGTTGATTGGAGTCTCTCATCCTGATCCTAACCAAGCCTCCGTTGATCTGTCTAGACAGTTGGGTTGCTACCGTGGATAGGTCATTCTCAGGCTTTGGGGCTACCACGTTGCCTAGCAACAAAATAGCAACAACACGGTATCAATATAGGAAAAAACTGGCAACAACATTACCCCGCCTAACAACAACATAGCAAGACAATAGCAACAACTTGGTATCAATATACATGTAGACACAACGCGGAAACAACATGACAACAACATCACTCCGCGGCTCCGCCTAGTTACAAAATACCAAAAACATTGTTTCAAAATAGCAACAATATGACGATAGTAACAGTCCCTGTATGATATTCAAAAAGAGACATTAATAAATAGTCTCCCCTGAATAATCCCTACATGCAAGTAGGTACGTACATTTGTTTTTGACCGTCTGCAGATAACTGAAATACTGTTCGTGGGACGATAAACGCAATAAACAAACATTTGTTTTACTCAGTTTTTATGCTTGTGCTTTTTGGAGTACATGTTGATTTTCTTTCTGCCTTTCTTGTAATACGCAGGTTAACCATCATCAATAATAACTTCCAATTTCTTTTTTAAATAACATATCTCTGCAAGTATTTAAATGAATGTTAATCTTATATTTATGCAAAAGAAAGAAATTTCACTGTTTGTAATTGCAGTATTTACAAAAGAACAGGCGATAAAGGCAAAGAATTCCAACTAAAAGGACTTACCTGTTTGGAATACCTCGGATATAAACTAACAAGGGAGACAATTTACATTTCACCATTGTACCCCATTGGTATGTTTCTTTTTTCGACAGTACAAGTACTTTCTACCAAAGAAAATAGTCTAAATATCCATCTTGTCCTATTTACGTCATCACCCAAAAGTAGGTCAAACTTGAACTAAGATGGTTATGCCGACAATACTATCCACTTACCTACAGCAGGTGCCTTGTCCAGGATTGTGAAGCTGACGAGAATCGTTGAGCTAGACTGATAGTCCACCTGTGAATTAATCAAGCAATATTTTTATTTATTTTATTTTTTTAAGAAAAATAAGCGACGTTAATTGGGGTTAGATAGATAGATAGATAGATAGATAGATAGATAGATAGATAGATAGATAGATAGATAGATAGATAGATAGATAGATAGATAGATAGATAGATACTTTATTTATTCATACATTAGGCCAATGGCCCGACAGTACACAGAATATATTAACAAATAATCGAAAATTGAGCGTAAATTGGGGGGGGGGGGGGGGGGGTTAAATATATATGACAAAGTCCTATGAGCATTGCAACATATAGATCTACCAAAATTTTAAAAATCAAATGACAAATGAATTCACATGTAAGCCAAATGTAAAAGTAACAACAAATTTGTGATGAGTCATTTAACAAAAAGAACAAACCTAACAGTAGTTAAAGCCATACTAATTCTCGTAAAACTATATAATGTACCTAAAGTACCACTATAAATCTAGAATGATATGGTACAGAGGACTGATCCAAACATTTATGACTGTTCTCACCAGTGGTTCGATTTTAGTCTAAATAAACGGACTAGCACTGGTTTAAAGCTATAAAATATGACATATAGATAGTTTCCACATCAGTGAAAATCCCTTATCTTAGTAGCCATCTTTGATGGCAACTTCAAGGGATTTTCAGATGAATTGTTATAGAAGCGTATTTTTTTCTTGTAATTTCTTCATTTGTGGTCCAAGAATTAAAAGCTTTACATCACTGGAAAGCTCTTGAAATTAATATTCTTAGAATGCAATATTTTTTTTAAATTGATAGATGCACAGAGAAATAATACATGGAAATAAATAAAATTATTGGCTCATCTTTAAACAAAATGAACAGTGTATCTTTTTTACTTGTATTTTTATACCTTTTGAACTATCAAAATGTTGATTTGATATTTAAAATACTTCATAAAAGTTGTTAAATTTGATATAAAATTCAATAAAATATACTGAAAAATAACAACACAGTGTTGAGTTTAATACAGCACATATTTCCAGATTTCGGCCTGCATTAGCTTCTGCCTTCGAAGATGGCTGCCTTAAACTGTCTTATCAGTGCCTATGACATCACATGGAAACTATCTATTGTTAATTGTTGAAAATTGTATACATGTACACACCTTGTCCATGTTGCAATATACTGTAAAACCTTATTCTACCATCACCTCGAATATTACATATAAAAGGCCCGGATTGACAACATTTGCTTTCTCAAACATCAATGTGATAAACCTGCCATGCGGATCAGGACGGGCTAACTTTTAAATGCATAAATTTCTTTTTGCATTTTTAAATTCTAAACGTCGTGAATTTATACAAATTATTGCTTTCAAGGGACGCAACTACTTGTGATAAAAATAAAGTAGTTTTGAAAGATTTAAGTCCCTTTAGTTTTTGTATCGTTCGTGTCAGATGACGTAACATTTGGTGACGTAAATTTCTTGGAAAAACACGTGTCAGTTTGTAAAAACAGGCTTAGAAGCAACAGAACTTGGTGTTATTAATATTGGTGTTATATATAAAAAAGGCAAATATGTACATGTACAATTTGGATTTGAGATAGTGCAGTGATGTGATGTGAAATTGCATTAGTTCTCGTCGGTTACTTTCGAAGTGTAGAACTGTGTAAAATGAGACCTGGTGCTGAGGTCCTACGAAACTGTTGAATCTGTACCTCCCCGATCCATGGTTTAGTTTGAATTGGATTGTTCCTTGATGCACCCACTGAGAAGTCTTAGTCGCTTTGGTTACAAGTAAGTTAAACGTTAATTATGTATCTTACAGGTCGTATTTCATGAAGGATTGGTAATTTTAATTTTGGTAAAGTGCGTATTAAATCATAACACCCACATTTGAGCCCGTATGCACCAACCATCACGAGCCCAAGTCACAATTTTCATTCCAACAAAATTATTCTTATTTGTGAAGTTTCAATATGATTTTAAGTTCAAAGTAGCAAAGTTAAAATATCATGCAAAAATACAGACATGTAGCTAAATACATAATAAAGATATTGCGAATTGAAATCAATGACTCGAGCAAATCTTTCTTAAGAATGGTTGGTGAATACTGGTCTTGAACTTAATTTCGCCCAGACATTTGTCTTGGGTCTTCCTCCGCCAAAATAGCTTGACGTCGCTATAAATTCTATGATGTTCATATTTAAAAACCCATACCAAAACATACCAGGGGGAGTTCACTTACCTGGAGATTATTGATACGGAGTGGGGACAACATGATGTTGTTGACGAAGCAGGCCTTGGAGATCGCTTTAATGGTTGCATACTTGAACAATTCTATGTTAGAGCCGACCACTGTTTGGAAATTACCTGCGAACGTAGAAAATAACTGTTAATGAATGAAGGTTACTGGTGTATGTCTGAAGCGGTGATCACAAAAAGCCAGTGGACCATGGACCGAGTCCACCAGAAATCTCTGTCGGTCCACTCAACATTTTGCCTGATTTTGCCAGGAAGGTGGAGCAAATGTCCAGTGTTTTAAAATATCATTCATAAAAGACTGCTGAAGAACAGAAAAAATGCAGAAAATATAATATATATTACCACTTAATCTACGACAGAATATTAAATTTTCGTCTTGGTAAGTGTCAAATTTCTGGGCTCATTAATATCAAATCTTAATCGAATACAAACAATGGCAAATCCAGAACATTATGCTTCTCAGTAAAAATAAATCAGATAAATTTCAAAGGTGTCGTTTCAGAGAGGTTAAACAAAGATTAAGTAAATTGTAGTTAATTGTCAGTTGTTCGTTTTATATATCATATTGGACATAAAATGTGACACTTATGATGTTTTTATCTTATTAAAGTCCTATTTATCCATTTTAATTAAAATTTGATCTAAACCATCAAGGGGTTATTTACGCTTTGCTGCTCAAAGAAGGTTACCAGGGATGTCATTTTAGAGAGGTTAAACACAAGCTAGTCCTGGTAATAGGGCAGTAAGATCTCCCCAAGATGTTTCTCTATTAAGATTATATGTCATGATGTATCTGGAAGTTGGAAAGTATATCGGACTGTAGAAATAATTTAGGTTTGAAATATAAGGACATGGAAGTTAAAATAAGTATATGGGTCTTTTTTCCAGATAACTGGAAAAAATAACGGCCATTACATTTAAATTTTGTGTGTGCTTAGTTTCAAATCTGTTTGCATAAATTTTATTATTAAGGTATTGTTATTTCATATTAACTGTAAAGGTATTATTTAAAAATATGCATTGCTTTGTGTTGCTTGTCATGACTTGGTCATTAGTTGTTTTGTTTTTTTTCAAAAATGTCAAAACTTAAAGTTTGACATTTTTGGCAAAAAATACATATTTAGTCAAAAAACACATGGTAATTTAAAAACATTTTTATTATAATTAATATTTTACTAAATATGAAATAAATACAACCAAATCATTGAGTTTATGCAACCAGATTTGAAACTAAGCAAAAACAAAGTGATGGCCGTAATTTTTTCCATTTATCTGAAAAAAAAAGACATATACGTTTGTTAGAAGTGGCGCTCTATGAAGGTTTTATATCTAGCAAAAACATACATGGAGCATATCCAGATCTTGGACGTTTTACGTCTATCTAGTTAGGTTAATTAGTTCAGCATCAGTATTAGTTTAAACTCATGGAAGGTTACTGTTTGGAGTATATAACCTGGTTGTGAAGAAGAATGTCCCACTGTCAGAGGTGACGTACCATAGAGGTTTGGTAGTTATCGTATAATTACCGAGACACTGAGAGGTTTAGAAAGCTATAAGGGGTATTTTTAAGGTCTTTAATATTTGCACTTGTAAACGCGTGCATACATGTAGAAGGCACAATAGTTCTGACTATCAGGGGATGTTCTGTGAAGGAATACAAGTTAAAGGATATAAATACTGTATTCATGTGTATTTATAAAGTATATTCGACTGTCAGGTGACGTTCAAGGGCAGTTTTATTTTTTGAGTATAAATAGGCATCTATGGTTATTCAAAAAATGAAAGCCGCTTCTCAAAGGTTATGTTCGATGGAGGTGTTATACAGACCGGGTAGTTGGAAAGTAAAGTCCCGCTTCTCTGTGTAGTTGTAGCACTGACTGATATCGTAACTCCATACAGCGGGTTGACCTTCATCGTAGTCGTAAATGTTATAGACGAATTTACGACCCTGTAGCAGAAAGGATGGTAGGGTTTAATGTCTTATATGGATAATTAAAAATACATTAATATCCTTCACAATAAGTACATACGTGCATATAATAAAAAATACTAAAGACTCGCACAACCGACCGTACTTTTACAATGCAATCGGTACACCTCGGATAATTCACGAATTATCTCTTGGATGTATGCAGGTAGTCGGATGACTTCGGCCATTTCGATAAATGGGACTGCTTTTGTGACAGACGTCAAAATAAAGATGGCAGCCCGGATGATGGCTCACTACAGTATGAAGCCTGTAAAACTTCAATTTGTGGCGGCTTCAATTTTAAATCATCCAGGTTTAATTTACCCACCGCAGCAGGCATGCAGCTGTCAAGCGGTGCCATTGTTCATGTTTTGTGCGAACTACATTTTAGGCATATTCTTCTTCCAACTTCCGGCGAACAAAACGATCGCGAAAGGATCAGAATGTCCTACAAATAACTGCTAAGAACTGAATTGTTCAGAAAAATAGACGGCATGAACTCAGTTATCTATTCCTGGTAGCGAAGAATCTAGTCAGGTCTAAATACTATAATCACTCGGAATACAAAGGCCATTTCTACTTCTTATAGCCCGGATACCACCGAATTGTTGCGAATTGTTCAAACACAAACCGTGTAAATTGTATGGGCATATCGCTCTTACTCACGTTATAATAGATCAGTTTCAGGACAGCTCCGTCTGACGTCTGGATAATGTGACTGGGTGCGATTTCATATTTATTTTAATGGCCTGTGAAGGCAGCACAATGATAAGAAAACAAAACAATAGAAATTACCATAGTGTCAGTCATCGACATTTTGACTGGAAGACCAAACTGAAGAGGCTCGGGAAGGTTTTTCTGATAGTCAGCCTAATATGAAAAATAAGAACATACTCAACATAGACACGAATAGAGCTTGTGAAAAATACAAACAACAACGTGTAATCATAACAATCAAATACTAAGAAGACACAGACGCGAATATAGGTAGTGGAAATAGAAAACAACGTTTTTATCATAAAAATTAAATACATTGATGTTGTTCTCTCACAGTGAGTTCACCATATAAGGTGGGTACATGGGTAAAGTCTCGATCCACTGATTGTAATCAGTATAGGCTTGAAACAGGGGCGGATCCACTAAATTTTGGTGTTAGGGTGGTGGGGTGGGTATGAGTCCAGATCCAATTCAACTTTATCGCAGTAAATACTAGATATATATTGTGCTAAGGTCGAAGTTAGGGTCCCATACTGTGTGTGTGTGTGTAAATATATATATATATATATATATATATATATATATATATATATATATATATATATATATATATATATATATATATATATATTTATATATATATATATATATATATATATATAATGTATATATATATGGTGTGTGTGTGTGGTGTGTGTGTGTGGGGGGGTGCATCAATCCCTCCCCACCCACCACCACCCAACCCCGCTGGATCCATCCCTGACATATGCATTTATATATTTGGACAACTACCCAGATGGCACGGCTCATTCACTATGATTATGCAATCTGGGCATGCACTTTTTGGCACATTTGCCCTCAAAGCATATACGTCAGGAAAAATAAATTCAATCATCATACTATTGAAACTTTTATCAATGTTTCAGAAATTATTTTGCTGAAGGTTTTTTATGCACTTTTTACAAAAGTTGAAAAGTTATTGAGGACACGCAGGAAAATCCAGTGCGATTCAACAGTACGTGCTTCTTCTATGGAATAAATTCTGAAACTTAATTTGTGTGTTTTTATAAATTGTTAAGACAAAATCCAATAAAATAGAAAGTTTTATTGTTAAATATATCGTCTTAATCTCGTTAAAGGTAAAGTACATCCGAATGTTTATTAACGCGCTTGACGTCATGTATTTATGCATGACGTCTCAGGATTAATACAGGTTGTAAATTTTCGTAATTCTTTTACGGGAAATGTAAATGTAAACATTATTATTATAAAATGTGACATCACAAACATACCAGCTGAAAATAATGAGGTAAGCAATTACAAAAATAATTACAAATGGCACCGTAGAGTTGTATTTTTATGCATAAGGTGACGTCACTTACCGTCGCAAAATACCATTCCCAAGTCACGTTCACATTCGGGCTGTCGTCTAAAGCTCGGCTTCCAATCCACACGTCGGTGAGAATGTCACGAACATTTTTCTGTAGTAAATCAATGATTATTGAAATAATTTTAGATATAACCCACTCTTGATGATATAAATATACCTATGTGAAACTGCATAAGATGATGTTGATGTTTTTAACGATGAGTTTGTTGATGCTGCTACTGATTATAATGATGATTGTGAAGGTGGTATCCGACAGTTTGGACCAACGTTCTGCATCTCAAACAACCATATAAATTATTCTTTCCTGAAAATATCTCGCTGAAATGGGTGAGGAGTGAGGCAAAGCTCCGCACTCATTGCAATCAAGTATTATGTTAAGCTACTTTAAAACCACGTGACCACTTTCGATATCATTGTATATCGTTTTCTCGGGAAATCTGCTCTGACGTCGATGTCAATTTTTACAGAAATCCCCATCGTGCTTATTTAAAGATTTGGAAAGAATGAACATTAAGATCGATTTATTTCACGATTTGTGCTGTTTAACGATAAAAATAATGTTCAAACTCGTCTTCTATTCGTCAGTGCGAGTTAATAAAAAGATGTTGCCCAACGTCCCTTTAAAGGTAGTGTCAGACAGTTTGCCTACATCTTATATACGTAACAGTATCAGTAAATAAGAACGATTGGGATTTCTGCTAAAAATAGGCATCGACGTCACACCGGATGACGTGGATGAACTAAAACATTAATGGTCACTTGGTTTCTTTGGATTAAAAATAGTTTACCGTGCAGCGTGGCTCAGATAGGAAATACATGTTTGTAATGACGATTGTGGCGTTATGGTTCACTTTTCCGACAGGTGTAGGACATCAATAAACAACATTTTGCGAGATCTGTTCAGGTAACAATAGTTTATTATGATGATTAATGAAAATATTTTTGGACCAAACTCTCGGACTCCACCTTTAATAGGAGTAAGCTATTGTTACCTGTACCTGCAATAGGCAACTGTTGGATACTACATTTAGTGATAACAGTGCTAGGGAGATGGATCCAATAAATATGTTGCTGCAAATACAGTATTTTTCATGGAGAAGTATGGGATTGATTTTGATCTGTTGCTGTTGGTTAAGGAGAAGTGGTATATGATGATAATGCATGTATATTTTTTTTAAATAAGGGTTTTGATAATAATGTAGAATAAGATTATTCTGATGCTGATGCTGCTGCAAATGAAAAAGATGATTATGATGATGATGTTGTTGATGATGATGATGATGATGCAGATTATGCAGATGATGAAGATGGTTATGATGATGCTGCTGCTGCTGCTGATGATGATGATGATGCAGATGATGATTATAGTGTCGTGGTTGTTATTTTGTTTAAAATGCTTTTGATCATAATGTAGAGTAAGAATCTTCTGCTGCTAATGTTGTTG
The DNA here is from genome assembly GCA_007844125.1 of Sinonovacula constricta. Taxonomy (NCBI): domain Eukaryota; kingdom Metazoa; phylum Mollusca; class Bivalvia; order Cardiida; family Solecurtidae; genus Sinonovacula; species Sinonovacula constricta. The sequence continues at coordinate 31,669,258 of CM017570.1, read as the reverse complement.
CAAATGATGATGATGATGATGATGATGATGCAGATTATGCAGATGATGAAGATGGTGATGATGATGATGATGATGATGATAGTGTTGTGGTTGTTATTTTGTTTAAACTGATTTTGATCATAATGTAGAGTAAGAATCGTCTGCTGCCAATGCTGTTGCAAATGATGATGATGATGATGATGATGATGGTGACAGAGCTGTTGCTGGGACTGATGAAACAAATTTTGTTTCTCCTGATGATGACATTTGCTATCATACCGTTCCCTCGTAGACATATTGCGCCTTATCGAAATAGAAGAACTCCTGTGCCGTCCTAATTCTCACGTGCTGGGCACTATCAACCGTTCTGACGTCAAACGCGGAAGTATCGATGGTGTTGACCACGCAACCGCCTGTGACATCATCAACGATGTAAGCAAGTCCTAGATGCAGTAAAAGGAATAAAATCAGCCGTGCGTTTAAAACATCTTATACATATTGTATGCTACGTGTTTAATTTTAATTGCATTTCAACGGATGATTTTCTCTTTTTTGTACTCTTCAAATATATTAATGACGCAAAACACTGCCAAAATATTTGATAATACGACTCTTTTAACTGCGCATTTAAATCGGTCCAGTAAAAGGTCGGTTACAATCCGGCAGTAGACCTTTACCGGACATTTAGTTCGGCCCAGTAAGAGGGCGGTTACAATCCGGCAGTCGTCCTTTACCGGACATTTAGTTCGGCCCAGTAAGAGGGCGGTTACAATCCGACAACCTCTCTTAACCGGACATTTAATTCGACCCAGTAAGGGGTCAGTTACAATCGGACATCCTCTCTTTACCGGACATTTAGTTCGGCCCAGTAAGAGGGCGGTTACAATCCGACAACCTCTCTTAACCGGACATTTAGTTCGGCCCAGTAAGAGGGCGGTTACAATCCGACAACCTCTCTTAACCGGACATTTAGTTCGGCCCAGTAAGGGGGCGGTTACAATCCGACAACCTCACTTAACCGGACATTTTGTTCGGCCCAGTAAGAGGGCGGATACAATCCGACAACCTCTCTTAACCGGACTTTTAGTTCGGCCCAGTAAGAGGGCGGTTACAATCCGACAACCTCTCTTAACCGGACATTTAGTACGGCACAGTAAGAGAGTGGTTACAATCCAGCAACCTCACTTAACCGGACATTTAGTACGAGGGCGGTTGCAATAAGAGGTTTGTTTATGCCGGTTTTACTCACCTGTATTGAAGTCATGGACTCTTGTGGTCGGATTAGTGGAGTCTGGGCTTGCTGACATGTCAAACTTGACAATGTTGTTGTCAAAGTCGTATTGTTCCTGCAATTCAATGTATCAAGTAATTGATTATGCATAATTCATTATATTTTTTCATTCATTCATTGATTTTTTAATAATTGAGTGTTTATTTTATTTATTTATTCTGTCATTGTGAAAACATCTTTATTCATTTATTCATATCTTCATTTTAAAGAACGATAACATCTAAACAATATGGAAGAAGCTACAGTTAAGTTCATTGGTCATTTTGCACACGGTAGAGCATCGGCATGCGGACCGAGAGGTCGCGGGTTCAAACCCCGCCGGGTCAAACCGAAGACTTTAAAGTAGTAGCTTTCCTCCTAACGCTCGGGGCTAAGGGGACAGCATTACGCCTGACTCGTCGGTGCCAGTATAATGGACCGGCCGGGTTCAGTCCCTGGGCACCTCATAAGTGCCACTGTGCTATAATGATAGAAATGTCGCTGCACAATATCGGAAAAAATGCCAGCAAATCCCATCCCATTTTGCACATAAGTACACTACTTATCAATCAAGGCATACATTAACCAATATCAACAGGTCATATTTGATGTACAACACGTGCCTTTGGATATTTACAAACAAATAAAGCAGCACACGAAAAACCAACGAAATAGCCAATAGTTGTGAATAATCCGGATTTAAAATTCTTACTAACAAATCAAAACTACTTAGTTTGAAAGTAATATTAAACGAGAACAGAAGATCAGTCAATAAATTCGTACATTTAAATGATCATTTGGTTTGTAAATCCGTAAAAATAACACATTCTTACAGGTCTTTGTATTCAATCCACAAAATCAATCCATTCGTACAGGGTGAAAGCAATAAATAGTTCTTTATCACTCCTTTAACATCAACAATTTCTTCCGGTTCTTAATCGATAAATCCACCATCACACAAAATTAAATAATTACATTAATTATGTTTATAATCACGCAACAATTTACCGATGCCCTAAATGTATTTAAAAGTGAAGCATCGTCACTGCAAAACAGGTATTTGCTATCTGAGCGACGCTGCGCAGTTAGCTTTTTTTTAAACTAAGAAAACCACGTGACAACATACACCGAGATTACGTTATTTCATCATTCGGGAGACGTCGATATCTATTTTTAGCAGAAATCCCGTCATGATTATTTATAGATTTAGAAAGTATGAAGATTTAGCGCGTTTTTTGTTTAGGATTCGTAGTTTCTTACATTTAAAGAAGTATTTAAAATCGCCTTTGCTGTGACTATAGTGAAAGTCCATGTAGAAATTATGGCCGAATTTCCCCGAAACAGGCCTAATATATATTACATGTATTTGATTTAAGCAAACCATTCGATTCCACCTGTATCACAAAAAACTTACCCTGACATGCGCAATGATATTAAAGTCTTGAGACGGTTGAAAAGTTAAGGTCTCGGCGCTAAAACGGAAGGCGGTTGACGGAGTTGGTAGTGGTTTGGTGTTCTTCCTTTTGGGACAGACGACACCGTCCGGAGTCTGAAATACAGAGGGTTGTTCGATTTGTTCTAGATTGTTCATTTTCCATAACAAGAAATCTCTTATTTTTTGTTTCCAGTGAACAAACATCAGGCCGAGGATGTTTGATTTGCTCTAGAGCATAAGCTTGCCAAACAAAGGAAACTCACAATTTCTGTTGTCTTTCCAGTGAACAAACATCGGGCAGAGGTTTTGGAGGCTTTCTCGATTTGTTCTAGAACTTAAACCTGTTATACCAAAGACTCTCTCAGCTTCTGTTTTCTTTCCAGTGTACAAGCATCGGTCCGGGTCATATTGTGTTTTTATGAAATCATCTACCTTTATGTATAACTGTCCGTTTCAAACGTTTCCAATAGATAGATATGCATTAGTTATATCTAATGTAAATAGATTTATACTTCATACAGTTTTTTGTTTCTTCTTTTTTTTTGTCTAAGAAATATTCAAAGTTTTATTATCTTATTTTAGTATTTTCATCTTATATTTACTTATTCTGATCTTCACCACAAGAAATGGTTTCATGTGCATATTGCAGCGCGATGCGTGCTCAGTAGTGTGAATACGTCCACAATAATCCTACGGGAACAGGTTTCCAATAATGAAGATAACTAAACTGATTTGAGCAATATGAGTAAAGACATTTAGTTTATAAAAGCGATGGAATTTACCTCAAAAACTGTCAGATGGTTCGGAACGACATTGAAAGTGGCGAATTCGTAGATGTGGTCGAATTGGCGATTCTGGCCGTTTGGCAAACGGGTGTTACCGTAGACATGGAATCGAACAGGCATCTGTTGGTTGAAGCCAGGAGTCAACCAGGTCGCAGCTGCGAACATATTCTGGTAAAAATTCATCTGACTTTCTGCTTGGTGATGTTAACAAGTAATATAACGTTGAAATGAGAACACTGTATGGAAACGGACTTTGTGATAAAATGCATTATGGGGTTGGATGTTCGCACTTCGGTCTAACACATTTTAAGATCCGCTTCGATAATGGACCTCATAGTGTGTTTATATGCCCCATACAACATTTTATTTCTAGTCGTAAAATATTTTAGTAATAAAATGTAGGTAACAGTAATGGCTACGTGATACTACTACAGCTAAGGCTTAATAAATACAACATTTAACCATGCATAAACTTATTAGCAGACAACTCGAATTTATTATATTTATTATTATTTACAAATATAGTATTATAACACATGAAAGATGAACACTTACTCGAGTAATAATAATCTACCGTCATGGTAGACTTAGAAGATGGTATAACTACACATGATCTCCAGAGGTTTGTTTGAATACCGCGTACTGCCGTTTGGTTTATATACTTCACCGCCGACCCGGAACCATAATTCATGATGGTGGTAAGACTAGGAGTGCTGGTCGGGTCAAACAGATTTAAACTGGTTCGGAAGGGGTCAGTCGTTCGCACAGTGCTGATCGCCTCCACCATGCATGTACCTGTTAACAATTATATTCAACAATTAAATTCACTGTTCGGAAGGGGTCAGTCGTTCGCACAGTGCTGATCGCCTCCACCATGCAGGTACCTGTTAACAATTTTATTCAACAATTAAGTTCTCTGTTCGGAAGGGGTCAGTCGTTCGTACAGTGCTGATCGCCTCCACCATGCATGTACCTGTTAACAATTATATTCAACAATTAAGTTCTCTGTTCGGAAGGGGTCAGTCGTTCGCACCGTGCTGATCGCCTCCACCATGCATGTACCTGTTAGCAATTATATTCAACAATTAAGTTCTCTGTTCGGAAGGGGTCAGTCGTTCGCACAGTGCTGATCGCCTCCACCATGCATGTACCTGTTAACAATTATATTCAACAATTAAGTTCTCTGTTCGGAAGGGGTCAGTCGTTCGCACCGTGCTGATCGCCTCCACCATGCATGTACCTGTTAGCAATTATATTCAACAATTAAGTTCTCTGTTCGGAAGGGGTCAGTCGTTCGCACAGTGCTGATCGCCTCCACCATGCAGGTACCTGTTAGCAATTATATTCAACAATTAAGTTCTCTGTTCGGAAGGGGTCAGTCGTTCGCACAGTGCTGATCGCCTCCACCATGCAGGTACCTGTTAGCAATTATATTCAACAATTAAGTTCTCTGTTCGGAAGGGGTCAGTCGTTCGCACAGTGCTGATCGCCTCCACCATGCATGTACCTGTTAACAATTATATTCAACAATTAAGTTCACTGTTCGGAAGGGGTCAGTCGTTCGCACCGTGCTGATCGCCTCCACCATGCATGTACCTGTTAACAATTATATTCAACGATTAAATTCACTGTTCTGCAGAGTCAGTCGTTCGCACAGTGCTGATCGCCTCCACCATGCATGTACCTGTTAACAATTATATTCAACGATTAAATTCACTGTTCTGCAGAGTCAGTCGTTCGCACAGTGCTGATCGCCTCCACCATGCATGTACCTGTTAACAATTATATTCAACGATTAAATTCACTGTTCTGCAGAGTCAGTCGTTCGCACAGTGCTGATCGCCTCCACCATGCATGTACCTGTTAACAATTATATTCAACAATTAAATTCACTGTTCTGCAGAGTCAGTCGTTCGCACAGTGCTGATCGCCTCCACCATGCATGTACCTGTTAACAATTATATTCAACAATTAAATTCACTGTTCTGCAGAGTCAGTCGTTCGCACAGTGCTGATCGCCTCCACCATGCATGTACCTGTTAACAATTTTATTCAACAATTAAGTTCTCTGTTCGGAAGGGGTCAGTCGTTCGCACAGTGCTGATCGCCTCCACCATGCATGTACCTGTTAACAATTATATTCAACAATTAAATTCACTGTTCGGAAGGGGTCAGTCGTTCGCACAGTGCTGATCGCCTCCACCATGCATGTACCTGTTAACAATTATATTCAACAATTAAATTCACTGTTCGGAAGGGGTCAGTCGTTCGCACAGTGCTGATCGCCTCCACCATGCATGTACCTGTTAACAATTATATTCAACGATTAAATTCACTGTTCTGCAGAGTCAGTCGTTCGCACAGTGCTGATCGCCTCCACCATGCATGTACCTGTTAACAATTATATTCAACAATTAAATTCACTGTTCTCCAGAGTCAGTCGTTCGCACAGTGCTGATCGCCTCCACCATGCATGTACCTGTTAACAATTATATTCAACAATTAAATTCACTGTTCTGCAGAGTCAGTCGTTCGCACAGTGCTGATCGCCTCCACCATGCATGTACCTGTTAACAATTTTATTCAACAATTAAGTTCTCTGTTCGGAAGGGGTCAGTCGTTCGCACAGTGCTGATCGCCTCCACCATGCATGTACCTGTTAACAATTATATTCAACAATTAAATTCACTGTTCGGAAGGGGTCAGTCGTTCGCACAGTGATGATCGCCTCCACCATGCATGTACCTGTTAGCAATTATATTCAACAATTAAATTCACTGTTAAATGGTGCAAACAATAAATTAGTATAAAAGAAGCAACAACCATATCAACGAATGAAAAAAAGAACAACTACAACATGTAAACTTGGTCATTGGTAATCTCTTTGATTGAATCGATAGGTTTATTATTTATTATAAATTCGTTAGCAAATGTGGATGTACTGTAAGGATGTTTGTCGCGGAAATATAAATCAAAAGGCAATGCTGCACTTTAAAACATCTAATATTTTTACTTGTTCAATCACATTTTTAGAAATTTAATTCCGTCCACGCCCATCACAGAAAAGCGAGCGTGCATTTGCCACTCTTCATTAAATATATATTTTTACATTATCTTAAAAGACTTACGCTTTAACATAAAATACGCATTTCTTTGAAATAACTCCACAAAATCTCAATTTATAAAATAATTTACGATTAACCGCACTTAAACATGATTTATTAACTCAAAACCCTAATTATAACGCACAACAGAAACAAGGCACATGTAATTGTCTTGATGTTAGGATGGAGAAATGCTAGAGAGGAAGTTCATGCTTAATTTTGCCTTTACTTGTACGGATCACTAAACGAGGTGCATGTGGAAATTGTAGGTTTGGACCCTGATTAAGCGCCATTTCTTATAATATCTACGCGAAAAAGAAGCGACCGTGTGTACAGAAAACAAACCTGGTGAAAATAATGATGGATTATTTATGCAAGCGACCCAATCGGAACACCTCAGATAATTCACGAATCATCTCTCGGATGTATGTAGGAAGTCGCATGACCTCGGCCATTTTCCTAAATCATCCAATTTTAATTTACCCAGTGCAGCAGAATACGCAGCTGTCAAACGATGACATTGTCTATGTTTTGTGCGAACTACACTTTAGGCATATTCTTCTTCCGACTTTCGGCGATAGTGATTTCAGTAAGTATCATTGCACCAGATACATCCGAGAGATGAGTGTCCCAATGACGGAAATATCCGAGGAGTTCCGATAGGATTGTCCAGAAGACGGAATTACCCGAGGATTTCTGATTGGATTGTCCCGATGACGGAATTACCCGAGAAGTTCCGATTGCATTGTCCCGAGGACGGAATTACCCGAGGAGTTCCGATTGCAAGCGACATTTAATGTCCTCCGATTAGCGTTTAATACTTTGTTTGAATACAATGATTATGACAAAAACACTACAGTTTTTGAAGTAATAAAAGTAAAGATTTGAGATAAACCACGATCGTATAAATTGTATCTATTCAAATTGTTCAATGAGTTTTCTAATCAGAAAGCAATACATTAGCCATTTCTCTTTCCTTACCAGCAACTCTGTCTATCGCGAAGATTTCGTCGGTGGCGAAATTATAAATATCTTGAGATCGAACGCCTGCATTGTCGATATGGATGGCGATTCGGTTTCCATCCTTGTCAACCCATAGGTGAAAATCAGCCGTGTAGTTGCGATTAAGGATGTTCGCCTCAATATGTGCGTCGTAGAAGGATGGAAACGATGGTTTCGCCGGATCTGTGAATGAAAAGATATATATATATATATATATATATATATATATATATATATATATATATATATATATATATATATATATATATATATATAGTGTTGTTAATTGCAAAAATCGAGATTATCATATACTAAATTAACTTTTGTGGACATGGCAAAGATGCAATGTCAATATTACAAAATCTAGCTATAGATAGTTCCTATATCAGTGAAGATCCAGTATCTTTGCAGCCATCTTTGATGGCAACTTCAAGGGATTTTCAGAAACATTGTATAGAAGCGTAAGTTTTATTTTCTTGAAATCACATCATTTGTGGTCCAAAAATTAAAAGCTATACACCATTGGGAAGCTATTGAAATTCATATTTTTTAAATACAAAAGACCATATTTAAAAAAAAAAAAAATTGATTAATGCACTTAGAATTAATACACAGAAATAAATAACATTATTGGCTCCTTAAAGAAAATGAATAGTGTATCTTGGTTGTATTTTTTTGTACCTATTAAACTTTCAAAATATAGTTTTAATATGTAAAATACTTCATTAAAGCTGTTAAAATTGATATAAAAATCAGTAAAATAGACTGAAAAAACAACAACACAGTGGTGAGTTTAATACAGCACATATTTCCAGATTTCAGCCTGCATAAGCTTTCTGCCTTCCAAGATGGCTGCCTTATCAGTGCCTATGGCATCACATGGTAACTATCTATTGACGGACAAAGATGACTCTTAGCAAATCTTTGTAGAACCGCAGGTCTGCTTGATGACCTTCTACCCCCACCTAACACTTTAGGTCCCGACCAGGACATGCACTGACCGCGATGGGGTTCGGCTATTAATAGACGAGATACATAACGTGTTTCCTTTATTTTGGAAACCAGTGAAACGTTGAATGCATGAACGTGTTCTTAGCCATCTAATAATAAACAGAACCGTGGTGGGTACGAATCTGATACCCATTCCATTGGCATTGATTCCTCGTTTTCAAAATGAAAGAAATATTGAGTTATCTCCCTTGTGGGAAGGTATGTTTTATTTACTTAATATAAGAAATATAATAAATGTTATTTTTAATTTGCTTTTTTTTTTTTTAAAGAAAGCGCTGCTTTTTAATAACTTCATATCTTAATCATTAAGATTCCATTCTATGTGCATGCTTCAGTCTTAAGTGAGTTTTAAAAGATTAAAATATAGGACAATCATAAGTTTTCTGCAGTAACTATATCCCAAGTACCTACCCACAAGGGAGGTAATGTTGTAATAAAGTAAAGTCCTTTTACTTACGAAAAGAGTGATTCTAACGCGATAAACGAAATTACAGTATAAGCATAGAAGGATTGTTATTTGTATTGTGCAATATTTTCCAAAAATGCAGAATATCCGTGATTGTCTTGCTCGTTTTTTGTCGAGACTAAAATTTGATCCTTTTTTGTACTTGTCAAATTTATTTTTTCTGACAAATATATAAACATAATTACTAAGTATTTTCTTCTGAAATTCTTATACTTTGTTAATTGGCTATAAAAGTTTATTACAGTAATTATTGATACTAATTATGTCAAAAATTGTTTGATGACGTCATGAGACAAGATAAGTAAACCATTTTTAGACATATGTCAATCTTGTTATGTGTTATTGCAATAATCAAGGATACACTTCACTAAATCTCATATGATACACTTCACTAAATTAATTGAAGTACTCCAGTTAATGTTAGAATTAAGGTTGCTCTAAGCTTAACCTCAGGTTGTTGGGATCTGAAAACATGAAAAGTTCATAGTATTGGTAACATCACACTAAATGTGTTTTTATTTTGAAGTGAAAATCAATGTGACGATGCACTAAATGTAGATGTATTTGATTTATAACAATTAACATTAATCATACCATTGGGCCCAGGTACCTGCGGTGTGCACGTTGGGTTTTGGCTAGCAACCGTTGCTAGGCAACAAAGAAATACGAGAGCTGCCTGGAGACTGAAATTTAGAATAAATATTTACATAATGCACATTTCAAGCAAAAGCAAGATGGATATGTTTATTGTCTTTGAAAATTGTTATAATGTATTTGTGTTTGATTAATACATTGTACATACTCAATCATGGCTATTTTATTATAGCATTCCCACATTTAGTTTTTAAAGGGACGTGACTCTATTTATTCAAATACTACTCTCTCACCTCCCTTGGGGTAGGTATTTGGTATATAGTAACTGATTTTTCCCACTTTTTTTATTATCGTCATCATCACCATCATCATCTTTATTATATTCATCACCACCATCTTCATCATCATCGTCTTCATCACTATCGTCTTCATCATAATGTTTATCATCAACATCTTCATCAGCATCGTCATCATCTTTATCATCATCATCTTCATCATCATCTTTATCATTATCTTTATCATCATCATCTTCATCATCATCTTTATCATCTTCATTATCTTCGTAATAACCATCATTCATTCATCATTATCATCATCATCATCAACACATATGCAATTTACAGGCATTATGATTTTCATCTGAAAAGTAGCACAGTTTAAGTGCTAGGCATGTTCTCAGACATTGGTGATATTGTGTATTCTACCATGACCTGGACATTTTTAATTAAGAAGGATGGATGAATACAGGAAAAAATTAACAAGTTTATTTTTTTGCCTGCACGTCGTTTTAGACGTATTACTGCTCAGTATTTAATTATAGCATCTTAAATATGTTTGGAGAATGTTTCTGCCAGCGTGGCATCGCAGTCCAGATACGATATCTCCAAATTATTTCAAGAGACATATCTGATATATCTCATAACCCGAAAACTTTGCTTTGTTGGAGTGACAATTACGTCATGGGGGTAGTATCCATAGTAAAATCTTATTTATATATTTTTTTCCATCTAAATGTACAAATTTCTTGCCATTTTTAAACATGTAAGGAAACTTTTTTAGACTAGTTTGAAACTATTAATTATAATCCATTGGGAAACAAGTTCTTTCAGCTCACGAACCCCTCTCACCTGCCCACTTCCTTGGTAGAACCAGTACTAAGGCACTGAGTACCTGAAGGAGTGTGCAGTAAATAGTCTTGGTTAAGGACTAACATCACGTGGTCGGTTTATGGGTTCGAACCCGTGATCCTCCGATCCGAAGTCAAATGTCAATGAGCATGGACTACCGCTTTCTAAGATTAAATGGTTTTATGAATGCAACTTTAGAAATGATCTCATATTTTAGGAAATATCACAAGATTTAAGTTGCTTTTTAGTCGGAAAAAAAGTTAGATTTCTTATACTGACCCTGACAAGAAAGGTGAATGGGAATGGTATGAGGATGGAGGGAGTTAAAGGCATTACTTGAACACTAGCGTAGATGTCCACACAATTAGGTGCAACCTTTTTTCCAAATATCTTTCGTTAAATGGTTGCTGTGTTTCACGTTGGAAGTAAGATCTTTTGATTAAATGATCCAATTTATCTAATAAAATGTGTCCATACGTCAGGCTTACACATTTCTCGTCTACGAATATGTACACCTTTGTTTAAACTTTGAAAGGATAATACGTGGTGTAGACAACTATGTGAAAAAAATATAACAGTTTGTTTACATGTAAGAAAAATCTCTTTTGATTATCACCCAAAAATCCGACGATTAGAAAACAATAATATATGTAGATATGAGAATATGTGATGTGTACATTCGTTAATGCAGCTAGCTTGTTGAATCCAACCTATTCAACATATTAAATAACAATGAATAAAATGCCAAATGTCTTAATTAGTTTAATTGGTTGTACGTATATATGACATTAATTGTCTTGAACAATTATTCAACCAACAGCCTCCTTTTTGTTGTACGGAGAAAATGTGGATGCTTAAAAAGAAGTGCCGGGAAAGTTTATTTAAAATAAAACAAAAAAACAACAACATACCATCACGAAAATGTGACCTTTATACTTAATATAGTACTTAATAATGCATACATTCTTATAATGACAGCATTTGCCGGTGGTAAAATAATAATATTATGTTATAATCTATAATGTTATAGCTACGAAGATAAAATGATCATTCTTTAGTCATATCGCTAACTTCATTCTTATTGAAGCTTTATTTATTCTTTCTTCAAATAACGTTGTTTCGTACTGATAACAAATTGAACTAGCCAATGAACTATAGCGAGACCCTATGATTAATAAAATATGTAAAAATACAATAAAAGAGAAAGAAATAAAAAGTTCTCAATACCTACCGCATCTTAGTTGCCGCCATATTGAAAAAATGTCGTCTGGTAGGTTGATACAATTGTAGGATATTCATCCGCCCACTTTTTGGTCGACCGTATCACGAAATTATCAGTTGAACATATCTGAGATAATACTCAACGGTTTAAGTTAGTACGATGTCACCCCTACATGTACATTTAGGATACCATTATGCCGAATGAGAGTTGGGTAAATTTTACATCTTTAATCTAAGTCTTACTCAACCTAATGTACATAGCGGGTCTGTGACCAAGAGTTTACGAGTAGCCGACTTTTTAACCCCTAATCTCCTTTTTATAAGTTCGCGACTAAACACCAAGAACTCCACATGCGGGATTGTCTTGAAGGTGGCGTGCAGTTCATCGATAGATATATAAAAATAAGTTATTCCGTAACTTAAAATTAAATCGTTTTCTTTTTATAAATTTCTTGTTGTTAGAAATAAAATCCTAGCGACACAATGATGTCCTTATATAGACGTCCAACTATTTTAGTGGAGGAAGACGCCCCAATCCCCCCCCCACCCCACGGGACAAATATCTGGGTAGAACCACCGGCGAATCGAACGTCAGCTGGAAGGCCTTTTCACATTTAGTTCTTCGCCCCGACCAATACTCGAACGCGGTGAGAGGTCGAATAGGCAGAGCAGTTATGAGTTCGAGACTCATGCCCATGACTACAGGCTCCCAAGAATTATAACTTTAAGTTACTGTAATGCGCATTGCTGTTCATGTGATAATTAGTTTGAAATAAATATATATAGTTAGTATAAGAAAACTTAAATTCTTGTTAAATAGAAAGTATATCATGTGTAAAAATGAACGTATATTTGGTTTACATTCGTATTTAAAATCAAAGGTAATATTTCAGATGCTTGCCTGTGTGTAATCAGTTATCTAGTATCTATCACTATCAGCCGAGATGACATGACCAAAGTTTACTTGATGATCATAGATAGTTGCGTTCGTTTACGATAACGAAACCGAGTTCGACTGCAACTTAAGTATCAACCGGAAACTACATTGAGTGACACCGCACCCGCTTTCTCCTGAATGTAAATAAATTGTACAAAACAGCTTAAATTGTTGAAAAGCGTTCAAAGGTATTGTCTATGTGTATTTTATAGTCACTTGCACATAAATGATGACAAACTTTTAAAATTAGTTCAGGGAATCAAACTTGTCGCTGTGTCGGTCAACAGTGTATGCCGAGGACACTCGAGTAATCAAGATTTACGTTTGAACTTGGCCCAGGGCGGAAAAGGACCTGTGTCGTTAATAAAGGTAGGTAAAGGTTAATATTTCGTGTGTGTTTTTTCCTAATGCACATTTGATGTTTTAAATATTTTTATTTAACTATAAATGAAAATAAAACGTTATTATATTTACATGTATATGCATTAATAAAAAAAAATAATTTTAAAATAAGTGGGCGTCTTCGGTCTATTAAAAGCAACCACTTTCTGATTCTGACGTCTGCGTGTTAACTGCTTGATACTAACCATGCACCTTCTACAGTCAAATACACCTAAATCTCATTCATGGAAGAGTAGCATATCTTGCTAATTCGATTTATTTGATGTATTTATTATATAATATATATATCCATCATACTATCTTGCTTTATCTGTCTTTCCTTTTCTTTCTACAGTGTCTTTTTTATTTCATTCTTCTCGTATGTCTTTCTGTTCTTCCGTCTTTCAGAAAACATGTTTTTATTTACACCAGCATTGCCAAAGATTTGATACCAATTTATATGTTATCGTATCACAACACACGGATATTTTAAATACGCAAAATGCCTTCCTCGACGTACTGACAACTAATAAACAATCTTACATAATATTGTAATAATTAAATTACAAACTTTAAACTTAAATGATAATAGTTTCTTTTAAATCTCATATGATTGTGTAAAAACATGAATGTCAACATGTCTGTCAATGTACTATGCTCTCTTGGGTTGCAACAATAGTAAACAGTGTAGGTTTTTAAATTACCTGTTGATGTATTGTTTTTTCTCTTCACCAGACAAAATGGCGGGTCAATCGAATTGGTGGTCTGCTGTGGTCGCTGCCGTCGTCGTAGTGAGCTGCTTCCAGTGCGCCATGTGCGCACTAAATGGGATGGATCCAAGCATTTGTACCCCACCCACTCCAGCCCCTAACCGTAAGTCAGCATGGAGATAACCTTACCTTCATATTTCTACTTACTTGGTTAGTGGATTAGGAAAAATAATAAGTTATTTCATCTCATATTGCCTTATCTCGAAGGTGTTCCTCGGTAGAACCACCGATTACTGTATATGTTTACCCTCGACAGTCCGATCTTTAGCAAAAAAGCCTTTGAAAAACCCTTAATATTAAAGTAAAATATCTGATGACTTGTTAGTGAGTGTGATGGTAGTAGTGGTAGTGAAGATGATTATGATGATGATGATGATGTTATGATGATGATGATGTTGATTATGAGGATGGTGATGATGATGGATGATGATGATGATGATGACGACGACGACGATGAAGAAGAAGATGATAACGATGATAATGCTAATCCTGCTTCTGAAACCATTCTGATTTATTGTTGAATTACTTTTGACGGACGCACGCAGAAGGACAAGGGTAAGCCTTAATGCCTTTTCATTATAATTTGAAAATCCTTAATAATTCATAACTCGAAACATGTTATTGTTTGGCTCTAGCTCCCATGCTGCCAAATATCACTGACCAGTTTAGCACGCGGATCGAAATGGTGATTGTCAACAAAAATGAGACCCAAGTTCTTCGTGAATTTTTCGACCGACCCAATAACAGGGCTTTTGTCAGTCAACAGACGCCGCTGTTTCTGTAAGTAATCTTCTTCAGTCGCTTTTGTTTTGGGTGTGTCAGGATTATTGTCACTATATTGATGGCGTCGTCAGTGAAGTCTGCTAAATAATGGTTGTTATATAGTTTGCACCGACACAGTTTGAGCATATTGGCGCCTTTCAGTTATTATTTGTGTAGATATTTCCCTTGACAAATTTCTGGGTATTTATTTTTCCCGCTCCCCACCTTCACACTTCCCCACTGATAGGCCTAGTAATCCGATCACAACAGCCGTTGTTTCTGTACGGTGACTTGTTATCCGTATAGTGTAATTATCTCCCTTTAATAAATGAAAAAATAGAAAAATAAAATGTATCCTCTTATCATACATGCTTCAGGTGACAAAAACATAACCGAATACTAAGTATATGACTTAAATATTCAACTCCAAACATACATACTTATTTAAAATGGAGTAAAATTTCGATTTTATAACTTGCCTGATCGTTATATAAGGATGATTCGACCTATATGTATTGATTGGCATGCAGTACATAACGTACTCGCCATATACCTATAGGTGAATGGCGAGGGTAAACAAATCCATTCGTCGTCCATAATGACGTGAATGTCCTTTTCTTTCAATAAACCAACTATCAGTAAGTAAATAATTTAAAGCAAAATGTTTGTTTCCTTCATTGAGGGCACGGACGTCTATTTAGGTAATGCCACTCACCCATAAATAGGAGCTGATTTAATGATCAAATTGAATTGCAAATGCTGAAAATAACTAATTGATATTTACTGTTATTTAATTGTTGTTTTCATATATGACTCATGGTTAGCTACTTCTAAAAAAATCAGGTAGGACACATTATTGTTGCTTGTTTTTTTTTAATGTTGTGTCTAGGTAAGACGCGTTGGTGGTTTATTGATTTTAATTGTAACTTAAGAAATGTTAATTGATTGTAATTGAAGTACATGGTACGACGCATGGTTAGTTTATTGATTTTAATTGCATTTCAGGTACAATGCGTGTTTTTTCTAACGTTTCATTTGCAGTTCAGGTGCGATACGTGGTTAGATTATTGATTTTTAATTGCATTTCAGGTAATATGTGTCGTTATTATTTTCTTATTGCATTCCAGGTTCGACACGTGGTTAGATTATTGTCTGTTTGTTTATTGGGTTTATCGTCCGACCAACAGTATTTCAGTTATCTGGAGACGGTGTCCACTTGAAGCAGATATAGTGCTGCCTTCACTGTGTATAGCATGCCGTGAACACCTGGCATGATACCACACCCAGTCACATTATCCTGACACCGGGCCAACCAGTCGTGGAACTACCCTTATATTTGCTTGAGCGTTAGCAAGGGAGCTATACCACTTCCATTTTTAACGACTTTGGAATGTCGCGGCCCGGGATCGAACCCGGGGCCTCCCGTACCTGGAGCCGACGCTTTACCGATTGCGCTACCATGTCCGGTAAGGTTAGATAATTGATTTTTAATTACATTTAATATACGCTACATGGTTAATTTATTGGTTGTTAATTATAATTCAGATTCGACACGTGGTTAGATTATTGATTTTTAATTATATTTAAGCTACGCTACATGGTTGGTTTATTGGTTGTTAATTATAATTCAGGTTCGACACGTGGTTAGATTATTGATTTTAATTATATTTAAGCTTCGCTACATGGTTGGGATGGGATGGGATTAGCCGGCATTTTTGCCGATACTGCGCAGCGACATTTCTATCATTACAGCACAGGGGCACTTATGAGGTGCCCAGGGACTGAACCCGGCCGGTCCATTATACTGACACCGACGAGTCAGGCGTAATGCTGTCCCCTTAGCCCTGAGTGTTAGAAGGGAAGCCACTACTACCAACTTTAAAGTCTTTGGTATGACCCGGCCGGGGTTCGAACCTACATGGTTGGTTTATTGGTTGTTAATTATAATTCAGGTACGACGCGTGGTATGACTATAATCAGAATGAGTTCATTGGATACCTGACTGAAAATCGTAAGTGAAATAAAAAACAACAACAACTTAGCACCGATATGATGTTTTGCTTAAACGTTTTGTTCTTTATGTACTTATAATTTATCTTTAGATCCACATGTAATCAACACAACATCATCACATATAAATAATGATCAAATACTGATTTATTCATATATCGACTTATTGGATTTTTATTTATTGAATTCATCGATTTAAAGATCTTAAGTTTTTGAATTTTCTTTTAAATTAACTAAAATTTGCATACCTGAGTTCATGTAGTTAAAAGATAATACAGTTACACAAATTAACCACATAATTGATTGTTCTGGTGTTCTAAATGTATTTTATTTCACAAATGGCCAGCCACCAGTTGTGCCGCTGAGGACATGTCTACCTCAAGTCATCGGTTTTTGTTCGGATTGGAGAATATTAATGGAAAATCTACGGAGTTTTCTGGGGCTCGAGCACTGCACTTCCAGGGACCTGCCATCAACCAAGTATGTTCTTGTTGTCAAATAAATCTTATCGACACAAGTATCTTGGTGGCGCCCTCTGGGCGTGTCATCGATTTGTAAATTCCTGTGGGTTCCGGTCCTGCTCGGTTATAGCAGAAACTTTCATGGGAGGATGTCTTCTAGCTGACATGCGAAATGCTCGGCGGTTCTCCAGAAGAATTTGCTCAGGATTTTTCTCAACTAATAGTGGGTTTTTTCCGCCAATATAGTCGTAAAAGTGTCGGTGCGATATAACAGTAAAAAAAAAACAACACAAGCTAGAAATCACATTGACACAGTTATCGCCCTAACTGGGGGGTCCCTCCACTTTGACATGTTGTATCTTATTGTACCAATGAACGAGTTTGTTAAATAAAAAAATGTTGAACACAAAAGGCATCTTTTCCATGCCTAGCCTTGCGGCGTTGTATTTAAATACACGTGCATACTTGTAGTTGCTTTCAGTTTATATTGGTGAAGAAAAACCTTGGAGAAATGTCTGGGGTAGAACCACCGGCGCTCGGCTAGAAAACATCCTCGAATGATTATTTTTCCCTATAAAAATAGAGTTATGGGACATGATTTCCGGTCATGCGCTCTGGACATGATTTCCGGTCATGCGCTCTGGACATGATTTCCGGTCATGCGCTCTGGACGGTCATGCGCTCTGGACATGATTTCCGGTCATGCGCTCTGGACATGATTTCCGGTCATGCGCTCTGGACGGTCATGCGCTCTGGACATGATTTCCGGTCATGCGCTCTGGACATGCTTTCGCAGTAAATACAGCTTCTGTTTCTGGATAAAGTTTAAAGTATCTAGAGTGCAGAAGGGATTGGGATTGGGATTTGCCGGCATTTTTGCCGATACTGTGCAGCGACATTTCTATTATTATAGCACAGGGGCACTTATGAGGTGCCCAAGGACTGAACCCGGCCAGTTTTTATTATACTGACACCGACGAGTCAGGCGTAATGCTGTCCCCACAGCCCCGAGCGTTAGGAGGGAAGCCACTACTACCAACTTTAAAATCTTTGGTTTGACCCGGCCGGGGTTTGAACCTTCGATCTGCAAGCCGACGTTCTACCACCTGAGCTAAAAGTACAGAAGGATTAAATCTTAAAATAAAATCACACAATTGCCTTTTTATTTTACAGTTCAACCACAAAACCGCAAAACAACAACAACAGCAGCAACAATTGACCCTTAATATGTACTCCTTCTTATAACTTAACACTTGCTTATGTGAATCACATTGTCAAAACTCACAAAGAAATTGCCATTCTTTCTGATTTAGACCTACATGGGTAGGACGACGATCCGTGGGAAAATCGTCGATCACTGGCAATCCTGTCAATTCTGGAGAGATCAGTCAGCCGCCATGAAAGTAGACTGGTACTTTACAGGTTAGCTACTTCCGGTTTATTTCTTTGCGCGTGTGTGTGTAGAATGAGTCTTCCGTCATGAAAGTAGACCGTAGTACATTTCTGATATAATTTTAGGGTAGACCGGCTATGTCAGTCGGTTTTCGCTGATATATTAATTTCCAAGTGATGTCATAGGCACTGATAAAACACTTTAAGGCAGCCATCTTTGAAGGCAGAAGCTAATGCAGACCGAAGTCTGGAAATATGTGCTGTATTAAACTCACCACTGTGTTTTTTCAGCCTATTTTAATGAATTTTATATCAGCTTTAATGAGTATTTTAAATATCATAACTATATTTGTCTTAAAAGGTTAAAAAAAACAACCAACAAGATATACTGTTCATTTTGTTTAAGGATGAGCCAATATTTTTTTTATTTCTGTGTATTAATTCTTCAGCATTTGTCAATTTTAAAAATAGTGTATTTTAAAAATGTGAATTTTAAGAGCTTTTCAATGGTGTACAGCTTTACACTTTGGACCATAATGAACAAATTACACGAAAATATAATTTACGCTTCTATACAATTCATCTGATAATCCCTTGAAGTTGCCAAGATAGCTTTCAAGATAAGGGATCTTCACTTATGTGGAAAAATCTATAGCCTGCGCAACGGAACGAGTTTTCAAAACACAGTTATGAATTAACCCGCCGCTCAACAAGAAGTCCTAGTTTCTAATTACCAGCATTAAAGTTGACGCCACTTAGGTATTAGTAATAAATAATTTAATACAGCTAATAATAAATTAATAATAAACTATTACATTGCTTTGTAGAGCTTACTGCTTTTGTATCTGTTGACTGATATTCAAAGTAAAAATAAAATCAAAACCATTTTGGGCAGCTCCGCGGTTAGTAAGCAGAAAGTATACGAAAATCAGTATTAAACGTGCTGAATAAAATACATATTTTGGAATAGTTTGAGTCAAACCAATCAAGTAACATCTTGGATTGGTTTGTCTAATGATATAATTCGTTTCCAAACGATACTCAATAGCAAAACACTTCTTCTCCCAAAGAAAATACAACATGATATTTGGAGTTTTCATATTTCTGAAAAAAGGCACCTTAAATACCAATTTTAGATGAAAACAATATCCATATATTCAAAACTAGATGGAGAATTTTGTTTAAATTTAGCACACATCAGTTGTGTTAATTTTCAAATACTGTATATTTTCTGTTACACTGGCTAAATGCGTGATCTGCGCAGTAATTTGTGCCCGAGGATTTGGTACTGATATGTTTAAGGAAATATGGCAAAGTCCTATGAGTATTTTAACATATATCAAAATCTGAAAGGGCACAGGACAAGGGTATTCACATGCAAGACAAGTGAAAAGGTAAGAACAAATCTGTGATGAGTCATTTAACAAAAATAGCAAACCTAACAGTTACCGCCTTGGAACGGTCAGTCGGCAATATGGACCAACTGGGGTGCCTAAACTGGCTTAAAGAGCGCTAATCTCGCACTTCTTGAGGGGTTTGTCAAAAACAAGCAATGTAAACCGATCTGTTTGAATAAAAAATGTCCAAGCGCTGACGTTTTCTTAGATAAGTTATGACGTCACTTTGAATAAAAAATATGTCCCAGCGCTTACGTTGTCTTAGAAAAATTATGACGTCGTCAGTGACGTAATTGAAAAATAATGCCACATGGTATCTAGAAGAGAGGAACTTTTCATTTCCAGCAGAAGAAATACACAAAACTGAGCCGTGAAATGTAAACAAATAATTTAATTCTATTATAATCAATGTAAAATAAATATCTTGTCAATATAACTGGCGTATCTCTAGAGAGCGTGGGCTCGAATGGAATAACATTTTGATGGGGATAATATGCATGCAGAGGCTACGCTGTTTGGTGCGATACGTTACTATGAAAACAACAGAGTAAGCCGAGGTTAGCAGAGCAGCTTGCAATTAAAAAACGATGCTAATAATGTAGCAGGTAATAAGGGGAAATATACAACTGTTTGGTCATGTCTAGTTTCAAGAAAAGAATCGAGTATTTAAAGTCGGAAGTTAACAAGACAACTTGCAATAACAAAAAGATGTAGAAGAAATAAAACAAAGTTGCCGATATTTGGTTCCCAGCATATTTATGCTACTTCCATTTATATAATCAATATCATTTCAGCTCGCGGCTACTGGAACTCGGCTTACGGTCTGTCAGTAGTTCCGGTAATGGCGCATGTTCAGGGTCGAGTAGACAATGGGACGAAACCACACAACTTTGAACACTACTACAATTTCTACCAGTGGTTCCCGCAAATTGATGCTACGGAAAATCGGGTGTTTGAGGTATTACCAAAATAAAGCCCACTCACGTTCTGAAGACCATCCTAGCCCTTAAGACCATTCACGTTCTAAAGACAATTCCAGCCCTTAAGGCCATTCCCGTTCTAAATACATTCCCGTTTTAAAGACCATCCCAGCCCTTAAGACCATTCCCGTTCTAAATACATTCCCGTTTTAAAGACCATCCCAGCCCTTAAGACCATTCCCGTTCTAAATACATTCCCGTTTTAAAGACCATCCCAGCCCTTAAGACCATTCCCGTTCTAAATACATTCCCGTTTTAAAGACCATCCTAGCCCTTAAGACCATTCACGTTCTAAAGACAATTCCAGCCCTTAAGGCCATTCCCGTTCTAAATACATTCCCGTTTTAAAGACCATCCCAGCCCTTAAGACCATTCCCGTTCTAAATACATTCTCGTTCTAAATACATTCCCATTCTAAATACATTCCCGTATTAAATACATTCCCACTCTAAATACATTCTCATTCTAAATACATTCCCATTCAAAATACATTCCCGTTCTAAATACATTCCCATTCTAAATACATTCCCGTTCTAAATACATTCTCATTCTAAATACATTCTCATTCTAAATACATTCCCATTCAAAATACATTCCCGTTCTAAATACATTCTCATTCTAAATAAATTCCCATTCTAAATACATTCCCGTTCTAAATACATTCTCATTCTAAATACATTCTCATTCTAAAAACATTCCCATTTTAAAAACATTCCCGTTCTAAAAACATTCCCGTTCTAAATACATTCTCATTCTAAATACATTCTCATTCTAAATACTTTCTTATTTTAAATACATTCCCGTTCTAAAAACATTCCCGTTCTAAATACATTCTCATTCTAAATACATTCTCATTCTAAAAACATTCCAATTATAAAAACATTCCCGTTCTAAAAACATTCTCATTCTAAATAAATTCCCATTCTAAATACATTCCCGTTCTAAATACATTCTCATTCTAAATACATTCCCATTTTAAATACATTCCCGTTCTAAATACATTCCCATTCTAAATACATTCCCGTTCTGAAGACCATCCCAGCCCTTTAAGGTGGCATCCAACAGTTTGCCTATATCAAATACATATAACAATATCAAACCAATGCTCTTGGGGAATGTGGACATTTTTTCAATAATCCCATACATTAGTCTTTTGAACACTAACTGAATTGTTAGAACTAACAAACAAAAACACCCTGAATGTGTACTCTTTCCAACTGTATCAAAAGCTCGATAGTGGTCTCTTCCAAAATGGATATCGACGTCAGAGCCGATTACCGGATGACTTTATAACGTGATCCCAAAAGTAAGTGGTCACGTGGTTTTCTAAATGTAATAATAGATATCTCTGCAGGGTGGCTCAGATAGAAAATACCTGATTGCAATAACAAGTGGTGATTAAATGACAATGTTCACACAGAACTATAACAGCAAGGAATAGCATTTTGAAGGACCTTTTCAGGTAACATAATTTGGTTCTTTGAGAAATGAAATATTTGTCCAAACTGTCTGAGACCTTCTTTAATACAATTCCCATTCTAAATCCATTCCCATTCTAATGAACATTTTGTTGTAATGCCTATTTTATCTCTAAAGACCATTCCTGTTCTAAAGACCATTCCTGTTCTAAAGACCACCTGTTCTAAAGACCATTCCTGTTCTAAAGACATTTCTCGCTCTTAAGACCATTCCTGTTCTAAAGACCATTCCAGCTCTAAAGACATTTTCCGCTCTAAAGACCATTCCTGTTCTAAAGACATTTCTCGCTCTAAAGACCATTCCTGTTCTAAAGACCATTCCTGTTCTAAAGACCATTCCTGTTCTAAAGACCATTCCAGCTCTAAAGACCCTTCCTGTTCTAAAGACCATTCCTGTTCTAAAGACCATTCCTGTTCTAAAGACCATTCCTGTTCTAAAGACCATTCCAGCTCTAAAATCCATTCCTGTTCTAAAGACCATTCTTGTTCTAAAAACCATTCCTGTTCAAAAGACATTTCTCGCTCTAAAGACCTCTCCTGTTCTAAAGACCATTCCTGTTCTAAAGACCATTCCTGTTCTTAAGACCATTCCTGTTCTAAAGACCGCTCTTGTTCTAAAGACCATTTCTGCTCTTAAGACCATTCCTGTTCTAAAGACCATTCCTGCTCTAAAGACCATTCCTGCTCTAAAGACCATTCCTGTTCCAAAGACCATTCTCGCTCCTAAGACCATTTCTGCTCTTAAGACCATTCCTTCTCTAAAGACCATTCATGTTCTTAAGACCATTCATGTTCTTAAGACCATTCCTGTTCTTAAGACCATTCCTGCTCTTAAGACCATTTCTGTTCGAAAGACATTTCTCGCTCTAAAGACCATTCCTGTTCTAAAGACCATTCCTGTTCTAAAGACCATTTCTGTTCTAAAGACATTTGTCGCTCTTAAGACCATTCCTGTTCTAAAGACCATTCCTGTTCTAAAGACCATTCCTGTTCTAAAGACCATTCCTGTTCTAAAGACCATTCCAGCTCTAAAATCCATTCCTGTTCTAAAGCACATTCTTGTTCTAAAAACCATTCCAGCTCTAAAGTCCATTCTTGTTCTGAAGACATTTCTCTCTCTTAAGACCATTCCTGTTCTAAAGACCATTCCTGTTCTAAAGACCATTCCTGTTCAAAAGACCATTCCAGTTCTAAAGACCATTTCTGTTCTAAAGACCGTTTCAGTTCTAAAGACCCTTCCTGTTCTAAAGACCATTTCTGTATTAAAGACCATTCTCGCTCTAAAGACCATTTTTTGCTCTTAAGACCATTTCTGTTCGAAAGACATTTCTCGCTCTTAAGACCATTCCTGTTCTAAACACCATTCCTGTTTTAAAGACTATTCCTGCTCTCAAGACATTTCTCGCTCTAAAGACCATTCCTGTTCTAAAGACATTTCTCGCTCTAAAGACCATTCCTGTTCTAAAGACATTTCTCGCTCTAAAGACCATTCCTGTTCTAAAGACATTTCTCTCTCTTAAGACCATTCCTGTTCTAAAGACCATTCCTGTTCTAAAGACCATTCCTGTTCTAAAGACATTTATCGCTCTAAAGACCATTCCTTTTCTAAAGACCATTCCAGCTCTAAAGACATTTTTCGCTCTAAAGACCATTCCTGTTCTAAAGACATTTGTCGCTCTAAAGACCATTCCTGTTCTAAAGACCATTCCTGTTCTAAAGACCATTCCTGTTCTAAAGACCATTCTTGTTCTAAAGACCATTCCTGTTCTAAAGACCATTCCTGTTCTAAAGACCATTCTTGTTCTAAAGACCAATCCAGCTCTAAAGACCATTCCAGCTCTAAAGACCATTCCTGTTCTAAAGACCATTCTTGTTCTAAAGACATTTCTCACTCTTAAGACCATTCCTGTTCTAAAGACCATTCCTGTTTTAAAGACCATTCTCGCTCTAAAGACCATTTCTGCTCTTAAGACCATTTCTGTTCTAAAGACATTTCTCACTCTTAAGACGATTCCTGTTCTAAAGAATATTTCTGTTTTAAAGACCATTTCTGCTCTTAAGACCATTCCTGTTCTAAAGACCATTCCTGTTTTAAAGACCATTCTCGCTCTAAAGACCATTTCTGCTCTTAAGACCATTTCTGTTCTAAAGACATTTCTCACTCTTAAGTTCTAAAGAATATTTCTGTTTTAAAGACCATTTCTGCTCTTAAGACCATTTCTGTTCGAAAGACATTTCTCGCTCTTAGGACCATTCCTGTTCTTAAGACATTTCTCGCTCTAAAGACCATTCCTGTTCTAAAGACATTTCTCGCTCTTAAGACCATTCCTGTTTTAAAGACCATTCCTGTTCTAAAGACCATTCCTGCTCTCAAGACATTTCTCGCTCTAAAGACCATTCCTGTTCTAAAGACATTTCTCGCTCTAAAGACCATTCCTGTTCTAAAGACATTTCTCGCTCTTAAGACCATTCCTGTTCTAAAGACATTTCTCGCTCTTAAGACCATTCCTGTTCTAATGACCATTCCTGTTCTAAAGACCGCTCTTGTTCTAAAGACATTTCTCGCTCTTAAGACCATTCCTGTTCTTAAGACCATTCCTGCTCTAAAGACCATTCCTGCTCTAAAGACCATTCCTGTTCCAAAGACCATTCTCGCTCTTGAGACCATTTCTGCTCTTAAGACCATTCCTTCTCTAAAGACCATTCATGTTCTTAAGACCATTCCTGTTCTTGAGACCATTCCTGCTCTTAAGACCATTTCTGTTCGAAAGACATTTCTCGCTCTAAAGACCATTCCAATTCTAAAGTCCATTCCTGTTCTAAAGACCATTCCAGTTCTAAAGACCCTTCCTGTTCTAAAGACCATTTCTGTTTTTAAGACCATTCCAGCTCCTAAGACCAATCTCGCTCAGAAGAATCCTATTCGATTTTCATCTCTTCTGCTTGTTTTATTTTATCATAGTTTACAGTCTTCTAATTGTGATCGTTTCTGTAGACACTCTTTTCGTATCCGTTCCGCTCATGTTTTTTTCATATTTGTGTTTACTTTTTACCCATTCCGCTAATTTTCCTTTTTCAGACACCACATGGCGTGCAGTGTGCAAAAAGGAAGTTAACACAACCACTTCCGGTTGTACCAAAGGACGCGTTCTCGTTGACTGTCGAGTCCATCGATGAGACTAAATCCTCCATCAGCTACATGCATGTACGTCAAGTGGTCGTATTACACTTATAATAACAAACGTACCGTCTGGGATAACATCATTATAATTTTCATCTCGAATATACATTGTATATGTTTGGTGTACATGTGCAGGCGACTTACAACTCAACCGCGTGTGTTCGAATCTCGGTTGGGGCGAGAACTTTCATGTGGGGTGGTTTTCCAGTTAATCTGCAATGGGTCTACCCAATCCCTAGTCTGGGATCTTCCTCCACCAATAATAAGCTAAAGATTACCATGTCAAAATAACTATGTCTATAACAAAAACAACAACAAACACCTGCAACTAATTAGGCCCTCACTGTTTGTGTTAAAAGCCCTGTCGGTACAAACCTTTGAGACAGAAGTCTTGCCGCTTACATTCAGTGTTATTTTTAGACATTTTCAGGGAACTTTTCCTCACCAGTTTAAGCTGTATGCCGCTTAATGGCAAGGGTTAAGAAAACAATGCAGATAATATTCTGGTGCTTTTCTCTGTGATGCCGAACATTGAAATGTCAATTTATCAATAAGCTTAAATTAAAAGTTTCGGTGTGAAATAACATTAAAAAAGCCGCTTACATTAATCTTCACTTTCCACCTGCACCAGGTTCACCTCTTATATTGTCAAAAGATAACACCGGGATCTAAGTTTGCATCATTCAATTTACATTTACAAAATTCTAGACAAAATGGCGGTCATATTGCTTAAAAGCAAATATTACCGGTACTTGACAGTGTATTCCTATGCATGTATTGTTAATTTATTTTCCATTTCAAGTTATTGTTTATTTATTGGGTTTACTGTCCCACCAACAGTATTTCAGTTATCTGGAGACGGTGTCCACTTGAAGCAGATATAGTGCTGCCTTCACTGTTTATAGCATGCCGTGAACACCTGGCATGATACCACACCCAGTCACATTATCCTTACACCGGGCCAACCAGTCGTGGAACTATCCTTATATTTGCTTGAGCGTTAGCAAGGGAGCTATGCCACTATGCACTATTTTACGACTTTGGTATGTCGCGGCCCGGGATCGAACCCGGGGCCTCCCTTACCTAGAGCCGACGGTCCAGCGCTATATTAAATGTCAAATCTCCAAGAATTGAAATTATATTGCATTCGCATATCGCATATTTTATTGGAAACGCACACATGCACAATCAAGAAATTAAACAAATAGTGATGACTTTTTAGTTATATTTTTCAGTATTTATACCTTGTATTCGAACTTTTAGTGCAACTTGCGGAGACTGAGTTTCCAAATGGGGGTTATAGAAATTGAAAATAATTTGAAAACTATGTTCTTGGCATAAAATAATAGATATCTGGTGTCAAATCGATTGATTTAATTCGCGGTCAACAAAACAAGTATTTATTTTACGATTTGCTGGAGAAAATTCATCTTACAATACACACAGAGAAATCCTCTTTCGTTTGCAGCCGACCTAACAAAATTCAACTATTCTTTCGCCACAGAAAGTAGTTCTACGTATTCCATGATATAATGTAAATCGAAAGGTAGACAGTTTAACTTCCGCAGCAGAATCATCAATTTTTTACGTTAGTATGCCCAGCTTGTTTAAGCAAACTGTTTGAGACAAATAATTATAACACGCAACTCTTGGTGGACAGGTATTATTAAAAAAACAACCTCTTATGTGTTATAGGAAACCTTCTACGTGAGCCAGAAAATTGTGAGATATGACCATCGACCCAACAAAAACGCATCTCCTTATGGGACGGATTACCTTACGGAGGTTCACGACTTCAGGACAGGTGAAATATAGATCAATGGCAAAGACCGGTGTACATGAAATAAAGGTCAATGATAAATACCGGTGTAATACAGGTTAATGGCAGTGACCGTTTTACTTGTAACACAGGTTAATGTCAAAGACTGACATACATTTTCAATAAACCGCACTTTTTGTTGTGGCTGATTTAAGTTGTGCTTTTTTGAGAAAACTTGGATCATTTTTTGTGTGCATATTTAACCATCTGAGACCAAGTTGCTTTAAAATCATACTGACCGTTTCCCACAGGAAATAATATAACCTAGAAAAAAAATCAAACATAAAGTGTATATATATGGCCCAGAAGATTGGCCAAAAGAAGTAGAGGCGGACCTGGAATTTTACGCCAGAGGGGATGCGTGATCTACTTCCAAAACTATTTATGGGGAATGTTTGGAGGGGAATTTTAGCGGGGTTGGGGTGAGGGAAGCGCCTGACCCACCCCGTCTCAATCCGCCCGACATTTATGGGCTACGCGCTGGAGCGCTACGCCTATATATGGAATGGTCACTAAAATTTGCACATGGGGAAAGTCTGTTTTGAGAATTTTCATAACCAAGTACAGGTCACAATTCGGTACAATGGGTTCTATTTTTCTATTTTATTATTTTATTATTTCATTTTACTTATTCAAGTTTAAAAATGTATGTCGCAATTTTTTTAAAGTTGTTTTAATCACTTACGTCGCCTTTGATGCTTAGCATCAACTGTTTTCTTGTTTAAAATTGTCATGCAAAAAACGACATTGTTGGGCTCATGGGAATACTGTTTAATTAGTTGTCGGACAAATGTAAAGCCAGAGTTGACTTTTATATCACCGGTTGTTTTTTTAGGTGTGGCCTACATTACGGACAGAAACAGAGGCAACTGTAGTTATCGGCCAATCGAATCATTTGACTTCGATGACAAGTACATGGCAGACTCCAACCAGGTTAGAATCCGCACAGCCAAGGAGTTCTTCTACTTCGACAACGCCATTCAGCCCTCATACGAAGGAAAGGTGGGTGTGAATTTATAATCATCATCATCAGCAGCAGCAGCGGTATCATAATCATTATAACAGCCATCATCCTCTTTCTCCCATCTTCCTCAACATCACCATCATACTCCTTCTCCTCCTCATGCTCCTCCCCCTCACCATTCTGCTCATCATCATCATCATCCTGCTCTTCCTCCTTCTCCACCTGCTCCCTCCCTTCCTGCTCTTCCTCCTTCTCCACCTGCTCCCTCCCTTCCCTCTCTTCCTCCACCACCTGCTCCCTCCCTTCCTGCTCTTTCTCCACCACCTGCTCTCTCCCTTCCTGCTCTTCCTCCTCCACCTGCTCCTTCTCTTCCTGCTCTTCCTCTTCCTCATCCACCTGCTCATTCTCTTCCTGCTCTTCCTCTTCCTCATCCACCTGCTCCTTCTCTTCCTGCTCTTCCTCATCCTCATCCACCTGCTCCTTCCCTTCATGATCTTCCTCATCCACCTGCTCCTTCTCTTCCTGCTCTTCCCCATCCACCTGCTCCTTCCCTTCCTGCTCTTCCTCCTCCACCTGCTCCTTCTCTTCCTGCTCTTCCTCTTCCTCATCCACCTGCTCCTTCCCTTCCTGATCTTCCTCCTCCACCTGCTCCTTCTCTTCCTGCTCTTCCTCTTCCTCATCCACCTGCTCCTTCCCTTCCTGATCTTCCTCCTCCACCTGCTCCTTCTCTTCCTGCTCTTCCTCTTCCCCCTCCACCTGCTCCTTCTCTTCCTGCTCATCCTAATCCACCTGCTCCTTCCCTTCCTGATCTTCCTCCTCCACCTGCTCCTTCCCTTCCTGATCTTCCTCCTCCACCTGCTCCTTCTCTTCCTGCTCTTCCTCTTCCTCCTCCACCTGCTCCTTCTCTTCCTGCTCTTCCTCATCCTCATCCACCTGCTCCTTCCCTTCCTGCTCTTCCTCCTCCACCTGCTCCTTCTCTTCCTGCTCTTCCTCTTCCTCATCCACCTGCTCCTTCCCTTCCTGATCTTCCTCCTCCACCTGCTCCTTCTCTTCCTGCTCTTCCTCTCCCCCCTCCACCTGCTCCTTCTCTTCCTGCTCATCCTAATCCACCTGCTCCTTCTCTTCCTGCTCTTCCTCATCCTCATCCACCTGCTCCTTCTCTTCCTGCTCTTCCTCATCCACCTGCTCCTTCTCTTCATGATCCTCCTCATCCACCTGCTCCTTCTCTTCATGATCCTCCTCATCCACCTGCTCCTTCTCTTCCTGCTCTTCCTCATCCACCTGCTCCTTCTCTTCATGATCCTCCTCATCCACCTGCTCCTTCTCTTCCTGCTCTTCCCCATCCACCTGCTCCTTCTCTTCCTCCTCCACCTGCCCCTTCTCTTCCTGCTCTTCCCCATCTACCTGCTCCTTCTCTTCCTGCTCTTCCCCATCCACCTGCTCCTTCTCTTCCTGCTCTTCCCCATCCACCTGCTCCTTCTCTTCCTGCTCTTCCTCATCCACATGCTCCTTCTCTTCCTCCTCCACCTGCCCCTTCTCTTCCTGCTCTTCCCCATCTACCTGCTCCTTCTCTTCCTGCTCTTCCCCATCCACCTGCTCCTTCTCTTCCTGCTCTTCCCCATCCACCTGCTCCTTCTCTTCCTGCTCTTCCTCTTCCTCATCCACCTGCTCCTTCTCTTCCTGCTCTTCCCCACCCACCTGCTCCTTCTCTTCCTGCTCTTCCTCTTCCCCATCCACCTGCTCCTTCTCTTCCTGCTCTTCCCCATCCACCTGCTCCTACTCTTCTTCCTGCTCTTTCTCCTCCACCTGCTCCTTCTCTTCCTGATCTTCCTCCTCCACCTGCTCCTTCCCTTCCTGCTCTTCCTCATCATCCTGCTCCTTCTCCTCATAATCCAGCTCCTCATGCTCCTCCTCATCATCCTACTCATTCTATTCATCCTCCTTCTCATCCTCCTACTCCTCATCATCATCCTGCTCTTCTTCCTATAAACGTGTTAGTAAAACCATTTTAAACGTTGTAAAAATACTTGTATAACATAATAAATGTGTTAATATCTTTTATTTTTTAAGAATATTGTATTTCATAAAATTGAAAGTGTTACTGGTTAATAGTATTGCATCTTGTGTATTTATTTTTCATAATATTTTTGTTGCAGAAAGTCGTCAGAAACATTAACTGTGACACTTGGATTGCTAGCCGGAATGATTTCCCCGCCCTGAATCCAAACACCTCCACCTGGGAATGGTACTTCGCTGATGTAGGTCACAACATATGGGCCTTCTTTACTTCTATTTTTAAAGAGTTAGAAATATACAAACGTACCTCCATTTCTAATTTGAAGAGTTCTAAATACCCAATCGTACATTTTTTTCTGAAGAGTTGGAAGTGCACAAAAAGTACATCTATTTCTGAAAAGTAAGATACACACAAACGTGCCTCTGTTTTTGATGTGAAGAGTTAATACATAAACGTACCTCTATTTCTGAAGAGTTAGACGTTACCGACTTAAATCAATTTTTGAATCGAAAAGAAGGAAAACAAAAACGTTTCTAACGAGTAAGAAATACACAAAGGCACCACTGTTTTTAAAGAGTAAGAGATACGAAAATGCACCTCTATTTCTAACGAGTTAGAAATACAAAATGGCACCTCTATTTCTAAAGTGTTCTAAATACGAAAATGCACCTCTATTTCTAAATGGTTAAAAATACACAAAGACACCTCTATTTCTAAAGATTTAGAAATACGAAAATGCACCTCTATTTGTTCAGAGTTAGAAATACACAAAAGTTTGTTTTTTTCCTGAAGAGAACATACCTCTTGTTCTGAGTTGTTAGCTTAGAAATATACAAACACATCTCCATTTCTGAAGAGTTAGAAATACACAAACCCTTCTCCTGAATTGAAGAGTAAGAATTTTACATACAAATCTCTCTTTTTTTGACGAGCATTTGTACATGTTGATCTGAAACCGCTAATTCTAAAGAATTAACATAAATACATGTATACAATATTAAACAAAAGACTGTTCTGCCATTAATATACTTTAAATCCATGTTTTTTATTAAATGAAAAACAAAAATGGTGGCCCTTGAAAACAAACTTCACTTGTATTGCTTCACACGTACATGTAGTTATCAACTATAGGTCGGTCCCTTATTTTGTTAACTTTTTAATTTAATCCAAATTTACAAGGAACTAAAAAGTATGTGCATTAATTATGTGTTCACTATAGTCTAATAGTGATTTTATACTACCGGAAAACATGACATTGTCGGGCCTCGCCTAACAAATCATCAATTTTTTATTAGACTTACATGTTTCGTTTTCTGTATAGAAATCATGGCAAGAGCTCAACGCAGGGCCTGAAGCCGGAGCTATCCCCGTACAGATGCGGCTCAATATGCCATCAGTAAGTATACCCAGACACCGGTTCTGGTAGCACTTCCGGTATAGTGCAAATATAAAAGTAGTTCCGTGACTGGTCGGTATCAGGATATGGGGGCTGGGTATGCTATTATGCTAGATCACTATATCAAGTGGACACCGTCTTCAGATAATAGATAACTTGAATATTACTGGTAGGGCGATATAGCCAAGAAACTAGACTTCAATAAAGGAACTTCAATAAGGTGTGTTCCTACTTCCTAGTAAGTATGGCTTCGATACTTTGGGTCATGGGTTCGAACCTCAGATCAATTACGAAAGGTTAATCCTTGGGCGAGACTATTTATTGTATATTGATACAGGTACTTACTTCCGGAGTACTGGTTCTACCAAGCAAGTTTGGTAATTGTGTTTATCGTCCCACCAACACGTTTTCAGTTATCTGGCGATGGTGTCCACTTGAAGCAGATACAGTGCTGCTTTCACTGTGTATAGCATGCCGTGAACACCTCGCATGATACCACACCCAGTCACATTATTCTAACACCGGGCGTTAGCAAGGGAGCTATGCCACTACCATTTTTTAAAGACTTTGGTATGTCGCGGCCCGGGATCGAACCCGGGGTCTCCCGTACCTGGAGCCGACGCTCTACCGATTGCGCTACCAGGTCCGGTGCCAAGCAGGTAAGCTGTTGAGAGAGAGAGAGAGAGAGAGAGGGGGGGGGAGGGAGGGAGGAAGAGAGATAGAGAGAGAGAGAAACAAAGTGTGAGACTGTATAATATATATACTCTTTTCTCTCCCAATCTGTTTTGATATTTCATCGATTCCGATTCTATTTTTACACTGAATGAAGACTGCTATAAATACGTATTGAAAACAAATTTTGGTTGTTTCTAAAAATAGCTAACAATGATGCATGTTCATAGAATGGATAATCACAATATAATGTCTTTTGTATGAAATGACGGTACAAACTCAAGTCTGTGACACCAGATATCGATGTTTAGCAATAACTTGCAAATGAACCATATGTTTTAGCATTTTTGCTGTGCTTTGTTTTCTGTCACATAGTGTCGGAAAACAAAACTTAAAATGCTGGACATATTAGCGAAGATAAATCAGCTACCCAAATGTACGAAGGGGTGTCGTAGAAAATCGTATACTGGTCATTTTATCAATTAAATTGTTGATTTATTTCTAAAAGATGTAAGTTATTCAATTTATGTTGCTTATTCTAGAGAAATTGGAACTACGAATATAACATCTATCACTTCCAAAAGTCCAGACCAGACTTGCTTAGATTCGATATAAGTGCATGTTACGAGTTCGCCAAACGCAGGAAGTTCCGGTTCATGTTTAAAGGTAGGCAGTTAAGCTATAAAATAAAATAAAAATATAAGCGTTGTTTTATTTATATTTATTCTTTTATTATCATTTATTTTTATTATAATTATCACTTTTATTATTAGATGTTTTATTATTATCATTATTGTTATTATTGTTATTATTATTATTTGTATTATTATTATTTGTATTATTATTATTATTTGTATTATTTTTATTATTATTATCGCTATTATTATTATTATTATTATTATCATCATCATCATCGTCATCTCTTTTTTTATAATTATTATTAGTTTCATTATTTTATAAAAATTATTATTGTTGTAATAATAATAATTACTATCATTATCGTTATAATTATTATTATGGATTATATTTATAAATTTTATGTGCCATGAAAAAAATGTTTTATTGTTATTATTGTTATTATTATTATTATTATTATTATTTGTATTATTAGTATTATTTTCATTATTATTATAATTATTTGTATTATTATTATCATCATCATCGTCATCTCTTTTTTTAAATTGTTAATAGTTTCATTATTTCATAAAATAATTATTGTTTTAATAATAATAATTACTATCATTATCGTTATAATTATTATTAATACTATTATAATTATTATTTTTATTATTATTATTATGGATTATAGTTATAAATTTTATGTGCCATGAAAAATTAAAAAATCTGACTTAAATTTACATTTGCTTCAGAAAACAACAATGTCTGTTATTACAAGATCTTCATTAGAAGGCTCAATAAAATTAAAGGGATATGATTTTTTTTCAGTTGACCCCAATTCGATGCAAACTATAAGTAACAATGTTGAAGTGTTCAAATATTTCGTCCTCCAAGCTGTCATGAAGGCGACAAAACTGCCACCACTTCGTGTCGCAAATCTGCAGGTAAGTCTTTGTTGTGTATATAGAAACAACATTGACTGTTTGTTTTGTATAGAAACAACATCGACTGTTTGTTGTGTATATAGAAACAACATGGACTCTTTGTTTTATATATAGAAACAACAGTGACTCTTTGTTTTATATATAGAAACAACATTGACTCTTTGTTTAATATATAGAAACAACATTGACTCTTTGTTTTATATATAGAAACAACATGGACTCTTTAATGTGTATATAGAAACAACATCGACTGTTTGTTTTGTATATAGAAACAACATCGACTGTTTGTTGTGTATATAGAAACAACATCGACTCTTTGTTGTGTATATAGAAACAACATCGACTGTTTGTTTTGTATATAGAAACAACATCGACTCTTTGTTGTGTATATAGAAACAACATCGACTGTTTGTTTTGTATATAGAAACAACATCGACTCTTTGTTTTGTATATAGAAACAACATAGACTCTTTGTTGTGTATATAGAAACAACATCGACTCTTTGTTGTGTATATAGAAACAACATGGACTCTTTGTTTTGTATATAGAAACAACATCGACTGTTTGTTTTATATAGAAACAACACCACTCATTGTTTTGTATAGAAACAACGCCACTCATTGTTTTGTATAGAAACAACATCGACTGTTTGTTGTGTAAAGAAACAACATCGACTTTTTGTTGTGTATATAGAAACAACATCGACTGTTTGTTGTGTATATAGAAACAACATCGCCTTTTTGTTGTGTATATAGAAACAACATCGACTGTTTGTTTTATATATAGAAACAACATTGACTCTTTGTTTTATATATAGAAACAACATTGACTCTTTGTTTAATATATAGAAACAACATTGACTCTTTGTTTTATATATAGAAACAACATTGACTCTTTGTTTTATATATAGAAACACTATCGACTCTTTGTTGTATATATAGAAACAACATTGACTCTTTGTTTTATATATAGAAACAACATTGACTCTTTGTTTTATATATAGAAACACTATCGACTCTTTGTTGTGTATATAGAAACAACATTGACTCTTTGTTTTATATATAGAAACACTATCGACTGTTTGTTGTGTATATAGAAACAACATCGACTGTTTGTTGTGTATATAGAAACAACATCAACTGTTTGTTGTGTATATAGAAACAACATCGACTGTTTGTTTTGTATATAGAAACAACATCGACTGTTTGTTGTGTATATAGAAACAACATCGACTGTTTGTTTTGTATATAGAAACAACATCGACTGTTTGTTGTGTATATAGAAACAACATCGACTCTTTGTTGTGTATATAGAAACAACATCGACTCTTTGTTGTGTATATAGAAACAACATTGACTCTTTGTTGTGTATATAGAAACAACATCGACTCTTTGTTTTGTATATAGAAACAACATCGACTGTTTGTTGTGTATATAGAAACAACATTGACTCTTTGTTGTGTATATAGAAACAACATCGACTCTTTGTTGTGTATATAGAAACAACATCGACTGTTTGTTGTGTATATAGAAACAACATCGACTGTTTGTTGTGTATATAGAAACAACATCGACTGTTTGTTTTGTATATAGAAACAACATCGACTCTGTTGTGTATATAGAAACAACATCGACTCTTTGTTGTGTATATAGAAACAACAACATTGACTCTTTGTTGTGTATATAGAAACAACATCGACTCTTTGTTGTGTATATAGAAACAACAACATTGACTCTTTGTTGTGTATATAGAAACAACAACATTGACTCTTTGTTGTGTATATAGAAACAACATCGACTCTTTGTTGTGTATATAGAAACAACATCGACTGTTTGTTGTGTATATAGAAACAACATCGACTGTTTGTTTTGTATATAGAAACAACATCGACTCTTTGTTGTGTCTATAGAAACAACATCGACTGTTTGCTGTGTATATAGAAACAACATCGACTCTTTGTTTTGTATATAGAAACAACATCGACTGTTTGTTGTGTATATAGAAACAACATTGACTCTTTGTTGTGTATATAGAAACAACATCGACTCTTTGTTTTGTATATAGAAACAACATCGACTGTTTGTTTTGTATATAGAAACAACATCGAATCTTTGCTTTGTATATAGAAACAACATCGACTGTTTGTTGTGTATATAGAAACAACATCGACTGTTTGTTGTGTATAGAAACAACATCGACTCTTTGTTGTGTATATAGAAACAACATCGACTGTTTGTTGTGTATAGAAACAACATCGACTCTTTGTTGTGTATATAGAAACAACATCGACTCTGTTGTGTATATAGAAACAACATTGACTCTTTGTTGTGTATATAGAAACAACATCGCCTTTTTGTTGTGTATATAGAAACAACATCGACAGCATATCAATAACGATAATCACAACGACCATTTAAACAACAAATAGAAAGATGTTTATGTCGAAAAGACAAGACAATGACAACAAAAACAACGTCAAAAGACGAGGGGGTGGGGTGGGGGTAGAAATAAACTAGACAGATACAACCGATACGATGGCATTGAATTTATCCAGCCATTCACGTTACATTAAAAGTACATCTTTAAACACGTGTGTACATTAATTAAACTTTGTTATCTCACCTGACTTAATCTAAGAAATGCCCTCAAATCTTGATAAATGTCTTAGATGTGGGATAATTGTTTTATTAATAATACTATTGAATCTAAGAAATTTTACGGTGTAAAAAACAATAGGAAATATCTTAGTTTAAGACACCCCAGGATGGTATCCATAAAGATTCTATCTAAAGTCCTATTTTATGATTTAAGCTTAGACAATTTCCTAAATTGTTAAATATTTTCTAAGATCTGTGTTTTTAAGCTCCAACCTAAAAATCTCTTTGATCCCGCCCCTACACACATATTTAAAAAAATTCTATCTTTAAGTTAGGAAAACTTACATTAGATTAGATGTGGATACGCCCTGTACATTTATTGCCGGGAAAAGTGTCATATGTAGCTTTCTTTTCAAACAGGCATTCTTTACCGACAACATCGTGATTGGGTTGGAACTACTTGACGTTGCGCCGACCAATATCGGTGACGTCAAACGTGACCCCAACTACCAGGAAGTTAACCTTGACTTCGCGGCTAATACACTGACGCAACTGATCCAAAATAACCAGTTCTCGGTCACTCTAAGCGGCTCGGACTTTCCTAACGTATGTTATTGCTTATATTATAAATTTATTTATAAACCTTTATTTTTTACATTTCACGCAATGGTCATAAAATCCATAAACAAAAGAAACTAAATGGGGAAATTTTAGACGAATGAACAAAACCTCGGTTGTGAAATTTTAAACATAAAAGGCTTTTTTTTCAGATAAATCGAAAAAAATAACGTCCATCACTATTTTGGCATAATTTCAAATCTGGTTGCATAAACTCGATGATTTGGTTGTATTTATTTCATATTTAATAAAAATGTAAATTATAATTAAAATGTAACTGTTTTATATAACCATGTGTTCTTTGACTAAATATTTATTTTTGTCAAAAATGTCAAACTTTAAAGTTTTGACATTTTTGACAAATAAAGTACTAATGACCAAGTCATGACAAGCAACACAAAGCAATGTACTTTTTTAAATAACATCTTTGCAGTTAATATAAAATAAAAATATAATCTTCAAGGGAATTTCAGCTGAATTGTATAGAAGTGTAAATTTTATTTTCTTGTAATTTCTTCATTTGTGGTCCAAAAATTATAAAAAGCTATACACCATTGGAAAGCTCTTGAAATTCATATTTTTAGAATACAATATTTTTAAAATTGATAATTGCACAAGGAATAAATACACAGAGATAAATAAAATTATTGGCTCATCTTTAAACCAAATAAACAATGTATCCTCTTTAGTTGTATTTTTTTTCACCTTTTAAACTATCAAAATATAGTTTTGATATTTAAAAGACTTCATAAAGCTGTTAAAGGTGATATAAATTTCAGTAAAATAGACTGAACAAATAAAACACAGTGGTGAGTTTAATACAGAACATATTTCCTGATTTGGAAACGATAATTGCATCGCATCCATTATAAACTGGGCACCGCCGTTAGAACAATAATTGTACCGCAGCGATGTACTTCCAAAAGAAATCAGCGTCTGTCAGTCTCGGTGACACTGTCCCGATGTCAATGTATATTTTACATTTCATATACCAGTTTGTGTTTTTGCTCTGACGAATTGCGCATGCGGACATCTGTTGTGTTCAAGGACGTTGGATTGTTTTACAATTAATACAAATTTAATATTGATTATCTTCATTTTTAAGCCAAGTTTTACAAATGACTGATTTCTTGTTCTAGATAAGTCCTCTGACCGCCCTTCCTAACAGCGTGACGCAGATATCTTACGTCAACACTACGACTACAATCAACAACGTCAATCAGCAAGGTTACGGAGCCGGTAAGTTCACGTGACGTCATCTTTGTTATATGGCGGATATTTGTCAAGTAAAAAAGCAATCGGAACGCCTCGGATACTTTACGAATCATCTCTCGGATGTGTGACGCGAAAATAAACAAGTCAGTGTCGCTGACGTCATCAAAACAACGAAGATAAATGGTTTATTTTCTCGCCTGAAAATGCAGTAATTGTTGTAAATCTGACGACATGAGAACATTTAAATTGATAAATGAAAGTTTATAGGGTGAAATAATTATATACACAACACTTATTGCTTCTTTTCAAGAGGTGTATTATGGTGTATTCTTCTTCCGGCGGACAAAACGAAAGTGATTCTGTAAGTATCATTGCACCAGATACATCCGAGGGATGATTGTCCCGAGAACGGAATTACCCGAGGAGTTCCGATTGGAAAAATAGTATTACTAATGTTCCAGAACCACTTAAGAAGCCACCACTCATATTCGAAAAGTTAAAAACCGAGGTCCTTAAACATGTTTTTTTTTCCGCATAAATAATAAAATTCACGGGACAACTGCACAATGGCGGGAGCTAAAGGTGCGGTAAATTGCACGTGCTACTTTGTTGTATATTATAGTGCGTTCAAAAATTATTTTTCGTTATAAGGCCGTAAAATAAAAAAATAAAGCCGAAAACGGAATCCTCGTGAAAAGATGGGTTTATACCATGGTATTAAATACCAATAGTTATAATAAAAAAAACAAAGATTTACTTAATTCACCGTTTTATAACGAAAGGCATGATTGAAATTCTGTTGATAGAAAAAATGCAAGTGCGCGAATTTTGATTGGCTAAAACATACATGGCGGCTTTTGATTGGACGACGGTAAGTAGAACGAAAGAAGCCTAGTGTCGGTCCGCAATATCTCTATGGCAGTCTGATTGACTTTGTGCTATAATAAGGTAAGAAGCGACAGTTCACTACATTCAATAAATTTTGTTGGGGGCTGCCGCCCCCACACCCCGGCTAATTTAAAACAAAATCAAGTGAAACGAGCGATAAAATAGACAAAGCGAGTGTAAAGACAACCCTAGCAACGATCGTGCACCTGCTACGCGTCAAATGCGCATGCCCGAAAAAGTAAACAATATGGCGGAATAGCGCCCGCAAAAGTCTATTCTAGCCAAATAGACCATTTCAAACCAAGCGTCTAGCCAATCCTATTCCGCTGATCAAGTAGACGCTTTGTGAGAAAATCTCGCGAGACTTGACCTGTTTTGCAAAACTGGGGGCTCTTCACTTCCGGATTTTGTATTATCTAATTGAACGTAATACAGTGCTGAAAATCATGAAATTGACAAAAGTTCAACGTCTGAATAACCATAAGTTGCCAAATAGTGCACGTATACAATCATCAATTGAAAGTTAAATAAAACGACCGTAATAAAAACGAACTTATATCACGTCCATTTACATGTTAAATATTAAAGAAATTATAATCATTACCGCGATTAAATTTATCTGGCCACACATGATCATCATCATGATCCCATATTACCTGTATAATCACCTTTAATCATCATCAGCAGCAGCAGCATCACTGCCATCACGATCTGCATCGTAATCGTCATGGGCATCACCGTAACCGTTTTTACCATTTACATAATAATCATAAACAGCATCGGTATCACCGTCATCATTATCAGCAGTAGCAGCATCACAGTCATTTGCATCATCATTACTTTAGTTACAGGGGTATGGATCTTTGTCAAGCAAATTTTCTTATGCTTCTAATCTTAGTTGTTATATATCTTATAATGAACAATGTTGTAAATTTGGACAATGGTGTCAAAATCCATATTTCTTAATGCATCGGTCACATAATGCGCTATTACGTATAAATGATTAATAGGAATTCGTGGACTGCGATTCGAAATCTGCATACAACTTTTGACTACTTGATTTGCAATTATTTGAATGAGGGTCTACACGCCTGGCTACGTCTTATATTCCCATTCATGGCTTGAATGTTCTATGCCAAAATGTGGTCTAAAGTGGGCTCTACCGGGTATTTAATTTTTGTACCCATTTAAAGATAGAAATGTATTAATTTAAAATATCGTTTTGTAAATTCATATTACCGGGTATGTTTCTCTATGGGCGTGGGTCCCTTTCATACCATCATAAAGTTCTACTCTAATTGAATCCCTAATTTTATGACATGAGCGGACACCCCAACTAATTAAGCTAATTGGCAGTTTTATGACACCTTGTTTGTCTAGAACGCCGTGTATGTGGTTGTAATGTGGTATCCGACAGTTTGCTAATATTGTACCCATGTAACAACACATGTTACTTCTATTCTAGGAAATTTATACATAATGCTTGAATAAACTTTAGTTAAAGTGAAGACTGTTATTACACTAACTTTATTGTTCGACAGTGTGAATCTTAAAAAATATCGCATTAAATGTCCATTTTTTTTAAATAGGCACGTTGATGATTTCAGGTTATCTCAGATAGGAAAAACCTATTTGTAATGACAGGCAATGTGTTATGCTTTACTTTTTACATGGCTGTAATAACAAGGTTGGGCGGTAAATTCAACCCCCGGTATTTACCTGCTAGAAAATACTCCACAAAGTGACAAATACAACTATGATTTTTTTTTTGCCTTAAAATACTGCAGAAATCTTAATTTAGTTAACTTGAAATAATGTATAATCATATTGATAATTAAATTACTCAGATATTTTAATTTAACTTCTTTTTTAACCTATAATACACGTGAGAAAGTAATGCTAATCCACCTGCACCTGGCCTTTGACACTCAGGAAGCAAAGCCATATGGTCTAGACTATTAAAACAACAAGTTTCAGACAAGGGGCTGTAAATAGCCAGGGGCAACATGGGGAAAAGTAAAATGTCATACATAACCTAGACAGTTTGTATTGGTACAAGTAAATGGTTGTGTATTGAGTATGGCATGAGCTAGAGTGTCAACTGTATGGCTTCATCCCTGAGTAACGTTTTAAATTTCTCTTGTCATCACCACTTCTATAACTTCACTCCACACCATTACCAAGCTACTATTCACCATAAAGCCAAAGAATCCAGTCCGGAATATAAAACAGCATTTTGCGGGATCTTTACAAGCAAACATCATCTATTTGAATGCATGAGAGAAAATTGTTTCGTCCAAACTGCCAGATACCAGCTCTAATAAAGTGTAAGAAACAAACTGTTTTCAGAACGAGCCTGAACTAGCTGTTACAGCTAAGTTTTTTAAATGGTTTTGCTTTCACATTGACAATTGTCAATAAATAATAGCACATAGTGTTTTTATTTTTATTATTGTCCTACCTTTTAGCAAATTTAACAAACTTACATTATATTAGAATAATAATTTCACAGAATATTAAATTCAAGTTCCAGTACTTCTTTTAGAACCAAACCATTTCTGAATTAAAAACAACACATTTAACGGTAACAAGTATTTAATGACAGTAAATTCGTCGATCAATAAACAGGAAAAGCAGTTAAGAAACAAACAGACTGCTAAGGAAATTGGAGCATGTAATGGTATTCGATCGCATTTAATAAATATGACAACCATAACATGGGTTTTAAGGAACTTAAAGCAATGAAAACATAGTATAACATGATGTAAAGAATTGAAACCAGTACACATAATAAATGACCCTGTTTTAAAACCAAAGTTTAGCAGTGCCTGTGTCCAAGCAGTTGGTGACTTGTAACTCCTCAGCCGAGAGAGTGCATGAGTTCGAGTCCTGGTCGTGGAGGATTACCAGCTAACCTGCAGTGCGCAGTGGTTCTACCCTGGCACAAGTCTAGGATCTAGCTCCACCAATATTTAATTGGTTGTCGCACTTTGCTGAAACACTAGATAGTTCACTATGTCTGGATATGCAATGTCCGACTGTAAGTCATCAGGCTGTCGTCAAAGACGAGTACGGATCAAAACCGATCAAATTAGTGTTCTTCAAGTCCTTTTCACGCACAATAGCTCCAGCGTATAATTAATATAGTCATATTGCACTTTGTAGCCGTTACACACGACATCTTTCGCGAAATAATCGATTTAATCGTCGAATTGTAGAGACCTAGCTGTCCTAAGCAGACATAAGTAAACAATGGCTTTACCACAAATATGGCCGACCGCATTGCATGCTGGGAAATGTGTGACGTCATACGATAACCATCTATTGTGACCGTGTTTTGGCGTCTTCTCCCCTTCGCAAGAATTAACACATGCATCCGCTATGCAGCTGTGTTTGAAACTGTCACCATATGGCAGTCGTGTGGTTTATGACCTTCACCATTTACAGACCAATATGCATTGACTTACGCGAGGACAACAAAAAGGACAAAACACTAAGGTCTACAATATCTTTTTTGGCTCATAAAAGGACCTAACGCTATATTTAGCAGTACCCACAATGGTGCACTCTTTCCCAACCCCACTATTTTTTCGTTAAGGAAGAGGAAACGTGGATGTTGGGATTTCAAGGAACACAATCTAATGTATATTTTCATCTCGTGTTTATTGCAAAGGTATTATTTCAATAGCTCGCCTATTCTTTTGTAGTTAATCCATACCTTAAATATAAATAATTCCTTTATAAAAATGCTTATGATCATTCAATGGACTAAAGAAGTTTGTAAGGATATTTATATAAGTAAAAACATGCGCAGTCTGAAATATTACTACATAGTAAAGTTTCCCCCCTCCACTCTCACTCTTTTAGAACTTATATTTATGCCGCGAAGGTAAATCGTCAATAACGTTGCATATTTTTTCATAGCACACGCCGTTCACGTGTACTTATCATTTTTAATCTCTCAACAGTACCCAACGTTCACACCCTCTCTATCTTCTAAATGGCAGCTTGAAGACAATTATCGATCGATATCATGTTACACAGTATTGTGAAATAATGGGTCGGTCAATTTGACACAAAAATATTTCTTTTCGGCGACTTCAAGTGATAGTGACCGTCGATTGTTTCCCAGAATTTTCTTTGTTGTTGCAGTGTTAGCCAGAGAGCCCTCCGCGCCAGAAAGAAACAACAACCGCATTTATTTTTTACAACCTTAAAGAAATTAAAATCAAAGTGATGTAATAGCGACTCCATGTTATAAGTGCGTGAACAATGTTGTTAACGGCTGTTAATTGGCGATAATATGTGCAAACCGAAAAAAAAAACCAACTTGTTTTCTAAGAAAGTACGAACACAAATGATGAAATCCTTTGCGCAAGAGCCCCCAGTTTTGACAATCGAAAGAAAACGGGTCAAGTCTCGTAGCGCGCGATATAAATCGGCGCATGCGCACTGGACGTTTGAAATGGTCTATTCACGCCATCCTCGGGGATAAAGTCATAGATCCATCCATCTATGTCGATGAAAGCATTTTAATGATGCGTTGAAATACAAACAACATTAAAATTACAACAAAATGTCAGGTCATATTACGGTAAATCTGTTTACTTAAAAACTTTATTCCAATGCTTGTAGACTGCTTGTAGATTTTTGATACTTAACATTTTAATACTTTTTGCACTTTTCTAATCGGGGTGCCGCTAGGCTCTCTGTTTCAGAAACAGAAACTAATGTTTACTTGAAATGGTCTAGCAATTAGACATATGTTATTGCAATATCGAAATCTTTTCGAAATTACCGGATACTGTTTCGTACTTGGAAGATATTTTCCTAACAACCTGATGCTTATCTCAGTTTTAATTTTAATTAAAACGATCCGGTTTTTCTATAACCGCTTTGATACGGCGTGTTAAATTAACATATTAATACAACTT
The DNA here is from genome assembly GCA_007844125.1 of Sinonovacula constricta. NCBI lineage: Eukaryota > Metazoa > Mollusca > Bivalvia > Cardiida > Solecurtidae > Sinonovacula > Sinonovacula constricta. The sequence continues at coordinate 31,624,833 of CM017570.1, read as the reverse complement.
CCGCCTTTGTGTTTCAGGTCCCATGGCCGCTGTTGGCATCACGATGCCGATATTGGGTGGGGGCCTGGGTATGGTGTTTGCCTATTTCTTCTTTAAATAGGCGTAGGTATGCAGACTTTAATTGCTCTTACATAGCATAAATGTAATAGAGAAGGTTATAAACATTAACATTGTTATACGACATGCATCTTTGATAAACTGCATCAATACCAGACTGGACGACCAGGCTGTGTAAAAACACTAAAAGTATCATGTGCCCGGACTACTTTCAAACTTTGCTGACAAAATAACAATCTTTACAAAGACACTGGTGCCTGTGTGTCTTTGTTTGTTTATTGGGTTTATTGTCCCACCAACGGTATTTCAGTTATCTGGAGACGGTGTCCACTTGAAGCCGATATAGTGCTGCCTTCACTGTACATAGCATGCCGTGACAATCTGGCATGATACCACAACCAGTCACATTATCCTGACACCAGGCCAATCAGTCTTGGAACTACCCTTAATTTTGCATTAGCGTTAGCAAGGGAGCTAAACCACTACCGTTTTTAACGAATTTGGTATGTCGCGGCCCGGGATCGAACCCGGGGCCTCCCGTACCTGGAGCCGACGTTCTACTGATTGCGCTACCAGGTCCGGTGCCTGTGTATGTATTTGTAAAATAAAATATATTGTTATATCTATTAATTAATTAACGGCGCTCTACCACTTGTGATATTGTTATATATTAATGATTTATCAAATATACAATACAATACTCAAGCTGAACAGCGTCGGCTTGCGGATCGGGAGGTCGCGGGTTCAAACCCCGGCCGTGTCAAACCAAAGACTTTAAAGTTGGTAGTAGTGGCTTCCCTTCTAACGCTCGGGGCTAGGAAGATAGCATTACGCCTGACTCGTCGGTGTCAGTATAATGGACCGTCCGGTTTCAGTGCCTGTGCACCTCATAAGTGCCCCTGTGCTATAATGATAGAAATGTCACTGCACAGTATCGGCAAAAATGCCGGCTAATCCCATCCCAGCCAACAATACAATACAAACTGTTTATTCAGCATGAAAACTTTCACAGTTTATAGCTGTAACAAGTGAAATGTGACAATGGTGCATGCTTAAATAATAATTATGAAGAGTCAACAAAGGAAAACATAAATTAGATAAAGGCTGCATGAACATATGAAACAATGATATTTTTTGCTGTTACTAATGTAAATGTAAACTTCAAATCCTGCTTATACACAATTCTCTCTTTTTAAAACTGAAATATAAATAAATTTTGCAATGCTAATTTGAGTACGTTTACAAGTTGTTGACATAAGAGATCGTTTATATTGGGCCATCTACAAAAATAGTTTCTTAAATAACTTGGGCAAACTAATAGAAAAGTGAAATTCCGTATCTACAACGCCCATGTTGCAAACTGAACATATATTAATTCTATCTTTAAGTGTCACCATTGTCCAAGTGTTGAGACTATAAAGGACGAATTGTGTCATTATCATGGAAAAAGGCAACACTGATGACAACCACCACCACCACCACAACAACAACAACAACGACGACGACGAGATTGACGATCTAGACGACAGCCGCAGCGTCAACAACGACAACAATGGCAACAACAAAATAAGTAAACGACAACAGAAGCAGCAACGAAGAAAAAAAAACACTCATGCATAATTCGGTAAACAAGGTCATAGTGATAAGAATTTATAAATAAGACAATGAATACATTATACAAGAGTTATTTACAGCTGTACAGGATATTACATCTTGGGACAGCCTCTTATGGTCATACAAAGTATTAAGAGGTGGTCCTTGACTACTTAAGTCTATCTTGATAGCAGTTTTTTCTCCTACTGCACGACCCTTGACTCCACCACCGTAATAAGGTTATTGACAGAACCATCCATAAAAGTGCAATTTTATTATAAAGCATAAATAATTGACTTATTTCCGATCGTACGAACGAGTGAACCTATGTATTATTTTATTCAATCGTGTTATTTGTTGTTATTTTTATTTTATTATCGTGTTATTTTTTTCTGAATGTTTTAAGATGTCTGTATCAATAAATAGCAAAGTAATCATAGAATAAAAACGGCAGATTTCCGTTCCTGCGAACAACTATTAGAATTATTTCGTTCAATCGTGTTATTCGTACCAAAGGGTTATTTTTTTTTATTGCTGCAAAATAAAAATCTTTTTTGGTTGAAAAAGTGTTGATGTTTTAAACATTAAGGCTGAAATAAAAGTCATTAACATGTTAATTGTACATTTATTGCAAATACATTTTAAATGATAAAAGTTAGCTTCACTTCGTCAACTGTCTGTCCTATCTTGATTATATCTTTCTAACGTCAGTTGTTGGGACTGTTGCCACATTATTGCGTAAGTTTCACAAACATTTAATATTTATTTCTGGTATAAAGTATAATAATTATTAATGTCACCTACTGATGAATTTTGTAATTCGTTTATTTTTTAACCTTTATGTCTTGTATTTTTGTGCATTATTTCATTGATCTTTATACGGTATAAACATGTATACTATGCATACTCAGTCATGAAATATGTGTAAATATAACAATCATATGTTATCAATGTGTTTGCCTGTGGCTATTTCTTAGTTAATTTATTTTGATTTTATCTAATTCTGATTAACATTACTTTCTAAAAGGAAACATGTATTGAACACACAGAAATAAACACAAAATAATTACTAATTTTATAAGATTGGAACTTTCATTAAGGTCATAACGAAATATAAAATTTGTCTAATTATATATACATGTCTGAAGTACAATTGTAATATCCGACGACAAAGCGAACTTCTTTATTTCGTCTTTTTTTAAAGTCGACTAAACAAATAAAAAACATTCCGCACTTAGTCATTATTTACTGTTTTTTTGTTATTCGATTGTTTATATGTTTATTTTTTCTTCTGGAAAATAAATGCGTGAAGTAATTCAATAATTGACATGGTATGACAGTGGATCAAATAATAAAGACATTGGGTAACTTATTCATCCATTGTCTGTAAGTTTTCTTTATTGTTAAGATTATTATTCCTGTTTTATGTGTAAGGGGTAGTGTGTGCGTGGGTGGGCGGGTGTCGACTATCGTTCCATCAACATTATTTAAATTATCTTAAGTCCACTTGAAGCAGATATAGTGCTGCCGTCACAGTGTCTAACATGTTATGAAGGCCTGGCATGATACCACACACAGTCACATAATCCTGACACCGGACCACCCAGTAGTGGACCTACCCTTATATCTGCTTGAGCGATAAGGGTTTGAACCTGATACCTCCCGCACCTGGAGCCGATGTTGTATAGACTGTACCACAAGGAAAAATCTAATTTTTAATTTAACTCCTTCAACACTAAAACGATAAACAAGAATAACGCTGTTTATTCGTCTTCCAATAGCAATTTTAAAAAAAATCAAACTTAAAAAAAGAAACTTCCAAATTATTTCTTATAGCACCGAAGGTTATTTGTCAAATGTCGTCTATATTACACATTTATTACTGTTATCAATCGCCCATTTATTAAAATGACAAAGAAACTATATGTCTATCGGCAAATTAATATTTGTCACATTTCACATTAGACCGAGATCGCGTGAATGCCTAGAAATTCACACCGTCAAGCAGTTATAGGCCCATTAATTAAAATATTCGACGTATTATTTCGCCATAATCTTGAACACCCATTGTTCTTTATTTATAAAGTGTTCTTATTTTCATTTACTCAATCGGAATAAAATATCCCCGAGTTAATGTGTTTATGATTGAGAATATAAAGAAATTTAAAAAAAAATCACCAACAAAAATCAATGTTGCTGATAATAAGAATAAGTAAACAAAAGGTCTCATTGATCGTTCTTTTCTTTTCAGTTCATTTGTACGTTGATTAAAGCATACCAAAATGCCAACGTATACGTATTGTTACAACTGATAAGCGCTAGAAATTAAATTAAGCCCTGCAGATATATGTATTCTAGAGATAAATTTTATTCACGCGGTGAATTATAAATTATTATGCCAAACATCATTCAAGTTTACAAACGTTAACTTTACAAGCTGTGGTAACTGAACAGGGGCGGATCCAGAAAAAATTTGGTGTGTGTGTGCGCGCGCGCGTGCGTGTGTGTATGAATCGAGATCCATTCAACTTTCTTGCAGTAAATAATATATATATATATATATACACAGTACAGGACCCTCGCCTCCACCTAAGCAGTCAAGAGACAACATTTACTTTCAAAGCTTAGTATTTTTTAAACTTACATGTATGTGTTTTCACAACTCTACTCTTTTACCTGGGGGTGGGGGTGCATTCCCCTATCCCCGTCCCTGGATCCGCCCCTGAAGCTGAACAACTATTTTCGTAGAAATCGTGTTTTAATGAAACATACGCATCGATTGTAACTTATATATAATAATATATGATAAATGATGAAGATTTAAGTGATGTACAAAACTTTTTTGTTTGTTTCTGAATTAATCTCGCAATGTATCAATAAATATGACCAAGTTTCAATGAAAAGGGTAAATAGGTACTGAAAATAAAACAATACATTTTAGTTTTTGCAAAGCATATGTATTTGTGATAATCACCGCAAATAAAAAAGAAGCATACAAATCGCTTTCAACATGAAAACTAAAATATTAAATAACCGAAATGTTTCAGCTTAACGCAACAAGCGAAAATTTATAGGTTTGGAGGTTGCCACTAAAGCCCGGAAACGATTTTACTTTTCCAACAAAACTAGTGGAATCACGTGACATTCTGGAAAGTCATATCCAGAAGAACATGATCTACTGCAAAGTCTCGCATTATCACGTGCGACACGAGAACTGCAGTATCAGGTGGCATGCAAAATGCCTTTAATAGTTTTGCGTCATCATTTAAACGTGAGAACATCCCACAGAATCACCGTTTCCAGTACTGGTTTATAAACTCGTGCCCAAAAGCTGTAAATAAAGAAGCTGATCTCTAGTCGGCAACCTGAAAATCTCGCGGCATTGCGCATGGGCGAGTTCCTTCCGAGGACGAGAACCTATGGCATTGCAGCTTGCTCGGCCAGGGGAGGCCACCGTACAGCAAATTATAATGACTCTGACAATCATTTTGAACCTCCTCGCAAAGCTCACGGCATGGGATGGTAAACGGCAGTCCACGCTGACGGAGACAGAACGGGAAGTGTAAACCGCAGAGGAAAAAACGAATGTTTGCGTTGCATTCGGTGTCAATAAGAGGCTTGTAGAAGTCCAGCTCTACGGTGATCTCAGAGACGTTCCGCTGCAGGAAGAGGTTGGGAAGAGATCCGAGGTTGATCGGAAGGTTTTGACACAACGGGATGGTATTCTCAGTGCAGTACGTATGTTCAATGAGACGTCGCTCCTTCACAGGGGGAATACATGTCTTGTCGTTGCGCTTGCTCGGGAAGCGGTTACATCTAAAATTAATAATGTGGTGTTTGGTTGAATGTGTTTACATGTACAAGTAATATTATTTGACCCACAGGATAGTCCATCAGAGTGTCATTACTAGTAACATTATCATGAACATCATACATCATCATTATAATCATCATCATCCGTTTCCTCATCGTCATAATCGTCATAAACATGATGGTGATCATCATCATAATTATCATCCGTTTCATCATCGTCTATATCATGATCATGATGATGATAATGATCATCATCATCGATGCTAAAAGTGACAACCTACTGATGCAAAAACCTAAGGTGTTCCATTATCGAACGTCTATGTCCGTAAACCAACTAATAATTGTTTCCGAATGAAATCACGAGATATTATTATTGTTTTGGGTGTTTTACACCCTTAATTCGTTTGAAACACATGAAGAGAGATTGCTAAATTTGAGATCTGAAATTTTTTAATAATTTGAAATCACGGATATGCAAGAAATTCAACCACTCAGATCTATGGCCTGCACATCTTAGCTCCCAAATCCTGATGTAGTTATAGCAAACCACAGGTTGCCAAAAATATTTCAACTTCCGACTAAAAAAAGATACTATATGTACTTACTTGTATTCTCGCGGCCAGTGAGACTTTGTACTTAGTTGTATTCTCGCGGTCAGCGAGACTTTGCAATTGCTTGCATTCTCGCGGCCAGCGAGACTTTGTACTTACTTGTATTCTCGCGGCCAGCGAGACTTTGTACTTACTTCCATTCTCGCGGCCAGCGAGACTTTGTACTTACTTGTATTCTCGCATCTAGCGTCACTTTGTACTTACTTGTATGCTCGCGGCCAGCGAGACTTTGTACTCTTCATTGGCTTCTTACACAGTTTTCTGGCTTTGTTGCACGTTTCCTTACACGGTCCTTCAGTAGAGTTGGTCGCAGTGTTGTAGCGGGGAAGGTAGTATGAACATACGAACAGTCGGAAATTGGCGGAACAGCCGTAATCCATATACACCCACATGTTCTGGATACTCCTGTAAATATAAGGTAAATATAAGAAAATAAATACAAAAATTAAAACCTTCAGTGTTCGAATGTATAGGTAAATAAGATAAGGTCCTATCAAAACTTCCACAGATATTTAAATATACACAGATACGAGACATAACACACATAAAGAAAAACCATCAGTTACCGCCTTGGAACGGTCAATTGGCAAAAGGGCCGACTGGGGTGCTTAAACCTGGTTTGTGGAGCGCTCCAACCTCGCACTTCCTGAAGGTTTTCTAGCAAACAAACAATGTAAAAAAACAATATGCCATCAAAGTGAAACAACTAACAGTAAGCACCGGCATCGGGTGTTAAACTAAGGAAGAGAACACCCGAGACAATTTTTGGGCTAGACCGCACCATAGATCAGCTCTAGAAGTCGTTCTCACATTATGGCCTTCGTCCCGAACGAAACTCGAGCCCGCGTGGTGAAAGGCTCAGAAGTCCGAGGAGATACATGTTCAAGTCGGGGACTCTACCACAAGACCACAGGCGCCGCTCGGCTTCTGCAGAGCAGTTTATCTGAATATATGTTTGAAAAAAAAAAAAAGAAGAAAAAAAATCGGCCTGTGGAAACGTTTCGATAAAAACTCCAAGAGCCTCCTAGCTTTCAACGACAGTACTTCTAGCCAATTAAATATATAGTTTTACATGGCTCTGTAATTAACTTTGAAGTAATAAACCTCTTTAAGCGACATAAACATGAACTTAATTTCATTCTGCAGTGCACGTTGGAATAAAAAAAACCCCGACAACTTGACTTTGATTAATTGAAATCTTAAAAAAACTTCAGTAAAGATAAATACAGTTTTGCGTACTTTGCAATGGAGGTCTTAGAAATGTTGGATTGGCATTTTCGGGCCTTTTTTGCCGATACTGTGCTGCGACATTTCTATCATTATAGCACAGGGGCATTTATGAGGTGCTTAATGATTGAACCTTGCCGGTCCATTATACTGACACCCACGGGTCAGGTGTAATGATGTCCCCTTAGCCCCGAGCGTTAGGAGGGAAGCCACTACTACCAACTTCAAAGTCTTTGGCTTGGCCCGGCATGGGTTTGAACCCGCGACCTCCCGATCCGCTTTTGGTTATTGGATATTTAGTTAGGTGCCACATGCTACGACTGCGACTGCTTTCGAAAATGCACTGAATTACAATTTTTGAACTTCCTTTGATCGTATGTGAACTCGAAGAGCAGAAATTTACTGGTATACGTCATACCAAGGCTTTGATTTTTGTTTTGTTATAACGTTCCTGCTAAAATATCTTGTTTGAGAAAAGATGGGGTCTCAGGGAACTCTGTACAATAACAAGGAATACATAGTCACATAAATGCGTTAGTCTTTTTTATTTTTACGAAGAAAAAGCATGGTAATCCATGTCAGGGCTTAAGTCAAACTTTTAACAGGTTTGAAATATGTACATTTACAGCGGAGGGCCATCGTCGGACACTCACGACCGATCCATTCCGTTACTCTCCATTCCTCGCCCGCGGGATATTTAGTTCACTATTTGCCGTTTCTGGTAATGATATTTCATTGGTCGCTTCATAGTCCGATGAAGATTTCAGTCCAATGATAAAGCTCGTTCTTTCATTGTTTCGGCTTTCCTTCCAAAATGACGTCATAAATGCAAAGAGAATTCCAGTTTCCAGATACTTAGCTACCTGAACACGTACGAGTAGCGGAAATGTAAGCGTTGTTTTGAACGGCTGATATCTATTCAAATTTATCTCTCAACACAGCTATATCGTAGATGAAAATCCCACGCTATATTAATGGAGTGAAACGCATTCAGTAGCCCGTCGATGGTGGGGAGCTAGAGATATATGTACATATATAAGTCTTTGTCACGTTTATACATATATTTATGGTGTATATCTTTATCTGGTGGTAGTTTCAATGTTATTAATATGGTAATTTGCAAATGACCTTTTTATTGGACTATTAAATGTTACCGACATTTTACGACCATTTTTTACAGATATATAGCTGGGAGCTGTATTTCTAGAGAGTTCTCACTAGTTATCCCCCTTTTGTCTTTATAGATAGTTTCCATGTGATGTCATAGGCACTGATATGACAGTTTAATTCAGCCATCTTTGAAAGCAGTGGCTATTGCAGGCCGAAATCAGGAAATATGTGCTGTATTAAACTCAACACTATGTTGTTATTTTTCAGTCTATTTTACTGAATTTTATATCAAATTTAACAGCATTTATGAAGTATTTCAAATATCACAACTATATTTTGATAGTTTAAAAGGTAAAAAAAATACAACTAAAAAGATACACTGTTCATTTTGTTTAATGATGAACCAATAGTTTTATTTTTGTCTGCGTACTAATTTTTGTGCAATTATCAATTTTAAATAAATTGTTTTTAAAAAAATATTAATTTCAAGAGCTTTCCAATTCTGTATAGCTTATAATTTTTGGACCACAGATGAAGCAATTACAAGAAAAATAAAATTTACTTTTCTATGCAATTCATCAGAAAGTCCCTCGAAGTTGCCATCAAAGATGTCTGCCAAGATAAGGGATCTTCACTGATGTGGAAAGTATCTTTTAGATGTTCACTTATAAAAAAGCATAATTTGTTAAAGAAGTTTCGACTTGCCACAAATTAACAACAACAGCACCAACCAAACGCTTTCAAATATAGTGTAGCTTTTTATCTCGTCGTAATTGTTATGAGACGGAATCATAATTTTGTAAGATAGAAACTATATAAGATATGGAAAATAATTATACAAATATGAAAAGAAACAAACACAACAACAACGGAAAAAAAGCAAAAAAATAAAATAAATATTTATTTATTTATTGGGTTTATCGTCCCACCAACAGTATTTCAGTTATCTGGAGACGGTGTCCACTTGAAGCAGATATAGTGCTGCCTTCACTGTGTATAGCATGCCGTAAACACCTGGCATGATACCACACCCAGTCACATTATCCTGTCGTGGAACTTCCCTTATATTTGCTTAAGCGTTAGCAATGGAGCTATACCCTTACCATTTTTAACGACTTTGGTATGTCGCGGCCCGGGATCGAACCCGGGGCCTGCCGTACCTGGAGCCGACGCTCTACCGATTAAATAAATAAATAAACGGCCCCACTGTAAAAAAGAACTATAAGTTTACCTACCAATAGACGTCCACCTGGGTGTTGTCGCCCATCGGATTCGGTAGCATTGTTGTAGTGTATGGTACAAAATTCTTACACATCGGTACCATAATCTCCTGAATCCCTGGCGCGTTAGCCGTCATAGGAAAATTACCGCTTTGTCCTGCGACAAGAAAAAAGGTCCAAGTCAAAACAAAAGCAATGTCCCAAGTGTTAGCCATTTTGTTTGTCTATCGAGTGGTGAGGATTCAGTTACGATGTGAACTGTGAAAATGTTGGTTGGTATGAATGTTGTTGAACAAACGTGAGGGGCTTGGGGGTGAAATGTGGTTAAGTTTATAGTAGTGTCGCGAGATGTTGGACAGATGCTATAAATAGTAACATTCGTGTTTGAGGATTATTGACATAATGTGAAGTACAATAACTCAGTCGTTTTATTATTCATTTTTTGTGTGCAAAGATGGTGCAGTTATTATACATAAAAAACAACAACAAGCAAACCTGTCGCCGCTTTACAAGTAAATGACTAGGTAAAACTGCCTTCTTAGATAACAACAACAGCAGTAGCAGCTGCAAAAACACATCAGTTAACAATAATTGGTCTTTGGACGTGGTTTCTGATCTAATAAAATACACATTCATACAGGGAACAGGATCTTGAAAAAAGATGTTTGAAGCGTTTGGATCGTAAATAAGTATTAGAGCAATGTATGTCACCCCCACCCCCACCGCAACCCACCCCGACCCCGCCCACTAAAAAAACTACAATTTTAACAACGTAGATATTATGTGAACTTGTTTTGTTTTTGAAACACATCGCAGCGACCAATTATGATCATTATAGCGACGTCCAGCTTTTTGGTGGAGGAAGACCCCAGACTTATGTCTGGGTAGAACCACCGGCGCACCGCAAGTCAGCTGGAAGACCTTCCCATATTAAGTTCTTTACCCCGATCGGGAATCGAACCCACACTGCAAGACACTTATGTTACAGATTGTCGACTCTACCACTACGCCACTGTCACTCTTTTATGTGTACTTGAACATCTACACATGCATTAAAAAAAATAAGATGTTGCCATCTTGCCGTGGTATAGCTATACAAAGCAGTACTTAGCACCGGTGTTTTGGGAGGCTGCTTAACTGCTCATTAATTTTGCAATTACACTGAAATCATAACAAAAATCCTAGAATTGCACTTATCGCTTGATGGAAAATAAAAGACTTTGCACCGGCACCGGCATGGTGGTAAAATTCCACAAACTTGTAATTTTTCCACCTCCGTCCTGCTGAAGCCTTCAATATACATTGGGCAGACACTGAATGGAATACGAGTACGTGGCGTAGAAAATGGCAGCAACAAATTTAATAATCTCTTATCGCGATAACCTTCAATGCTTTGTTTATGTTGAGCGTTGGTCGTATAGTGGTTAAGACTTATGACTCTGGATTAAAGGGTTCTGGATTCGAACCCCGAAATCGGACAGTTGGTTTTAGTCGCTTTTTACGTTTTAAGACTTTTAACTGCACATTGCTCTGTGGTGTTTTTCATTCTGACTAAACAAAAAACAACAACAAAAACAACAAAACATAAGAAAACAAAACAAAAAACTAACAAAAGACAGCAACAATCAACCAAAAACAAAACATAGCAAAACAACAACATCAAACAAACAAAAAAACAAAAACAAAAAAAAAAAACAAACAAAAAACAACAACAACAAAAAAAAAATAAAATAAAATAAAACACTTAAATATTTTAATATTGTTCCGAAGATATACTTTTTTTTATTGAACTTCATTAATAAAATCATATACGTTGACAAATTTCTTAGTAGGCCTAATTATTGTAATTTAAGGCAACTGTTTAGTTTGAATCGTGCAACTTAACCCAAGAATCTTCGTGAATACAACCCCTGGTACCCAGTTCTACCTAGTAATGGGCAGACGAATTAATATAACCGGAATTAACTTGTTTTTGTATACAACTATATAAGTCTATGTATATTCTAAACTAAAATTGTAAAGGAAGACGAAAAACATTTCTGGGTGTAACCGCCGACCGGTGCATCGCAGGTCAACCGGAAGACCCCGCCCAACAATGCGTGTATTCCCCCCCCGCCCACCCCACACCCCCGACCGAGACTCTTGCCTACGCAGTAAGAAAACAAAGACTTGTGTTATACAAGTCGGCGAATTCATACTGCACGAAAACAGCCACACCTTTGATAAAAAATTGTTAATGCGTATGTATGCGTATCGATATATATCCCTCTACAAATCAGGATATTAGATCTTATATGAAACCGGCATGAAAATATTTTTGATTTTTTCAAACGCCGATGTGATATACCAGATGGACTAATTGCACAAATGCATAAATTACTTGCCGCTCATGGACTGAGCATACTTCGTAAATCGTATAAATGATCAGGTTGTAAGGGACGCAACAACTTGTGATAAAATAAACTAGTTTAGAAAGAATTAATTCCCTTTGTTTTTATTCAGGTCATATGACGTCACATGTGGTGACGTAAATTTCTTGGAACGCTACACGTAATTCATCTGTGTAAACACGCGCTTAGAAGCAACGTAATCTAGTATAATGCGTAATTAAAAA